>CAJGYO010000019.1:12682859-13295439 GCA_904845875.1 Miscanthus lutarioriparius
GAAATTCATTCGATTTTGCGATGAACAACATATTCGGATCGACTAGGCGGCCGTCGCGCACCCCCGGACGAATGGGCAGGTCGAGCGCACAAACGGCATGCTCCTACAGGGCCTCAAGCCTAGGATGAACAAGTTCGGCGCACGTTGGGTCACCGAGCTCCCCGCTGTACTCTGGAGCCTGAGAACAACTCCCGGTCGGGCCACCGGCTACACACCTTTCTTCATGGTCTATGGTGCCGAGGTCGTCCTCCCGATGGGCCTTGACTACGGAGCACCAAGGATCAGGGCATACGACGAACAGGGAGTTGAAGCATCCCACCAAGATGCCATGGACCAACTAGACGAAGCCCGTGATGTCGCCCTCCTTCATTCGGCCAAGTACCAGCAGGCGCTACGGCGGTACCACAACCGATGGGTACGGGACCGAGCCTTCAATGTCGAGGACCTTGTTCTCCGTCTTGTACAGAGCAACAAGGACCGCCACAAGCTCTCCCCACCCTAGGAAGGGTCGTACGTCGTCGCGGAAGTACTCCGTCTAGGTGCCTACAAGTTGAAAACCATCGACGGCAAGGTCTTCACCAACGCTTAGAACATCGAACAGCTACATCGTTTTTACCCTTAAATAAATGCATACTCTTCCTTATCAGTTTTTGTCTTTACAAAACCTCGATCCTTAGTGACATCTGACCCCTGCAAATTGCGAGGGGTCAGACCTCACTTGGGGGCTGATATAAATGATACAAGTATGCTTGCAAAACTTCCGGTGTTATATTTGCAAACATTCTCTAAGTTTTCTGTTCTTCTCGTAAACAAGTCCTAAGGACTAAGATTTCAGGAACAAATTCTGAGTACAACTGGTAGGACTGCGGGAGACCCACGCCCGAGCGGCTACGACCTCTTTGCTCACCAGCACGATCAGAATTAATTCGCCCGCACTCCTAGTTTCTTACGACTCGAACCATGGGAAGGGTCGGAGGGCACTAAAACCTCTTCTACAAAAAGAGGAAGCTAAAAAACTGTTTGCCTTAACAAAAGATGAAAATTTATTCATTCTTTGCATAAATTCATCACTTACAAAGTGATTTCATCACGAAAAGGACTAATATACTCGTAAATTCAGAAGACTATTTACTCGGGTGTTGCCCCACAAACTTATTCAATTATAGTCTCTGCCTAGCTCTACTACAAGTACCACTATGGCCGCCACGCCAAGCTCTCCATCGGCAACGTCCTGCCACGTACACGGGCCAGTTCGTCTACTGCGGTCGCCGTGCCAAGCTCTCCATCGGCAACGTCCTGGCACGTCCATGGGCCAGTTCATCTACTACGGCCGCTGCGCCATGCTCTCCATCGGTGACGTCCCGCCGCTCTGTAGGATCCTCGAAGGCGTCGTCATCTGCAACGTCGAGCACCACGCCGGCGACTGTGGTGCCCCACCGCCGGGGCATCCGGGGGCTACGCCATCATCATCAGCCGCAACCCTGACAACGGCGTCTGAACGGGGGGCGCCTACCACCGAAGGAAGGCCGCAACAGACGACGGCGAGGCCAACGACGCTCGGTGCCTTCTGGTGCCCTTTCTCCTTCGACGGCAGCGACACTTCCAGGGCAAAGGCGACCCACACCATCTCATCTATGTTGGATGACCTCCGGCTCGACATCACACTCTGGATTGATGGGCGGATCGGTGAGTTTCTCTCTCTCTGGCATTACCCTCCCTCACTCAGGAACCGCCGTGACGCACGGACGCATTCTGTGGAAAGAAGAAGAAGAGGTAGCGGCTCAGAGGCAGGCCAAGAAGTGGGACGAGAACTCCCCTCCCCCTCCCTATTTAAGGAAGTGGGGCTCAATGGCTGAGGAAAGGCGAAAGGTTGGGACGAAAAACTCTCTACCTTCCCCCTATTCAATACGAATGCAGGTGGGAAATAAATGCCGACGGGAATCCGAGGGGACGCACTGGATCCGATGGGACGTGCTCTAGACTGACGGAACGCGCTCCAGTCAAACAAGACGTTGTCAGGGCATGGCCCACCACTACCGCGTGCCGGGAGCGGGAATCAAGGCGCACACGCGTGCTGGCGACCCTCAGCTTCCCCAGACAGGACCACGGAACAACTCGACAATGAAACCCCTACCTAGGGGGGCCAATGAGGCACCTGGGTCGATCGGACGGCCCAGATGTAACGACGAACCGACGGCCGCCAAAAGATAAGCACCCTTGTTTACTCACTTTGCGCGTCAATTTCATTACCAAGCTTCCGTCCCCAACAACGATGGAGGCACGAACATCGCTCGGGGGCTGCCAAGGGTGTCTACCAGTTTAGACACCCTCTTCGCCCAACCCCTCCGTACGTGTGAAACCAGAGGCGCGCTTCGGCATCCACCTTCTCGAGAAGGGCTCAGAGGGATCCGCCCACAGAACCTCCCCCAAGGAGAAGCTGTCAGGTCGCCCAAGTCAATCGAACAACTCGGGTCGCCACTGAGATGTAGAATCGAAAAATACTCATGCAGGTCACACCGGCCCCATCACGAGACGTCGGGCTCGGACCCCGCGCGAACACATTTGGTAGGAGCTTTCCGTCGCTCGTACCACCAAGGTAACGTTACCGACGCGCCTATAGGGTCGAGATGGCGGACTAGAGGGGGGTGAATAGTCTTTTGTAAAATTAATCGCGTCGGCTAACCGAAACAAATGCGGAAATACAACTATCGGTCTAGCCAAGACTACACCCCTCAATATATGTTCTATAGCACCTTGCAAAGATACTAATAAAGCAACTAAGGTGCCGGGCTAGCTAGAGCTCTCCTAAACAATTCTAGGAGCAAGGTCACACAAACCTATGCCACTAGTACTTTAAGTAACAAGGGAGCTCCTACACATGCTAGTAAGCAAAAGCACAAAGCTAACTAAGCTCACTAGCAATGCTCAATAACAAGGCAACCAATGCCTAATTAAAGAGCGCAAATACTTAGCTACACAAACTAGGCAATGTGACTAACAAGGTTACTAAAACCAAATTAGCCACGCAAGGGAGCTACTTCTATGCTACACAAGCAAGAAGGTAATTAGCTAGCTACACAAGCTATCTAATTACAAGAGCAACTACACAAGCTTAAGATATATAAAAGTAATTGCAAGCTTGTGTAATGGGGATGCAAACCAACGGGAAGAACAAGGTTGACACGATGATTTTTCTCCCGAGGTTCACGTGTTTGCCAACACGCTAGTCCCCGTTGTGTCGACCGCTCACTTGGTGGTTCGGCGGCTAATTAGCATCACCCGCTAAGCCTGCATGTCGGGCACCGCAAGAACCTACCCCTTGAGTGAGGGTAGCTCAATGACACGCTTTACTAAAGTTGCTCTTCGCGACTCCCGCGGGGCAAGCACAAGTACCCCTCACAAGCACTTCTCCGAAGCGCCGCACAAGCTTCTTGCGGGCTTCAATGGAGACCACGACCAAGCCGTCTAGGAGGTGGCAACCTCCAAGAGTAACAAGCACCACCAGCTTGCAACACGACCACCTAGTGCCACTCGATGCAACCTCACGATGCAATCGCACTAGAATCGCCCACTCACACAATCGAATGATCACTATCAAGTATATGTGTGATGGAGGGCTCACAAGCACTCACAAGCATGGACACTAAGTCCCCCAAGGTGCTCAGCACCAGCCACGGCTGAGGGCCACTTCTATTTATAGCCTCAAGGGCTAAACTAGCCGTTACCCCTTCACTGGGCAAAAGTCGGGCTGACCGGACGCTCCGGTCGGGCTGACCGGACGCTCCGGTCGGGCTGACCGGACGCTGGACCTCAGCGTCCGGTCGTCCACAGACGGCCACGCGTCCCGATCCCAACGGTCACTTGACTTGACCGGACGCAGCGGTAAAACTGATCGGACGCTGAAGCCCCAGCGTCCGGTCGTTTCCAGTAAGCTCCCCGAGGTATATTTTCTCGAACGAACGCGTCCGGTCCACCTTGACCGGACATAGACCAGCGTCCGGTGCAATACCCTCGGTACAGTGCAGACCCGTCAGTTTGACCGGACGCAACCTTTCAGCGTCTGGTCGCTGCATGACCCAGCGTCCGGTCAGTAGACCGACGCCAGCATCTTCGCGATCAACTCGTTTTCACTTCTAACTTCTTCACCCTTGCTCCAATGTGCCAACCACAAGAATTTACATCCAGCGCAATAGAAAATAGGCATTCCATTTTCCCGAAAGCGCCGAATGTGTAAATGTGCCAACACCACCAAGTGTACACCACCATGTGTATGTGTGTTAGCTTTTCACAATCATTTCCCAAAGGATGTTAGCCACTCAACTTGCCACGCCACTCGATCCTAGCGACGATGCAAAGTTAGATCACTCGAGTGGCACTAGATGACCGATATGCAAACAAGTTTGCCCCTCTTGATAGTACGGTCATCTATCCTAAACCCGGTCATATACTTCTCTACGCACCTATGACCGATGAAATGAAATGCCCTAGGTTATACATTTGCCTTGCGCATTCCATTCCATTTCCTCCAATGTCGATGCAACACATGCACCAACATGATCAACAATGATATGATCCACTTCATATCATCACGTGATCATATTGGTTCATCGATCTTGATTTCACTTGCTCTTCACCGTTGCCATCGTTCATCGGCGCCAAGTCTTGCTCAAGCTTCCCCGCCACGTGGTCCATCACTCCAAAGCCTTCGACTTGCCCTTCACGCTTGCAACCGGTCCATCAAGCCAAGTCTTATCTTGATCTTCTCCACCTTGATCACATGACTCAATGTCATGTCTCATGTGCATTTAAGCTCCTTCATCATCACATGTGTGAGTTTTGCAACATCTCCAAGCCATTGTCACCTTTATGGCATATGTTGCTCACACACATGTACCTGTGGACTAATCACCTGTGTATCTCACGTAAACACAATTAGTCCACCTTGGTTATCACTCAATTACCAAAACCAAACAAGGACCTTTCAGCGCCTTCATTTCAATTAAAATTACACATTCAAACATTGCATATGCAAATCACAGCATCCCAACGCTTCGTGTCGCGTCACGAAATGGCAGTCGCCTCATTCGATATGAGCCACAACAGGCCGAGGTTCGAAGGCCGGCCCGCAAAGGGCTCGAGGCCGCCTCATGTCAAACAGAGCCACGGAGAAATAACTGAGACAAGCCCCAGCGGCCCTGCCCAACCCCGCTCAGAAGCAGACTGGGACATCTCAAACCTTTTCTTGTTCGATTCTAACCCTGAGCCAAACCCATAGAATCTCCACCAAGGAGAGGCCAACGGGCCACCGGAGCCTATCGAACGGCTCGGGCATCTGCCGGGAGGCGGGTTAAGAAGTTGTGTAGTGCCACCTGAGGGCTCTGCCAACCCCATCAGCAAATGATGGACCCAGATTCCACACGAACGTACCCTTTAGCGAGCTCATTGAGCGCGATACTCGAGCCGTTGAGGCAAGTGTCGTCTACTCAGCCCCTCCGATTGTGAAAATCGAGGACGGGGTAACGCGCGAAATACGGCCGACCCCTATCACACCCTAACAGGGCTCGGGGGCTCAAGCCGCTCGATCCAAAGACAGAGATTCGAAGGCTGACATGCCAAAGGTCCGAGGCCGCCTCGCGTCAAACAAGAACCAGGGGAAAACGGAGATGAACCTCAGAGGCCTTTGCCCAACCCGCATTAAGGCGGGTAGGGTCATCTCAACCTTCTAAAGCTTAATCCACCCTCTTGCTGAGCCCATAGAGTCCCCATTAAGGGGAAATCTATTGGAAGACAGGACAAGGAGTGGTGAACTTATCAGGCACGTCATTCAAGCCCCCGAGGCAGGTGACACCGCCCCAATCCCTCCAAATTATGAAGAATTGCGGACGGGACGAAACATCACGAAACAGGCCGGCCCTCGACCAAATCCTCACCACGCGCGGGGGCTCAGAGAAGGCCAAGCCAGCGGTAAAGACCGAACGCACGGTCACACAGCGATCGCCAAAGATCCTAGGTAACGGGTACGAGCGAATACAAACGTAAGTTCGCTTTCCTCGCTCTGGTCTCTAGTAACATCCAACCCCAACAAACCACAAGGGGTCGGATCTCACTCGGGGGCTGATAAAGGTACGGATACCTCCTTTCTTTTTCAAAAAGTCATTGCATCTGACCTCTTCCTCGCATCAAGACTGGCGGCAAGGTTTGGGGGAACAAATTGGTAAGACCACAAAAAGCCCACGCCCAGACAGCTATGGCATTTTTGCTCACCAGCACGATCAAGGTTTTCCCTAAAAAACCTCGGGCCCTACGGTCTTAACAAACGAAAGGGTCGATCGCATAAGTCTCTTTTATCACTAAAAGGGAAGAAGGTAAAAACAAACAAAACAAAATTACGAAACAAAATCACGAAGTTGTTCCAGAACATCAATAAACCGACACTTGTTCACCTATTAGAGATAAATGTTTATCAAACTAATTCCACTAACTACTTCCGCGAAGGGAGAACCTCTTCTTTCAGGTTGTCAGCTAGGTTCCACGCAAGGGGAGTCACCACCTTCTCCATCTCATCCATCTCAGCGTCTTCATAGACAGGCGCAAAGCCTTGGCTCATCACCCCCTGGTTGATCTCCTCAGCATAATGGGAATGGGCGATAGTGAAGGCTTGGGTGATCCCAAGGCAAAAGGCGCTCTCCTCAAGCTGGCCCACCCGCGCCGTGATACTAGCAGCACGAGTCGCGAGGGAACCAGCCCCCTCCTCTTGCGCCACCTATAGGTCATCACAAACTGCTAGGACGGTGGAAGACAGGCGGTAATACTCATCACTTTCGACCTGAAGAAGCCCCCGCGCCTCGGCGAGATCGGTGCGTAGGCCATTGATGAGCGCCTCATATTCGGCCACATTGTTGGAGGCAGGGAAGTGGATGCGAACTATGTACCTCAGGCGCACCCCGAGGGGCGAAACAAAGAGCAGTCCCATGCTGACGCCTTTCTTCATCAACGATTCATCGAAGTACATCGTCCAGTACTCTTAGTCGACGGCTGCTGGCGACATCTGGATCTCGGTCCATTCTACAATGAAATCAGCCAGCGCTTGGGAGTTGATGGCCGTCCGAGGGCCATATGAAATGCCCTGACCCATCAGCTCGAGTGCCCACTTTGTGATTCTTCCTGTGGCGTCTCAGTTTTGGATGACTTCGTTCGAGGGTCATATGAAATGCCCTGACCCATCAGCTCGAGTGCCCACTTTGTGATTCTTCCTGTGGCGTCTCAGTTTTGGATGACTTCATCGAGAGAGAAGGATGTCACGACTGTCACCGGGTACGACTTGAAGTAGTGATGCAACTTTCTCCTGGCGATTAACGGCGTACAAGAGCTTCTGGATTTGGGGGTAGCGAGTCTTAGAATCAGACAAGACTTCGCTAATGAAGTATATGGGACGCTGCACCTTGAGGGCGTGTCCCTCTTCTTCTCATTCTTCCACCAGGGCGGCGCCAACCACTTGCGTGGTGGCTGCAATGTAAAGCAGGAGTTATTCCCCATTGGTCGGTGGGACCATAATCGAGGCTTTCATCAGGATTTCCTTGACCTTGTCAAGTGCCTCCTGAGCCTCGAGCGTCCATGCAAATCGATCGGTTTTCTTTAGAAGCTGGTATAGGGGGAGGCCTCGTTCGCTGAGGCGTGAGATAAAATGGCTAAGCATGGTGAGGCACCCGTAAGTCGTTGTACTCCCTTTAGATTCTGAATCGGGCCCATCCTTGTGATGCTCAAGATCTTCTCTAGGTTGGCTTCGATGCTTCGCGCTCGAAGATGATGAACCCAAGCAGCATACCCCTCGGGACCCCAAAAACGCATTTCTTAGGGTTGAGTTTGATGCCATTTGCCCAAGTTTTGCAAAGGTTTGCTCTAGGGTCTACTACGAGCAGGTTAGCCTATCTAGACTTGACCATGATGTCATCTACATAAGCATCAACGGTTCGCCCGATGAGGTCTCTGAAACACTTGAGCATACAACGCTGGAATGTAGCCCCCGTTGAAAGAAGTCGTGAGCTAGTTAGATTCTTTCATCGCGATCTGATGGTACCCAGAGTACGCATTAAGGAAGCAGATGGTTTCACACCCCGAGGTCGAGTCGACTACTTGATCTATACGTGGCAATGGAAATGGATCCTTTGGACATGCCTTGTTGAGACTCGTGTAGTCAACACACATTCTCCATTTCCCATTCTTTTTTTATACAAGGATGGGATTGTCTAACCACTCAGGATGATACACTTCCTTGATGAATCCGGCCACCAAAAGCTTTGCAATCTCCTCACCAATGGCCCTACGCTTCTCCTCATCGAAGCGACATAGGCGCTGCTTTACTGGCTTGGAGCCGAGCCTAATCTTCAAGGCATGCTCGGTGACTTCCCTTGGAATGCCTAGCATGTCCGAGGGTTTCCACACAAAGATATCTCTGTTGGTGTGGAGGAACTCATCGAGCGCGCTTTCCTATTTGGAGAAAAGTGTGGTGCCGATGCATGCCACTTTGCCCTCAGAGCTGCTGGGGTCTATGAGAACCTCCTTGATGCCCTCCGTGGGCACAAAAAGTCCAGCCAACCGCTTGGAGTTGGGTGCTTCCTCGGTGGTCCCCTCCTTGATGACCGCGAGCTCCTCGGAGGCGATAATCGCCAAGGCGTGCTCACAGCACTCAACTTCGCACTCATAAGCACACTGGAAGGAGGTGCCGACGGTGATGACCCCACGTGGGCCTAGCATCTTGAGCCTCAAGTAAGTGTAGTTGGGGAGGGCCATGAACTTCACGTAGCATGGTCGTCCTAGGATGGCGTGGTAGGTTTCGTGGAACTCGACCACCACGAAGGTGAGGGTCTCCATCCTATAGTTGGCTAGATCCCCGAAGGTGATGGGTAGGTCAATTTGCCCGAGTGGTATGCTTGTTTCCTCGGCATGACACCGTGGAATGGCGCATTGGTCGGTCGGACGCGCGACCGGTCGATGCCCATGGCATCAAGCATCTCAACGTACATGATGTTGAGGCCGCTGCTTCCATCCATCAGCACCTTGGTGAGCCGCTTCGTGCCGATGATCGGGTTGACCATGAAAGGGTACCATCCCGGCTACAGGACGCTCTCTAGGTGGTTGGATCGGTCAAAGGTGATGGTGGACTCCGACCATCGAAGGAAAGATGGCATGGCTGGCTCGGCTGCATAGACCTCGTGACTCATGAGCTTTCGGCAACACTTGGAGTCCTTAGCCACTGCCCCACCAAAGATCATGAGACAGCCATCTGGCGTTGAAAAGCCACCATCCTTCCCCTCGGCGTCGTCCGCAGTAGGCTCAGGCTTATTCCTCTGGTCCCCCTTTTTGGAGCCACCGGATAACAAATGCTTCATGAGGGCACAGTCCTTGCATAGGTGCTTGACGGGGAAGGCGTGGTTTGGGCATGGTGTGGCAGAACCTCCTAAATTATAGGGCCCACATGCACCTGTCACTGTCCAACGACCTTTGACATCTATGCATATGTTCCTGGTAATTTAAGAAGACTGTCGGGTGTCCTCGGGGAACCCCGAATCATCCACGATTTCCGAGCAGGATCACATTACAGAGTCATTACAGTATTACAATAGTTTATTCAAATAGATACATCAGAGTAAAAGTAGCGGAAGACTTACAATAACATAGTTTACAAACTATTTGTTTCAAACCATACAACTAAGTTCGATTTTAATACAAACCAAAGTAGTGGAGCGGCAATATAATATAATACAAAACACACAATGAGGTTGCCCTGCCCAAGGGCCACACAATTACTTCTCATCGTCATCACAAGGTACAACTGTCATGCAGCACGATCCACAACAGATCTGCTCATGAGACTCACCTACAACAAGGGTCAACGAACCCTGAGTACAAAAGTACTCAACAAGACTTAACCGAAATAAGAACTGATAACTCAAGAATGCAGGCTTAGGGATTCAAGGTATGGTTTTAGCAATAATCAAAGTTATTTTGCGTAAAAGCTCTTTAACAAAATTCTTTATTTCAACAATTTAAACTTCATAAACTCATATACAAAGATGACACGATTCGTAATGAGATCATGAAACTTCATATCCAACACCTTCATCAACCATTCTCAAGTTCCAGTTATTAATACTACGATGATGAACAGTGAGTTGAGTCTCCATAACCGAGGAGCAACGACGATTCGAACTGATTATAAACCCAGCTGGAAATTCCAGACCACACGACATATGCAGGTCCCCGACCTACATATACCAACCTACCCTCAGATCCTCTAAAACAAGAACAGGTCCGCGCCACCCGAGAATACAGTACTCCACCAATCCAGCCCATAGCCACGTGGGTACACGCTATTCCCGCCATCTCTCCACTCCCAGTGCGCGAGTAGCCATTCTCGTAATAGAATCGCCAAGTTCAGGCTTACCGGAGTATGTGGTTAGTACTACAAATTCTCACCTCATGTAATTCAACAACGGACGTGCCTTAATCGACACAGGCGGAAAGAACCCGCTCACAAGACCTCCATGTCTTGTGGCTCACACACACCGAGTCCGTCCGATCTAGATTTATTACTCCATATTCCCATATCACATGCTAACATAATTAACCAATGTTCCATTTAAAACTTGCAGGTGGCAGGTAATCACCCAACTTTCATCGTTCTACGCATAGCTAAGCAAAACTAGGCATATACGAGTTTAAAAACTGGTAATATGGTAAATATGGAATAACAAGGATGGTAATGCGCCAATTAGGCTCTTACTTAACTCTTAATCACTTAATGCAGTAACGGAAAGCAAAAGTAAAATTAATTTGTAAAACATAAGGTAGGGTTGTATGCATCCGGGGCTTGCCTTCGTTGACGGAAAAGTCCGGCTCCTGCGACGTTTCACAAGTATTCGGTCTGACCTCAACAGACGGATTAACCTCCTCAACCACTTGATTAACTACCACGTGTTCACCTTCGTTTACTACACGTAATAACAATGCCATGTTTAACATGATGTGGAATTCGAAACATGATGCTCGATGATGGATGCAAAATTAATAATTTGAATACAACTTTCCTTCGCGGTACAGTTGCAAGTCAAACTAGTCAAACCTTTTTCGCAACACCCAATCAATTGCCAAGGATCATTATCAACTAATGATCCAAGGTCATCACTCAATCAAAATTTCAAACAAAACATAAATCATTAAAGGTTACTATTTGCTTTTATGAATTAATTATTTAATTCAAAATTATGAAATAAATCAACTTATTCCAATTGAGCTCAAAATTTTTGTTAATGTTCATTACATGATAACTAAGTGTCAAAACAAATTTCATAATTTTTGGATAAATAAATAAGCCTAGAAAAATCATGGAAATCCATTTATTAATAAATTGAGCAATTTTTATTACATTCAAAAATTACCGAAAAACATTATTTTATATTTTTCTTAAATACTATACATCACAGAGAAGTCACACAAAAAATTTCATAATTTTTGGAGCTCTAAATAAATCTACACAAAAATAACAAAAACAGACACTATTCATTCAAATCTGAAAATAGAAAAATCCATTTGAACGCTGAGTCACTGACAACCCGACCCCACCTGTCATCCCTAACCTCCGACGTTGACCACGGCAGCGACGGCTCTGACCGGCGATTTCTCGCCGACGGTGAGATCACCGACGACGACCAACGTACCAAAATGATCACCAAGTCTAGGCGCATCGATTGACGTCCCTATCAGCACTGATTACGGCCCTATACTAGCTCGTCGCCGACCATGGCGGACGCGGTGGCACGGCAGCGCTACGCCGGCGGTGTGCGACCGGTAGAGCTCAAACAAGGGATTTAGGAAGCACCAGAGGCTCACCCCGAACGCGTGGAAGCAAGGAGCGAGGTCGGAGAAGCAATGGAGAGGTGTGACAACGATCACGGTGATCACGGCGGAGCAAAACGTCATCGGCGATGGCGTACCGGCGACTACAGTGATCAAAATGAGCAACCAGCTATGGATTAAGTACTACAGCATCGAGATGAAACAGAATCAGCCAAAACCAGGGACGAAGATGCACCATGGAGCTCTGGCCGCGGCGAATCACGCTCGGCGGAGGAGTTGCCGGCCGCGAAGAAGAAAGACGTGGACAGCGAGTTTCCGGTGGAGATAAACTGAATTGGTGGGTCGGTTGGATGCGTAAGGTTAAGGCGGAGCTGGGACAGGCTTTGCCGAGACGGCAACGGCGTTAAGTCGACGGCGAGAGCTCGACGGAGCTGCGGTGGTGGCGACGGGAAAACCAGAGGAGGAAGAAAAACAACGACGACGGCGTCTCGGTTCTTATAACGCGACTCAGAAGCTCAAGCAAGCCACGACGGAGCCATTTCCGTGCCAGCGCGACGCCAAGGACGGCCACGACGCGCCTGGAACGCCGAAGAATGTCGCCGGCGGTGTAGTCTCGACGGTGGACACTGTTCACAGTAATTACAAGTTTGCCATTCGCCAAAATTCACAAATTACTCTCAAATTTTCGTAACAACTCAAAAATCTCCAAAAACAAAAGTTGTTCAAAAACAAAAGTTCTACAACTTTGCTTCTATAACCATCTCCTAATTCCGTCTAGATTTTGAAATGAACTTTTGAATTTGAATAGGGAAATTTAACAAATTACGCCTTTTTGAATTACTCAAAATTTTTCTAAACAACTTGAAAAACTCCAAAAACAAACTTTATATAATTTGCCAAGCTCTACACTTTTTCTTTTGGGATCAACCCAAATTATGCTTAGATTTTGAAATGGATTTTCAGGGTAGGATTTAAATGCTGAAAAGCGGGGTTTTCTCGAAAAATCAAAAATCCAAACAAACTTTGAATTTAAGTCAAACAATACAATTCAACACATACCACATGAATATAAACTTGTTTTAGTGTATGCATCTCAAAGTTTTCACCAAATGCTAAATGCTTTGCAATGCATATGATGACATGTCAGGTTTTAGTATTTTAAACACCCGAGGTGTTACAATCCTTCCCCCTAAAAGAAATCTCGCCCCGAGATTCGAAGCCATAGAGTAAGTAATGGAAAAGCAAATGTGTCAATCTAAAAACATCTAGAACTTTTCCATAAAACAACTGAGGTTCTTTTACAAAACACAATTTGTAGTAACCGAGCTCAACTAACATTATTGTATTCTATATTGACGCTAGAAACTCTGGAAACTTTTCTAACAAGTAATCTTCTGATTCCCATGTAGCTTCCTCTTCTAAATGTTGATTCCATTGTATCTTGTAGAACTTTATTGTTCTCCTCCAAGTAACATGATCTTTCTGATCCAACACTCGGATAGGATATTCTGAATAAGTCAGATCTGGTTCAAGTTCCACTCCTTCAACTTCAACATTCTGCTCAGGCACTCGGAGACACTTCTTCAACTGAGACACATGGAACACATCATGTACAGCTGATAAATGTTCTGGTAATTTCAAGCGATAGGACACTTTTCCATATCTCTCCAAAATTTGAAATGGTCCAATATATCGAGGTGCCAACTTGCCTTTAACAACAAAACGGTTAACTCCCTTCATTGGTGATACTTTCATATATACAAAATCTCCTTTGTTAAACACCAATGGTCTCCATCGTCTATCCGCATAACTCTTTTGGCGGGACTGAGCTATTTTTAAATTACTCAGTATTTGCCTAACCTTGTCTTCCGCTTTTTCACAAGGTCAACTCCAAAGAATCTTCTTTCTCCGAACTCCGACCAACTCAAATGATGTTCTCGTGCATCTCGTCCATAGAGTGCTTCAAATGGAGCCATTCTAATGCTTTCCGATAACTATTGTTATATGAGAACTCGGCCAAAGGTAAGCATTCGTCCCACTTGTTGGAATAATTAAGGACACAACACCTTAACATATCTTCAAGCACTTGATTGACTCTTTCGGTCATCCATCGATCTGCGGATGATAAGTCAGTACTATATACAGGAGCTTGGTATCCAAGGAAGAATGCAATTGTTTCCAAAAACGGAGACAAACTGTGTACCCGATCGGACACTATGGTCTTTGGTATTCCATGGAGACTCATAATTCTTGCTAAATATATCTTGACGTATTGGACGATGGGATATATAGTCTTGACAGAAGAAAATGTCTTGACTTAGTGAGTCGATCTACAATAACCCATATTGAGTCAAATCCTTTCTTTGTCTTGGGTAGGCCAACAATAAAGTCCATACTTATGTCCTCCCACTTCCAAGCTGGAATAGGTAATGGCTGTAGTTCTCCAGCATACCTCAAATGTATAGCTTTCACCTTCTGACAAGTATCACACTCTGCTATATATCTCGCAATTTCTATCTTCTTTTTGTCCACCAAAACCTTTGTTTTAAGTCATGGTACATCTTGTTGCTTGCCGGATGGATAGATAACCTAGTAGCATGTGCTTCTTCAAGAATTGATGCGCCAAGAACTCGTGAACTTTTGGTACTACCAAACGATCCTTGAACCATAACACACACCTTCATTATCTATAATGAAACATTCCGCCTTTCCATTCTGACTCTTTCCTTGATATGGGCTACACCTTGTTTTCCTTCCGAAAGCAAAGCAATAACTTGATCTCGAATAGTGGCTTCAACAATTATGTTGGTCAAACAACCTTGTTGAATTACTTCTACATTTAGCTTCTCCATCTCTTGACATAAAGTCAAACCCATTGTTCTTACTGTCAGGCAATTACAATAGCTTTTTCGACTGAGAGCATCTGCAACTATATTTGCTTTACCAGGGTGATAATATACTTCCAAATCATAATCCTTAATTAGTTCTAACCATCTTCTTTGTCGCATGTTCAACTCTGACTGTGTAAAGATATATTTTAAGCTCTTGTGATCTATATATATATGGCACGTATTACCAAGCAGGTAATGCCGCCAAATCTTCAGAGCATGAACCACAGCTGCTAACTCCAAATCATGAGTAGGATAGTGTTCTTCATGTTGCTTAAGTTGCCTGGACGCATAGGCAATGACTCGGCCTTTTTGCATCAACACACATCCAATACCAATACCTGAAGCATCACAATAAGCATCAAACGGCTTCTCGATATCAGGTTGAGCTAACACTGGTGCAGTAGTCAACAGCTTTTTTAAAGTCTGGAAAGCCTCTTCACAATCTGATGACCAGACAAACTTGACTTGGTTCTTCAACAATTCAGTTATAGGTTTTGATACTTTAGAGAATTCTAGAATAAACCGACGGTAATATCCCGCCAATCCAAGAAAACTCCGAACTTGATGAACTGTGGTTGGCGATTTCCAATCAAGCACATCCCTCACTTTGCCGGGATCAACTGCAACTCCTTCTACCGACAAGACATGTCCAAGAAATTGCACTTCCTTAAGCCAAAAATCACACTTCTTGAACTTGACATACAATTGATGTTCTCTCAAACGAGTCGAAACAATTACGAGGTGTTCTCGCATGTTCTCTTTATTCTTGGAATATACTAGTATATCATCTATAAATACCACTACAAACTTGTCTAGCTCAGGCATGAATATTGAGTTTATCAGATACATGATATGAGCGGGAGCATTTGTCAAACCAAAAGACATCACCAAGTATTCATATAATCCATATTTTGTGGTAAATGCCGTTTTGGGAATATCTTCAGCTTTATCTTAATTTGGTGATACCACGATCTCAAATCTATCTTGGAGAAAACTTTGGCTCCGCCAACCGATCAAAAAAACAAATCTATCCGAGGTAATGGATACTTATTCTTGATGGTCACTTCATTCAACAGACGATAGTCAACACATAACCTCGGGTCTCATCTTTCTTTTTCACAAAATTGCTTGGACATCCCCAAGGTGAGGAACTAGGTTGGATAAACCCTTCTCAATTAATTCTTATAATCGAGCCTTCAACTCGGCCAATTCCTTAGGTGGCATTCTATAAGCTCTCCGAGAAATCGGAGCTGTTCGAGTTGTAACTCTATGTTAAACTGCATACATCCCTATCGGTGTGGTAGACCGGTAAATCCTCGAAAACACATCAGAAATTCACGTACTCTTGGGATATCTCTAATCTCTTTGACGGCAGCTTGCACAAACTCTGCCCACCGATCTTCTTAAGGTTGGAAGTTGGATGAGAAGTTGAGAATTACTATCGAGCAAACTTACTCTTAAAGTCCTATTCAAAGCATCTATAATGACCTTATCTTTGATACATCCAATTCATTCCCAAGATTACATCTATATCCACGATCCTTAAGGATAATCATGGTAGTGGGAAAAATATGCCCACCAGTGTTTATGGGTACTGTACACCATTTCCTTAGTACACGAGCGTCCCCGGGTGACCTGTACAAAGAAACTTTCCTTTGTTGCCCCAATTGAAATTTCATACTTCATGATAAATGTTCTATTGATGAATGAATGCGATGCGCCAGAATCAAAAAGTATAACTGCAGGGTGATTGGCAACAGGAAACATACCCATCATCACTGGCTCCCCCTCTGGAATTTCTCTAGCTTGAATATAGAACACCCGTCCTGTCTTCCTCTCATCTTTGCCCTTCTGAGCATTCTGATTGTGGTTCTTGTTTGGTGCCTGACCCTGTTGTTGATTGGCAGGGGTCTTCTGATAATTTTGATTAGCCTGCCTAGGATATGGACATTCCCTGGAGAAATGACCAGTCCTTCCACAATTGTAACACGGATAGTTGTGACCTTATGACGTTGGAGCACTACCACCAGGAGCATTGGTTGACTGTGAGTTCGGATAGGTTATAGCAGGACGGACATTTGACTGTTGCCCGGCTTGGAACTGCGGCGGACGATAAGGAGGACGATAATGGTTTATTGGATGATAAATCACTCTCTGCCTCTTTTGGTTTCCACCAAAAGGTCCAGACGGCACATTCTTTTTCTTCTTGAGCTCCTTATCTTTGCCGATACTTTGCCTCTGAAGCAATTGCAATATTCTTCGCCTCATGATAAGTGATATTGGTACAGTTTGTCATCATTGTCTGCAGCTTGGTATTCGGACCTCTCATGAACCATTTCTTTTCTTGGCATCCGTATTGACATGTTCGGATGCATACTACGATAGATGATTGAATCTTCCCACATCTTGCATAACCGTTTGATCCCTTGCCTCAAAGCAAGGAATTCATCCACTTCATAGCCATCACTCCTTTTGGGATATAATGGGCTCTGGCGCAAGGCGAAAAAATTATACAAGTTAACGGAACGCTGCAAGGGTTGCATGGCCATCAGATTTGCATACCAAGCACCAGTTGCACCTCTAAGTTGTTTGGGCAGCAAACACCGGTTTCAAACTCGTGCGATGAATAAGATCAAATTTACGCTCCATGGTCCTAAGCAGGTCATCGACCTCCAAATGGTTCATCCGCCTTGGTGAACACTTTGGGAGTTTTGTATCCGTGAAATCCACATAGGTAGCCTCATGCCATATGATTGCGCCACGGTTTCCATGCATCGATTCTGATTACTTTGAGCCATCTCATGAAGCAAACGAGAATTTTCCACAGTCCACATTGACTAATGCAAATGATAGCATCGGCCAGATTGGTCGACATCGGTGGCGGTTGGGGATATCATCATCATCTTGTGAAGTACCAGGAATATGCGATCCCCGCGTACGACGCATCTGCTCATAACAAACCAAACTTTATTCACAAGCCTTTATTGAATTGCACAAAAGCTTACTCCAGACACATAACATAGGGTTTATTTCTATAAACACCAGACCCTATATGTACCAAAACAAGATACATAACTTAACCATAATTAACTATTATACAACTCTACTCTTTTCCGTGATTACTTCAAACTTCAGGCTCGGTATCCATTTCGGAATTATTACCGCCTTCATCATCACTTTCATTGATCATTACTAATTCTTCAGGATCTTCTTCTTCTTCCTCTTCCGATTCGCTATCATCGGCAAGGATGACACCGGGGTCCATGGCATCAGCTTGAGGCTCATGATTCGGGTTTAGTAGATTGCTAAGCCTATGAACTTCCTCATATAGATAGGTATTATGTTCTTCTAAATCTTCTACATAGAATTCTAGCTCATGAGTTCTAGCTCTAGCTACATTTTCCCTATGCCAAGCCTCATTTCGTCCCTCCACCGTACGAACTAACATGCTTTCATAGTTCCTGTGTGCGGTGGTGAGACGCCTCAATTGATCCTGTAATTCTCCTACCTGTATAGCATCCAAAGCCCTATCTCTAGTAGCTTGTGCTAATTCTGCAGAAATTCTCTATATCTCCGCCTGGGGATCAGGCCTAGAACTGCTACTGCTAGCACCATCGTTTCTAGGGGCAAGTTGGTGACGAGGAACTCCTTTGGGTCCAGTGGACTTACGGGGCATCATCTTGGCATGAACCTCCTAAATTATAGGGCCCACATGCACCTGTCACTGTCCAACGACCTTTGACATCTATGCATATGTTCCTGGTAATTTAAGAAGACTGTCAGGTGTCCTCGGGGAACCCCGAATCATCCACGATTTCCGAGCAGGATCACATTACAGAGTCATTGCAGTATTACCACAGTTTATTCAAATAGATACATCAGAGTAAAAGTAGCGGAAGACTTACAATAACATAGTTTACAAACCATTTGTTTCAAACCATACAACTAAGTTCGATTTTAATATAAACCAAAGTAGTGGAGCGGCATTATAATATAATACAAAACATACAATGAGGTTGCCCTGCCCAAGGGCCACACAATTACTTCTCATCGTCATCACAAGGTACAACTGTCATGCAGCACGATCCACAACAGATCTGCTCATGAGACTCACCTGCAACAAGGGTCAACGAACCCTGAGTACAAAAGTACTCAACAAGACTTAACCGAAATCAGAACTGATAACTCAAGAATGCAGGCTCAGGGATTCAAGGTATGGTTTTAGCAATAATCAAAGTTATTTTGCGTAAAAGCTCTTTAACAAAATTCTTTATTTCAACAATTTAAACTTCATAAACTCATATACAAAGATGACACGATCCATAATGAGATCATGAAACTTCATATCCAACACCTTCATCAACCATTCTCAAGTTCTAGTTATTAATACTACGATGATGAACAGTGAGTTGAGTCTCCATAACCGAGGAGCAACGACGATTCGAACCGATTATAAACCCAGCTGGGAATTCCAGACCACACGACATATGCAGGTCCCCGACCTACATATACCAACCTACCCTCAGATCCTCTAAAACAAGAATGTGTCCGCGCCACCCGAGAATACAGTACTCCTTCAATCCAGCCCCATAGCCACGTGGGTACACGCTATTCCGCCATCTCTCCACTCCCGGTCTTGAGTAGCCATTATCGTAATAGAATCGCCAAGTTCAGGCTTACGGAGTATGTGGTTAGTACTACAAATTCTCACCTCATGCAATTCAACAACGGACGTGCCTTAATCGACACAAAGTGGAAAGAACCCGCTCACAAGACCTCCATGTCTTGTGGCTCACACACCTACCGAAAGTCCGCCTTGGTCTAGATTTATTACTCCACATTCCCATATCACATGATAACATAATTAACCAATGTTCCATTTAAAACTTGCAGGTGGCGGTAATCACCCGACTTTCATCGTTCTCGCATATAGCTAAGCAAAACTAGGCATATACAAGTTTAAAACCGGTAATATGGTAAATATGGAATAACAAGGATGGTAATGCACCAATTAGGCTCTTACTTAACTCTTAATCACTTAATGCGATAACGGAAAGCAAAAGCAAAATTAATTTGTAAAACACAAGGTAGGGTTGTATGCATCCGGGCTTTGCCTTCGTTGACGGAAAAAGTCCGGCTCTGCGACGTTCACAAGTATTCGGTCCGACCTCAACAGACGGATTAACCTCCACAACCACTTGATTAACTACCACGTGTTCACCTTCATTTACTACATGTAATAACAATGCCATGTTTAACATGATGTGGAATTCAAACATGATGCTCGATGATGGATGCAAAATTAATAATTTGAATACAACTTTCCTTCATGATGCAGTTGCAAGTCAAACTAGTCAAACCTTTTTCGCAACACCCAATCAATTGCCAAGGATCATTATCAACTAATGATCCAAGGTCATCACTCAATCAAAATTTCAAACAAAACCTAAATCATTAAAGGTTACTATTTGCTTTTATGAATTAATTATTTAATTCAAAATTATGAAATAAATCAACTTATTCCAATTGAGCTCAAAATTTTTGTAAATGTTCATTACATGATAACTAAGTGTCAAAAAAAATTTCATAATTTTTGGATAAATAAATAAGCCTAGAAAAATCATGAAAATCCATTTATTAATAAATTGAGTAATTTTTATCACATTCAAAAATTACTGAAAAACATTATTTTATATTTTTCTTAAATACTATACATCACAGAGAAGTCACACAAAAATTTTCATAATTTTTGGAGCTCTAAATAAATCTACACAAAAATAACAAAAATAGATACTATTCATTCAAATATGAAAATAGAAAAATCCATTTGAACGCTGAGTCACTGACAACCCGACCCCACCTGTCATCCCTAACCTCCGACGTTGACCACGGCAGCGACGGCTCTGACCGGCGATTTCTCGCCGACGGTGAGATCACCGGCGACAACCAACGTACCAAAATGATCACCAAGTCTAGGCGCATCGATTGACGCGTCCCTATCAAGACCGATTACGGCCCTATACTAGCTCGTCGTGACCATGGCGGGACCGGTGGCACTGTGCAGCGGCCTTCTGCGGCGGTGTGCGACCGTAGTGAAACTCAAACAAGGGATTTAGGAAGCACCGAGGCTCACCCGAACGCGTGGAAGCAAGGAACGAGGTCGGAGAAGCAACGAGAGGCGTGACAACGATCACGGTGATCACGGCGAGCAAAACGTCATCGGCGATGGTGTACCGCGGCTGCGATGATCAAAATGAGCAACCAGACTATGGATTAAGTACTACAACGCCGAGACGAAAGCAGAATCAGCCAAAACCGGGGCGAAGATGCACCGTGGAGCTCGTCATGGCGCGAATCGCGCTTCAGCGGAGGAGTTGCCGCCAGCGAAGAAGAAAGACGTGGACAGCGAGTTTCCGGTGGAGATAAACTGAATTGGTGGGTCGGTTGGACGCGTAAGGTTAAGGCGGAGCTGGGACAGGCTTTGCCGAGACGGCAACGGCGCTAAGTCGACGGCGAGAGCTCGACGGAGCTGCGGTGGTGGCGACGGGAAAAGCAGAGCAGGAAGAAAAACGACGACGACGGCGTCTCGGTTCTTATAACGTGACTCAGAAGTTC
This sequence comes from Miscanthus lutarioriparius, assembly GCA_904845875.1. Classification (NCBI taxonomy): domain Eukaryota; kingdom Viridiplantae; phylum Streptophyta; class Magnoliopsida; order Poales; family Poaceae; genus Miscanthus; species Miscanthus lutarioriparius. The sequence goes on from CAJGYO010000019.1 coordinate 12,704,222, forward strand.
AAGGAAGCCACGACGGAGCCGTTTCCGTGCCAGCGCGACGCCAAGGACGACTAAGACGCACCTGGAACGCCAAAGAAGGTCGCCGGCGGTGTAGTCTCGACGGTGGACACTGTTCACAGTAATTACAAGTTTGCCATTCGCCAAAATTCACAAATTACTCTCAAATTTTCATAACAACTCAAAAATCTCCAAAAACAAAAGTTGTTCAAAAACAAAAGTTCTACAACTTTTCTTTTATAACCATCTCCTAATTCGGTCTAGATTTTGAAATGAACTTTTGAATTTGAATAGGGAAATTTAACGAATTACGCATTTTTGAATTACTCAAAATTTTTCTAAACAACTTGAAAAACTCCAAAAACAAACTTTGTATAACTTGCCAAGCTCTACACTTTTGCTTTTGGGATCAACCCCAAATTATGCTTAGATTTTGAAATGGATTTTCAGGGTAGGATTTAAATGCTGAAAAGCGGGGTTTTCTCGAAAAATTCAAATATCCAAACAAACTTTGAATTTAAGTCAAACAATATAATTCAACACATACCACACGAATATAAACTTGTTTTAGTGTATGCATCTCAAAGTTTTCACCAAATGCCAAATGTTTTGCAATGCATATGATGATATGTCAGGTTTTAGTATTTTAAACACCCGAGGTGTTACACATGGCCCCTTGAGTAGCTTTTTGAAGTGGTCGGGAGCACCATCGGTGGGCGATCGACCGCCTTGCCTCTCGGTAGCGGCCACGAGCAAGCCCTCGTGTCACTATTTGTTCTTCTTGTTTGGGCGGTTGGAGGTGCCCTCGCCGGCGTCCTCGTCCCGCTTCGGTTTGCCCTTGGGGCGGTCAAAAATCACTTCAACCGCCACCTCGCCTGAGGCATGGCAGGTCATGATGTCGAGGAGCTCCTTGGTGGTTTGAGGGCCCTTGCGTCCCAGCTTATGGACCCGGAACTCACAGGTGGTCCTAGATAGGAAGGCTCCGATGACGTCGGCGTCGGTGACGTCGGGCAACTCGTTGCATTGCCTGGAGAAGCATCGGATGTACTCACTGACAGTTTTCCCAGACTTCTATCAACAATTCTTCAGATCCTAAGGGTTCCCAGGGCGTGTGTAGGTGCCCTAGAAATTTCCCACAAAGATCTCCTTCAGGTCTACCCAGCTTTGAATCCGGTTGGGCGGAAGATGCTCTAGCCATGTTCGTGTTGAATCGGCCAGGAACAAAGGGAGGTTGCGGATCATGAAGTAATCACTATCCGCACCATCGGCTTGACAAGCAAGCCGGTAATCCTCGAGTCACAGGCCGAGGTTCGTTTCCCTAGAGTATTTTGGGATGTTGGTCGGGGTGCCTGCCATGAAGCATTCTCGCGAGGGGTGATGGCTTCTCCTGCTGAAGTCAGAGTTGGAGATCATGTCTGAATCTCCCACGAGAAGGTCGTGGAGGGATTCCATGACGTAGTCCATTATATCCATGAATTCATCATCCGTGGGGGACGGGGGCATGCGCTTGTGCAGTGAGGCAACCAATGGTCCTTGCGACGTTGCATAGACCGAACGGGAACGTTGTCGGGGCGCTCCAAGTGAGGTATTCTAGGGAGAGTGGTTCTCCTCCGGCAAGCCGTGTCATGACATTGGTGAACGAGAAGGTGAGGCAGCGTAGGTCCTCCCAAGACGATCGGGGTCCTAGGAAGGCGTCGAGCTAGCGCTCTAGCCTCACGTAATCGAAGCCGAGGAGCTAGTCGCTCCAGGGGGCACGGGCCTCCGGGGCGTGTAGCTGCAACACTTTGAGGGCCTCGACGGTTGCATCAAGGCCGGTGGAGCAAAGAAGTTGGATGGAGGTGGGAGCCCGCGCCAGCTCTCCCTCCACGGTGATGAAGAAATCCAGGCTCCCGAAGTGCACGTGCGTGCCCTAGACACAGATGACGCAGTGGCTAGCCATCTGTGGCCTATTGTGGACGTCGAGACACGCAAAAGCCCTGTACCTGGAGTGCCAACTGTTGGTGTTTCGAACCGTCGACTAGTAAATTTGTGTTTGCGCGTCTGCCCGGATGGTGTGCTTGGAGGACACAAGGGTGTATAATGGTTCAGGCGAAATGTCCCTACGTCCAGTTTGACGCTGCTCATGTTACCGGTACTTGTTTGTAGTAGGGGTTACAAACGGGTGAGAGAGGGAGAAGGTCCCAAGTCTCTGATGGAAGGGTCTAATGGAGTTGAGTCTTGTTGAACTCCCTCCGCCGTTCTGCCTTCTCTTCGTGGAGCGTCCTGCTTCCCCCTTTTATAGATGAACGGAAAGGCGTAGGTTGCACGAGAAAAGAGAGAGAAGCGAGGAGGAAGAAGCCCTCTAGGGTCGCGGCATCCTTCATCTCCTTTACGCGAGTCTCGCCGGTCCTATAGATGATGATGGGGATGGCTCCATGTCGTGACCCTGTTCATCACTAGCGCTATACGTGGGCGCTGTCAGCCGGTCGTGGTGCTCCATTCCATCCCGGCGGGCGGCATGGTTACCATATACCCCTGTCGGAAGTCGTACGGGGATTAGGTAGCATAGCGCCGGCATGCCCGTCAGTGTTGGTGACGTGAGTCCTCCGGTATGGCCCGTCATGGCCATGGGTCATGTCAAGACGTGCCTACTCCCTTTCTGGTGTCAGAAGTTTGACCCTGGGTTCGTACTTTTAGACCCGTAGTGGTTGGAGGCGGTACGGACCCCCATCGGGTGAGGCGGAATCGCCCTTCGAGGGGTCGGTCGAGACGGAGCCCACGCCCTCGGGGTCAGACGTGATGGAACCCATGTCCTCGGGATCAGATGTGATGGAGCCTACGCTGAGGGGTGTGGCGAGACAGAGCCCGCGCCCTCGGGGTCAGGCGTGACGGAGCCCACGCCCTCGGGGTCGGGTGACACGGAGCCCGCGCCCTCGTGGTCGGGCGAGACCAAAATACGCTCTTGATCATCCGGGCGATTTAGTGTTCGCGGCCATCAGTTTCCTTCTTCTAGGTATCCCTAATACTAATACCCAACAAGACGTATGTTGCAATCGTTTATGATCTAGATGTTGCATATGTTGTAACATTATGTTCTAAATGTTTTAGTTGTTCCAGTCTTATGTTGCAGCAAGTGTTTTTTTATGTTGCAAATTGCAAATGTTTTTATTTCAGAAGTTTCATGTGTTTCACACACATGTTGCAAGGGTATGTTTCCAAATGTTTCATTTGTTTGCAGTCTTATGTTGCATTCACGTTGCAAGTGTTTTATGTTGTTCGGCCTGGGGCAAGCCAGGGGCCGACGTATGGGGCATGCGACGCGGGGGGGGGCGACGGACGGGTGCGCTGGAGCCGGTGGACGGGGGTGCTCTAGGTCGGGGCACGCTAGGGGCGTGCTCGTCAGCCGCTCATCACGGCTCCTGCATGTCACGCGCAAAGAGAGTCGGAGAGAGAGGAGGGGGTCAGGGGAAGGACCGGTGGGTGCGGAGATAGGGGCGGAGAGCACTCATGGGCGGGCGAAGGTGGATGGGGACGGGGCGGGCTGTGAGGGCGTCCGGACGCTTGCGTCCGTCTGGACGTTTGGGCGCTAGCCATGCTGAAAAAATCAATAACTTTTGCATGTGAAATCAACGAGTTCTACGACTTTGTTATTGACAAGTTTTTTTAAAAAAATTGTTTAGAGTTCCAAATTTTTAATTAATTTTGTAGATTTTGAAATTCAAATTTACTTTTTTTAGCAACCTCGAATGATGATCTGGTATAGAATAAAGTTTTAGTTCTCAATATGATTTGAAGATCTATTGTTGACAAGTTTTTTATTTATAGTCATTTAGAGCCCTAAATATATGTGTTTAAGTTCTCGTATTTTAAAATTCAAATTTAAGAAATTTTAAACTATCTCCGATGTTGACATAGTCAATACTAAAGTTGTACTTGTTGATGCAATGTAAAACTATGTACTGACATGTTTATTGACATGTTTTTATTTGAAACCGTTTCGAGAATCAAGTGTTCGTTTTAATTAAGTCTTCAAATTTTGAAACAATATCGAATGGAGACACACACAATATCAAAACTGCATTGCTCGACAAGATCAAATCCTTTATAGTTGAAGCGTTATAAATTTGAGATTATTCAGCAGCTGAAACTATCAATACAATATTACTAAATGTTAATTCAAAAGGATAACAGCCTATAGATTGTAGTGTAGTGGTAGTGAGGGATCACACGAGACTAGAGAAGTCACGGCAGAGACAAGCCTCGTAAGACATCCACCTATTAATCTACTTACATGGTAACCCGATCAATCGCGTTAGCAAATGGCCTCGAAAATCATCTGACAGTCAGTCAGAATAGAAAATGGCCACCTCTGGGGAAAAAAATCCGAACCCTTCATCTAGTAAGTGTATGTAGCCTATACTTGGAGAAATTTTGGCAAGAGATATTCGGCCCAAACCACTACTACAAAAAAGGTTGCTAGTAACGCCTCAATTGTTTTTTGTAGGAGGGCGGCTGGAAATGTAGGCGCCCCTATAGTGGGTGTGCTCGGGACCTACGAGACCAGCCGTCCCTACAAATGGAACAGTAGGGACGGCTGGTGATATGAGCCGCCCCTATAAATGGGTCAATTTGTAGGGGCGGCCCACTCACCAGTCGCCTCCGGTGTTGAGATTTGTAGGAGATATTCAATCATCAGCCGTCCCTATAAATGCATTTGGCCCACTCTCAAATTCGCAGACCCAATTAAGGTTGTAGATAATCTCGTCCATGCATCTTGATCCAATGGCCTTCGCACCAAAACCCAACGTCGCCGCCCCTGTTTTCGCGCGACCGCAACCGCGGTTTCGGCTAAACCGCTGGGCCCTGCCTGTCCTCGCTTGTTCCCTGCCGCCTTCCCTCTGAGACCGAGCACGCGCGCGCGAATTGGAAATTCACCGGCCCCGCCGCTTCGCACCTGCACCCAACCTACCCAGTGAAACCGTCGAAAGGGCCCCACTGCCAGATGGCGCTCAGGCACTGGCCAGTCAACCTTCAGGAGGTCCCCCACAGCCACTTGACCCAGCGTGGTCCCAATTTTCCCGCGCGCGACGGCGCATTTGGGGAGGATTGGCGCTAGTTGCTGACCCAACCTGCTGCACCAGCCCCACCTCATCTCGTTTCGCGTGCGTGGTATGGAAAACAACCGGCGCCGCGCCCCTGGTTTGGCGAATCCGCCGTCGTGTGGCGTGCGGCCAGTGGCCATCTCCCTTACCGCCACACGCACGGACATAGAGACGGCAGCCACACCTGCTTCCACTATGATCCCATGCGAATTGGGAGACCAGCCCCGCGCCGCTCGTTGTGGACGCACGCGTCGGCGCACAGCGAGGCAACGACGTGTGGCAAACCCGAGTGGCCGCTAACCTCCACCAGCGGATCGCTGACGTGGAAGAGCACACGGATCGATCCCAGCCTTGGCACATTTGTGCTTCTTCACAGCTCATGACATCCCGGCCCCACATGACGTCAGCACGCGCACTGGACCACCACACGCACCCACCCCTTCCTTTTCCCAGCCTAGCCTGCGCCGCCACCGGCCACAACTCCCCAGTGCCTAGGCCTCAGCTCCCTCCCTGACCGGTGATGACTACCGTGGGGAAGCGAATCGTGCTCGAGCTGGAGAGAAAAGATCGAGAGCCACACACCTCATTTCTCTCCTCCTCCCATTCACGCTGCTAAGAAACTACGGCGGCTGGGCATCCCGTGCGAGTCGACGCCTCTGCACTAGCTCGACAGTCGGGCCCACGGGGGAGGGGGGAGCACGGCAAGGACTGCAGCAGCCAGATCTCGCGCGCCCTCGTGCACGGCCAAGGCGGCGATGACTGGATCTACGACGGCGAGGTCCTGGCGGCAGTGGGCCCGTGCCTCTACGCCAGCTCGGGCGGCAACCGGGCACACGACGCGCATTCCCTTGCCTGCTCGCTGATGGCCGTGGGCGCGGTGGCCTCTGCAGTTCTAGAGGCATGACGGCAATGGATGACGAGATCCCCTTCCTCCTTTCGATGAGATCAGGTGGCAGCGACTCATCTCCACTGTCGGTTCGAATCTTATTATCAGTTGTCTAGATTTGGTGTGTTTTGTGAGATCTAGAACATCTCGGCTTTGAGTCTATTATGTTGTTTATTAAAGCGTGTTCTACAGTTTGCTTGCTCATTCTCTTTGTGCCGAGAGCAGGAGCTGATCTTGTGTCTCAGATTTGCAGGTGAGGCAGCAACTTGCCCAGCAGTAGCAATTCGCCCTGCTAGAGGAGTTCAACATTGTTAGTCAACAAGATTAGCCGTGCTCTCTCTGCAGGCCAGAGTTTACAACATTAACCATAGCTCGGCTCTGCCTTGTTCTTTTGTTTCTTGCAATAAATGCATTTCGTTTCCTTGCGGCTAGCTGTAGCCGCAGTATCTGTTTGTGCTTGTGGCCAGATTTGAATTATATATGTTCTGGTCATATTTGAATTATATATGCAATGTTCTGATCGAATTTGAATTGTAAATTTGTATTTTTTGTAAAAAAATATACTGTAGGGGCGGTTCTAGACTGAACCGCCCCTACAAACAAGTATTATAGGGGCGGCGGCTACTATAGTTCTAGATTCGATTTTGTAGAGGCGGAATCGTCAATTTGTAAGGGTAGTCTAGAAATCAAACACAGATTTGTATTATAGGGCGGCGGCCAAACCGTTGTTACTATAAGCCACCTAAAAATGCTTTGTGGCGTAGTGAACAAAACTTGGGAGCTTTAGGCAGGAACAACTTCATATTAGGCGGCCCAACTAAATGGATCAATTTTTCCTTCCTTATGGCTTTATGGACCTTAGAAGATCCAGTGTCCCCATACAAATTCCGAGCCTGAATCAGCTGTGCATTTTCTTTTTCGTTTTGTTTGTCATCTTATCCATTACTCCTGCACAAGAATAAGGTTTTTAGATGTATGCAAGCAAATGATACTGTCAAATCCAATGCGTGCAGCCTCCTGATGTTGCATTCACATTTTCAGAGATAGATGTCCAGTGTCCAGCCAATTCAAGTTGTTGGTCATTGTGTACGCGTCCATCTCACGTCTTCATGTTTTAATGGACTGTTGTCCACCCTAAAAAACGATCCCGGGACTAAAGCTTTGCGGCGTAGTGAACAAAACTTGGGAGCTTTAATAACACGTACACCAAAAAAAATGCAGGGAGCGCACTTCATATTAGGCGGCCCAACTCAAGATGGAGCTCAATAATTTTCCTTCCTTATGGCTTTATGGACCTTACTGTACATCCAGTGTCCCCTTTTCCCTTCAGAATTCCGAGCCTGAATCAGCTGTGCATTTTCTTTTTTTTTTCTTTTTCGTTTTTGTGCATTCATGTCATCTTATCCATTACTCCTGCACAAGAATAAGCATAAGTACTTTTAGATGTTATGCAAGCAAATGATACTGTCAAATCCAATGCGTGCAGCCTCCTGATGTTGCATTCACATTTTCAGAGATAGATGTCCAGTGTCCAGCCTCCAAATTGAAGTTGTTGGTCATTGTGTACGCGTCCATCTCACGTCTTCAGGGTTGTGAAGCCAATGGTTACTGGCTACAGTGAGTGCGTACTAACAATCGGTTTCATAGATAGGTTGCCCTGTTCGTTTCACTAAAAATTGACTGACGTTGATGCTGATGCTGATTTCTTGTGAGAGAAAAATATTGTTCTTTCGCTGAAAAATATTGCTAAAGTAATGCTAAAAAACAGGCCTCATGGTTAGGTCCAAGTTCGCTATTCACCCTGCTCGCTGATGCTAAAATTTAGCTTACTTGAAATGTCGTGAGAACTGTTCCGTGACTGGGAAGGGCCATTATATGCAAAAATATCCGTGAAACCAAGGGGGCTCGAGTTTCAGCGTTTGTCTTGAATCGGAGAGACAAGAACGAGCGTTGCACAGGGGATGACTTTTGAACCAAGCATCCGACAAAATATGGGTCGCTTTGCCCTTCCCTCGCTCACAATCACATGCACGGCCTTCGAAGCGCACGCAGCCCTGAGGAACTGGAGAGGACCAGACCATGATGACCCCATCCCCATGAGCCAGGATGAGGCCATGGACGAGCAGTGTTTGGCCCAGGGAAAGGCTGGCACAGCATAGGCACTCACGTTCGCGTTCGATCGCCAGGAAGGGAAACGGCGTGGACCGTGGACGGACGGGCGGATGGACGGACGAGCAGGCCCTGCGCATCGATCAGATCGGTCATCGGTCAGGCTCAGGCTGCAGGCATTCATCAGGCGTGAGTGCGTGCATGGACGCCCTGCTGCACTGCATGCGTCGCCGATCTTGCGCTCGTGGCGCGGCATTGATTCGTCCACACGTGTGCGCTGATCAGGGACCTGCCGGCAGGTCAAAAATGGCCGGCAGCTGAAAAAGAAAAGAGAGACAGGGAGCTGGCTGAGGAGACGACTCATCAGGAAAGTGCTGCGATGATCTGCTTCCGGAGCCCACACACAGCAACAGAGTGCAGACACACGCACACCGACACATGCACGTATATATTCAGCATGTTTTGGTTGGCTGGTTCGTATCGTTACTGGTTCATAAAAAAATACTATTGATTAATTTATGTGAAAGAAAAATATTATTTCGATTGAAAATTTACGATCGTATACAACAAACACAAGCCAAACGAACAGATTGATTGTTTCTCTGTTTGCTTTGCATGCCGCCTCCGATCCGCATGCGTGCCGCCGACCGTTGTACTAGTGATCCATCGATTCATGCGTACTATTCTACATGCGCCTGTAGTGTACGAGTATATGCGTACGTGCAATTATACGTGCTTGTTAGCCTAGCACGGAATGTGTTTCGCACTAGTAGTTGTTGTCACACGTAGCATTAAGATCTTGTTTGATACATGTGTTTTCACTCTAATTCATATGTGTTGGAGTGGGATGGAATAGAATTTAGTTTAATTACATTTCAATCCACTTTAACATATATAGATTGAGATGAATATTTACGCATCTAAACAAGGTCTAAGAGGGTATACATGGCAAAACGGGCTGCACTGGCATGGCACCGCACTACACGACGTGCCATGCCACGACAAGGCATGGCACTATCAGGCACGGCGGCACTGTCGTGCCGTGCCGTATCGTGTCACCGTGCCCAGGTCGTGGCCAAGGCACGACACTACAGGTCGTTCCGCCTGTTCGCTGGTTGGTTTCAGCCAGGTCTTATCAGCCAGTCAACAGTATTTTCCTCTCACAACAAACCAGCACCAGTCGAGCTTATCAGCCCAGAAACCAACCAGCGAACAGGGCGATTAGGCGTGCAGTGCCGTCGCCGCCCCTGCATTGCCACCGCCGCCGTGCTTGTTCTTTGCACGGACGTGCTTTCTGCTTTACTGGCGCGGACGCGCTAACGCCGCCGCCAGGTATATGCTCTCGGCGCAGCGCCAAAGACACTGCTGAGGGGAGCGCGCATTGCGGCGGGACATGAACCCGGCCGCACCTCGCCGCCGCCGCAAAGACGCACGCCAGGCCGCGCGCTCCGTAACAACCCAAGCCAGGCGCCTCCGACTCCTCTGTTCGCGTGGTGCTGAGAGTGAGCAAATCACGGCCGAGAGGGATACAGGGAAGAGAATGAGAGTGTGAGGTGGGAGTTTGTTTATATACCTAGGTTTTCTAGATACAACGGTGACAAATACTTTAAATGAATCCATCGCCTAAGGATAAGCGGGACGCATCGTGCTGACCCAATTTCTATGCCGTGTCCGTGTCAGCACTGCAGGCTGGACCTGTGGCCTAGGCACTATAGCTTTGTGCTCGGGTCGTGTTAGTATCATGCTTTTTCGGACCGGGCCCGTGCTGGCCCATCATGATCGGCCCATTTGGCCATCTATATAAGGGGGTACGGCCAGGGCCTCGGCCCATTTGTACAATCGATCGACACTGACGTCGTCTGTGGCCTGTGGCCGGCAGATGGAGTGTCCTTGGCCGATCATGGTACCATGCCGGGCGCCCGGGCCTTGTTGTGGAACAGTGCAACCTGTACGTGCCACAGCTGTGTTCAGCCCCAAGAAATCCGTCCATCAATCGAAGCGCACACACACAAATCCGGCCGAATCGTCAACAGGACCAAACATGGATGTGTGTCCAGGTAGGCGCAGCAAGCGACAAAACCAAAGATTAGCTCCGGTTAATTAATAACTGAGTGGCGCATGGCACCGTACCTAATAACCGCATGCATGGAGAGTTCTTACACGCATCTCGCACACCGATATTCACATTCATAAAGGGTAGCTAATACTACGTACTCCGTATCTCATTAACGTTGGTTTGCCTCGCACGCATCTTTGCTCGTATCGGTCGATATCTAGCCTGGTCTAGGCCTAGCGCTTTGTCCTTGAGTTGTTGCATGCTGGCTCTCATCTTTTGATTGCTGGCCTTTTCAGTACTTACTCCCCTTCCCCTGTGGAGCCTCCCTGCCTGCCTGCCTGCTTGACGGAGCAGCTGTTGGGCTACTGGCTTGCCTTGGTGACAGAAAACTTTGCTTCGGAATGGTGATGAGCCGGCCGGGGCGGCAGGGCAACGGGGCATGGCAACCGACGCTTGCTAGCAAGTCCCTCTCCCTCAGGTCGCGAGGGACTGTTTGGCATGGCACATCAACGTACGCGTCCACCAATCCACGGACGATGTTTCCAGCCGGATGCCGACCGACCGGGCCGGCCGTAGGAGATCCAGATGGATCGGATGATCGCTCGGCGCACCGTAGAGACCAGCGGTCGGTTTCCGCGCTTGCAGGGTGGGCAAATATGGCAGGCACCGCCCACCGCGGCCGGCCATTCGCCAGAGCGTGCTGCTGGCGTCGGTTACCACACGTCTCCACCACCCCCCGCGCCGCGCATAATCGATGCTGCGACGCCGATCAAAGGCTGCTGCAGGCACACTGCAGTGCTGTGCTACCCAAAAATATCATGGTCTCGTCGTCGCCGCTCGATCCTCGATGCCAGGGAAGCGCCGGAGTACGAGTAGGAGTAGCATAGCTGTGTGAAAAGACTGGTGAGGTGACGACCCGTCCTTTCCCTGCGCTGCCGCTGGTTGGCTGTAGACACAGAGAGTCGCAAGCAGCCTGTTCGACAGATTATGGATTATTTATTGCTACCTAATTTAGTTTGACAGAGAAATACTATTATAATTTGAAATTTACGATCGTTTCGATCAAGCGAACTGCACCCAGGCGACCCGGACTCTGGCCCTACTACGGCCACGGCCCACGGGCCATCGGCCATGAGGCCATCGCTCGCTCTGCGCGCCTGCCCCGCACGGCCACACCACGCCGGCCGGGGTGGGGCCGCCGCTCCCTCACCCTGTATGGCTGTATCCACGCCTTCTCACTAGGGGCGCGTTTAGTTGCCCCAAATTGGCGCCGACTGAATTCGGTAGGCATTGTAGCGTATCGTAGTATTTCATTTGTATTTGGTAATAATTGTCTAATCGTTGACAAATTAGGTTCAAAACGTTCGTCTCGCAAAGTACAACCAAACTGTACAATTAGTTTTGATTTTGTCAACATTTAGTACTCCATTCATGTACCGCAAGTTTGATGTGACTAAAAATTTTCTTTTTGCATAATGCCAAAGTTTGAATTCTAGGTGAACTAAACATGGCATAGGCTCGTCGCCTCCACGCATTCACAGGCCGCTCGCCCCGCGCTAGGCACCCCTTGGCAACCAGCGCTACGTTCGTTTTGACTGATAAGTCATGACTGAAAGTATTGTTGACTGATTTGGTATAAGAGAAAATTATTATTTATTAGCTGAAAAAATACGGTTTATAAATCAAACAAATCCACGCAAACAGGGCACAGGAGTCCAGGACTCGGAACCTCGAAAATACCAAATGAATTAATAGTCTGATTTTTTTTTAGTCAGCGTGAAAGCACGATACTTCTTACCGATAATAAAGAAGTCTTTTCTTAGACCAGTGAAGCCTCGAAATGCATACCAGGATTCAGCATATCAGGACTCAAAATTAAAGATATCCACCGTCGCTAAAATAACAATACGTATTATTAACACCAAAATTTGATTCGAGATTGGGTTCCTGAGAACAAGAAATTATTGAGGAGAGCTGAAATATTCGAGCAAGTCGGCTAACCAAATCGCCATAGCAAGATGATGTCGTCAAGGGAATGAGCACATTGGCAGGAGCAGCAAAGATTTGAAGCGAAAGACACGTCAGGCTCCACAACAAGGAAAGGTCGCAGTCCAAGTTATGATAATTTAGAAAAGTTTTTGTCTTCTTTTCCAAGTTTTGTACCTGGTCTTGTCGGACCAGAACTCATAGTTTAGCTTTGGGTATAAATATTGAACTCCGGCCATTGTAATGAACATCTCCAACGATCAACACAAATCAGTACCATTACTTTTCGGCTCACGCCACCCCTTAGGAGTAGGAGTAGAGCAGATTTCGATAAGTTCTTTAACGAGCAGGGCTGCATCGGTTAGGTCCGACCTCCGATTTGTCTGTGAGTATCCATCACGACTTATACCTTGTTTGTAAGGCTGCACCGGTTAGATCTGACCTCTTGCAAGCTTTGTATAAGTTAGTTATCATCAGTTCATTGTAAGGCTGCCCTTGATTAAGTCTGATCTCTTGCAATTGCTGATAGTTATCCTCGATTCTTATCAAAATCCGCACGGCTGCCCTCGGTTAAGTCTGATCTCGTACGAATTTTGATACGAATCCCTTGCCCGGTTAAGATTGAGATAGACCGGCTTTATATTTCTTTTTGAATCGTCATCTCTTCACACTACATTGTTTATATCCTGCTTTGACGATGGCTCTTGCTAGTTTAGCCGTTCTATTCCAATCTTGATCGAAGATAGCGTGGTCAAAGGCATGCTTAGCTCTAGGTAAGGCTTGCTAGTTGACGAGATCTGGTCTAGAAGTGCTTTTATGGCTGCATCGGATAGGTCTGACCCTCACTGCTAGCATCATAGACTGGAAAGCGTTTATAGATCTATATGCTCTGAAGGTTTAATCTGTTATCCTTATTATGGTTGTATCAGTTAGGTCTGACCCCACTGATAAAGATAGTAGATTGGATTTGATAGGCGTATAGGTTTATACACGTCTAATGGTTGAGTGGTTGCATCTTATGACCCTTCTTTCACTAGAATCGGCTATTTAGCCGATAGGCTGTCTTTTGAGAATATATATTGGTTGTTTACATGCTCTTTACTTATTTTTGTCTTGATTAAAAGCTAGTATGTTTCTCAATCAAATCATATGCTTTCACGCCTATCTTTTTACATCTTTTGCATGCTTTTATGATGATCGGTAGGTTAGATCTATATAATTCAGTAACTGATGATTGCCAATATGCTTGTTTTCTTTATTATACATCATGAACAGGCTGGATATCGACTCTCTAGTCGATAGCCTCATCTCACTAGCCACTTGGCCGCATATTTGGAACTGTCTAGACAAACGACCGACATATTTCACCTTAAATTACTAATCAATCTTGCTCCCTTGTCAATTGTAGGTCAAATTAACTAGCACGCCCCCCAAGGTCACGACCGTCCGGTCCGATGGTGCCCTTCCAAAGCATAGAGAGAAGCTCAGGATCTGCTTCGTGCGGGCCTCTCACCGGCATTAATCACTGTGTTCCCGGCGTTGGATTTCCGGCGTTGACATAGGTCTGGCACGCCTGGTGGGACAACAATCGTTTGATCAGAAGTCAACCGCAGTAGTCAGCATGGAAAACAACAATGCCATCCTCAAGGTTAACCTTGAGGATTTGCATGACGATCAGAAGGTGTTCATTGAGCAGGCAGCAGAAGAATTCAAAGAGAAGTGCCTGTTGTCTTATAGCAGGACGCGCGAATCCATCGTTTAGAAGACCCCACTGCTAAGAGTTCTCCTACATGGACAGAGCGATCCAGATGAAGAAGCTAAAGCTAGACTTGCTGCCCAGATGATCCACAAGACTGTCAATGAAGTCGTTACAAAACACAATTAGATGCTTGCCAATACGATTGGCAATGTTATGAAGTCAGTTTTCTTTGGAGCACCGGTTGATCAGATGGGACCGGCATACTTCAGTGGCTTCAATCCTTTGGCTGTGGAAAGCAATGTGACTAGCTCTAGTCAACAGCCGAACGGTGGGCAGTATCAGCAACCACCAGTGCAACAGCCTTTAGGAGGACAAGCCTCAGACCCTCAAGTTCAGCCAACAGGAGGGGGCAAGGTCAAGAACAAGTGATAGGGGGGCAAACACCATCTCAGCAATCTCCAAGTGCCCCTGGCACATAAACAAATCAGCCTCCAACTGGACAAGACCAAGCTTATTCGATCCAGCAGCCAACCTCGCCGATCAGTCAACAGGTTGTGCAACGGCCGTCTCAGGGAAAATTCACTACATCCTATCAGACACCTCAGTCGGCCATAAAATTGCTCCATTAGTACAATGGATCACCAAGGATATTGGTCCTAACTTCTTCAATAGTCGATTAAAGGATATACCAATCACAAGACCTGGATCGACTATCCAGAAGGTTATCATCTAGTTTCTGACGTCAGCACATACGAGATGATGCCACATCCAGGGTATCAGAACCCTTATAACTACAACGTTCAGCAGCTTCAAACCCAGGGACAACAGCTATAAGTTCAAGGAAAACAATCTCGGGCTCAGGGTCAGTAAGCTCAAGCACAAGGATCTCAAGCCTAGGCCCAAGGACAGCCGAGATAGGAAGCTGTTGGCATTGGTGCTAATGAATTCGCCAACAGGATAGTTGCTATGATGCAGAGCCAGTTTGGTTTGAAGCCCAAAGGGCAGGTTGTCTCCTACCAACGTCCATACCCCGCTTGGTATGATATTGTACAGCTCCCTTCACGCTACAGGGTCCCAAACTTCTCTAAATTTACCGGGGTAGACGAGATGACAACCATGAAACATATCAGTTGCAACCTCGTTCAGCTTGGAGATGCATCTGTTGAGGAGGCACACAGAGTTCGGTTCTTCCCTTTGTCCCTCTCTAGGCCGGCCTTCAGTTGGTTTCTTCGCTCAAACCAAAATCTATCACTAGGTGGGCCGATCTGAAAAATAAGTTCCATGCATACTTCTATAGTGGGACAGGAGAGAAGAAGCTTACAAATATGACAAGCATGAGGCAGAGAAGCAATGAGTCAGGCTCTGAGTTCATTCAGAGATTCAGAGAAGTAAGGAGTTGTTGCTACTCGTTGAATCTGGCTAATGGCCAATTGGCTGGATTGGCCCTTCAAGGGATATCTCCATTGATTAGAGAGAAGTTCGAAGGCTAGGACTTTGAGAGCTTGGCCCATTTAGTTCAGAGAGTGTCTGCTTTTAAAAGTCAGCACCGGACCCTACGCAAAGAGAAGTTCTTGAAGGGGACTACTGCTATGTCTGATCCCTATGATGCAGACTCTAATGAAGATGAAGAAGTCATAACTGTTGAATGGACATGGGGCAAGGCTCTAGTATCGTGTCCACGGTGAAAGAAAAGAAAGATGTTTACGACTTTGATGTTAAGAAAGTGATAGGATCTTTGACCTATTACTGGAGAAGCAGCAGCTGAGACTACCTACAAATCATGTGATCTCTTCGACTGAAGAGTTAAAGGGGAAGAAATACTGCAAGTTTCACAATACCACCACTCATAATACTAGTGATTGCAGAATCTTCCGCATACATATTCAGAAGGCCATAGAGCAAGGAAAAATCAAGTTTGAGCCAGCCAAGAAAACGGCAATGGGCATAGATGGACATCCCTTCCCAGGGGTGCATATGGTGGAGTTTTAGTTGGCTAAGAGAAAGATAAAGGTCTTGACATCAGCTAAGGCCAAGAAAAATGGGTCAGCTGACCCCAAAGTTTAGATATCGGTAAATGAGTTCAAGAAGGATGATCAACAAAAGAGCCAATACGAACAAGATGAGACATCCAGAGCTGGTGCTTTACGTCCTCCGATCATTTCTAGGATCTTGTTGAAAAGTGGCAGCGTCAGAAGGAAAAGGACTATCAGCGTCGGCTTAAAGAAGAGGAATATGAGCGTCGATGTGAAGAAGAAAGGTACAAAAGAGAACAAGCCGAGCTACATTGGAGTTGTCCTTTCTTCACACACTGTTGGAACGAACGATTGAAATTGCCTACAAGACATAACTACCTAGAGTGCAGTAATCAATATGCAGAGTTCAGGCAATCTCAAGCCAACCGCCGGTCCATCTATAAGCGTTTGGATTATCGATCTAACAACATGGATCGGTGCATAAAAAATAAAGGAGTTCATGATCGGTTAGGCAAGCTTGTCCATGATCAAAATTGGGCCGATCGTGATGAAGAGAAAGAGTATGTTTGGCTAGAGGGCCAATAGTGTCTAGGAGGTCTAACAAGGAGCCACAAGAGAAGGGTTCAACGCCTCAGAAACAGAGAATTAGAAGCTTAGAAGTATAGCAGACCTCGGACATGGCACGCTAAACAAATAGCTGTCAAGGGTAAGCCATCGGCTAATATTGATATGGTCTTCATCCTACCTGCAGAGTTCAGGGCTCCCGCCAAATACGAACAAGAAGAATCTGATGGGGAGGAGTATGATGAAAAAGAATTGGGAGAAGCAATAGCTCAGTTAGCCCTCCAATCCCAACATGCTATATTTGACAAGCCATCTCAGCATCAGCACGCGAAGACTTTATACATTAAAGGATTTGTTGATGGAAAACCGATGACTAAGAAGTTAGTCGATGGAGGTGCTGTTGTCAATCTGATGCCCTATACTACTTTCCGTAAGCTTAGGAAGGGCCTAAAAGATTTGCTTGAAACAGACATGATGTTGAAACACTTCGGTGGCAATGCATCTAAGACCCAGGGTTTAATTAACATTGAATTGACGATTGGGAGTAAAACCCTGCTTACTACTGTCTTCGTCGTCGATGGTAAAGGAACATATAGTCTTTTCTTGGGTCGTGACTAGATCCACGCCAATTGTTTCATCCCTTCGATATTGCACCAATGCCTCATTCAATGGCAAGGAGACAACATCGAAGTCGTTTAGGCTGATACATCCGTGAGCGTAGCAACAGCCGATCCAGCATACTGTGAATTTGAAGACTATGAATGTTTCTCTGGTAGACTTTGGGATGGAGACGTCATCAAAATCAAAGATGAACGTCAACAGTTGATCCAAGCAATCGGCTCCGAGAATTTATTTTAAGGACTTCTTTAGTTGGTTATTACGGATCGGTTAAACATTGCTTTTATGAGTTAGAATGTAGTCGTTTTGTTTTGAAGAGTCAGATTTGGATTTAATTGCACAACACTTTTAAAGAGCTTGACGGCCGATGATTCTTGAGTTTTTGAGAAGGATTTAGTACTTGAGTCATCATCGTCTATTTTAAAAGCAGTTGTTCGTTATTTCAAGCCTTGGTGATTAAGGTTATTATTCAAGTTTGGTCGATTTCGGATCATCACCAGGATTAACAGCCGATACTAATGGAGTATCGCCTTTAGAACAAAAATCTTTAGTTCAGCCTAAGAGGCAGAAGCCGGTGCGGTGCGCATCACCCATAGAGCAAAAACAAAAGAGAAATACAAATTGTATGGGGATAGATTTGGTACGCAGGACAAATGGCAAGAAGATTTACATAAGGAAGAGTACATCGGCTAAAATATTTATCTCTAGAACGGAAAGACTGCGAATTGAAGTCACATGTTCAAAGCTGCTCGCACTGTGTTTAGAGCATCCAGGCGAATAGCATCAACTTCGGCAATTAATTTGTTATCTTCAAAGGACGATCCAAAGACAACTCTCTTCTTTTTGTCATAGATGGCCCTAAGATCGTTGTACTTCACAGCCATCTCCTTTTTTTCTCTTCCGTCATCTTGGGAAGTTGGGTTAGGTTTGATTCTTCGAGTTGAATGGAAGAATTGATTTCTTCAAGCTTCGCCAATAGCTATTCCCGCTCAAGCTTCAGAGAATTGATTTTATCTTGAGACCTAGATAAGACATCCTTTGAGTCATCGATCAGCTCCTTCAGACGGATCATCTCCTGCTTAGTCGACTCTTCTTGGATACCCAAAACCTCTCGATCAGCCAGCCTTTGCTTCGCTTGGATAACTTTAGGGGCTTGACCCTCAATGAAGGCGTCCGGAGATAGAATAGCAAGAAGGTCTAGGTCCAGTTCCCCCTTAATGGCTAAGAAGATGTCCTGGAGCGGTCGTACATCATGAACTTGATCGGCTATGTCTTTTTTTAAGTGGGGGAGTATCAGGTACAACCAATCTCTAGTTGATGCCGATAGAGTCTTCTCTTCTTGATGGATATTGGGGGTAGTGTGACTTATTTCACCCCCTTATATGTAATCTTCAACGTCAAAGGGGAAAATGCTCAGAGAGGATGGGCTTCGTGCCTGCTGAAATACAGTTGGATTCGAAGCTATGATACTAAGTTTAAGGATCATTATGAAGCTACTAATACCTCTTTCGGTTGAGACGGAGGAACAGCTGACGATGTCCCTATACCATCCTCTAATACTTCCATCGGCTTCTTAAACCCTGCACAAGCCAAGCGTTAGCTTAAAATGCAAATCAAGGGTTTGAACAGAGGGATGCAACATGTTGACATTGACCATCAACGAGTTGAGGATGTGGGACATCTTCAAACGCCCCGCCATCAGCCGACTGACCAGATCCTTGATCAAGGGTGGCACCAGGGGTCGGCCTTGGCTCGAGATCAGCATCTGAACAAAAAAGGGAGAATTTAGAGTCAAGGACATTGTGAATAAAGTCAAGAAGGCAGCTTTGGAAGCTTACCATCAATCTCTTGATGACCATCGTGGGTCCCTTTGCTAGAAGAATTAACAACATTTATGTTCGCATTCCTGGCATCCTCCTCCTCTGGATTTTTGGTTGGCTGAAGGACAGGTGATCAACAAAGATTAAAGAAGGAAAACTAGAAGAAGATGTTCCTAAGTAAGCTAAGGTTGGTCCACAGAAGGCACCTCGGTCCCTCCTTTTGAAGTCTTAGGGATTTGCCTCGTGGTTCCGATATCATCTCCCGGTTGAGGATCGGCCTAAAGAGAAGGTTTTGTCAGCTTTGAAGAGTTCAAGATTATTGATAATATGGAAGACTTACTCTAGTAACGACGTTGGCACAAGATAGCAAACGCTGCTCATCGGCTATCATCTCAGCCATTGCCGATGAGCCATCTGCCTTCATTGTTGTAGAAGCCTAGGTTGATTGAGTCATGAATGGACAATGGATAAAACGATTGGGGCAGACAGATTTGGTGACTTGTGCTAATAAGTTGAGACACTTGAGAAGCTGATGAAGACCCTAAGTTTGTACACAAACGCTTTCGCGTCATAACCTTGGCAGAGTGACCCACTGGAGCCCTGCGCTTCCTTGCCTAGGAGGGTCGCACAATCACAGGAACAACCTATGTCTTTAGGACGGCTTTTAGAGTAGGTGCTCTGCATCCCATTCTTGAGTTTGGACACCAGGCAGCATATTTCATCAACCGGCTGCTCCTGCTAACCGTGGGCGGAGCAGAGTCCATGTCCTATGAACAACTTGGTGATAAGCATTATGTCAACCAGAAAGAAAAAGAATAAAGGATGAATGTTTACCTCGATCTCGGATTGAAAGCTGGGATCCAGCAATTGGCAGAGGGACGTAACTAAAGAGCAGAACAGATGTTGGGCCCATTCCTACCACCAGACGGTAAAAAGATTCTAAGCGAAGGGGCCGCATTTCCACCCTTCGACATCAATTTGGGGGAGAGCATCTTCAAACTGCCGAATCATCAGGAATTCCGACAAATGATTGACAACTTCCCTCGGCCTTAGCTTATCCACAAAGAACAGCCTAGGGGGAAGCTGCCCAAAATCGAATTGACGAGCAGCGATGGAGGGGTTGTAGAATTCATAGGACATTGGCAGTTTCTCCCGATCGCGCCTGAATTCCATAGGAAGCAGTCTCGGCTTGACTATGCGTTGGAAAATTGCAGTTGACGGTGCATCCGAGCAGGCAGTCTCTAATTTGAAAAAGATTAGGAGTTCTAATTCAGCAATTTTTAGATAAACAAACCAAGTTAAGACCTCATCTGGAAACCCCTTGTAGAATCCTTTGAAGAGTTGGCTGGTGCTCCAACTAATTGAAATAACTGATACGGCCTCGCCAAAAGACTAACAACAATGAAATTTGTCTTCTTCATCCAAACTTTTCTCTTGAGCCTCTGAATAGGTCAGAGAGGGGAAACTCAGAGTCCTGAGGTCGTTGACTACAACCTTTTGCAAGTGCAAGTTCATCCATAATTGTAAAAGCCACCATGGTCCGCTGATTGTACCAATTGTCTCATTCATCATCAACTTTGAGGATACTTGGTGCATCAGATGGTACAAGGATCCAAGTAGGCATTTCCCTAGAGGAATATCAGAACTGCGAGATAAATCGTTCTGCCAAATACCAGTAATTGGCGGTTGGACTGCATGAAGACCCATAGAAAAGGTACTTCTCTAGCCACATGTTCTAGAAGGCTACATGTTCTTTGGGATCAACATTCTTTTTCTGGATCTGCTTGTGCACACCAATGTAGCCTCCCCACCCCTGAACCTGACACTCTAGACTTTGTGTTCTGGCTTCCAATGAGGTTGTAAGGTTGAAGAGACCCTGTGATGTTAAGGTCGGTTAACATATAGATATCGACCAAGGTAACTGTCATTGGCCCATCACCAAATATGAAGGCATTATAGGGGTCAGACCAAAAATAGGAAATTGACCTCAGCAGGGTTCGTTCTTCCTTATATTTGACAAAGAGAGAGCTATGCACTGGTCCAAATCATGAGTGACCCATCTAGCCTGGTAATACTTGGCTACTCTAAGGTACAAATCCCTCCATCCATCAAGTGGGAGCGGCCAAGCCCTGAAAGTTTTGTCCCACACTGAGGGGCTCATAGTGGATTGCCTAAATGGAAGCCAATCTGTTTCTAGGTTGATACGCTCGGTTGGATCTGGATCGCCCATCGAACCCAAAAGATATGCGTTCTCAACATTCGTTGGGATCAAGATTTTGTTTTTGAGGTCCTAAAATAGGAAAGGGGCAGGAGAAGCAAGCCCGTGAGCTGAAATCAAATGGGGCTAGAAACAACAACAAAGGAGGGCTCTAAATCATACCTCTAGAACAAAGTCGACGGTCACCATCAAGCTTAAAGCAATGGATCCAAGTCTCCGAGTGAAGTGTTGGTGATATGCTACTAGGTTGAACCATCACTGCCTAGGGTCCCGTGAAGATTGGAGGAATACTGTGCTAAAATTGGAATCCCGATGAGTGAAGCAAAGGTTGCGGCAGCCGATGAGTGAAGCAAAAGGGAAGTGACAAAGACAGGGGCAATTTCAGGAATATAATGAAGAATCTTGCCTAGAGTCAGGAGCCGAGATGGAGGTTTCGGTATGGATGCGCAACGCGTGCAACGGTCATGAAGGAAAATTTTGGAATAAAACTATTTTATCCAAAAATTAGGGGGCATGTGTTGACACCAAAATTTAGTTCGAGATGGGGGTCCCTAAGAACAAGAAATTATTGAGGAGAGCCAAAATATTTGAGCAAGTCGGCTAACCAAATCGCTAGGTCAGCAAGCAAGATGACGTCATCAACAGAATGAGCCCACTGGCAGGAGCAGCAAAGATTCGAAGCGAAACACACGTCGAGCTCCATAGAAAGGAAAGGTTGGAATCCAATTGTCTTCTCTTCCATGTTTTGTACCCGGTCTTGTTGGACTAGGACTCATAGTTTAGCCTTGGGTATAAATATTGAACACCGGCCATTGTAATGAGCATCTCCAACGATCAACACAAATCAGTACCTTTACTTTTCGGCTCACACCACCCCTTAGGAGTTGGAGTAGAGTAGATTTCGACAAGTTCTTCGGTGAGCGAGGCTGCATCGGTTAGGTCCAACCTTCGGTTTGTCTGTGAGTATCCGTCATGACTTATACCTTGTTTGTAAGGCTGGATCGGTTAGGTTTGACCTCTTGCAAGCTTTGTATAAGTTAGTTATCGTCAGTTGATTGTGAGGCTGCCCTCGGTTAAATCTGATCTCTTGCAATTGCTGATAGTTATCCTCGATTCTTATAAAATCTGCACGGCTGCCCTCGGTTAAGTTTGATCTCATATGAATTTTGATACGAATCCCCTGTCCGGTTAAGATTGAGATAGATCGGCTTTATATTTCTTTTTGAATCGTCATCTCTTCACACTACATTGTTTATATCCTGCTTTGATGATGGTTCTTGCTAGTTTAGCCATTCTATTTCGATCTTGATCGAAGATAGCGTGTGGTCAAAGGCATGCTTAGCCCTAGGTAAGGTTTGCTAGTTGACGAGATCTGGTCTAGAAGTGCTTTTATGGCTGCATCGGTTAGGTCTGATCCCCAATACTAGCATCATAGATTGAAAATCGTCAGGTAGTACGCCTTGCTTATGTCCAGGCATAGTCTTCGGTTGCATGCTATGTCTGCATCGGCTATTTAGCCGATCGCCTGAGCTCTCACGATCATAGCGTGTTCTCACGATCATAGCGTGTTCTCACGATCTCGTTAAGCGTTTATAGATCTATATGCTCTGAAGGTTTAATCTGATATTCTTATTGTGGTTGTATCGGTTAGGTTTGACGCCCACTGATAAAGATAGTAGATTGGATCTGATAGGCATACGTGTTTATACACGTCTAATGGTTGAGTGGTTGTATGCTATGACCCTTCTTTCACTGGAATCGACTATTTAGCCGATAGCCTGTCTTTTGAGAATATATATTGGTTGTTTACATGCTCTTTACTTATTTTTGTCTTGATTAAAAACTATGTTTCTCAATCAAATCATATGCTTTCATGCCTATCTTTTTACATCTTTTGCATGCTTTCATGATGATCAGCAGGTTAGATCTATATAATTGAGTAACTGATGATTGTTGATATGCTTGTTTTCCTTATTATACATCATGAACATGCTAGATATCGACTCTGTAGTCGATAGCCTCGTCTCACTGGCCACTTGGACGCACATTTAGAATTATCTGGACAAACGACCGGCATGTTCCACCTTAAATTACTGATCAATCTTGCTCTCTTGTCAATTGCAGATCAAATTGACTGGCATGCCCCCCAAGGTCACGACCGTCTGGTCCGGTGGTGCCCTTCGAAAGCACGGAGAGAAGCTCGGGATCTGCTCTGTGCGGGCCTCTCGCCGGCGTTGATCACTATGTTCCCGGCGTCCGATTTTCGGCGTCGACGGGTATCATACTGGAAAACCATTGCATTGTCGATAAGGAAAGTAGGCCAAATGGTATGGGTTCATCAATAAAGGACAACATAACGAAATTGGAAGCTATGTGGCATCACTATTCTTTGTGACAATATACAAGTTAGTAGTTGTGTACATGTATATGGCATGCCACACCTTTTGATTAAGATCTACCTATCAACTGCCAGAAGATAGAAAGCAGGCAAACAAGTATGAATCCCACACCACAATAGTGCCAAAAACTAACTTGGTATTAACCAACTGTCGTTCATAGTAGTTACTCTATGCTCTGAAAGGCCACATGGATCTTGACAACGACACTACTAGTGATGATATTTTCTTACATGTATCTTTTACCGATGAATTTTGCATTATCAGTTGAGAGTCTATCCCAGAAGGATATTGGTCATTGTTGCTCTTGTCAAGCAGCCATTTTTTTGTTAAGTCAATGAATTTGCATTAAAGTAATATTTCCCATATTATGAGAATTCTTGATCTTATCTGTTCTATTCTAAAGCTTATCTTCATGTTAAATAGTGAATTGATCCAAGTCATGCTTTATACAGAACATGAGGCATGTTGCAATAAATAAAATGACCTAATTTTTTCTATATGGTATGAGTAATTGGGTCAAATTTGGGAAATTAAAAAAAAAAGAGTTGGACTTTGAAATCTGCATCCAAAATTTTTGCTTGGCAACCACGACTAAATGCCATATTCTTGCTATCATAGTTATGCATGCCATGCTTAATGCGCATGAAAGCACAATGCCACCATTAATTGCTTTTTCCCATACATATGACCTAGAAGGTTAGTATACATAATGGATAGATTGATTATCAATTATATGACAATTGGTGAGCATTAGGCGCCCCAAAGGGTTGGTGTGGCTAAATTATGGGTTATATGTGTTAAGTCTAGAAGGCTATATATGCATTTGTTTGAAACCAAGAACTTGTAAAGTAATAGTTTATAATCCACTAGAAGTTATAGACTCACCAAGAAGTTGAGGATACTCCTCTGAAGAACGAAATACACGCAGTATTTATGCAACTGCATTAATAATGTCCAAGCTCACTGCATATAAAAGTTGTAATTGACCCCCTAATGTTAAAGTGCGTAATATTTTTCAAATAAATCGCCACTAAAGCATACATATACACCACTAGAAGTTGGTGAATGGAGAATTTTAGTATGCTATTAAATAGCTCTGCATTAGGGGGAGACGAATGCCTATTTTATAGAATGCCTTGATATTTATAAATCAAAACACACAAACCCATACTAAACTAGCTGTTTAGTTACACTACTCCTATATTCTATAGTATGGAGTTATGCCAGATAATTATTTGTATTGATAAGTAGTAACTAGATTGGTTAAAATTGAAATGAATGCTTCTACTTGATGTAGATGTGGATATACCCGAGATTAATTTCGTATCCACGTGACTTGTTGGCATTTGATCAAATCATGCGGGGACACCTGCAAATGAGATTTAGCGACCTAAGTCAAAAGCATATGCTCATGAAGCAAACTCACATTATGTGTGATAAAACTCCTCTCATACTCTTGTAGAGAAATCATCATGCTGGTTAGTTACCTCACAATGAGGTTCATCCTCGAGATGAAAATCCTAACAATGCGCGTGTACTGTAAAGTTAGGAATATGGAACAACAATAGATCTATCGTTTTGGGAAATACAAAGATCATTATTAAGACGGAAAAATGTGTCGACACTTGTTTATCTATAATTGCTAAATGAGTTTCTTTTGTGAGAACCCGGATCCATAAAAAAGTCCATGATGACAAGAGTGCTTGAAGCTCTAATATCGGGTCAAATGAACCATGCAATTGCGGTTGAACAAAAAAAATCGCTAAGTGAGTATCTTGAACCTGATGTTCAGATAATTATGGGTCATCATTGAAATAATGGGTGGTGAGAAGAAGGCGATGGCTCAAAAGGTCCTAATAGAGATCAGTTCTAATATAAGTTTTACAAAATACTTTCTGATATATAATGAATCTGGTTAATGGAATGGATTAAAATATGCAGTCATGGGATTCTAAAAATCCATGAAGAGCAACATCAAAATCTCATGCCAGTATTGTATTTTATGAGAAATGATCTCGCCATAAAGATGAAAAAACTCCCTTAAGGATTTTTCCTTAAAAGAATACATGGCTATAAGCCTGAATGCACTAAAATAAGTGAAATCTTTGGAGGAAATAAAGACCCATATATGAGCTAAAAGATAAGAATGAAAAGAGGTACTGATGAAAGGAACAAAAGTATATCATATAAGCACATGTGCATTTCATGAGCTTTTACTATGAGTGCATATATATACTTGTGATATAATGTTTTCTCCGCCTGAAGATTTGGATTTGAAGTATCCTCTAAAAACTGATTTGATATATTTGGTGTTACTAGCAATATTTTCCCCGATACACTAGAAATACAGACTTGTGATGTCTTATTATATATTAAATATTCTCAAAGAATATTGTAATCAATACCAGATGGAGTCACGGCTATTATGAATAGAGAAAATTACAATTATGTAAAGAATAATGATTATTAATCACATCTCGAATATGTGTGCCATTGCAATTTTGCAGTGCATAAATATGTATTCCAATGTATGCTTGATAGAATATAATAATAAATTTCTCTTGACATTATTCTCTATTCTCAATGTTCTTGAAGAACAGTGAGACAAACGTCATGAAGGGTAAATGTTGTGAAAATCTTATAATCTCACTTGCACTATCCATCTCTATGTTTATTTCCAAACAATGATTAATGTCATGGGAAATGAATTACTTCCATGGATGTTGTCATCAATGGGAGTATTTACAAGATATTGATCGTCATTCAATATACTTTGAAAGTCTCAAACAATATCTAGAATGTGTTATTTGTAATAGTGACTTTCTAACCTATGTTGAAGGCTCTATCATGACACCATTTATGAAAGTGGGCTTATTTTTTTATGTACCTTTCTTTCCTTTTTTTAACTTCACGGGTTCTAGAAGAAAGATGAGGTTAATATTATGAAATAATCCTTGCTGTGGACTTGTGTTGGTGGACCGTCCAATGGTCATCATGACTGGATCATCTGTGGGTCAGGACAGGGGAAGTCTGAGGTGGCCCCACGAACTGCCCCTGAGTTTTAGAAAAAACAAACTCACACGTTTTCATCATATAATAGGCTAGGTTAATTCAAAGAGATCTACACCCCTCCACGGGCACATGCAACAATGGTTGATGCTCCGAATACCATCTATAACATCTCAAGTGCAAAAACTGCTTACATGGCCTAGCTCCGCACGTGGAACGAGCCTATATACGTGTAGCATCTCTCTTACACTTTCGTCCCCGCTTCATGTAAAAGGGTTAACCTGGAGGTGCTACGTTAGCCCTCACCCACCTAAACTTCCAATCCAAGGTGGTATTAAACCCACCAACCCATAACCACACATAAGTCACTTAGGCCACATGGGCCAACTTCATAACTACTACAGGCTACTGATAGGCTAGGGTGTTACATAAATTTTGTAAAGCTCCGCACGTGGAACAGTCCTGTATACGTGTAGCACATCGCTTACACTTTCGTCCTTACTTCGTATAAAAGGGTTAACCCGGAGGTGATACGTTTAAAACAACAAGACTTATAAGCTGGCTCTCATCCTCCTAAACTTACAAGGTGGTACAAGACCCACCAACCACAACCACACATAAGCCACTTGGGCCACATGGCCCAACTTCACAACTACTATAGACTACTAATGGGCTGGGATGTTACATTAATTCTACAAAAAAATTATTTTGGTTTAGTATTAAGCTTTAAGACACATTTATTAGGGTTGTCCAAATTATGTTTTTTCATTGCAACATACTAATATATTTACTACTCCCTCTATTTCAGAACGAATACAATTTTTGATTAAACCAAGTAAAATTTCAGTTTGACTAAGTTTTTAGAAATTAGTATCAATATATATATCCTCAAATAAATTTACTATAAAAATATATTTTATTATTGATCTAGTGATACTTATTCATCATCATAAATATTAGTATTTCTTTATAAACCTGGTTAAAATCCAAACTATCTTATTCCTAAAAAGTGAGAATTAGAGGGAGCGAGTAGTAGCTATGACTAAAAAACACTAGAGCTAAAGCTATGTTAAAGGGAAATGTTTCTCCAACTCCGGCGGGCTTAGAAGGGGATCAGGGGAGGCAAAGTCAGCCAGGCGGTGGTGATGGCGGGGCGGCATTAGGGTTCTGGTGGCGTAGGAGGCGGCCGGACCAGATCGGGGAAGGGCGTCCATGGCCATGGCGGCGGCAGATGAAGGGGAAGGAGGAGGCCGCCACAAGCGCGGCCGCGGTGCTCTGTCGAGACCCTATTTTCAACTTTAAATAGGTTTGTAGAAAATGCGTGCAACATTTATATCACCAAATAAGTTTATTATGAAAATATATTCAACGATTTATCTAATGATGCTAATTATGTATTATTTAAATATTAATACTCTTTTATATATAATTGGTGAAAAAAAAAAAAAACTAATTTTCCGATAAGCAAGAACAGGGAGAGAGTGAGTCTAAAATAAGGTGAGGATCCACTCCTCTTGTGGCAGAGAGAGAGAGAGAGAGAGAGATCCAGTCGGATGCTGTAACAAGAGGCATTAAAATTCCTATTTCCAATATCATTCCGACATGGTAGTGATCTGGCTGTAACATTCAAATTCCTATTTCCAATATCATTCCGACATGGTAGTGCTAGATCAAAGTCATACACTGTGGATTTGCGCTCTATTACTCTGTAGCTAGACAGCTTTTTTTGGTTGAAAAAATAGCTAGCTAGACAGTGAAACCTGGCGCGTGTACTAGACGCACATGTATTGGCGTACGTAGGAAAAGTAGCTAGCGTGCGCCAATACAGACGAGACGACAAGGGATAAATCGGGCGCATACATGCTACGCCTACCTCCGGAGCGAGCACTGTTGCACCCGCCGTGGCCATAAATGATTGGGGTCACCGCCCGGTCGGCCGCGTCCGCCAGCCTCCCTCTTTCTCCTCCAGTTCTCCTCTCCTGTCCCGGATCGACGCTGCAGGCAGTTAGCTGCAGCTCCCGTCCTCGCCCTCCACAGTCTAGCCTCCAGCTATATACGCCCACTCTATCTATCGCCAGTTCGCCACCCGCGTCCCAGTAACCACTCCTCGTCGTCTCTCTCGCGGTGTCGCCTCCCTCTCGCCAGAAATCGAAACCGCATCTGCTCCCGTCTCCCGTCTCGCCGCCGACGCCGCCTGATCGACCAGAGCCTAGACCGGGGCGTCGAGGCCTTCCGGCGCTCAGGTGAGCTCGGCTGGTGTGCAATTTCTGTTGTTCTCTTCTCGCGGCTGGTTAAAATTGGCGTGTCTCGGCTCCCAACTGGCCCTTTTTCCAGCCAGTGCGCTTCAGTTTTCTAGGTAGGCTGCCGCAGTAGCTGCTGCAGCTGCAGCTGCTGACCTCAGATCAGGCAATTCTTGGGATGTGCTGCCCTCAGAGGCGCCGTACTTGCCCTGGACCAGCCTGATTCTGATTTCATCTCCCCCGTTGCAAACCCTAGTTCTTTACTCCTGTTTTCTCGATTAAGTAGCAGCAGAATCCAGGACCACGAAATCCAGAACTTGTAGTTTACAATTCGTTCTTCTTCCCACTTTCCGCCGCCTCGAAAGCTTCTCTCCCTTCTGCAAAAGCTCAGGAGTAGTAGCATAATACAAGCGTGTAATCCAACTCGCTCGTGGTGATGGCTGCGAAAAATTCAGTTTTTTGATTCGGTGTCCTGGTTCCCGGCGTTGCCGTCGCACTAATCGAGGGGGTTGCATGCAGATCTGAGGCGCAAGTAGCAAGCGAAGGACATGCAGGTCGGAGGAGGCGCGGCCGACAGCCCTGGCGCGGCGGCGGGCGCGGAGGCGCCGCGCCC
Organism: Miscanthus lutarioriparius; assembly: GCA_904845875.1. NCBI lineage: Eukaryota > Viridiplantae > Streptophyta > Magnoliopsida > Poales > Poaceae > Miscanthus > Miscanthus lutarioriparius. Next base: position 12,733,490 of record CAJGYO010000019.1, read on the forward strand.
GAGCCGCTACGAGTCGCAGAAGCGGCGGGACTGGCACACGTTCGGGCAGTACCTGCGCAACCACCGGCCGCCGCTGGAGCTGGCGCGGTGCAGCGGCGCGCACGTGCTGGAGTTCCTGCGCTACCTCGACCAGTTCGGCAAGACCAAGGTCCACGCGCCGGGGTGCCCCTTCTTCGGCCACCCGTCGCCGCCCGCGCCGTGCCCGTGCCCGCTGCGCCAGGCCTGGGGCAGCCTCGACGCGCTCGTCGGCCGCCTGCGCGCCGCCTTCGAGGAGCACGGCGGCCGGCCCGAGGCCAACCCCTTCGGCGCGCGCGCCGTGCGCCTCTACCTCCGCGAGGTCCGCGACAGCCAGGCCAAGGCGCGCGGCATCGCCTACGAGAAGAAGCGCCGGAAGCGGCCGTCCGCTTCGTCCCAGTCGTCGCCGCAGGCTGCGACGACACCGCCGCCGCAGGCCGCCCCCGCCTCCTCGCCGGCCCTATCTGACGCGGCGGCCGAGAGGACCGACGTGCGGGCGCACGTGCCGGACGCCGGGCACCCCCATCACCTGCACCAGCACCAGCACCACTTCTTCATGCCACACCCGCAGTTCCTGCACGGGTTCAGCCTGCTGCCGGGAAACCCCGAAGCGGTGGCTGGCAATGGCAATGGCAGCAGCAGCAGCAGCGCTAGCGTCGCTGCCGGCAGCGGGGACGAGATAGCGCTGGCGATGGCGGCGGCGGCGGAGGCGCACGCGGCGGGGTGCATGCTGCCGCTGTCGGTGTTCAACTAGGCTGGCGTGTAGCCAAGCGAGGTTGGGCACAATAGTAGATTAATCCGGGTGCTTATCTAGTGTTAAGATCGATCTCAATAGATTAATCCGGGTGCTTATCTAGTGTTAAGATCGATCTCATTGTCGCGATTGAGATGAACCGATCAACACACGTACGTGCTGCTGTTCTTCAGGATTTCCTGTTCCCATCTCTTTTGGTTACATCATGCTCCTGCATTTCCTGCTGGAAAATAGTATTAGTAGCTGTGCTTGGTACTGTAGGGTTTGCAGCATCCTGCTTGGTTTGTGTATGCAATGCAATGATGATGGAGATATAATATAATGGAAGGCTTAATTTCCAGGCTAATGTTCTTGGTGCTCTAGGATCTCTGATTCAATTGTTACTTATCTCTTCTTTTGAGATGGCATGCATCCTTTTAATTTTTTTGTCCCAGTATATATGCACACTCTTGATCGATCTCGGCCTGTTCGTTTCGTCATAAACGATCGTGGATTATTTATTGCTTGGCTGGTTTAGTGTGAGAGAAAAATATTATTCCAGCTTATAATCTACGATCGTATAGGTCCAACTGAACAGGCCAGTGGTGGTTCGATTTTCAGGTATGCCATTTACAACTTACAAATTAGCACTTTTTTGTACTCCATGATATGCATGTGCAAGTTTTTTCTTGTGAGGGCAATGATGAATGTACAAGCTGACAACCTGTTATAATTAATATGAAAATTCAAGATAATTTGGAACAAAGAACCCACAAACTGGGAAACACTTCCATTCAGACTCTCAGGCCTCGTACAAAACTAGAGGATTAGCCAAATACTCCAACACCAATCAGCAGTCTTTGGTGATCAAAGAGAACAGCTAGGGCAGACTTTAGATTTTTTGCATGTTCGCTGGTTGGTTTCTAGGCTGATAACGTGCTGGTTTGTTGTGAGAGGAAAACACTGATGACTGGCTGATAAGCCCTGGTTGAAACCAATAAGCGAACAACATATTTATTAGGTGGGTAACCATAAAGTGTTTGTGTTTTTGCGATGTTCAAACATACTATATATTATTTGGATACATAATTTACTCTCTAAATCATCATTTAGAAAGTTATTTAGGTAAAAATTGCTTTCTATGTCTTTGTATCCTCTAACGGTTTTTGTGTATCTTGTGTGTATTCTAGCGAGAAATTTTCAAGAATAAAGGATATTTATATTTGGAGATCTAATTTTAAAGGTTGTTTGAGGATATTTTTAACCAAAATTTTTATTTGTATAAATTAGGAAGGATATAAAGAGTAAGTCATGCTGGACAAGTGCACACAAAAATTGGAGAAATTTTGGATAAATTGTGCCTAGGGAAAAAGTAAAAAATTACCCTATGGCCTATATGTCATTTGGGTCATGAATTTTGCTGCATAAGCTCTATTGTTTAAAAAACTACTCTGTTGCACAAATGTTTAAAAAGTTCATCAATATATATCTATTAGAGCAATTTCAATAGAACCTCTACTTGGCCTTTATCTTACTTTTGGTCGCAGAAAAAAAAACTCACTCCAAACAACCTTTTGGCACCCAAAATGTTCGACTGATGTTTTTACGGCTGATAAGCCGACTGATGCTGTTTTATTATAAGAGAAAAACATTGTACCATGTCTGATAAGCTAGGCTAATAAGTTCAAGCGAACAGGGTTGTTCCACCCTCGCCCTCTCGTTCCTAGGACTTAGAAGTCATCCTAGAGCATCTCTATTAGTTGAGAAAAACAATTCATTTTCTCTAAAAATTGTGATACAGGGGATGAGATAGAAAAAACCCTCTATCAAATCTCCTTTCTGAATGCACCTTTTTCCATATATTTCTCAATTACTCAGAAACTCCCCTCAGTCCCTCAAAGAAACGGGGACTTTTACAAGCATCTTCAAAATTCTTTTTAAAACTCGCTCTCTGAATTATTATTGAGAGTCATTTGCATAAAAATTGATTTCTATATCTTTCTGCTCTTGAGCAAATTTTCTATATCTTGTGTACACTCTATAGTCATTCACGTTTTCTACCTTTGGCTAGCGAGAAATCCGGAATAAAACATAGCTATGTTTGATAACTAAATAAAGAAGCTGTTGGAGAGTGATTTTTTATCAAAATCTCTACTTCTAGTCATTAGAAAAGATATAAAAAAACTCTTAAAGTTGCTCTAAGTTTGACAACATTTACCATATATTTGACATGATAAATGTGAGACGTTGATAAATTTTGCTAGCGAACAAATAGCAGTAAAAATCTTGGCTTGGCAACCAATTTTAGCCGGCGCCCAATCAGGCTCGTAGTCTTGGTCGAGCTCGTAATAGTCCCGGCCGGCACTTTGGCAGATCTTGCTGTACAAAAGAATCTCCGACGAGAGTTTAAAGCCTGTTCGGCTGGGGTGAAATGATAGCAAACGATAGTAATTTTTAGTCAGAATAATATTTTTTTTTCATATAAATTAGTCAATAGTACTTTTTCACGAACTAGTAATGAACCAGCCCAGCCAAAGAACAGGCTGTAAATGTTTTCGCACTGACTTTCGCTGTTTGCAGAAGTTGTCGATAATAAAAGCCTTCAGACAAGAATGCCTGGGGTAGCTTGGCGCTGTGCTTGCATGGCTCCACCACTTGGGCGAAAACAGGCAGCATCATTGACTTAATTAGTGTGCGACTGTGCGTACAGCGAGTGGTTTTTGCAACAGGGCTCAGTATTTAGTGTGCATTCGCGACAAAAGGGCAATTAAGGGGGGAATCTTAATCACCAAGTGTCATGATTTACTGTTCACGTCTATCAGAAAAGAACGTACGTCGGCCATCTCTCATTGTTTGTGCACTGTGTACTGATCGATTCCGCTAAAAAATAGTAACCAAGCCCGAAATAGGAAAAGACGGGAAGCCTTGCATTGGTACTATGAAAACAACTGTACTCCAACTGGGGTGTTTTCACATTCATGCGTTCTCTTGCTCGTTAATACCACGTGACATGACTAATTCTGTTTGGACCGACGTCTCATACATGTGTGCATCCTTTTGTTTCTTTTGCTGGTCGTTGCGCCAAAATCGTGATCACTGTTTCTAATATATACTGTATATAATAGTTTCCAAACCTAGGCACACACTCCACTGATGCTCATGTCTTGCTCCTATACCTTCAAAAACGTTGGTCCTTTTAATTTTATCCTAAATTAAGCTTTTCAAGTTAATTATATCGGTAAATAAATATATATTATGAAGACATGTTTTACAGTAAATTTAATAACTAGTGTTATATTATATATATAGATGTTGTATTTCCTATTAAGTAAAACAACTAGCATCATAATAGGAATGGATGGTTATTTAAGCCACAAAGCATTTAGGTATGTACCTAGTAATACTACAAAAGAGGTAATTTTCACAATCATCAACCATTTTTTCAGGACAGGTTTGTGTAATAACATGCATTTAGAAATTGCGGGCTGGACAAAACCCTTGAAACGCCACATAAAAATATATTTTTAGGGTGGTTCTCTTGAGCAAATGGTCCCTGAAACTCCTTTATGTGTATCATAAACCATCTCTAAAAATTTTGTATTAAGCCGAAATTTATAAAGGACCTTCAAGAAACCATCTATACGGGCGGTTCTCTTAAACAATAATTATGCAGTACTCCCCCGTTTTCAAATTATAAGACGTTTTATATTTTTCTAGATTCATAATTTTTACCGTGTGCTTAGTTATACACTGTCCATATTCATAGTAAAAGTAATGTCTCTAAAAAACCAAATGCCTTATAAATTAAAATGGAGGGAGCAGTACAGAACACTATTGCATGCCAGCCATTTTTAGAGAGGTAGGGATACGTGGATCATCATGGCAGCCATTTTCACGTCCTTTTTTATTCATGAGTAGCCATTGACCGCCATCCACTACGGAGAGTAGCACATGGATGGATCAATTACCAAATACTACTTCCAGCTGCTGCTGCTGCGACTTGGTGGTCGCTGCCGCCGGCGCTGCGCCAATCAAACCATTGGCCCCAAACACAAGCATCTCTCAGGAGAATGCGTGGCACCGACGCGACTGATCGACAATCGATTCACATGTGCAGCAAAGAAAGCCATCTCCATTTCATCTCTCGAAAGATAGAGGAAAGGAAACTAGCTAACGGCCCCGTTCGCTTGTCTTAAATTCGTTTGGTCAATGGTCACGTTGAAGGGGATTGCATTGCATGCATTGGCTACCTGTGTCTTCTTCTCGATTCGCCTTTCTAGCTCCTCCACCTCGATCGAGGTGATGGAACGGCCGCGGCCATGGGAGCCCGTGTGCTTTCTTGTGCTCGATGATTAGGGCTAGGGGCAAGCACCAAGCGGGCAGTAGATAGATTCACAAATCATTTGATTCCTGAAGGCCGGAAAAAAGGATTTCACTCATTGCCCTGATCATCATCAGACTCAGACCCACGCGATATGTGTGTGGCCAAGGATCTTCGTCTTTTGCACACGGCTAATCAGCAATGACACTGCCGGCTGGCCGGCTGGCCTCATTGTGTGTCCTATCTTCTACGGTGTACTGCTGCAAGAGTACTGCTGGTGCAACAGTGGTGGGCTATTATACTGTACATGTGCAGTGCTTGTTCGGTTTTCAGCTAACTACAGAACTACTGCTACGCCTCTGTCCTGAGAAAAAAATACGACTCTAGATGCATTCTCGGTATAAAATATCCAAAATTTAACCAATAAATGTATAGGTAACAATATTAAAATTTTTGGTACCAAACAAATATATTATGATTATCTCATGACAAATCCAATAATAATTATTTGCTGTCATAATAACTATCTATACGCACCTCTGACCCTGGAGAGGTGCCAGAGGTGCGACGGCCGAGGGCCCAGGGGAGGGAGGCGCCTAGGCGCATGTATACTGTAGACCCCAGCCGTATAGTCCGATGACACTTGATAAGCAGCCCGAGACGTTCAGGATCACGAGCGCCGAGCGCTTGCTTCCCCAGTCCATGAATCTACTACGTACGCGAGCGCCCAGGGCAAAGGGTCACGGTCTCAGGGAGTCACGGAGAGTCGAGACGGAGCCGCGCCGCGCCACCGCCGGCCGCCGCGGAGAGCCGGAAACATAGAAACGGCGCACTCACAGGCTCGACTCGACGACGACGCGGTCCAGCGGATCAGCCCATCATCAGTTTATCAATCATCACTTCATCAGTTCATCAGCCGATCAGGTCGTTTTTTAATCCAAATTAATTATTTCAGACTTCTAGTACTGGTACTCGTATAGTCATGTTTTTCTTTTAATTTAGGTGTTAGAATCTTAGAATGTTACCTAAGAAACATTTGTCGGGATCTCAGAAAAGAAAACAGAAAAAACTAGAAGATAAATTTATTGAATCTTAGAAAGGTGCCATACATAAGTGGACACTATTGATCTCAATACCGTCCTTGATGATTCTGCATCAAGAAGTGCCCGAAGAAGTATCTTTTTATGAGAAGCAATGGATATTATGGAGTTCTATTCTTTCTTGTGGTAATCATATTAGTTTTAGAAGTACAAATATACTATTGTTTTAGTTTACTTTTTTTTACGGTCACCGACGGAGTTTTCACCACCTGAATTTTATTTGGCCCTCGTGGCCCGTGATAATGTTTACAGGATATTTAGATTTTGAGAGAAATGGAGTTTACATCCCACTCCTGGGCCGTTTTTGTTTACATTGTTCCCCAATAACTATCAAACATATTAAATTAAAAATATATCACTGGATTTGTTTTCGCTTTGCAACAAAAATTAGCGTCTATATATTATAAGATTTTATATGTGGTATAGAGGGCCTTCGTGACGAGTTCGCCAAAGGGCCCTCAAAATTCTAGGATCGGCACTGTCTATACGTTTTTTATATATAACTGATCAAGCTTGAGATATTTTAACGTGATATTGTACTAGAGTTACATTCTTTTCGAGACAGGGGATTACTAGCTATGCCACTTAATTATAAAGAAAATGGATTCGTAAAAAAAACATCCATTCAGCACAAGTGGAGGACAATCATGAATCTAAATTACTTTATATGTATTTATGATATTTACATCCAAGTGACCATTTACTAGGCCTGGGCGTTCAGTTCTTCCGAACCGAACCGATCGGTTCTTCGGTTTTTCAAGAAGTTTGGTTCTCAGTAAACTCGGTACCGATCGGTTCTTCAAAAAACTCGGTACCGACCAAGTTCGGTTTCGGTTAGTTCGGTTCGGTTCTCGGTTCCAACCGAACTAACCGACCAATTATTGAACAGGTTACATTAGAAAAATTCAGCAGCATTTTGACTGTTTTCAAGGCATAAATGACATGGCATCATATGCAAACAATAAATCACAACCAAATAACCACAACCAACACATCAGCACATTCACAAATCACAAGTTCACAACCCAATTACTGATCTCTTGGTACAGATTTACATGTTCCTCCCATCAGGTTCGGTTCTTCGGTTATTTCGGTTAACCGAGGGGAGGAACCGATTTAACCAAACAAAGTTTGGTATCTAAGAACTGAGAACAGAATCAGGTAGCCGAAATTTCGGTTCTCGGTTAGTTCGGTTCAGTTCTCGGTTAGTTCGGTTCAGTTCTCGGTTAGTTCGGTTTCGGTTCTCGGTAAAATTTGCTCAGGGCTGCCATTTACTGGTTCTCCCTCCATCCTGAATAAGTCAATTTCTAGAGCGGTCTAAAATCAAACATATTTAAGTTTAACCGAATTTATAGAAAATAATGCTGAGATTTATGACATCGAATTAATATCATTAGATACATCATAAAATACATTTTCATAGTATGCTCATTTGGTGTCACAGATATGGTGTGCTCTTTTCTATAAAATCACACAAACATAAACAAGTTTGATTTTAGATAATTATATGAGTTGATTTATTTAGGGAAGGGGAGGGAGTATCACTCAAGTTGAACTTGTACGTGTAGTGATGCTCTAAAGCATAAATGCCAAATTTTGTACCCATGCAGCTTCATGTGCTCCGTATGTTGTTTTGCATTTAATTTGGGCAGACACATGTGATATTTTTACTTAAATTGCCCATGCTAAACAGAGTACTTGCTCAGGCGGCCCTTGCTGCCGCAAAGCCCTGGGAGTCTGGGACTGGGAGTCTCAGGTGGTGTAGTACAATGCTACACAAGCCAGTGGCTGTCTCACAGTGTCTGGGCGGACCTCTGGATTCTTGTCCAGCATGGATTATCAGAACATACAACTGCTGGTAGTTGATCCCCTATCCTTTTCAAACAGATTCCCGTCCATGCACCCTCCCCGTTTGGGACTGTTTAGCTTATAAATCGTATTTTTTTTAGCTAATAAATAGTATCTTTCTCTCGTATCAATCCAGCCAACGGTACTTTCAATCATAATTTATCAGCTAAACAAGCCCAAACGAATATAGCGCAGGTCACGGAGCATGCAATGCACTGTGCAGACATACGTACAACAGTTGTGTCGGATACCATGAGAAGGGGTACCCTAAGCAAGATCCAAAAAACGACTGCTTAGATTTCGTAAAGATCGAAACCAGCTAAACGCTGCTGGCCTCGGCCGATTCTCCGACTCGCCCGAGGCCCCATCACCGCGGGCCTCGGCCGATTCTCCGACTCGCCCGAGGCCTCATCACCGCGGACCTCAGCCGATTCTCCGATTCGCCCGAGGCCCCCTCACCGCGGGCCTCGGTCGATTCCCCGCCAAAGGCCTCGGCCGAGGCCACCGACCCTCCGTCTCGCGCAAGGCGGGCTCGGCAGCACTCCGCTACCTCTTCCTTCTCCCGTCCCTCTGGCAAAACGTCGTGTCGCATCAACTCAGCCAACTGCTGCCCCTGACAACAGCCGCATGCCCGGCACAGTACAGCAGAATGGCCGATGGGACAGGAGGCAGGACTGGGCAGGGGTTACCCGCCACTGTACTAACCACCGTGCACATGGGTTGACGCCCATGCCTCACTATGCTGCCAACTCCTGCACCGAGGACAATGCAGCGTGGGGAGCCACATCCGGCCTCTCGTGCCTCGGAATCGATTACCAGAGCAATAATTCCCTCCAAGGCCTCGGCAGCTTGCTTCAGGGGCTCGACAGCCCGAGGACCCATGTCCGCCAAAGCCCCCCGTGATGGCTTGGCCTCGGCACCTCTGAGCCACAGCCCCTCGACGTCATCACGCGATGACTGCAGACGTCCCCGGGATCAAGGGCGGGGTTACCCGTCACTATGCTATCCACCGTGCACATGGTTGACACCCATGCCTCACTATGCTGCCAACTCCTGCTCCAAGGACAACGCAGCATGGGGAGCCACGTCTGAGCTACTGTGGCCTCGGAATCGCATACCGTGGCTAATAACTCCCCCAAGGCCTCGACAGCTTTGCTTCACGGGCTCGGCAACGAGGTCCATGACCACCGAGCCCCCCCACGATGGCTCGGCCTCGGCATCTGCAGAGCCATGCTCCCTCGACGTCATTACACGGCGACCAGCACGTCGCCCGCCATGTCCTGCATCAAGCCGTACTGGAGCCCCACGACGCACAAGACCGAGTATGACCAGCATGTCACTTCCGCACGACAAGGACGGGGCCACTCCATCGACCATACCACAACAGTGGCCGACTACAGGGCTCGGACACGCCACCCCATTTACAGAAGCGCTATGTAGCACCCTGTGCACGGTCCCGGTCCTCCCTTAGAGTATAAAAGGGAGGGACTGGGGCCATTTCTGAGGGGAGGCCAGAAAGACGAACACGCCGATAGAACCACGCACTCCTACGCTGCTTGGGAACAACGCCTCAAGCAGCCCGCACCACACTCGCCGAGACCTGGGGCTAGTTCCCTCTCTCACCTAGCTTGTAACCCCCTACTACGAGCACTCCGGTGCAAGGAATACAAGATCGATCTCTCGGATCGGGCGTAGGTCCTCGATTACTGAACCAATTATAAACCTTGTGTCTCTTTGCGCCACCATCCGGGATTAGGGGCACGCAGCACAAATTCACTCGTTGGTTGAGGGACCCCCGGTTCCAAAACACCGACAGTTGGCACGCCAGGTAGGGGCGCCTGCGTGTCAGCTTCGTCATCCTAGCAAGTTCCGGATGGCAGACTACATACGACCATTGCGTCTCGGCACCATAGTTTGGTTGGGGAGCCTAGAGTTCATGTCTCTAGGGCATGAGTACGACATGGTGCTCCTCACTCCTCGAACCCCACCGTCCGACGACGAAATCGCGCCCGGCAGCCAGCGCGGTAGCGCGCCCGGGGCGGCCGCTTCGCCACGCTTCGCCAGCACGACGCGAGCAAGGCCACCCGATGCTCTGCGAGCCTGTAGGCGACGCCTCGCCTCTCCCGCCGATGTCCTACGACCAATTTGTTGGTACGGGGTCCCCTGGTGGGGACCCGTCGACTGACCGAGCTTTGGACGGCGAAGGAAAATCGCCGGTGGCTTACTGGCGATGCCAGTCGTCTAACCCGCTCCGCCACTCCACGAAGAGCCGACCCGGCGGGCGAGAATATGGAGACGGCCCGTCCCCATACCCCTTTGGGTTGAGAAATGCCGTCGCCTCTTACGCCTCTACGCTTACACGCCACTCCACGAGCACCCCTCGGAACGCCGCCAGGTAACCGCTCTCGACTTGAGCACCGCTCCGACTCCTCGGACGAGGGCGAGGCATGGCCCAGGTGGATTTCTCCGAACTTCACAACCACGGGATTTGCGCCAATTCTTGGCCATGATAGCGACTCTTCGCCTCGGCTACTCGACTCCGACGATGAAGGGACTTACGATCCATCTCGTGAGTGCTTCCACGTCCCGGGCTCGGGATGCCAAGGGCGGGCGAAGGGAACGAGAGGACAGTAACCATTCCCGCCCCGAGGCGGGCAATCGAGGCCCGGCGGCAGACGGAACGAGAATCCCGCCCACGGGGGGCATCGACGCCCAGACCTGGAGCAGCTCCACGAGCTTCAAGCCAAGGTCGAACAAGACCGACTCCTTCTGCAACAGCTTCGGGACACTCTCGAGCAGGAGCAGCAAGGGCGCGGTGAGGGCGGAGGGGCCCGAGGGAGGGCCCGCGACGTCCACCACCGCATCAACGACAACGAGGGGGATGAGCCGCCCCCAATCTTTAACCGCGCTAGCCAGAATGTCGCAGCGGCTGCGATGCTAGTCCGAGCAATGCCCGAGCCCTCCACCACCGAGGGGCGACGGGTCCGCGGAGAGCTCCGCGACCTCCTCGAGACCGCAGCAGTGCAGCAGGCCGAAAGTTCCGCCTCCCGCCGGCGCGGAGGCACTTCGGAGCAACCCACGGCACGACCTCGCCAAGGCCAGGGTGCCTCGGCCCGTCCCGAGCCCGCTCGCGCGCCGACGGTCAACAGGGCCCTCTCGGTGCGCAACCGACTCAGGGACCAACACGAGGCACAGGGCGACCACGAAGTAGTTGGCAGGCGACGGCGCCACGACGACGGAGCCGCCCGAGGCTACCACCCACACCGAGGCGGTCGCTACGACAGCGGTGTCGTCTTTTCCTCTAGGAGAGATAATCCAAAACCGGGAGGCCTCGGGTAGAATAGCCAAGTGGGCTGTTGAACTCATGGGGGAAACCTTGTCTTTCGCGCCTCGGAAAGCGATCAAATCACAGGTCCTGGCCGACTTTGTAGCCGAGTGGACCGACACACAGCTGCCACCCGTTCAAATCCAATCGTAATCTTTGGACCATGTACTTCAATGGGTCTCGATGAAGATCCAATTTGGCGCGGGCTGCTCTGGTCTCGCCTTTTGAGTACACATGCGCTACATGATCCGGCTTCACTTCGCCGCCTCAACAATGTGGCGAATCACGAGGCCCTCGTCAACGGCTTACAAATCGCCATCGAACTTGGAGTGCGGCGTCTCGGCACGGGTGATTCGCAGCTCGTCGTCGATCGGTGATGAAAGAGTCAAGCTGCCATGACCCCAAAATGAAGGCGTCTTTGCCGATAGTAGTCGTCGCTGGAGGACAAGTTCGACGGCCTCGAACTCAACCACGTCGCTCGAAAGTTCAACGAGGCCGCAGACGAACTAGCAAAGATGGCGTCAAGACGGACCCCGGTTCCCCGAACGCTTTTCGCCAGAGACCTCCACAAGCCATCCGTCGACTACGCCTCGGCGATAGAAGGGGCCCATCGACCGAGCCCGCCCGCAGGCTCGAGGCCCCTCTACCACCGAGACCTCGCCATAAGCCCGAGGCCATGGCGATTGACGCAGAAACCTCCCGAGCCCGACCCGAAACGGATGGCGAGTCCCTTTCCTTGATCGCCTCGTTCGGGAGAGCTTCTGCTTGTGAGAACCGGCCCGCTCTCATGGCGCGCCTGCCAAGACTTACGTCCTCTGCGACGGCGAGTTGTATAGGCGTAGCCCATCCGGTATTCTCCAACGATGCATCACCACCGAGGCTGGCCAATCCTTACTTTGGGACTTGCACGCGGGAGTCTGCGGGCACCACGCGGCGCCTCGGGCGCTCGTGGGTAACGCCTTCCGCCAAGGTTTCTATTGGCCGACGGCGGTGGCCGACGCCACGAGGCTAGTACGCTCCTGCGAGGGATGCCAGTACTACGCTCGACAGACGCACCTCCCGGCCCAAGCCCTCCAAACCATCCCCATCACATGGCCATTCACTGTATGGGGGCTGGACATGGTTGGGCCTCTGCAAAAGGCACCCGGGGGCTATACCCATCTGCTGGTAGCTATCGACAAATTCTCCAAATGGATCGAGGCTCGTCCGATCGCTCAGATCAAATCCGAGCAAGCGGTGCTGTTCTTTACGGATATCATCCACAGGTTCGGGGTTCCTAACACCATCATCACTGACAATGGGACACAATTCACCGGTCGCAAGTTCCTAACGTTCTGCGACGACCACCACATCCGGGTGGCCTGGTCAGCCGTAGGACACCCAAGGACCAATGGCCAAGTAGAGCGTGCCAACGGCATGATCCTACAAGGCCTTAAGCCAAGGATATTCAACCAGTTGAAGAAGTTTGGCAAGAAATGGCTTGCCGAACTCCCGTCAGTCATCTGGAGCCTAAGAAATACCCCGAGCCGAGCCACGGGATTCACACCGTTCTTCCTGGTCTATGGAGCAGAGGCCATCCTCCCCACTGACTTAGAATACGGTTCCCGAGGCTCACAGCATACAATGAAAGCAAAGCAACCGTGCCGCCTTGCCATGAAGACGCCCTCGACCAGCTGGAGGAAGCCCGAGACGTCGCGCTGCTACACTCGGCCAGGTACCAGCAAGCCCTACGACGCTACCAAGCCCGGCGCGTCCGAAGCCGAGACCTGAAGGTGGGCGACCTGGTGCTGAGACTGAGGCAGAGCAACAAGGGCCGCCACAAGCTGACCCCACCCTGGGAAGGGCCGTACATCGTCGCTCAAGTGCTGAAGCCCGGGACCTACAAGTTAGCCAACGAGAAGGGCGAAATCTTCACCAACGCTTGGAACATAGAACACTCGTCGTTTCTACCCTTAAAATTCCAAACGTTGCTTACATTGTTTCTCGAAATGCAATAAAGAAGCGTTCTTAGTTGTTATAACTTTTCAAGAAACCCCCCTTATAGACTAGCCGATCGTATAGAACCCAAGGACCGTCTGATCGTCTCAAAAGCGAAAAAGGCCGGGTGAGCCGTGGCAGGAAAACGGCCCACGCCTCCAGGACTCGGCAACTCCCTCACCACCTTTTCACCCAAAAGACAGTAGCTCTGAGGAAGTTCTGTCTGAGAGCTTGTCTATCAATAGGGGCTCGACATCACAATAGCGCTATAAGGGGAGACTCATTTTTGCCTCCATAAAGCCGGGCCTCCCTCGGGGGGCTAGAAAGGGGGAAACCCCTAAGTCCCGAACACCATTTGTTAATGGTCTTTCAAAAATTTCTACGCCAAAACTCTCTCGCTCCCTCGATGGGACCTTCACAAGAAACCCAAAGACCAAAAGTTTGTCTAGAGGCCAAAGGGCCGGTCGAGGCGTGAGAACGCCCCACGCCTGCACAGGCTACGGCAGCTCCTCACCACCCTTCGCCAAGGACGGCTTAGGTCCAGGGTTTTCTTTGCGGGTTCCCAAGATCGAGACAGAGGCACAGGCTCGGAGTAGAACAAAACGATTAAAAGACGCACATAGGCAAATACTTTACAGGCCTCGACGGCCACAAAAACGTCACGATACGGCAACTAACTCAATCCGGTTACATGGCCCCTTTTGGCCCAGGTCAAAGCTCAAGGATCGGCGGCTGGCGCGGGAGGGACCACCTCTTCCTCAAACAGACGGGCCAGCGCTGTGCCAGGTGCCTCGGCCGCCTCCAACAGCTTCATGACCTCCGCATCCGCCTCCTCGTCATCTTCTGGCAACACGTAGCCGTCGCTGACAGCCTCGAGGTTGATGGCGTAGTGCGAGGAGACGACGGCCAGGGCGCGCTTGACACCCGTGTGCAACGCCCCTCGGAGTCTCTCGCGGACGTGGCCGCTCAACGCAATCAGGCGGCTCCCAAGGGAGCTAGCTGATTGGACCTCCTCGACGTCAAGAGCCTCGCAGGCGGTCCGGACAGCGCTGCGCAGCGTCTCGTGCTCCCGGACCTCGACATCCAACATTCGGCCGGCTTGGAGGCCTCTTTCTCCAGATCTACGTCGCGACGAGGGGTCAGGAGTCAAACGCGAACCAGAGCAAATGGAGCAAGGAACATGGTTCAGCGGAACTTACCCTCGGCCTTGCTCTTCCAGGCTGAGACCTCGACCCGAGAGGCCTCGGCCGCCTTGGTAGCCTCTGCCAAGGCGACTTTCGTCGCCTGATGCTCGCTCTGCTCCGCACCCAGCTGCCCGGCTGTGACCTTAGCAGAGGCCGTCGCTTCTTGGGCCCGAAGCCTGAAGGAGTCTCGCTCCTCCTCCAGTTCCTTGATCTTGGCCACCAGAGGAGCGGATCGCTCCTTAGCCGTAGCCAACTCGGCTGAATGTCGACAACGGCAATGGAGGTCCTCCACTTCCGCACTCACGCGCCGACAATAGCCCACAGGCATCGATGTGAAGCGAGCCCTTTTGGCGCGGAGCTGGTCCCAAATATCCTCTCATTTCGCAGGAACACCGATTTCCCAAGGGATCGGGTCTCGAGCTCCTAAGGAGGCAAAACAAAAAACGCACGTCAAAAAAGCTGCGAGGGGCTCGGAGAGAAAACAACATGCACGAGAGAGGAAAGTACTTACCAGCGTGACACCGGGCAAGTCCCGACCCATAATAGTCATCGGCTGTCTGCGGCGACCCGCCTTTACCAGCTTGGCGGTCTTGCTTGCTCGAGGGTGCCCCAATGCCCCCCTCTATGGTATCTTCAAGGGCGAACACGGGCTCCCCCTCGGGGTCAGCCCGGTCCCGCCAGAAAACACGCGGGAAGTTCCACCCGCGAGGCTCGGGCCGTAGCCGGACAAGAGCCGAACTCCCCTCGGCGGGATCTGGGACTGGTTGCTCCATGATCTTGGCCGCTGGGCGTCCGCCGCCTCCTTCCTCGGGAAGAATCATCGACAGATTGTCCGAACCAGGGGCGCGCCAAAATTTGCCCCGTCTCCACCTCCATCGCCTCGGTCTCGACGGACCCGGGGGCTCTGGCCTCCGCCACCTCTACCTCGATGGCCCCGGCGTCCACCGCCCTGACGTCGGAGGTCTTGGGGGCTCCGGCCTCACCCTCAATGGCCCCGGCAATAGCAGACGCCCCAGCCTCCTTCGCCCCAAGACCCACAACATCGTGAGGCATGGGCTCCTCCTCCTCCACTCGTCCCGCGGCCGCCTCGGCCCCCTTTTCCTGGGCGGCCGCCTCCTCCACGGCCTCGCCCGACGCCGCGCCGCGTCGCACGCCAGCCTGCGCCTCCGCTGCCTGATGGGCGGAGGAGCTAACGTTCACCTTGAGCGCCTTACGGGGCGCCAAGGGAGGATCTTCCACCAGAAGCGTCTGGCTGGAAGAAAAGACACTCCCAAGGTCAGCATGCAACCCGAGGCGGATAAGAAGAAGTACTACGGACTCCACCAGGAGAAGACCGCCTCCACGAGCGATCGCAGCTTCTCCTTACGCCGGACCGCCCCGAGGATCCGCCGGGAGGATGACGGGACCACCCGGCCATTGCGCGGCGGAGGACGCATACGGGCGGTAATCTCTCCCCTCTCTCTTTTGGTCTCTCGCCCTCGCCTTTCTTTCCCGGCGCTCTATGCTCTCGGAGAACAGCAGCGGAGGCAAACAAAAGCGAATGCGAGAGAGGTAAGAAGGGAAGGGCGAGGCCCTTTGCGTGTTTATCAAAGTGACAAGACAAAACCGCCCGGCGACGAAATCGGGAAGTTTCCCCAAAAATCAGGCGCGGTTATCCAGATCCGGCCTTACCACCACCCACACACACTCCTCCTCGTTAATCAGCGCGTGCGAGTGCGTCCCGTCGGCTTCCCTCCTCGTTAATCGGCGTGCGAGTATCGTCCGTCGGTGACGCCACGTCGCGTCAACAAGAGCGGCAGCAGGAGCCGTTTCGCCTCCCGAAAAAGCCGCCTCAAAAGACGCTTTGCCATTAATTAACCGTGGGAGAAGATATAACCCCGATTCCTTCCAGCAAAGGAATCGGGCACCAAGCCCGCTCACGGTCCAGGGGTTCAAGGTTTGGGCCCTTAGGGGTTTCGGCAGCCGCCCGAGGCAACAGAGTCGAGGGGCAACTTCTGGCGAGCCTATACAGGTAGAGGCCCAAGCAAGCAAACGCTTGGGGACGCCTGTGTTGTGTCCGAGACCGGTGGGAGGTCTCCGAATGGGATCCCACCGTAGGGAGGCACCGAGCCACCGAGGCCCAGCCGAACGGCCTCGGCACCCACTAGAAAACCCTCCGGTACTCTTGGAGCGCGTCTCGGACCGCTTAGCCGACCCCAGCCGAGCGGGTGCAGGGCCTCCACTCGGACTTACCCGATAACAGGTCACCGGAGATGCCATCGCTCGCGCCCACCGAGGGTAGCGTGGCACATTCCACCCCTCCTTCCGGCGAAAAGGAAGCGCGAGGGTCGAATAAAAAGTCGAGAGAATCCCGACGGCCCTCTTCTCCGTCAAGAGAGGCTAAGGGACTCTTCCTGCAAAACGTTGCAGGCCCATGACTTGAGCTCGCACACGAGGGTCTCGGCAAAACCAACCCTCCTTCCGAGCGCGAAAAAAGAAAGCGCGAGGGTCGTTCAAAAGCCGGATAAACTCCCGACGGCCCTCTTGCTCCGTCTGCAGAGCTAGGGAGCTCCTTCGCAAAAGACGCCGAGACCCGCGACCTAGGCTCGCACCCGAGGGGGCTCGGCGATCTCACCCTCAGGGGCGCGAACCAAAAGCCGGGGACCTCGACCGCTCTCTCGCTCCGTCACGAGAGACTCTGGGCTCCTCCTGCAAACTTTGCCGAGACCCAGCTGCTCAGTCTGCAGAGTGGACTCGGCAAGCAACCCCCCGTCCGAGCGAAAAGGACGGGCGGGGGACGGGCAAAAAAGTCGGGAGGACCCCTGACCGCCCTCTCGCTCCGTGCGGAGGCTCGGGGGCTCTTCCTGCACCCAAGATAAAAACAAGCGACCCGATCCCGTTACGGTCCAGGGGTTCGAAAGCTGGGCCCCCAGGGGTTTCGACAGCTGCCCCAGGGCAAAAGAGTCAGGGACGACTACGGGCGAGCCTGTACGAGCACGCCCTGTGTTGTGTCCGAGACCGGTAGGGAGGTCTCCGAATGGGATCCCACCGTAGGGAGGCACCGAGCCACCGAGGCCCAAATGAACGGCCTCGGCACCCACTAGAGAAACCCTCCGGTACTCTTGGAGCGCGTCTCCCGACCGCTAGCCGACCCCAAATGAACGGGTGCGGGCCTCCACTCGGACTTACCCGATAACAGTCACCGGAGATGCCATCGCCGCGCCCACCGAGGGTGGCATGGCATCTTTCACCCCTCCTTCCGGCGAAAAGGAAGCACGAGGGTCGTACAAAAAAGCCGGAAGAACCCCGACGGCCCTCTCGCTCCAAAGCGGAGGCTAAGGGGCTCTTTCATAACATCGCCGAGGCCCCGCGATCCGAACTCGCACCCACGGGCCCGCAAACACGATCAAAACGCCTCACTGAAGAGAAAGCCCCTGAAGAAGTGAAATCACTCCTCCGGGGCCTCGGGGCTACACCCGGCCAGTGCGCTCACACAGCACCCACGAAACCTCGAAAACAAAACACCATCCCGACAGAGCTATCAAGAGCCAATTCTCGCCGTAACCTCGGGGAGTGCCTCCACTCCCCCAAGGCTCGGGGGCTACTTGTCGGATACCATGAGAAGGGGTACCCTAAGCAAGATCCAAAAACGATCGCTTAGATTTCAGTAAAGATCGAAACCATTCTAATATACCGATTCTCCGACTTCGCCCGAGGCCTCATCACCATGGACCTCACCGATTCTCCGATTCGCCCGAGGCCCCTCACCATGGGCCTCGGTCGATTCCCGCCAAAGGCCTCGGCCGAGGCCACCGACCCTCCGTCTCGCGCATAGGCGGGCTCGGCAAAGACTCCGCTACCTCTTCCTTCTCCCGTCCCTCCGGCAAAACGTCAGGTCGCATCAACTCAATAGCCAATCTGCCGCCCGACAACAAATGCATGCATGCCCGCCGACAAGATGTGAGAATGGCCGATGGGACAGAGGCGGGGGCTGGGCGGGGGTTACCCGCCATCAGACTAACCACCGTGCACATGGGTTGACGCCCATGCCTCACTATCTTGCCAACTCCTGCACCGAGGACAATGCAGCGTGGGGAGCATCACAGACTCGTGGCCTCGGGCCGATCCATAATTCCTCCAAGGCCTCGGCAGGCTTGCTCCGAGGGCTCGACAACCCGAGGACCCATGTCCGCCAAAGCCCCCTGTGATGGCTTGGCCTCGGCACCTCTGAGCCCACGTAACGACGTCATCACGCGATGACCTGCGTCCCGGATGGGCGGGGTTACCCGTCACTATGCTATCCACCGTGCACATGGTTGACACCCATGCCTCACTTTGTCTTGCCAACTCTCTGCTCCAAGGACAACGCAGCATGGGGAGCCACGTCTGAGCTATCAGGGCCTCGGAATCGATACCTGTGGCAATAACTCCCCAAGGCCTCGACAGTTTGCTTCACGGGCTCGGCGGCTGAGGGTCCATGACCACACGAGCCCCCACGATGGCTCGGCCTCGGCATCTGCAGAGCATTTTCCCCCTGACGTCATTACACGGCGACCAAAGACGTCGCCCGCCATGTCCTGCATCAAGCCGTACTGGAGCCCCACGACGCACAAGACCGAGTATGACCAGCATGTCACTTCCGCACGACAAGGACGGGGCCACTCCATCGACCATACCACAACAGTGGCCGACTACAGGGCTCGGACACGCCACCCCATTTACAGAAGCGCTATATAGCACCACAGACGGTCCCCGGTCCTCCCTTAGAGTATAAAAGGGAGGGACTGGGGCCATTTCGAGGGGAGGCCAGAAAGCGAACACGCCGATAGAACCACGCACTCCCTCTGCTGGCTTGGGAACAACGCCTCAAGCAGCCCGCACCACACTCGCCGAGACACAGGGCTAGTTCCTCTCTCACCTAGCTTGTAACCCCTACTACGAGCACTCCGGTGCAAGGAATACAAGATCGATCTCTCGATCGGGCGTGGGGCCTCGATTGCTGAACCAAAGATAAACCTTGTGTCTCTTTGCGCCACCATCCGGGATTAGGGGCACGCAGCACAAATTCACTCGTTGGTTGAGGGACCCCCGGTTCCAAAACACCGACAAGTTGGTAGCAACACTAATAAACAAGTCCAAAATACGCTAGGCTTGGTCGTCCTTTCTCAAGCATGCAGTCAAGCTCAGAAGCATGCATGATTAACATAAACATCACAAAAAAGTGGGCGATATACTTAAACTACTTCAGCAGTATTTTTTAATGAACGGACAGTGTTTTCTTCTCGCAGCAAATCAGTATAAACATAAGCTAAATTTCACCCGAACAGGGCCTCCTGGACTGCTGATGATAGGTCTTGCTACGGAGTAGTAATCTCTCTCCCAAGTCCCAAGCACAAGAGGGGTCAATGGCAAGACTCTACTGTTGAGTGTTGACCAGGCTACTAAAAGCCATCGTCGTGCACCATGCACACAAAGCTGGTTCTAGGAGTACTAGCAGTGGTCCTGGCTTAGCAAAGTGTGAGAAAGTGGCTGAGAAATGTTATGCACTGTGCAGACATACGTACAACAGTTGAGTACTAGCATGGTGCGTGGTGTGTAGCATGCACCATGTAGGAGTAGGAGTACATCACTCGTGCGTTGCATCGGTGTCGTGCGTGCATGTGAGATCGATCGAGCAGCTTTTTCCTGCATCGATCTGCAGCGCGCGCCTTCCAGGACGTGTGCGAATACTCCGTGTAAATATGCAGCCTGTTCGCTTGTTCGTAAACGATCGTAAATTTCCAATCAAAAACAGTGTTTTTCTCTCACACCAAACCAGCCAGCAGTAAATAATCCACGATACGATCCAGTCTCCCGAACAGGCCGATGATCACGCAAGCAGCGATCTTCTAATTAATCTTCTTCTTCTCGTAGGATCGTCTTAAACTATGGTCTTTGTCGTCACTCGTGGGTGACTCTGCAGCGCTGTAATGTACAGGTAGGGTCTGCTGCTTATTATTACAGCTTTCTACTAGTACTAATAATTATTGGTTTCAATCAATTCCACAGGATGGACATGCCGTGCATGGAACAACAGAGACCTGGGTTTGGATTATGTGTCTGGTTAATTCTCTCTCACAGTTCGGCTGGTCATGTCTCTGCTTGCAGAATACTATTCAGTCATCCAAAATCCACCGGCTGGTGCGCAACGCCAAGCCTGTCTATGTAAATGGGTCGTCGTGGCGGGTCCGGCTTCCGGCCGACCAATCATTTTTGACACAGATGCGCTCTCCCACGTTCGTCCAAAACCACATGTTTTTCTATCCAATCCATGTCCTGCACCTATCAACTGCTGCTATACCAGTAGTACTACTTGTAGCTCCAGCAGTAGGAGTGGAGGAGGAGATGCTAGACTAGTCTTTCTGTACCTACTGTAAAAATGCTAGTACTCCTAAATAAATACACACCTCATTTTTCACAAATAAAAAATTAACTAGATATATACTAAAAATATTAATATCTATAATACATATAATAAGTATCCATAAATTAATAACAGAATACTAGTATATTTTTATAGTAAATATATTATGGACATAAATGTCCATGCTACTTTAATTATATAGATTACACCATCTCAAATTTAATTAAGTTTATATAAACTGTCGCTGATACTTACGATAACTATACAAATCATTAGTTTCATCATGTAATATACTACTTTTATAACATAGGAACTATTTAGAGTAAAAAATGTCGGTACACCTTTTCTTTGTTCAACAAACTTAAGACCTGTTTGGCTGGTATTAAAGTCGGCTGAAGCTGTTTTATGATGAAAGGAAAATACTGTAGATTCTAGCTGATAAGCTGACTGATAAGTTCAAGCGAGCGAGCCTTAATTGACTAAGGACATATCATTAGAATCGCTAGTTTTTCTTGTTTCGTCTAGCCTTACTAGCTAGCTTAAATGAAATAAATTGGCTCTTTCAAGCTACTTGAGAAAAAAAAAAGTCTTACAAGCTGCTTTGGTCTCATCGTAGCCTCGTCTTGCTGTGCTGGCGCAAGCAACGACAACGAGGAGCTCACTCTCATGGGAGTAAGGTACTAAGGTAAGGCTAGGTACCGTTTGCATTCTAAGCGGGTATTTGGTTCTTTAATCGTTTCTAAAATTTATGTCATATTCAATATTTAGAGGCTAATAAGAAGTATTAAATATAAATTAATTACAAAACCAATTACATAGATGGAGGCTAATTTCCAAGACGAATTTTTTAAGTCTAATTAATCTATCATTAGCACATGTTTACTGTAGCACAACGTTGTCAAATATTGGACTAATTAGGCTTAAAAGATTCGTCTCGCAAATTAGTCACAAGTTGTGCAATTAGTTTCGTAATTAGTCTATATTTAATACTCCATACATGTGTCCAAACATTCGATGTGACAGAAATTAGGAGGAGGGGAAGGAACCAAACAGGCCCTAAGTGGTTTTAAGAATACGGATAAAAACATCTTAGATTCTAAAACCCCATCCAAATAAACTAAATTAGATTTTAACACACAGATACAGAATCTAATAAATTATATCAATTTTTTTATCCAGATTACTAATTAATCCCCTCGGAACCGGACAGCCTTTTACCTGCACGGAATCTGACAGGAAAGAAAAAAAACAACCACACTATGGCTCCGTTCGCGTGCCCTTAAATCCGGTCGGATCCGTTTCTTTTTTTTTTATCTAGAACAGTATTTTTCTCTCATAAATTCCTCCAGCATTTCTCCAAACCATCCAAATTTTTTCAAAATTTCTCCAAACCCCTATATTCAGAATGATCCCTCCCATTTAGCTCTATATATACACGCAACCAAACAATACCTATATTAACCAAGAGATCCAAACACTTCTAAAAAATCTCATCCTTACTTCCTTTCTTCTCCGAGGAGAGAGCTTGCATTACATTTTTTTCGTACGGCCATTCAACTGATGTGCACCGAGTGAACAGTACTGCACTGCAATTGTTTTGTTGAGGCCACCTGCCCACCACAGCCCACAGGAACCGAATGGAGCGGTCAATGTTGGGGGTAGTACTATTGTTACATGTCACTTCGACCGATCGATCACAAGATCCATCACTCTCGAAAAGGAAGATTTCGGGCGCCCCATTTAAAGCATCCATAGGCCATAGCTGCAGCTGCAGCTGCCTGAATGTTCATCGGTTCCCTCCTTCACCCGTTGCATCACTGGACGGACCGCCGGACGCCCGGACGGGACGACCTGCCTGCTCCGACCTGACCTGTCGTGCCTGCCGAAGACGACGACGCGACGGGAGACGTGACCGGTGCGAAAGGAAAAGACGTATGGGGCGCCGCCTGATACATGGCAGATTTGGATGAGCGCGCGCGTGCGGGCGCGTTCAATTCATCTGGCGCGGGGCGGTGGGGGTTGGCGACCTTTTTGGCGCGACGAGCGGACGCCAGACGGCGGTGAACCAACCGGCAGGCGGCAGGCCGGCCGGTCGTCGCGATTGGGCCGCTGGACGGAGTCGGCATAAATTGGCAACAGTGCCCGTCCGGCCGGCTGGAACAGTATCGGCCGGGCACCTACTGCTACTAGTAGTACGCCACAACCTGACGTCAAAAGCTGGATTATTACGGTGAAAACAGACGACGATGGACGGCGGATAGACGGTGTAGCACTGTGCTACCGGCAGGGTTGGGTTTGCAGCAAACTCAGGGCAATGGCAGAAATGTACAGTAAAAGGTGTACTCAAGTGGTTCATCCGTGAGGTTCAGTGGATCACTGCAATGGCTGCTCTAGGGCTAGCCTACTACGCATCATACTAGCTCGGTCCTTCGCCGTTTGGAGTGAGTTGCAGACTACTCCTAGCTACACAGTGGAAGATCCCATGTAATTATGCGTTTTGCCTAAAGATGATTGTATTAAGAGCTCTTTTACAGTGGTTGGGGTATTTTTTGGTTCCTCTTGGTTCCTAAGCAATTAATTAACGTTAATTAATTTTATGAGTGAAAGGTTAGTGTGGTAATTGCTGCCCCCTCCCTCCCCCACCCGACAGCCCACGCACCCGAACCCCCAGCCCCCACGCCGAAGGGGTACGCGAGCCGTAGGCCTGCCCACGCTATAGCCCTAGCCGGCGCCGCCCATCCCCACGCCCTCGCACGGCGCCACCGCCCTCGCTTGCCGCCCCCGTCGCTCGAGAGGCGGCACCGAGCCCGTCCTTCTTCCCTCCTCCCGGCGCCCCCGCCTGACGCGAGCGGTCCCTGCGCCCCCCGCCCGCGCCGTCATCGCAGTTGCCGAGGAGACGTGCTTGCTCTCCGCTGGTTGGCCCATGCCCTCCGTCGACTGCGGTCGCCACTGTCCCCGCCGTGGACAACGCTCGCCCGATCGCCCGATCGCCCGGTCCTTCTGGAGCTCAGCGTCCACCTCCGTCCCCGTGGAGAACTCTCTAATCTGAATCGGATCAAGCTCCAATCGCAGAAGGCCAAGGTTTTGTCCTCTGCACTTGTTTTGCTTTTGATTTGTCGCATATATTGAACTTAGGAATGCAGCAATGCATTTGTGCAGTTCCCTAATTGTAAGTCAGCTGAAAAATATTAAAAATAGACTCACATAATTATTTTTCATTGTTTCCGGTGTATGATCCAGGCACTTAACAATGTTTTGCCAATGTAGACTTGATGCTTGCCTAGCTAGCGCATTAGAGTGTATGCTTTTTTAGTGATCCCCGAGATGGTCTCACACGGTTAGCTCTTGGAGCCTATGAAAATTGACAATTGTTAGAAAATTGTATTTCCTCATAGCTGAAATGGCATAGTTGCTGTACCTGTATGCACATAGTCAAGAATGGACTTATTTCCTTCTTCTGGCTATCTCCGATTATCCCATATATCTTCTCGACATATGCTGTCAACTGTTGCTTGAACCAAAGTGCTGGATATTTTCCCTGTACCATTGATGCAGTGTCAGGCCTTCCCACTCTACACATTTTTTGACATTGCAGTACAGATGATTGGTGCTGCTAGTTAATATTTTTTTTAAAAAAAACAGCAAGTGAGCGCTAGTGCACGCTCATCTGCTGATGCTTCTTCAGTAGTGGCCTGAATGATGCCATGCTTTATTTGCCAGTACTTTATTTGCAATGTGTGCATACGCCAATCTGCAACTTTTGCCGGTACTTCTATGTGCCGGGCACTAGCGCTCACTTGCTGTTTTTTCGGAATGTGTGCATACGCCCAGCCCCATTCATCAACATGCTTAGCCTTCCTCTTTACTTTCTTTGAGCTCACAAGGGCAGTCCTTAAACTTGTCCTTGTGTGGTGCTATTTAGGTTTCTAAACTCTTAAATTTGTTATGTGGAATTTTAATTTGACAGGAGGAAATGTCAGATCTTGAGTCTTTATTGGAGTACAATAAAATTGTCAAGAAGATGTTTGCTAATGAAGAAGAAGGATTTCAGTTCTATAACAACTACGGTTTTGAGAAAGGATTTAGTGTGAGGAGAAGCTATCGTGAGTGGGACAATGGCCACAATGAGATGACTCTTCGGAAGTTCGTTTGCAGTCGTCAAGGTTTCCGTGAAGAGAAGCAGCTGAAGAGGGCGATTAAGAAGCGGAAGCCGCGGAATATTCTCCGTGTTGGATGTCTTGCTAAATTTGTGATTGCACGAGATCAGATCACAGGGCAGTGGTATGTGAAGGATTTCATCGATGAACACAACCATCCGATGGCGCCAGCAGAGCTTACTTGTCTGCTACGTTCACATAGAAGAATTAGCGATGAGCAGAAAGCTAAGATTGTGGAGATGGAGAGTTCTGGGATCCGCAAACACAAGATAATGGATATTTTGGAAATGCAGTATAGTGGGTATGATAAGGTTGGGTATACAACAAGGGACTTGTATAATTTCTGCCATCGCTATAAGGCGGAGACAATTGTTGCCGGTGACGCTCAAACAGTCATCAGTTACCTGACGGAACTTCAGCGTAGAGATCCTGATTTCTTTTTCAAGTACATGGTTGATGGGGAAGGACACCTAAAGGGACTATTCTGGTGTGATAGTCAATGTCTGCTTGATTATGAAGCATTTGGTGATGTCGTTGTATTTGATAGCACCTACAAAACTAATCGGTACAACCTACCCCTTGTTCCTTTTGTTGGGGTGAATCACCATCGAAGCACAGTTATTTTTGGATGTGGAATTATTTCTCATGAGAATATTGAGTTATATGTGTGGTTGATGAGTACATTTTCCGAGGCCATGATTCAGAAGCATCCGATCTCCGTGATCACTGATGGAGACCTTGCTATGCAGGGAGCAATCAGGCTGGTGTGGCCGAATTCATCGCATAGGCCCTGCATATGGCATATTGAGCAGAACATTGTGCGTAATCTTAAGGATGATGTTGTCAAGGATGAATTCAGGAGTTTCCTTTATGATTGTTGGTCCATAGAAGAGACCGAGAGAAAATGGCAGGAATTTTTGGATAAGCATAAGGTTACAAATAAGGAGTCATGGTTGTATCAGATGTATGATATGAGGGAAATCTGGTGTGCTTCGTATCATGCTGGTAAGTGCTACTTAGGACTGAGGAGCAACCAACGGAGTGAGAGCCTAAACTCTAGGCTTCATATGCGTCTAGATTGTAAAATGACACTGCTTGACATGGTAAAGCACGTGGAGCACTACCTTTCAAGGCTGCGCACAAATGAGGCAAAGTTGGACACTGATGCATTGCAATCTGAGGCATACATAGAACCAGATGCTTCAATTATTGAGATAGAAGCCGTGAAATCGTTCACTCCAACAGTTTTCGCCACGATGCAGTTCAGCATAAAGGCAGCCAAGAAGTGTTTTTCGATTGACATTCTAGATGGCGATAATATGAGTGAGTATATTGTTGGCAGGAAGGATAAAGGAGACATGATGTACTATGTCAAATGTCAATTTTGTGATGAAGGCAATCTGAAGGGAATTTCTTGTTCTTGTGGTAAGTTACAATCGATTGGAATCCCCTGCTCACACATCTTCTTTGTATTGGGCGATCTAGATGAAGACAAGCTTCCAGACTGTTGTGTTTTGAAAAGGTGGACAATGGGGGCGAAGAGTGCATTTCCTCCAAAAAGGAAGAGCACCATGTATGACTATTCCGAAAGCCTACAGAGGTACCATGAGCTACGCAATATCAGTCAAGCTGCATCCTTCGTAGCATCTCGTTCACTTGAATCATATGAGCGGCTGAAACACGTTCTGCAGGATGAAGTTGCTATGAACCTACCAAATGAAGGGGATAACAGAGGCAAGAAATATGGTCCGGTGCTGCCACAAGCCCCGGATGTTGCTTCTGTAGCGTTCAGTAATGTGCTGGATCCCTTGCATGTGCCTGGAAGAGGGGCTCCGAAGAAAAATTTGAAGTCAATTTCAAATACGAAGAAATCTAAGGTCAAATGTAGCCTGTGTAAGGATAAGGGTCATAATCGGCGAACATGCTCCATAAGAAAAGAGGTAGTTCATCTAAGTTGAAAACATGCCATCTGCGAGGCATGTGTAGTTATGACTGATGTTTGTCCTCTTCATTTGTAGGAGTCAAAGCTCCCTGAAGATGTGCTTGATATATGATTTGCCAATTATGAGGCTTATCTGGTGGTCTTATCATTGTAATCCCTAGAGAGGCTTCCTCTGTTACTGTAGTCTTCTTGACTTTGTTGCTATTTGTAACTGTGTTTGTTCAGGACTTGAGAGCCTGCTAATTGTACCAGTTGCTGAATTATGGGAATAATTGCCAGACCTAGTTTTTATTTCTGTGTTGAATTATGGGAAAAGTTGCAACTGGATTGTGGTTCGTCTTCACCATGAGGATGTGCTGAGTCTGGTTTGAAGAAGGATGAGCCTTCGTAATTCTATCTTGCTCCATAACATCTGACTAATGTTTTGGTAAACCATGGCAGAGAATAACAATCCCTGAAATACTGGAGGATGAGTGGTTCTAAAAGGGCTACAAGCGCCCGGAGTTTGACGAGAAATATGACACACCATTAGATGATGTGGATGCAGTCTTCAATGATTCAGAAGTGAGTAAATGGTGCATTTCTATTTTCTATCTCATGCAAAATGTCACAGATATTACTTACAGGCTACTTTTCCAATTGTTATTTGACCTCATTCAGGGAGCACCACGTGACTGAGAAGAAGAACCCGTAGCTCTAAATGCATTTGAACTAATTTCAAGATCAGCAGGCCTAAATCTTGGGAACCTATTTGACTCGGAGCAGGTATGAAATGCTCCTGACTCCTCTATAGTAACCTGGAATGTTGAAAGTGAAATGTGTGACAAGCTTAAGTCACCATGATTTTCTAAGGACATAGCCTCATGGCTGTTATATGAACTTGAATTTCCTTTGTTTTTCTTAGTTTATTTTTTTTCTAATTATCATGCTTCTACAACTTACTTTGCAGGAATTCAAAAGACAAACAAGGTTCACATCAAAATGTCCACCGAAAGAAATTGTACGCAAGATTGAGGAAGCTGCAAAACCTCTAGGATTTGGTGTTCAGAAGAAAAATTACAAGGATCCTCCCTGCAACTCTATAATAACTGATTATTTTGATATATTCTTGAAGTCCTGACTTCTTGATAATAAGTACTAAAGCTTTAAAAAGACCATTCTACGCCCGCCATTCTGAAGTTCTCTTTTATTGTGTGACCAGTTGAGGCTCAAGAAAGTAAAAGCAGGGAGGAAGGGAAACCTCAATGTTGCTACCGAGGTTATAAAAAATCATGAACTGCAAATAGTCTAAGAAAACTTCTTGTAGGGTTGTACCTAACATTTATTTTGTATTTTTCATTCAGATACTGCAAGTTGCACCCTCTCTTCATATTGTAGAAGTCAGAAAAGCAAAAGGTGACACTCTGGAATTCCAAAAGGTATACCTTGCATGCAAAGATCATGCCAACAAATGGAAACACACGTATTCATGTACTGAAGAAGTTACTGAAATTCACAATTTTACATTTTTTTTCTTTTAGTGCCTTTTCTTATTTAGGAGGAAATTTAGCACCTTTCCTCTGAACAATATTGTTACTTAACTGTTATTTTACTGCAGTTCTACAAGAACCTTTCCAAGACCTTAAAGGACGTTGTCTGGAAATCTGAAGATCTGCAAATGCAACCTGCTTCTTAGCATCCACTTGGGAAGGAAGATGGCAAACTATTTGTGTTCCATCTTCCAAGCAGATTTCGCTTTCGTAGTCTGGGTCTGCAGTTTTGTTCACTGCGCTCTGTGTACCAGTGGGTGGCTTGGCATTTTTAGAGATTGCGTTGCTCGTAGCCGGGATGAAGCCTATGCTATCCAGTAGGTTTTGTGAATATGGTGAGTTTTGTAAATCTATATGCCTATAAGTCATGTTGTAAGCTGCAATAATATGATCAGGAAACTGTGAAATGTAGAAGCCAAGTATGTTCTTTCTATGCTGCCCCATTTTTCGGCACTTTCCATGCATTCTGATGGTTTTGTGCAAGGGCACGCTTCTAAATGTGCAGCAAACATAAGAGGGGACAAACAAAACATATAGTCAAGTCCTTTCAACTTTACCCAAAAAAAGTAATCAACCCGAGCAAACACAATGCAAATAAACTACTGAGAAGAATGCCAGTGCATTTTGCTACAACGTGACAAACCAAATCAAAATAATCAAACAAGTGGAGGAGGAGAGGAAGGGGTGGGGACGCCGGACCCGGGCAGAGCCACGCCGGATCGCTGCGCCGTCCTCAATGTTGGCCAGCGTGGGAAGAGAAAGCCGCTTAGGCGCTGCATCACCGAGGCCGACCGCTTCCCGGCTCGGCTGAAGTGCTCGGCCTGCCTTGCGCGCCGACGAGATCTAGCAGACGCTGGGACCTCCCTAATCAAGCTTCTGACGAATGTCACCCTCTTGGTAGCTTTCTGAAATAAAAGGGCCAGGACAAAGATATAAGACCATGATGCTAAAAAATAAAAATAAGAAGTCATTAACAACCAGAAAACATTAAGAAAAACTAAGATAGCATCATGTCAAAATTCCATCAACTAATTCAGGAAGTTGCATTTAGTGAGATGTTTTAGAAACAAAATCAAAATGCGACTTAGCTTATATGTCATGTCTCGCCAATAAATATCTGCCTCTAGAACTAGCGACATGAAGTAATGAAATCTTCCGATTGCAAAAGGTGAGATGAGACATGATGATCAGTATGAACTTTGGGGCTGCTTATTAGTTACAGTAAAGATCCTGGTATCATTTCCACAAATGTTTTAAAACTATAGTTTTGCCATTCCAAAGCACCACACCTAGCTTAGTAGACTGACCAATTCAGATCATTCAGCGGCAAACTCATATTATGCCTTAATTTTACAACCCAAACCAGTCATAATGTAAATTAGATAAAACTTCTGCTTACAAATCATGTGCTAAAAGGTGCATTTAGTGAGAAGTTTTAGAAACAAAATCACAATGTGACTAAGCTTCCACGTTATGTCTCACCAATTAATATCTGACTCCAGGACTAGCAACTTGGAGTATTGAAAAATCCTAGATTGCCAAAGGTGAGATGAGGCAAGAAACACAACAAAGCTGTTTAAAAAAGACTATTCAATGTACAAATGTTTCTACGCCCATAATTTTTTCGTCCAAAAGCAATAGGCCTGTTGGACCTAACAATTTGGATTATTCAATCATCAAACCTCAATTATCTAACATTAATGATACACCAAAAGTAACATTGCAGTTCAAATACGAAAAACCAAGCAAGTCATTCACTAGAGTATGTAATCCAGCAGAATCCACCATACCAAAATGCCAATATCTTACCAAGTCAAAAATAAAATTATTGCACAAAACAGTCAGCGTTCTTTTATGTCCAATACACAAATCATAAATTCATAACCTGCAATTCAACTAAGATATATACAAGCACGGCACAAAATAGCAGGATTTTGGTCCTATAGGCTGGATTACACCTGCAATTGAGATCGCAGAGCAGTATTAAGAGATCGGAGGCTTCGGAATGGATATTCTTACCCACTTGCGATCGGACGGGCGAAGCGGCAGCTCTCGCTTGGTGACGACGTGTCCCTTGTTTATGCCAACGAAGAGACCTGACTTGGCCTGTGTCGGTGCCATGGCCGGTCTCGTGCTAGCTCCGTTGACCTGAAATGAACGCAATCGAAGAAACCAATCGAATTAGACACAAAATGAAGCTGAGATGAAACGAACGCATTCGAAGAAACCAAATCAAATTAGACACAAAATTAAGCTGAGAGACTTGTAGCTTCGGGTGCAATTTGATATTGAATACGACGCTTGAGGTTACCTGAGTGGGGCGCGAGCGAAACCCTAAGCCGCCGGGCCCGGATCTCGCCTCCTCCACCACCATCGCCGGATCTACGCGGTGCCGGTGTATGAGCTCGGCAACCCTCCTCGTCCTCCTCCATGGTGTCCATCCCCGCCATGGCTGCTGCCCGGACCACCGCGTCCACGAGCGCACCTCGCCGCCCGCACCCTCCCGCCAGCGGGAACGGCCACCGCCGCCGCGAAGGGGAGCGCGGACGCCTATAGGCCCGGATCTCGCCTCCTCCACTGCCATCGCCGGATCTACACGGTGCGGTGTGTAGGAGTCCGGCAACCCTACTCGTCCTCCTCCACGGTGTCAATCCCCGCCATGGCTGCTGCCCGGACCACCGCGTCCGCGAGCGCACCTCGCCACCCGCACCCTCCCGCCAGCAGGGACGGCCACCGCCGCAGCGAAGTGGAGCGCGGACGCCGCCGGGCCCGGATCTCGCCTCCTCCGCCGCCATCACCGGATCTACGCGGTGCCGCCGTTTGCCAGGGACTAGTGAGGAGGGATGACATGCCCTGGAAGCCGCAGCCTTGCCCTCGCACACGCCGCCAGCCCACCGCCTCTCCTCCTCACCCGCCCTACGCTTTTCGCCACCGCAGACACCACAGAGAGAAAGAAGGGCCCGAGAAAGAACAGAGCGACTGAGAGAGAGGGGCCGGCCTGCGTTGGTCCGAAGAGAATAATACGTGAAAACAGTGTAGTACTTCAATCACCCTAGTACTCTAAACATTATTTTTCTATCCTTGATTTACTATTCTACCCTCAATTATGTAAAATAATTTCAAAATTAGAAAATTTCCCACTTTTTTAAAGTGTTGATCCGATCAATTTTAGTATGCACCCGGTGCGTATGGTCCCACCATTTAGTATGCACCTGGTTCCTCCCGGTACCTCTTAAATTGGTTCCTCTTGGTTCCTTTGCCTTTTTAGCCGTCGGATCGGTCCTCGTGAGCCGTTCATTTTATGGACAACCATTGTAAAAATTCTCTTGTATTAATTAAGAGGGATAGGCTTGCAGGCTATTTCTAACTGATCTCTCGGTTTAGTATCTTAAGTTTGACTAACTATATTTGTAATATCGAATCACTATCGTTAGATTTTTCATTAATACTTTTCCTACATATTTGGTCAAACTTTAGACACGCTAATCACGAATACTCCAACTATAGTTACATTCTTTCTTGGAAAGAGGTGGTACTTTCTCCTCTTTAATTTGCTATGCTTGTTCAATTTGCCACAGTGAATATGTTGGACATTTTTATATATCAAGAGCGTAGTTATTTGCAACATTTTATTCGCTAACCTATTTAACTGTTTTGAATGGAAAAATATCAATGCACACCGTGTTGTTTAATAAAAGCATGGATGCAGATTTACATTATTTTTTTCTTGGAACTAGCTTAGTACTCCCTCCTTACAATGGACTCCCTCCATTCAAAAAATTGCAATTCTCATTTTCTTGAAGAGTTAAACATATTTAAGTTTGACCAAATTTTATACAAATATTTTTTAATATTTATGATGTCAAATAAATTGAGGTATTGTGTATTGTCTATTGTACAATGTATGGATGACAGTATAAATATTGTAGGCTACTCCTAGTTCACTTTGTTACTCCTCGATTCATAAATAAGTGACCTTTTTTTAGGCTATCTAAAGTCAAATATTATATTTCAAACCTTGAATTCTTTTATCGGGTATCAGTATTAGGGATACATGGAAGAAGGAAGCCGATGGTCGCGAACGCTAACTCGCCCGGACGACCAAGAGCGTATTTTGGTCTCGCCCGACCCCGAAGGTGTGGGCTCCGTCCCGCCCGACCCCAAGGGTGCAGGCGTGTCGCCCGACGCCGAGGGCGCGGATTCCGTCACGGCCAACCCCGAGGGTGCGGGCTCCATGTCGTCCGACCCTGAGGGCACGGGCTCCGTCTCGCCAGATCCCTCAGGTGCGGGCTCCGTCACGTCTGACCCGAGGGTGCGGACTCCGTCTCGCCAAACCCCTCAGGCGCGGACTCCGTCACGTCTGACCCTAAGGGTGCGGGCTCCGTCTCGCCTGACTCCTCGGGCGCGGACTTTGCCTCGCCAGACCCCTCGAAGGGGGATACCGCCTCTCTCGACGGGGTCCGTCTCCGCCTCAACCACTACAGGTCTAAGAGTACGAACCCAGTGTTGAACTTCTGACACCAGAAAGGGACTAGGTGTGTCTTATGACCCGTGGCCACGACAGGCCATACCTAAGGACTCACGTCATCAACATTGTCGGGCGTGCCGGCGCTATGCTACGTAATCCCCGTACGACTTTCGACGGGGGTACCTGCTAACCATGCCACCCGTCGAGACGGAATGGAGTGCCATGACCGGCTGACGACGCCCACGTATAGCGCTAGTGATGAACAGGGTCATGACGTGCAACCGTCCCCGTCATCATCTACAGGACCGGCGGGACCCACATAAAGGAGATGCAGGGCGCCGTGACCCCGGATGCCTTCTTGCTCCTCGCTTCTCTCTCTCATGTAGCCTGCGCCTTCCTCTTTATCTATAAAAGGGGAAGCAGGATGCTCCATGAAGAGAAGACGGAACGGCGAAGGGAGTTCAATGAGACTCAACTCCATTCAACCCTTCCATCAGAGACTTGAGACCTTCTCCCTCTCTCGCCCATTTGTAACCTCTAATACAAACAAGTGTTAGTAACATGGCAGTCTCAAATTAGACGTAGGGACATTCCGTCTGAACAAGTATAAACCCTTGTGTCCTTTGAGCACCCATCCGGTCCAGACGTGCAAACACAAATTTACTAGTCCGTGGTTCGAAACACCGACAGTTGGCGCGCCAGGTAGGGCGCTTTTGTGCGTCTCGTCATCCACAATCGGCCATGGATGGCTAGCCACGGCGTCAGCCGGGTCCCGGGCGCGCACGTGCGCTTCGAGAGCCTGGATTTCTTCATCACCGCGGAGGGAGAGCTGCCGTGGGCTCCTGTCCCCATCCAACTTCTTCGCTCCACCGGCCTCGATGCAACCGTCGAGGCCCTCTAAGCCCGTGCCCCCGAGAGCAACCAGCTCCTCAGCTTTAATTACGAGAGGCTAGAGCGTCAGCTCGATGTCTTCCTAAGACCCCGACCGTCCTAGGAGGACCTGCACTGCCTCACCTTCTCTTTCGCCAATGTCATGACGCAGCTTGCCAGAGGGGAACCGCTCTCCATGGAATACCTCACCCGGAGCACCCCGACAGTGTTCCCGTTCGGTCTGCGTAATGCCGCAAGGACCATTGGTCACCTCGCGGCACAACGCATGCACCCGTCCCCCACGGATGACGAATTCATGGGTATGATGGACTACGTCATGGAATCCCTCCACGACCTTCTCGCGGGAGATTCAGAGATGATCTCTGACTCTGACTCCAGCAGGAGAAGTCATCACCCCTCGCGAGAATGCTTTATGGCAGGCACCCCGAGGATGCTTTATGGTAGGCACCCCGAGGGACGCATCGAAAGCATCCACGAGGGAGGGGCTACTCCCATGGATGACCCCGACGACGTGGTCGAGGGAGATGCAGGGGCCCTGCCTCGTCGGCGGGTGGAGCAGCTGAGGGAACGACACAAAGAGATAGAGGATGCGCGACTCCAGCTGGAGCAGGAGCGTGCGGAGCTCGAGCACGAGATCGAACGCCACGGAGATGGTGGCCGTGCATGTGCCATCGCCCACGACGTAAACCGGAGGATCATCGAGGACGACGAAGGCCTCCCACACTTTGCCCGGGCAAGCCCGAACATAGCTGTCGTGGCGGCCTTGCTCTGAGGGCTCCGGGAGCCCCCGACGACCAAAGATCGTCGTGCCCATTGTGAGATCCGCACGTTGCTTGAGCGTGCGGCGGTGCAGTAGGCGGAAAGCTTGCTGTCTCAGCGACGTGAGCTCGATGCCAGTCAGCGCGTGTCTTAAGGACGACATGGCCGGGACGTATCTATCCACCAGGTGTCATGCGATGGTGGGGGGCTTGCCATGGTCCCGATGCATGAGCGTCTCGGCCCCAACCATGACGCACGTAACACCTTGGACGCTCGTAGACACGGACGGGGGAACAAGAGAGAGGAGGCCGGCCAAGGCTACCACCCTTGTCGCTGCGGACGCTACGACAGCGGCGAGGACTGGAGCCCGAGCCCCAATCTACCGAGTCCCTAGGCTTTTGGCCAGCACATCCTCAATGTGGCTTTGCCGTCGCGATATCAACCACCAACCAACATTCTAAAATACTCTAGGGAAACGAATCCCGGCATGTGGCTCGAGGATTACCGGCTTGCTTGTCAAGCCGGTGGTGTGGATAGTGATTACTTCATTATCCGCAACCTCCCCTTGTTTCTGGCCGATTCGGCATGAACATGGTTGGAGCATGTTCCGCCGAACCGAATTCAAAACTGGGCGGACTTGAAGGAGATCTTTGTGGGGAAACTTCTAGGGAACCTACACCCACCCTGGAAACCCCTAGGATCTAAAGAATTCCTGACAAAAGTCCAGGGAAACTCTACGTGAGTACATCCGACACTTCTCCAAGCAATGCAACAAGTTGCCCGACGTCACCGACGCCGACGTCATCGGAGCCTTCCTATCCGGGACCACCTACGAGTCCCTGGTCCACAAGCTGAGACACAAGATCCCTAGGACCACCAAGGAGCTCCTCGACATCACGACCAGCCATGCCTTAGGCGAGGAGGCGATCAAAGCGATTTTCGACCATCCCATGGGCAAAGCGAAGCGGGACGAGGACGTCGATGAAGGCACCTCCAACCGCTCGAACAAGAAGAAGAACTAGCAGCGACACGGGGGCTCGCTCGTGGCCGCTGCCGAGCGGAAAGGCGGCCGGACGCCCGCCAAGGGCGCTCCCAACCACTTACAGAAGCTACTCGAGGGGCCGTGCCCGAACCACGCCTTCCCCGTCAAGCACCTGTACAAGGACTGTGGACTCATGAAGCATTTCCTGTCCAAATTACTCCAAAAAGGGGGGGGGGAAGAAGCCTGAGCCGACGGCGGACGACACCGAGGGGAAGGATGGCGGCTTCCCGATGCCAGATGTCTGCCTCATGATCTATGGTGGCGTGGCAGATTACGACTCCAAGCGCCGCCGAAAGTTCACGCGTCACAAGGTCTACACGGCTGAGCCAGCCATGCCGTCTTTCCTACGGTGGTCTGAGTCCACCATCACTTTTGACCAATCTGACCACCCAGAGAGCGTCGCGTAGCCAGGAAGGTACCCGCTCTTGGTCGACCCGATCGTTGGCACGAAGCGGCTCACCAAGGACCTGATGAATGGAGGCAGTGGCCTCAACATCATGTACGCTAAAACGCTTGATGCCATGGACCCGATTTAGAATCTAAAGGGAGTACAGCGAGTTATGGGGTGCCTCACCGCGCTTAGCCGTTCTTGGCGAACGAGGCCTCCCCCTATTCCGGCTTCTGAAGAAAACCGACCGATTTATGTGGACACCCAAGGTTCAGGAGGCACTTGACAACGTCAAGGAAATCCTGATGAGAGCCCCGATTCTGGTCCCACCGACCGATGGGGAACCACTCCTGTTTTACATTGCGGCCACCACACAAGTAGTCAGCGCCGCCCTGGTGGTAGAACGGGAAGAAGAGGGACACAACCTCAAGGTGCAGCGTCCCGTATACTTTGTTAGCAAAGTCTTGTTCGATTCCAAGATGCTCTACCTCCAAATCCAGAAGCTCTTGTACGCCGTCCTGAATGCCAAGAGGAAGTCGTGTCACTACTTCGAGTCGCACCCGGTGACGGTCGTGACGTCCTTCCCTCTCGGTGAGGTCATCCAAAATCGGGAGGCCATAGAGAGAATCGCAAAGTGGGCATTCGAGCTGATGGGTCAGGGCATTTCATATGCCCCTTGGACGTCCGTCAAGTCCTAGGTGCTGGCCGATTTCATTGCAGAATGGACCGAGATCCAAATGTCGCCAGCAGCCGTTGATCAAGAGTACTGGATGATGTACTTCGATGAATCACTGATGAAGAAAGGCGTCATCGTGGGGCTAGTCTTTGTTTCGTCCCTCAAAGTGCGCATGAGGTACACGATTCGCATTCACTTCCTTGCCTCTAACAATGTGGCCGAATATGTGGCACTCATCAATGGCCTACGCATCGTCATCGAGTTGGGCATCTGACGGCTTGATGTCCGGGGTGACTCACAGCTAGTCATCGATCAAGTCATGAAGGAGTCAAGCTACCGCAGCGCCAAGATAACTGCGTATTGCCAAGAAGTTCGCCAGCTAGAGGACAAGTTCGATAGCCTTGAACTCAACCACATCCCGAGACGGCTCAACGAGGCGGCCGACACGCTAGCAAAAATGGCATTCGGCTGAGAGCCGGTCTCGACTGGCATCTTCGCCAGCTGTGAGCACAAGCCCTCGGTCCGCTACGAGGAGCCAGAATAGACCGGTGATGGGCCGCCTGCCCTAGGCTCGAGGGCTGATCTACCATCGGTTCCTTCCGACCGCAAAGTCATGGAGGTTGACGACGATCCAGTGGCAGAGCCCGACCCTCTAGCTGACTAGAGGACACCTTACCTTGATTACCTCCTCCACGAGGTGCTCCCGATGGACAAACGTAGGCCCAGCGGCTCGCACGCCGCACCAAGTCCTTCGTCATTATCGAGGGAGAGCTCTACAAGCAAAGCCACACCAAGATTCTACAGTGTTGCATCCCCATCGAACAAGGGAGGCTACTGCTGAAAGACATCCCTGGTGGGATCTACGGACATCATGTTGCACCCAAAACCTTGGTCAAAAACATGTTCTGACAGAGCTTCTACTGGCCAACCGTGGTGGCCGACACCGAGCAAATTGTGCGCACCTGTGAAGGGTGTCGGTACTACGCTCGTCAAACCCACCTGCCAGCCCAAGCGCTCTAGATGATCCCTATCACATGGCCATTCGCGGTCTGCGGGCTAGATCTGGTTAGACCCCTCAAAAGAGTGCCCAGGGGCTACACGCATTTGCTTGTCGCCGTGGACAAGTTCACGAAGTGGATAGAGGCTCGGCCAATTTCTGAGTCAAATCCAAGCAGGCCGTGCAATTCTTTCTCGACATCACCCACCGCTTTGGAGTCTCGAACTCCATCATCACGGACAACGGCACGCAGTTCATCGGGAAAAATTCCTCCAATTTTGTGATGACTGCTACATCCACGTCGATTGGGCCGCTGTGGCGCACCCTCGCACAAACAGGCAGGTCGAGCGTGCGGACAGCATGGTCCTGCAAGGCCTCAAGCCTAGAATCTTCAACCGACTGAACAAATTTGGCGAACAATGGGTTGCGGAGCTTCCCATGGTACTCTAGAGCTTAAGGGCGACCCCCAGCTAGGTGAACCGGCTACATGCCTTTCTTCATGGTCTACGGTTCTGAAGCGGTCCTCCCGACCGACCTCAACTACAGATCATTGAGTGTTAGGGCGTACAACGAGCAGAGAGCCGAGACATCCCTCGAGGATGCCATGGATCAGCTTGATGAAGCATGTGACGTTGCCCTCCTCTGCTCAGCCAAGTACTAGCAAGCGTTACGCTGGTACCACGACCGCCGCGTGTGGGGCTGGGCCTTCAACATCGAGGACCTAGTGCTCCGCCTCATCTAGAGCAACAAGAACCGCCACAAGTTCTCTCCACCGTGGGAGGGATCGTACATCGTCGCAGAGATGCTCCGATCGGGTACCTACAAGCTCAAGTCCATTGATAGTAAAGTCTTCACCAACACCTAGAACATCGAGCAACTACGTCGCTTTTACCCCTAGTCTATGCGCGTACTTATGAACATTAAGAATGATATTTCTGAAATGCAAAATCACTTTCTCTTATCGGTTTTGCTATCATTTCCTCGATTTTAAGTGACACCCAACCCCAACAACGGCAAGGGGTCGGGCCTCACTCGGGAGCCGATAAGAATATATCTACTCAGAAACATTCTTTGCGCCCGACCCCTCCTTACGTTAAGATCTAGAAGCAAGAGTTGCGGAAACAAACGCTGTGTAAAACTAGTCATACCGCAAGAAACCTACGCCCCAGCGGCTACGGCGTTTTTGCTCATCAGCGTGATCAGAGTTTTTTCGCCCACACCTCGAGCTTTACAACCTTAACATCAGAAGGGGTCGGATCGCATAAACCTTCTTATACATAAAAAAAGAGAAGGGCTAAAAGTCTGTTTGGCCAAAATAAAAATTAAAAACTTATCCATTTATTATAAGTTCACCGCCCGGTTCATCCAACTAACTAACCCCTCATGGGGACGACTTCATCCTCGATCTTTACAGCTAGATCCAATGCTAGGGGGCCACCATCTCCTCAATCTCCTCCAGCTCATCCCCGATGCAGCCGGGCGCGAAGCCTTGACTCATCGTCGGCAGATCGATGTTCTCATAATGAGAACGAGCGATCGCAAACAACCGATGAACGCCGAAGTGAAGCGTGTGCCTCGCGATCTCGCATGCTCGATCCGTAACTCAGACGGTGCGAACCGCGAGTGAGCTCATCTCCTGCTCCGGGGCC
The DNA here is from genome assembly GCA_904845875.1 of Miscanthus lutarioriparius. Lineage (NCBI taxonomy): Eukaryota > Viridiplantae > Streptophyta > Magnoliopsida > Poales > Poaceae > Miscanthus > Miscanthus lutarioriparius. The sequence goes on from CAJGYO010000019.1 coordinate 12,772,873, forward strand.
AGCTCGAGGTCACCGCAGACTAGCTGGACGGCGACACGCAGGGTATCGTGCTCGTCGCTCTCCTTCAGAAGGGAGTCCTTCACTTCACTAAGCTCCCTCTCTAGGCCATGGCTCTTCACCACCTCCGCCCCAAGTTTGTCATTAAGGCCTATCCAAGTCACACACTAACCACGTCAAAAGACCAACCGTGGATTCTAGGAATAACGACATTAAGGGAAACCAGAGGCTCACCTTACACGTTCGCCCGAAGCTTGCGCACCTCTTCGTGCTGCCAGATCACCTCGGCCTCCAAGCTTCGGATCTCTTCTTGGCACCGACCGACCTCCGTGGCGAGCCTGGCGGCCACGCCCTCGGCCTCAACCTTTAGGTCCCTCTCCTCCTCAAGCTCGCCCTTGAGGAGGTCAATCTATCATTGGGCGTCGGTGCACTCCTGGCGAGCCAAGTCACGCTCCGTGCGGAGCCCCTCTATGGCCCGAAGCAAATTGCCCCACTCCTTCTGTAGCCGCTCAGACTCCACGGTGTTCGCGCGTGTCCTATCGATCAGGGCTGTGAGCTTCTCCTTGGCCTCGCGAGCATCCTTGCGAGCATCCTTCTCCCTAACTTGGAGGTCGGCCAGCTCCTGGGTGGCATGGGCAAGCTCAGCCACCTCCTGACGACGAGCTATGCGGCCAGCCCATCACTCCACAGCGTCTCTTCGACGAGACGGTCCCAAACATCTTTCTCACGATGAAGGAATTGGGACTTCTCCCAGCTACGGACCATAAGGGACTATGGAGAGGATAAGTCTTAGAGGCATGGAAAGGGAAAATGAGAGTCAGAAACATGGTCATATCATACCTGGCCAACCGGGGCGACGATGTCGCGCAACGAGCTCAGCATGGTAGTCAGGGCGCGAATCGCGGTCCCAACCTCCGTGTGGACGCTCCCACATTCCCTCTTCTTCGCGACGTCGTCAAGGGCAAAAAGCGTCGCCCTTGGGTCCCGTCGGTTGGCCCACCAGATCTGGGATCCTCCCCACATGTGTGGGTCACCGCCCACCCGGACCAAAGACCGGTTGGCTCTGTGCTGATCCCAAGCGGTGCCGACGACTCTTGCGGCAGCAACTCCTCTAGAGCGGCCCCTCTAACGGTAGAGGGGGCGGGTGACTTGGACACGGAGGCAGCGGTAGATGCCTCGAGGGCGGCAACGCGGCCACCTACACGAGGCGGCAGCCTTGTTGCCACATCCGCCCATGTTGGACGCCTCGAGTGCGGCCCGCCCACCATGGACGCCTCGAGTGGGTCCTCCTCCACCTACACCGGAGGCAACCACCGTTGGATGATGGCTTCCTGCCTCTTTTCGCTATGACGTCTTTTCCACACCCGATCGCGCCACGTCCCGCCATGGACACCTCGAGTCCGTCTCCTCTATAAACGTAGCCATCCATCCGCCCCTCTAGTCGAGCGCAGCCACTTGTGTGGATGATGGCTCCGGCTTTGACGCGTTTTCGCTTAGTGACGTCTTCGCGCAAGCCTTACCCGCATCCTCCATCGTTAGAACATGATGGTCGATTCTGACAAAAAATCGTTAGAACGAAAGGATGAAAAAACTCTTAACTCACCTCGACGCCCACGGACGATAACGTTTTGAGGTCGGTCCACCCGACCCCGGCTGCCTCGTCGGTGTGTTGCCGCTTTGAGCCCTCCCTCTGCTCGGAGGGTCCGGTTGAAGCAAAGTGGTCGGTTACCGCCGGCTCAGGGCACCTCAGAAGACCCGGACGGAGCGGAGCGATCGGTTCCCGCCTGCTCCGAGGCGCCTCAGAAGACCCAGACACAGAGGGGTGGCTAGATTCCGCCACCTCTAGGGGCACATCCTCCCCCTACTACCCTAGGGCATGCCACGGGAAACACCACGCCTACAGCAGAGACGGGTCCTCATCCCCTCCTCCTAGCTCGTCCCATTGGACGAGCGACCCGGAGCCGTCTCCTTCTTCTTCTTTTTCTTCTTCCTCCTCTGAGCCTTGCCACCGCCTTCCTTGGTTCATCTTTTCCCGCTCCTTCACCCACCACTTCGCCTTCTTATCATCCTTCTCCTTCTTCCTCTTCTCATCTGCGGTGCGGTTCGCCGCCCTCATGACCGCGTGCTCTAGAAACAGCGTGACGGAGGCCTCAAAACCCAACCCTGCTGGCAACTCGATGAAGCCCGCGTCCGGCCGTATTGCGGGACGTCCTAGGATCGGGAACACGACATCGGACTCCTCCGCTACCTCCTTGATGCGCTTCACGACCTCCCTGTCGTGAAGTGGCCCCTAGGCGAGCACCATCGTGTTGAGCTACGCTTCGAGCATCATCCCGTAAAGTGAGAGGGCGCGTCACGGATGATACCGGCCCCACGAAGGCCATGGCTCTTTAGGAACGCGATGGCATCAAGGATATCGCACATCCTCTTCTTTTCCTTCTCGGGAGGTCCCCACGACCACAACTATGGCACCTCTTCGATGAGGCGTCCGGTGAAATCCGGCAAGGGGGCGGCAGCGTCGTTCTTCACGTAGAACCAGTGCGCATGCCATCCCTTATTGGACCTCAATAGCGGACTGGTCATGTACTCGGCGGACCGGTGGCCCCGGAGGTGCATACCTGCGTATCCCATTAGCACCGACAGGTCCCCACTTCTCTCTCTTTTCTTGTGCAGGGAGACAGAGAAGAACTACCTCCACAGCTTGAAGTGGGGTTTGATCCCCATATACCCTTTGCATAGCGCGATGAAGGCCATGATGTGCTGGATACCATTGGGATTCAGGTGCTGCAACTCAATCTGGTAGTGGTGCAGCAGTGCCCAGAAGAACGGGTGGGGAGGAATCACGAGTCCATGCTCGTGGAAGGGCACGAAGGACACGATGTAGCCGTTGGGTGGCGCCGGCACCTCCTCACGATCGGGCACGAGCCACTCCACCACCTCGGTTCTCCCACGGAGAAGACTACGCTTGATGAGGCCCTCCATGCGCGCGTGGGTGACAGCAAAGCGATATCACGACTCAATGGGAAGCAAGGGCAGAGGAACGAGAACTTCGCTGCCAACGGAAGAGCGAGAGTAAGAGATCCGAGCGCTTGTGGCGGAGAAGCGGAGAGGACGAGGCTGCAGTTAGGCGTATTTAAGACGAAGGGAGAAACCCCAACTTATAGGGGAAGATGGCGTGAAAGGCGAATCGTCTGCCTCGATAGACGCGCTTGCCGCGCCTCGTCACTTTGCCTCTTTGGGAGTCGTGCGCACACCACCCCTAGCCTCTCCTCGAAGGGTGCGTCGGACGGCAGTTCGCCCCCTCGATGGGCCAAAAACCGCCACAGGTAAGGAGGGATACAGAGCTAAAAACGCTCCCACAGCCCATTAAGGCTAGGAGTTTAAAGGTTGGCCCATCCATAGGTTCACAACTGCTCTAGGGCACCTTTAGAGTGAGGGGTGGTTAAGGATGGGCCCGCTAGCGGCCAGTACCTGGGCACACGAGAGCCATGGGCATCCCAACCCAGTTCGAGTCTTGGTCGAAGCACGATCCATGGTTTTTCCTTGAAGAAAGGCAACAAGCCCTTGGGACCAGTCGAACGGACCCGAGAACTATATGGACTGGCCGTCAAAAATTTGGAGTCGGTCACCAGCTGACCCATGCCGGACCCCCGTGAATGGGAAGCCGAGGCCCCACTCGGACTAGCCCGTTAATTGCTCACCGAGCGCCATGATTCGTCCATCGAGGAAAACATGGCACGGCTTAGCCCCTCCGTTTTTATCGAAAAAATGCTTGAGGGAGGGTCACCACAAGACGAGCTGACCCCTCGACCGGACCCCTGCTACGAGCAGGGGCTCGGGGGAAGTGAAAGGTCCTAATGGTTAGAGGGGGTTGAATAGCCTAATAAAATTTCTACAACAACACTTAACAAAATGGTTAGACAATTATGAGGCGAAGCAAGAGTTGCGCTAGCCTACTAAAATTGCAAGCCACCTACCACAATTCTAGTTTATATTGTTTCTATCCACACAATAACTATAACACTACACTAAGTTAGTGCGCTCTCAAAAGCTAACTAAAGAGCCACACTAACCAAACTAACAAGCTCTCACAAGTAGCTACACTAAAGAGCTTGACAACTAGTTTGCGATAATGTAAGGAGAGTGAGCAAGATAGTTATACCGCCATATAGAGGAGTGAACCAATCAATCACAAGGATGAATACCAATGAAAACCAATCACCTCGGAATCAAATGATGAACACAATGATTTTTTACCGAGGTTCACTTCCTTGTCGGCAAACTACTCCTCGTTGTGGCGATTCACTCACTTGGAGGTTCACGCACTAATTGGCATCACATGTCAAACCCTCAATAGGGTGCCGCACAACCAACACAAGATGGGGATCACACAAGCCACGAGCAATTCACTAGAGTACCTTTTGACTCTTCACCGGGGAAAGGTCAAGAACCCCTCACAATCACCATGATCGGAGCCGGAGACAATCACCAACCTCCGCTCGACGATCCTTGCTGCTCCAAGCCATCTAGGTGGCAGCAACCACCAAGAGTAACAAGCGAATCCCACAGCAAAACATGAACACCAAGTGCCTCTGGATGCAAACACTCAAGCAATGCACTTGGATTCTCTCCTAATCTCACAAAGATGATGAATCAATGATGGAGATGAGTGGGAGGGCTTTGGCTAAGCTCACAAGGTTGCTATGTCAATGCAAATGGCCAAGAGAATGAGCTTAAGCCGGCCATGGGGCTTAAATAGAAGCCCCCACAAAATAGAGCCGTTGTACCCCTTCACTAGGCACAACATGGGGTGACCGGACGCTCCGGTCAAATTGATCGGACTCTGGACCTCAGCGTCCAGTCACAAGATGCGTGTCATGTGTCCCCTCTCTTCAAATGTTGATCACCCGATCTCAACGGTCAAGTGACGACCAGACGCAGCAGCTCAAAGTGACCAGACGCTGAACCCCAGCGTCCGATCATTTCCAGTAAGCATCCAGAGATGACTTTTCACGACCGGATGCGTCCGGTCATGCTCGACTGGACACACCCAGCGTCCGGTCACTCGGCGACTCCTCTGTGCACTGCCACGTCAGCAGGACCGGACGCACCCCTCTAGTGTCCGGTCACTAAGTGACCCAGCGTCCGGTCAGAGACCGACGCCAGCGTCATCGCTGCTTCTTCTTACCGGACGCACCGGTCCTACCGAGACCAGCGTCCGGTCACTTACAGTGACCTCTATCTTTTCTGTCTAGCGCGCTGGTGGCACTGTCGGACTGTTCGCACTCTACGGGCGGACACTCCGCCAGTGAAGTTCCTAACCCTTGCTCAAATGTGCCAACCCCCAAGTGTATCACTTTGTGCACATGTGTTAGCATATTTTCACAAATATTTTCAAGGGTGTTAGCACTCCACTAGATCCTAAATGCATATGCAATGAGTTAGAGCATCTAGTGGCACTTTGATAAACGCATCTCGATACGAGTTTCACCCCTCTTAATAGTACAGCTATCGATCCTAAATGTGATCACACTCACTAAGTGTCTCGATCACCAAAACAAAATAGCTCCTACCATTTATACCTTTGCCTTGAGCATTTTGTTTTTCTCTTTCTTCTTTTCAAGTCCAAGCACTTGGTCATCACCATGGCATCACCATCATCATGTCATGATCTTCATTCGCTTCGCCACTTGGAATGTGCTACCTATCTCATGATCACTTGATAAACTAGGTAAGCACTTAGGGTTTCATCAATTCACCAAAACCAAACTAGAGCTTTTAGGAAGTTGGACATGCAATGTAACACCCCTGGTGTTACGAGCTTATTTAGCACCGTGATTTAGACCTAAGTAAAATTTCCAAAAATGAGTTTCTCAGATTTTGATTTAAAATGTACTCGACATGATGAGTGAACCCTGTGTGACTCAGTTTTGTGGACTCAAATAAACGCCCAAGTTAAATTCCTTAGTGCGTAGAAATATTTAGGAATGTCGGACGATAATTCTGGCCAATAGACAGCAAACGGCTTGTTCTGTTAGATTAAGTATGAAAAGCAACTTTTATAAATAAAATAAAGTCTCTTAATAAATAGAACGAGACATATATACATACTCACGGGTTTATTTTGATAAACACGAACGAATGAGAGAGAGAGCACAACAGCTTCATTTATTTTTTCTGACGTACCGCGTACTCGTTGATTGGCATTTATTACCGTCACGTCCCTGCACCACGGCGTGTCCGTTTGCCTGGCCCTGTCGTGTCCACGCCCCGCTAGACGTCACCGTTCGACTAGTCGTTTCGTCACATCATCGCTGCGACACCATCAACGCCTTGCTCGTCTTCGTTTCTTTGATTGCCTGTCTCTATGTGTCCCTTCTTGGACGAGCGCAGTCGGCCATGTGCTTGTACTATCCTACTACTCACATCGTCCGTCGCTCTGCAACATTGCCGTAACACGCCGCGCTGTCGCTACGTTAGTGAAAATTGCCAAACCATCGTGTTGTCTTCTTCCTTTTCTATTTCTATGGCCGTAGTCTTGTCTTTGCATGCCCCCGGCTGTCTGTTCGGTCACGTCACGCCATGGCAGAGTTAGGCCGAGTCAGTTCGCCTCCTCTCTTTTTCCTCTATGTGTCGTAGCTCAACAGCGCCCACGCTCGACTCCCTCCTCTACTTACTTCTGCTGAGCTGGCGCGCGCCACGCTAACGCCATGGCGCTCCTCCTCGCCGAGTCTCCGTGGCCGGAACCCGCAGCGACCGCAGTGACCGCCCGCTCATATGTCGCCTCTCCTTTTCCATCGTGAGCGCACGCGAGGACTTCCTTGGTCCCGCGCTGGACCGCACGCCATCGGTGCTCCCCGCTCCCTCCGTTTGTCTCGCGCCGACGCCGCCCGGTCGAGCAAACCGCTCGGCCGCAACCGCAGCAGCCGCGTCACCTTGGCCAGTAGCTTCCCCGAGCTGCCCCCTTCCCTTCCTCTCCGCAAGTGCTCGCCTGGGCCGCGTTGTCCCGCGCCGCTCCCCTTCCGGGCGCCCGCAGCCGCCCTTGCCCAGAGCTTCGCCTGGCCCGCGCACCTCCCCGCATCGCGTCCTGTCGTGGCCGCGCCTCTGTCACGTCCGGCCGAACTGCGCCACGCCCTCTGCTTGTACGCGCCCACCGTTGCCCGGCCTGGACGCCGTGCCGCGTCCGCTAGTGCCGCCGCCCCTACCGCTTCTCCTTCCTGCAGCCGCTCCCCAGCCACCTTGCACTAGAACACCGCGGCTCCTCTTGTGCCCATGCGTCGGTGTCCCCGCCGTCGCCCATGGCGCACCTCGTGCGCACGCGAGCGTGCCGCACCCCCCCTGTGGCCATCCCCGCCGTGCCGCGCTGTTTCCCCTGCATCGCCGGAGCCACAACCACCCGCCTGGTTGGCGCCGCCGCAGTCATCGTGTCCATCGCCACGGCTCGCGCGGGCGGGCTACCGGGGCGGCTTGGGTCTTGCCTCGGCCAGCCCGACGCCGTGCGGGTATCCATGCAGCTCGCCGGTGGGTTCCCGTGCCACTCCCACCACCGCCGTGCCTTCCCGGCCAGGATTGCTCGTCGGCCAGAGCTCCTGGCTCTGTTGTGCTATGTTTTGTGGGAGGAGCCGAGGTGAGAAATCTAAGATGAAAATTTATACAGGGTCCTTACTGTGTATACGTGACCCATGGGAATAGTAATTGTGTACCGCGGGATGATTTGTTAGAAGCTCAAGGGTCTCGTCGCAATTGTGCCGTCGCCGAACTACATGGGCTGGATTGCTGGGCTGCGGCCTGCCTCGCGCCTGTGGGCCGTTGGCCTGCGCCTGGGCCACCATTTGCGCTCGCTTGCTAGGCCACCGCTGTGCCGCTTTGGCTAGGCTGGCCGGTTGCTACCTGGCTGGGCCGTTCGAGCCTACGCTGGGCCGGCCTGCCGAGCGCGCCCGTGGGCTGCCCCCGTTCTATGCGCCTAGGCTGCGGATTTCCGCCTTGGGCCGCTGGGCCGAATAGGTGGCCGTTGGCCTGTAGTCTTATGAAGCCCTTGTTAATTTAGTTGCGGAAATAGACTTGTAAAATTTGTAGTAAATCACAGAAAAATCATAAAAATGCCAAACTAGTTTTGTTAAGTTTCTAAAACCATGATCTACCTGTTAGTATATTTTGTTCACATAGTTCGATAATATTATTGGAAGCTATATAATTAATTAGAGATACTTGATGTTGTAAAAAGTATAAACTTGCAGAAATTATTGTGATAAATTGGGAATAGTGTTGGATCTAAAATTTTTACAGTAGGCTCCTAGCAATATTAGGTACTCACTGTAATTTTTGTAGCTTCGTAATAATTAGTTTGCTAAATAGATAATGATGTCTTATTGTGAATAAAGGTTAAATTGATAGAATAGAATAAAGAAACAACTTGTGTTTGTATAACTAAAACGGTGGTTGGGAAGTAACGCCTTATTCGACAACATGGATACGTAGACCCGCGTTAGAGCTATCGTGTTAGCTTGTGAAGCGTTATCGAATTTCTAAGTGTTTCGGCTATCGTTGGTTATTTACATCTGTGCATTTGAATCAATGCATATCATATAGGTACGATGATGGATCAACGGATCAATTAAAGAATGATTGGGAATCCAAAGATGGTGTAATGGTATTCTCTCCAGGAGATGATGCAATGGGCTTGTTATTCAGCTGATGGTGGATGATCTGAAGATGTAGATACTAACTTTTTAATATATCTTACCCAGGCAAGCTCCGGTGCATAACCCCTACTTTTCTGCAGTTTAAATTATATTTGTGCATTAAGTTTTTAGGAGTTGAATGAAACCCACTTGCATAAATATATCTTTATCCTATGAGTCTTATTAGTAAGACAGGATCATGTAGAATGCTATACTATAGGACTCCGGTAGAAGTTGAGTGATTGTCTGTCACTCGCGAGAGATAAGAAATATATTACTGTATTATTATCACTTGGGAAATATAAATGGTGGAAAGGAAAAATGGTGACCGGGCAGGGATATGGTTTGGGTATTGGTGGGTGTAAGAGGTTGTGTCGCCGTGTACGCGGGGCATGGCTTGGTTACACTAATTTCCCTGTCTGTGTCGGTCAAGGATCGGTCGTTGCATAAGGCTCTAGGCAAGTCATAGACTTATTATCCCGAGCACATACTTGGGTATGGGTGCTTGGAGGACTTATTGCTCTCTTCTCACAGATTCGGCTCTTTTTGGACCGACTGTCAGGGTTTTGTTTTTGGTGGAGGAGGTCCTTGCACCGCACTGAGTCCGGGACTCAGGGGCGGGGGCTTGGAGTCCTAATTTGGATGCGGACCTAGACACCCGGGAAAGGAGAGTGATGGGTTGGTCCTGCTTGTGCCTTGGGTACAAGCAGGGCGTGTGTTTTCAGGGTACCCAGCTGGGGGCATTGATTCGTGAATCGCCGGGCGATCCGGTACGGCTTGTCTGCGGTCTAGCACCGTAGTAAGAACTGAAGATGAAAGATGAGATGGAAAAAGGAACTCTGATTGCTTACCACCTGCTTGAAAGTAGCACATGTGCTTACATAGAATGGTTAGTTAGTGAACCAATGCGGCTATAAATAAAAATCAAATATAAGGACGCACGCCTAGTAATGCTTCCTACAAATGCAATAAACCCATAAGCCAGATAGCCTTGCATATCCTTGGAGTCTTTTCTTTCGTCCTATCGGGTAAGTCTTGCTGAGTACAATTGAGTATTCATGGTTTTATTCTCCCTATTGCAGGTGACATGTGGATGCTAGAGCTGACCCTTGTGTGTGGATACCTCCTGGTGGGCTCAGCGAGGATTCCTTTACGTTACGATCATAGTTGTTATTTATAACTCTCACCAAATGCTTTTATAAATGAAAGTTTCATAATCTATTGTCGTACTTTATATATCAATACTTCATCATGTCATGATTAGATACTAATTTCTGTTGTACTTCTGATCACATGTTTATATTCCGTTGTTCAATTAAATTGTTCATAACTTTGATAATATGATTTCATTCCATTGTTATATTAATAAATATTATACTCTGATGTTGTATTAAAAGTGATGTAAGAAATGGTTCAGCATGAAGTAAGCTTTATTCTCTCATTTGTGATCATGATGGCAAAAATGTGGATTTTTGAGTTCTTCCATGGGGTGTGCCCGACAGAATCGAGTAATTTAGTGTCCTCCTTTGGGTGCTTAGTGTCTAATGGAAGAGAAGCACCCCTGGAAGGCATTAGATTAGACGGTTCTGCCACACGCAAGGAGACCAAGTACGCGGTCGCATGTGAATGACAGATCGATCAGATCCTCGGGAGGGATTAAAATCAAGAGAAATCTTTTCCGACCCACCGAACCCCACAGCTGTGTAGTCCCGAAGAGTCTGATCACAACAGAAAGGAATCGTAACCCTACCAAGACATCCCGCGGCCTACAAAGGGAGATCAAGACCCTCAGAATCCTTTCGTCTGAAAAAGCTTTCAAAGGAGTATCCTACTCCTCCGCGGGCTCGAGGGCTACTGTCGGGTATCAGTATTAGGGATACCTAGAAGAAGAAAGTTGATGGTCGCGAATGCTAACTCGCCCGGAGAGTTAAGAGCGTATTTTGGTCTCGCCTGACCCCAAGGGTAAGGGCTCCGTCCCGCCCGATTCCGAGGGCGCGGGCTCTGTCTCGCCAGACCCCTCGGGCATGGGATATGTCATGTCTGACCCTGACGGTGCGGTCTCTATCTCGCCTGACTCCTCGGGCGCAGACTTCGCCTTGCCAGACCCCTCGAAAGGGGATTCTGGCTCGTCCGACAGAGGTCCGTACTGCCTCCAACTAGTACGGGTCTACGAGTACGAACCCAGCGTCAAACTTCTGATACCAGAAAGAGAGTAAGCGCGTCTTGACGTGACCCGCGGCCACGACGGGCCATATCTGAGGACTCACGTCACCAACAATGTCGGGCGTGCTAGCGCTACGCTACCTAGTCCCCGTACGACTTTCGACGGAGGTATCTGCTTACCATGCCGCCCGTCGGGACGAATGGAGCGCCACGACCGGTGATGACGACGCACACGTATAGCGCTAGTGATGAACAGGGTCGCGACATGGAGCCATCCCCGTCATCATCTACAGGACCGGCTGGACTGCGTAAAGGAGATGTAGGGCGCCGCGACCCCGGAGGCCTTCTTCCTCCTCACTTCTCTCTCTCGTTTAACATACGCCTGCCCCTTTATCTATAAAAGGGAAAGCAGGATGCTCCACGAAGAGAAGCCAGAAGCGGAAGGAGTTCAACGAGACTCAACTCTATTCGACCCTTCTATCAGAGACTTGGGATCTTTTCTCTCTCTCGCCCGTTTGTAATCCCTACTACAAACAAGTGTCGGTAACACGAGCAGCCTCAAACTAGACGTAGAGATATTCCACCCGAACCAGTATAAACCCTTTTGTCCTCCGAGCACACCATCCGGGCCAGACGCGTAAACACAAATTTACTAGTCGGCGGTTTGGAACACCGACACCTTTCTTGTAACTTAACTTAAAATGCAGAATATGTGTACCTCTAAGATGATTTTTTTAAGACAACTTATTCGAAGTTACTTCTAAACATTCAAAATCAATACATGAAACTATTGGTCAATCAAAGTTTAAAATAACTAACTTCAAACAATCCGAAGAGCGTCACTTAGGTGGCGTTTGGTTCGTGGGATAAGGGATAGGTTAGGGATATCATAACCCAATACCTTCAAAACCCATGTTTGGTTCATTGAATTGGGATATAGGCCTTGTTTGGCATGGCTCCAACTCTGGGTGAAGTTGCTTCACTCCAGAACTCTAGGTGGAGTTCGAGCTGTCTGATTGAGGTGTTTGGCTGGGAGGATGTCCCTAGCTCCAGAAAAGAGGAGTTTAAAGGTGAATTGTCATTCTTGCCCCCAACTCATTGGTCCCACCTGTCATCCTCTTATTCTCCTCTTTTTTCTTCCTCGAGGCGACGACGCCGCCGCCATCACTGCTTGCTCTGGCGGGCGGCTTTGACCGCCGCAACACGTCGCGCCCTCGGCGAGATGTGCCACAGAGGCGGCGGCCGAAAGCGGTGTGGACGGGGGTGGCCATGACGGCGGGCGACGAGAGCCAAGGAAAACATTCGCAACCAATGCTCGAAAGAAAACCCATCAATGGTGGCTCCGGTCCCGCGTCGCTAGACCAGGCCCTCGCGCCCGCGGTAGAGCTCCAGCCCGCGGCGGCCCTCTACCGAGCTTGTGCCCGTGGAGAGCACTCTCCCGCCCCTGAAGAAGCGCCCATAGAGACGCGGAGGATCTTGTAGGGAACTCACGGAGGCCATGGAGAAGCGTCGTGGGAAACACGCGACGGCGCCCATGGAGCGCCTTCGCCGAGGCCGAGATGCTGTGGCGATGTTTAGGGCGGCGCGCCGGACGGATCTGGCGCACTACGGGCCCGAGTTAGGCGGAACAGGGCCGAGCTAGGCGAAGCGAAGCGACGGAGATGCTCGAAGACCTTCACGAATCTTGTCGGACGGGGAGGGAGTCACGACGTGGGGGTCTCGGAAAAATAGAATCAAACCGTTTTTTCTATAATCAGTGGCATTGGTGGGTAATTAATCCTAACCCACCAACTCCACGAGGAGGTTCAAAAGAGAGGGTTCTGGAACAGCAAAAGAGGTGCTCAAAACTTCACCCCTATTTGCACTATAGCTCCATGAAGTTGACAGCTCTATGGAGTTTTGGAGCTGATGTTTTTGGCTGGATTTTTTTGCTGAAGCTGCTAGAGTGTAGCCATGTCAAACAGCCCATAGTGGATGTTTGGGTTTGGAATAGGATGGCCTCTCATCCCATCGAACCTTTCATAGTGGGGAGGGTGGGTTAGGAAGGGATAAGGCTCGAGGAAGAAGCACGGCGAGGGGAGGCATGGACTGCACCTGCACGGTAGGCTAGCAGCTCGATTGAGATCGATCGACGATGCGACCGCATAGTAGCGCCGCTTGCCGCGACGGGGCCTCGGGAGCTTGTGCCGGCCGCCGCGAGGACCGCGGGTGTTGCGGCGTCCGCCTCAACGCACGGCAGTGGTCCTCGCCGCCCTCGTCTCGTCGCACGGGACCGCGTGTCTAGAACCCTTGGATCGACGAGCTCAAGCAGCAGCAGTACAGCAGCTCGCCGCCGTCGCCCCAGAAAGTTGCGCCACCAGCTGTCTGCGCCGCCCCACTACTGCGCCTCACCGTGCGGGCGGCAGCAACTGGCAGCCGGCGCCGCCGCCGCTTGCCGCATGGTGAGCAAGATTTACGGCTCGACTTGCCCACCTCCACCGCACAGGTGCCTGAGCTCGCTGAATCTGAGCTAGATTCGATGAATGTGGCATGATGTTAGGAGGCGATGTACAGAGGAACAAAGGATACACATACACGACAGAGGAAGACTCGAGTTTTTTTTTTATCGAGGAAAATATACCAGAGCTTCATTAACTTTTAAGCAAAAGTTAATTAGGTACCCCAACTCTTAAACTGTATTTTTAGGGCTTAAATTTTTTAAGTGATTCATAGTAGGTTTATACCTCTTTGATTATGTTTTTATTTTACAAAAATCTCCCTCTATTTCTTTTTCTTCCACGTGGTTACCCCTGCTCATCTTCTGATGGCACGGGTAGTGCGAGCCGAGCGCCGAGGTGGACTCTAGCTCCACCGCGGTCGGCATGGGTGGGAAGCTGCCGTCGTCTAGGTACAAGGGCGTGGACAGGAAGCTGCCGCAGCCCAACGGGCAGTGAGGCCGACACCGCGTGCCTACGACATCACGGCGCAGTGGTTCTACAGCCACAAGGCACAACGCTGTCACCACTCCGCTCGGGGACGCCGATCCGGATGCCGCAGCGGAGCTCCGGTTCCTGGCGTCCTGTTCCAGAACCGAGGTTGTTGACATGCTGCACAAGCGCGCTGCCCCGAGGCAGCGCCTCCCGTCGGCGTCCAAGACAGTGCTGGTGGTTGTGGCCTCGCCACGTCGTGCTACGAGCGCGTGCGTGCTGAATTGAGACGGTGGTGCGTCGTCAGACCAAGATGAGGCGTTCAGAGGATGGAAAGGGGTAGGGATGAAAACGGATCGGATACGAACGGATATCACTCATATTATATTTGTTTTCATATTTCTGTTCGGATTTGGATTCAGACACGGATAGCGTTCGGATACATATACGAATACGGATTGACTCGGTTACGGATACGAATAATGAGTATCGAATACGGTATGAATCGGATTCGGAGAAGGTCGGATACAAATATCTATTCGGATATTGAGTAAAAGCAAAGATATATATATATATATATATCATATAATGCAAAACCATTATACCACTCTATGAGTCCATAATCCATCTAGATTAAGCCGAAAGACCAAAGAGTAAAGCAACAAATAAGATAAAGATACACATACATCATACATCAAACATCATATAAGCACCAATCTTCGTGGCATGAGTAGAAATAGCCAAGCACATTGCTTCATGGGTCTCATGGAGTCATGGTCATGGATTCAAGATCTACAATCCTTATATAGGCCATTTTTTCATTTTGAGAAAGTTTGAACAAAATGTAGTTCAAATTTCACAAGTGTGTGACATAGTTTTAGAAAGTCTGTATGAGATTTAAGAATTTGTGACTAGTGTTTGATAAAACTTTCTCAAATGGGAAAATGAGCTATGTAACAATTGTATATCTTGCTGAGATGATCAAACTTGGTATTCAGAGTTTTTTCATCTGAGGTCATTTAGTGTCTCATTTGAGCAAGTTTGACCAAGTCAAATTTGGTGAAATGAAAAAACAACACTTTGACTCTAGTATTATGAACTCTAAATGACTTCAAATTGAAAAGTTTTGAATACCAAGTTTGTTCAACTCATCAAGATATACAATTCTTATTTTGGTCAACTTTCTATTTGAGATAGTTTAGACGGTTCAAATTTGTGATTTTTAAATTTCGATGCTTACAAACTAGTTTTCGGAACCCTAGATTGTCTCAAATTGAAAAGCTTTGAATACCAAGTTTGTTCAGCTCATCAAGATCTACAATCCTTATATAGGCCATTTTTTCATTTTGAGAAAGTTTGAACAAAATGTAGTTCAAATTTCACAAGTGTGTGACATAGTTTCAGAAAGTCTGTATGAGATTCAAGAATTTGTGACTAGTGTTTGATAAAACTTTCTCAAATGGGAAAATGAGCTATGTAACAATTGTATATCTTGCTGAGATGATCAAACTTGGTATTCAGAGTTTTTTCATCTGAGGTCATTTAGTGTCTCATTTGAGCAAGTTTGACCAAGTCAAATTTGGTCAAATGAAAAAACAACACTTTGACTCTAGTATTTTTAACTCTAAATGACTTCAAATTGAAAAGTTTTGAATACCAGGTTTGTTCAACTCATCAAGATATACAATTCTTGTTTTGGTCAACTTTCCATTTGAGATAGTTTAGACGGTTCAAATTTGTGATTTTTAAATTTCGATGCTTACAAACTAGTTTTCGGAACCCTAGATTGTCTCAAATTGAAAAGCTTTGAATACCAAGTTTGTTCAGCTCATCAAGATCTACAATCCTTATATAGGCTATTTTTTCATTTGAGAAAGTTTGAACAAAATGTAGTTTAAATTTCACAAGTGTGTGACATAGTTTCAGAAAGTCTATATGAGATTCAAGAATTTGTGACTAGTGTTTGATAAAACTTTCTCAAATGGGAAAATGAGCTATGTAACAATTGTATATCTTGCTGAGATGATCAAACTTGGTATTCAGAGTTTTTTCATCTGAGGTCATTTAGTGTCTCATTTGAGCAAGTTTGACCAAGTCAAATTTGGTCAAATGAAAAAACAACACTTTGACTCTAGTATTATGAACTCTAAATGACTTCAAATTGAAAAGTTTTGAATACCAAGTTTGTTCAACTCATCAAGATATACAATTCTTGTTTTGGTCAACTTTCCATTTGAGATAGTTTAGACGGTTCAAATTTGTGATTTTTAAATTTCGATGCTTACAAACTAGTTTTCGCAACCCTAGATTGTCTCAAATTGAAAAGCTTTGAATACCAAGTTTGTTCAGCTCATCAAGATCTACAATCCTTATATAGGCTATTTTTTCATTTGAGAAAGTTTGAACAAAATGTAGTTCAAATTTCACAAGTGTGTGACATAGTTTCAGAAAGTCTATATGAGATTCAAGAATTTGTGACTAGTGTTTGATAAAACTTTCTCAAATGGGAAAATGAGCTATGTAACAATTGTATATCTTGCTGAGATGATCAAACTTGTTATTCAGAGTTTTTTCATCTGAGGTCATTTAGTGTCTCATTTGAGCAAGTTTGACCAAGTCAAATTTGGTCAAATGAAAAAACAACACTTTGACTCTAGTATTATGAACTCTAAATGACTTCAAATTGAAAAGTTTTGAATACCAAGTTTGTTCAACTCATCAAGATCTACAATTTTTGTTTTGGTTAACTTTCCATTCGAGATAGTTTGGATGGTTCAAATTTATGATTTTTAAATTTCGACGTTTACAAACTAGTTTTCGGAACCCTAGATTGTCTCAAATTGAAAAGATTTGAATACCAAATTTGTTCATCTCATCAAGATATACAATCCTTATATAGGCCATTTTTTCATTTGAGAAAGTTTGAACAAAATATAGTTTAAATTTCACAAGTGTGTGACATAGTTTCAGAAAGTCTATATGAGATTCAAGAATTTATGACTAGTGTTTGATAAAATTTTCTCAAATGGGAAAATGAGCTATATAACAATTGTAGATCTTGCTGAGATGATCAAACTTGGTATTCAGAGTTTTTTCATCTAAGGTCATTTAGTGTCTCATTTGAGCAAGTTTGACCAAGTCAAATTTGGTCAAATGAAAAAACAACACTTTGACTCTAGTATTATGAACTCTAAATGACTTCAAATTGAAAAGTTTTGAATATCAAGTTTGTTCAACTCATCAAGATCTACAATTGTTGTTTTGGTCAACTTTCCATTTGAGATAGTTTGGATGGTTCAAATTTGTGATTTTTAAATTTTGAATAAATATCCGGATAATATCCGTTTTTAAATATCCGGATATATCCGATACTTATCCGGATTATCCGATATCCGCCGGATATCGATGATATTACATCCGTATTTGATATCCGCATAAGATATCCGTTTTAGTATCCGTATCCGAAAAAAAACCCGGATATCCGAGTAACTATCCAGATAAGTGTTCATATTTGTTCGGTCGAACGGACGGTCGAATAAATATCCGTACCGTTTTCATCCATAGAAAGGGGTAAGTGTGTGAAAGAAAAACAAACATAGGGATATTTTGGTAAAATATAAATATAAACAAAGAGGTATAGATCTACGGTGGACCACTAAAAATGTTTAGATACCAAAAAATACAGTTTAAGAATTGATGGACTTAGATAACACGCTACCAAAAATTAATGGACTTACGGTGCATTTAACACTTTTTTATTCATTCAACCATGTATGGGGCCTACCATTTCACCATAACCCAAAGCCAGAAGGGCCAAACAAGGGAAACGGAAAAAACTGTCGAACTTATCCCTAACCCACCACAACTCTATCCATCCTTATATCCCAAACCCATACCCACGAGCTATCCAAACGCCACTTTATAGGTGACTGGAGGCAGTTCTTAGCTGTCATATGCCTATGTCTCATTCATACGTCTCGTTCGCTGGTTTGAACTTTGACTGAAATTAGCTGAAAACACTGTTTTCGGCTGAATTGTTGTGAGAGAAAAACACTGTTTCGGCTAAAAAAATAAGCTGAATAAGCAAAATTTAAGACAAGCGAACGATGCCATAGGATGCATATACTTTATGTGTTCCAGACTGTTAGTTGTCTTAACTTTCTTTACCCAGTCAAACTTCTCTAGTTTTTACAAATTTCGTAGAGAAAAATGTACAAAAACCTACAACACTAACGAACAAGATTAATTAGATACACAATGGAAAACATGGATTGATAATACACTTATTTGATATTGTGGATATTAATATTTTTTATGTAAACATGACGGAGGTTAGACAATTTAAACACAGGAGTAGTATAAAAACCGAGTGCATATAATAATTAATGCACGAAAGAAGCTAATTAATAAATGACTTACATAACTTGCACATATCTAGATGCTTAGCAAAAGTTATATTCATCTTGTCCTATATTAAGTACTCACACCGTACTAAAAAATAAAGTCGTTTTGGGCAAGGCTTGGGTCAAACATTGAAAATATAAATCATGAATAACTTTTAAGTTGTTGAGTTTGAAAATGTGAAAACCATATGTATAGATTTGTCTTGAAAAATACTTTGACAAAAATTTACATATATCACTTTTTGATAAATATCTTTATAAAAATAAGTAGTCAAAGTTATGCTTTGGATATCGTGTCGCTGTCAAAAACGACTTTATTTTTTAGTATAAAAGGAGTACCGTTTTACCTCTAGACATAGAAACTAGAAGGTTAAAAAAGATGTGGCCCATAAAAAACAAGGAGAGAGATATAAATAGATATGTATAAACTAGAAGGTTAAAAAAGGTGTGGCGCATAAAAATAAGGAGGAGATAGAAATAGAGATGTATTGAGAAAATATAAAATTGTATCACGAATAATAAACAAGAGCAAGTGTACATGTCTAAAATATCTTTTATTGGTTCCGTTCGGCTTGCTGAAACTTGGTTGAAAGTGGCTGAAAAATACTGTTCTGATTGAATTGTTATGAGAGAAAAAACACTTATCTAACTGAAAAAAGAAGACGAATAAACCGGATTTAAGGTAAGTTGAACGGTACTATTATGAGATGGAGAGAGTATATACATATAGGAAAGTTAAAACGACGTATCATTTTCAAACGGAGGTAGTATAATCCATCCCTAACAGACAGCTCGAAACGCTGCTATCGATAGCTGCTATCACGGGAGAAATAGCGACGTCGACGTGTCAGGAAGATTCATGCATGTTTCCGCATCGCACAACTCTGCTCACCTCCTCCAAGACGTGGAGTAGCGTCTATAATGCCCGGACGGACGAGACCCAAGCGTCAACATCGTAAGCTTCCGTCTTGCACTACGCCTCGCCTCCAATCTGCCACACGCACGCACTAATCACACCTTGCACGTACGCCACAGAAAAATTACTCCGAATCCGAATAGTAGCGTACTCCCTCCGGTTCTCTAAAGCAAGTCGTTTTGGATATCGACACGGTCTTTAAGAAACGACTTTGATTGTAACTTTTTGCTATAAAATATTTATAAAATATAGTCAATATATATTTTTATGAAACTACATTTCGAGATGAATCTACTTACATCACTTTCATATTTTCAAACTCAACACAAAAGAAGTTATTTGTAGTCAAAGTTTAAAATGTTTGACTTAAGACAACCTTAAAACGACTTGCTTTACAGAACCGGAGGGAGTACTGCGTAGTACATGCATGCCGTTTCCCAAGTGAGAGGCTCAGAAGTCAGAAGCACGAGAGAAGACACACTATGCCCGTGTTTACTTGGTGAATTTGGTAAATTTGGGCTACTGCAGCATTTTTGTTTTTATTTAACAATTAGTGTTCAATCATTGACTCATTAGGCTTAAAACGTTCGTCTCGCGATTTCCAACCAAACTGTGCAATTAGTTTTTTTTCGTCTACATTTAATACTATAGGTACGTATCATAAAATTCGATGTAATGGATACTGTAGCACTTTTTTGAAAAACTTTTCGTAAACTAAACGCGCGCTATGTACATATAAAACACTGTATACTTGTACTTCCTGTATAGTAACGAGAGCTTTCATTCAGGTATAGTAATACCTAGAGTAGGAGTACGTGCCCGTCTCTTTGTCTGTGGAGCTGTGCCATGCCATCAGACGTCCGACGACGATACGGCATCGTCAGCACCGCACTGCTCCGACCATCGATGCGTACCTCTCGTGACTAAATCAAAGCTTTATACATCATCACACCGCATACCACCGACCGCAGCGTATCAATTATGCACCGGTTTTCGACAACTATCGGCGATCGGGTTGAACTTATCAAACAAAAAAAAAACCAGCAAACGGGCTGCCAGGTCCATCTCCACGGACGGATCCTCCTGCTCGACATGGGGATGGCATGGATCCGATCGATCGGCCTGCTGAGCTCAGAAGATCTCCGGGTCGCGTCAAAGCTTTCCTCTCTCCAAGGCCGTGCGCACGGTGGCGAGCGAGTCGAGTCGGCGACCGGCCTCGGCCTCGCGCGCCCGGTGGACGAAACGAGACACGCTCCGGTCCGTTTGCGCTCGATAGGCAGGCATTCGGCAGGCTCTGCGATGGGGTCTCGACGTCCCGTCACGTCACGTCTTGATATCGATGTGATGGGTCGGGGCAGCGGGCCGCCGAGTCGCCGGGCGCCGCGTGGCCGTAGGGCCGCGGTGTCGCCGGCCGCCCCGACATGGCCTCCTCCAGCGACCCCCCGCTGACCATCCTGCCCCTGCGTCGACGCCCGTATTCGCGCCTTCTGCCACGGGAGGACACGGCCTGACGCCGCTCTATGTACTGTACGCGGTATGCCTACGTACCGAGCGAGCGTACCGGTACGCATGGCTTTCCGACGTTGCATCTCGCGCCGGCTGGGGAGCCCGGTAAGGGTGGGCGTTCGGTGCTCGGTTCGGTTCTCTTGGCTATGGATGAAATTCGGTCCTGAAAAATGAGAACCGATTGGTTCTAAAAAAATTTAAGAAATCGAGCATTTTGGTTCTCGGTTATTTCGGTTCGGTTTCGGTTCTAACCGAACTAACCAAATTTTTTCAGAAGACCTCAGGACAACAATAAATATATACCTGTTGTAAGGCAAATTTATGCAACACTATGTTCATTTTTCTTAATAATAATGTATAAAAAAATAATAGCAATACAGTAACACAAATATATAGCAGTTCAAATATAAAACACTACACATAAACCAAACATAATCTTCCAAATATAAGTAAGTGAAGTATAATTTATGTAATTCGGTTCTTTCGATTAATTCAGTTAACTGAGAGTAGGAACCGAATTTTCTTCGATTATTTTGGTTCCTCAATATCAGGAACCGAATTTTTCGGTTTCACTTCTTCGGTTTCGGTTTCGGTTCGATTTTCGATTCTCGGTAAAACTTGCCCAGGCGAGAGCCCGGGACGAAATCCAGGCGGGGCCCGAGGGCCAGCGAGGCATAGTAATAGCAACGTGCTTGCACACGTGGGATGTCTGGTCTGGTCGTAGACGACGGCCGAGTGGTGTCACGGCGCCGCGACGTGCCACATCCCGTCATGGGCTCCATCACCTGGCGTTTCACCCCGGCCCCCAGCGTGCCATGCGCCCGCGTTTCACGGATCTTGAATGCCACATTAGCTTGCAAAAATGCAGCAGGCTTTTGACCCACAACACATGGCCTACGTAGTTAAGTAAGCCACCTAATGCCTCGTCGGGATGCGCATCTATTAATCTGAATCGACGGAATGAGTGGATTGAGGTGGAATTACACTTAGTTCTATTCCATTCGACTCATATGCATGCATCAAACAAAGCCGCTGCTGCTTCGAACGTGATACGCTAGAGAAAGTGAGATACCGATCAGGCGCATGTGTGTGTTAATGTCAGCTGATAATAGTGTGGCGTGACGTATGGGAATGCTGGGCTAAATTGCCCTCATTACATCAGCACCATCTTTACATCTAATCAAGCAAGTACAACAAATCGCGACACATTTCTTTTTTTTTTAATTAAAACACCGCGTCACGCGTAATTACGAACACAAAAAGGCATACATGTATCATTACCTCTATCACTGAAAAGATACAATTAAAGCTTTGAATCTAAGTCAAACAATTAATTTTTTTAAAAAAATACCTTTAATATTTATAACTTTAAATAATTTATAGTCATGTTTTACCGCACTACTTTAAAAGTATTTTTCAGCGAACAAATAATATTTTTCCTCTCCGAACATTTCATCAGCAGCATAAGCCCACGTGATGGATCTAATGATAACTCATATTTACTACCTATGGCACCGAGACCGAAAGATCTGGTTATTATTGTAGGATATGATTAATTTCCTCTTTTGTCTTCTAGATTACCTGATATCCAAGCCACAAGAATATCTATATAAACAAACTACAATTCTCATACAAACCATCCCATATTTACATCATTCATACTCAGACAACTAATATTAAAAATACTACTACTCCCTCCATTCCAAATTATAAAATATTTTGGCTTTTTTTAATTCATAGCTTTTGTTATACACCTAGATATATATTATATCTAGATACATAGCAAATACTATTAATCTAGAAATACCAAAACGTATAATAATTTGGGACAGAGGAAGTACCTTTTGTATAACTAATGGAATTTAAAATCGGCTGATGATGCGACCGAGTAAGAGCCTTTTTAATTTCCTAGAACTAGTAAAGTTTAGATGAGTAAAGTTTAATCTAGTGTTGTTTATAAATATAAAAAAAGTACATGTAATTTTTTTTTGGAACAAAGACCCGTACCTTTGCTTTTCGGTTTTACGCCACAACCCTAGGAGTAGGAGTAGAATAGATCTCGACAAGTTCTTCGGACAAGCCACGCTATATCGGTTCGGTCGACCTCTGGTTTGTCTGTAGGTATCGTCACGACTTATATTACTACTTGTAAGGCTGCATCGGTTCGGCCGACCTCTTACTAGTCTTAGTATAAGTTAGTTATCGACTTTTATCAATACTTGTAAGGCTGCATCTGTCCGGCCGACCTCTTACAAATCTTGATACGAGTTAGTTATCGATTTTGCTATAGTTGACATTCTCAATATTTGTAGCAAAATCACTCTTTACACGATTAAGATTGAGGTAGATCAGTCTCATATCATATTAATCCATCGTTTTACTAATTTACCATGCTTAAATCTCATTTTGACGATGGTTTCGATTAGATCGACTCTTTTGTCTCAATCTTGATCGTACATAGCACGGATCAAAAGCATGTCTGAGTTTAAGTAGGTCAACTAGTTAACAAGATCTGGTCTATAGTTCGCTATTATGACTGCCTCGATCCCGTCGATCCCCACTGATAACACTATAGATTGAAAATTGTTAATTGGTAGATTTACTTACGGTCAAACAGAACTTTTGATTACTTGCTATGCTTGCATCGGCCATTTAGCCAATCGCCTGTGCTATGCACCTTTTAGTCTACAATAATTTATATTTACTAATTAAGGAACTACGGAGTAGTACACAATTGTCAGTTACTTGTTCAGTTCTAAATTATAAGTCGCTTTGACTTTTTTAATATATCCATTTTGCTATGCATATAGACAAATAATATGTCTAGATACATAGTAAAATGGATGAAAAAATCAAAGCCACTTAGGAGTAATTTGGAAGGGGAGTTGCTTAAAATTCAAAATTGACTTATTTTTAGGCCCCCGCACTTTGGCTAAATGGCCGATCCAAGCATAAAGCTCGTTCAAAAGTTATGTTTGACTTTTTTCTACCAATTAACAGTTAGAAATCTATATTTTTCTCTCACAACATTTTAGTAGCGAAAATAGTATTTTCAACTAGTTGACCTATTAAACTCAGACATGCTAAGATTCAGCTATGTACGAAAAAGATTGAACAGGCCTACCTGTTTGAATCCTATAAATAAAGTACAGTAGTAGGTCTAAATAAAGTCAAAGTCAGTCCAGGCCACTGTTGAGCGCCGCACCGCTGCCACCGATCGCCGGAGGCTTGGATTGCATGCACAGTGACAGTGCAGTCGTGCAGTGCAGCTGCATTGGCCAATGTGTAGTGCGTGTTCGGCTGGTCATCTTTGGCTGGCTGGCCTGCTTTTTTTCTGATCGGAGTAGTGTTTTTTCTATAAAAAAAACAGCATGAACAATGGAATATTTAGTCCAGCCGAACACGCACAACTCGTCAGGATCGGCGGAGACGCAGTTGGTCGGCAGTGCATTATCACTCTCCTATCAACTGTAGTAGTACCGGTACTAGCACTAGTACTGCTGGTAGTCTGGTACTAGTGCACTCGTATCAAACGCCTATTGATCGATGCATGCCTGCCTATAGACGTCACTAATAATTCATCAGTGCTAGTAGTTACTGCGTTATGTCTCGCATGCAGCCGAGTTGCATCCATGGCGCGTCGATCGGTCGATCCCTTTGGACGCACTAGTACTCACCTGGTTGTTGGTAGTACTACTTGCCTGCGGGCTGCGGCAACGCATAACGGATCCAGAAGACCCGGCAAAGCGCAGTCAGCATGTTTGGTTGGCTGGTTCGTATTGTTGTTGGTTTGTTTATGTAAAAGAAAAATATTGTTGGCTGATTTATATAAACAGTGTCCATGAGGAGGGGTCAGTGGCCAACCAGCCAGCCCCAGCCGATCACGCTGAATATAAGTGATACTCTGAGTTATTGACGCTCATAAGCATGGTATTAGCAATATATAGATTATTACTCTCTCTACCGTAAAGTAAAATTTATACTAGAAATATATACTAATAATTATTGTTCCAAATAATTATGACTAGGCTAATCACACAATGTATTTTTATAATGAATCTATTTATAGATACAAATATTTATATTATTATAATATTTTCTATAAATCTGGTCAGTTGTGATGTGCGTTATTTTGAGATGGAGAGAATACTAATTAAGTATGCCCTGGTTAAAACTTAAAATCTCATCAAACATGACACCAGAATGACAAGGAAAAGTTTTAGATGAACTAACATATGAATAATGAATATATGACTTAAAATTGTATCTAGTCTGTTTTATGTATAACGTCTAGAAGACATCAATAATACGTATGCATATATGGCTTCAAAGTGTTACAATTTCCCTGTCAATGAAATATCAGTTAGCACAAACACTCTATTCGTCCCGACAAAAAAAATGTGATGCTAGGGTTTGGAGACATTTTTCTTCTGAAAAATGGAGACAAATTAGTTAACAACAAAAATGACACATGCATTTATATATTTTTTAATTCTCCTCGTGTGTTGGTTGGACCAACACAAATGATTGCACCCAAACTATATAGGAGTATTTTATTGTCATTATGCATTTATATGACACTTCTTGTTACAACAACATGCCTAGGCCCCACAAGTTAATCCTAGCACATTCATCGTGGATAATATGATAATATTTTAATGTTAGAATTACATTATCTCAAGGACGAAGGTAGATACTTTTTTTTTTGCTGTGACCCTGTGGGTGGGGTTGTTTCTTTGCCCTCTACCCTCTAGCTCCACCATTGCTCACATGCGCATGAACGAGAGGCTGGCATGCCTTATGACAGCACTACCTATCTATCAAAAAAAAGATGGAATTCTAGTCCTTATCAAAATCAAACTATAATAGGTTTGACCAAGTTTAAAAAAAATACTATAATATATGACTTCAAATAATATACTATAAAAATATTTTTTTTGACAATTCTAATAATACTTATCTAGTATGATAACTGATAAGTATTAGTATCTTTTTTATGTAATTATTATAGAATTCTTACTATCTTTTGTTGCATACATACCAAAAGAGTCTGAGAAAAAGGAATACATTAATGCTAACAAATAATTAATAGCCTTATTATATTCACATATACAGTGAGCCAAACGTGGCCCTTGTTTGGCCTCACGAGATAGTCCATGTATTCCTTATTCCTTTTCATTGTCATTTTATTATATACTTTATCATTGTCACGAATACGTGTTATTTTATTTAAGTTTTCATTGTCATATATATCTACTCTTCTCTCTCTCTCTCTCTATTATATATATATGTTTATATCAATTCTATAGATACTCATTTGTTACTACTACAACTCACGATGATATTTACCATAATGTTTTAGTGAATCACTTAGTAAGAAATTACTGTAATCTCGTAAATTAGAATAGTAATTATCGTAACTCAAAGTGGCCACAGAATAAGTTATTCTATGGCCAGCTGCAAAACAGTAGTTCGATACTCGTGTTACTACCACTCACGGTGATATTTACCATAATGTTCTAGTAAATCACTTAGTAAGAAGTTATTGTAATCTAAGTAATTTAATAGTAGTAATTATCAAAGTGGCCACTCAAATTCTATGTACAATAATATATATTATTTATATATATATATATATATATATATATATATATATATATATATATATATATGTGTGTGTGAGAGAGAGAGCTTGTTTCGCAATTAATAATTAATAATAGCTAGGGTCCATATCTTATGACGTGAAACACGGTGAGCAAGTACACAAATATTCATGACACTCATTAATTCAGTTTATTATTATTATATACAAATAGAAGATAGCCCTCCCATTGGTACGAGTAGAAACAAAACCAAAATGAAAAAAAAAATACTGGTAGCCACAAACTTGTGTTCTTTTGGTTGAAAAAGAAAGAAAGGCAAGTAGGCAGGCGGGCGAATTAAAGCTCGCAAGTAGCGCGCCCATGAATGAATGCAAGTGTTTTTCGTTCCAATGTATCCGCTGCATGTGCGGCCCAAGCTGGTCTGGGCTTTCTCTTTCTCTCTGGAAGATGCTCTCGTGTGGGAGCGGCCGGACAAGGACCGCTGCCTCACGCGCAGCACGAGTGCTCGTGCTCCGTACAAATATTCACGGGGCAGGAGCGCGACGGGGCTGCTGGCTGACAGCAACGTTCGTCCGCGATCTGGATACACGTACAGTACTCTCCTTTATATTATTTTTTGGTTCGTGGTCGACAATTGGTTGGCTAGTCTGAACGGCGAGAGGTTGCACGTACGCACGCGGCGGAGCCCAAGGCCCGGCCACCTAGGCGGCTGGCCAGGCAGGGTAGAGGGTGCTGGCTAAGCAGTAGAGCAAAGCCGACGCGACTCCACTGTTGGACGTCACCGCACTCTCAGCTTCTGAGTTCACATTTTACCACAAAAAATGCAAATAGCAGAGGGGAGGAGGCTTTGCCAGGCACGTAAATTTCAATTCTCTAATATGTAGGGGTTAAATGGAATGGATGATGTACTACTGTTGTTCACTTGGATTTATCTTTAATTTTCAATTTTCGAGCCACCGTGAACTTGTGTTCTAAAAGATTATTTTAGTTTAAAATTTAAAATTATTACATAATTTTGTGTGCTATCTTTTTCTGAACTTGTCAATATCAGTATGACGTTATGTCTTTGCCCAGGCAAAAAAAAAAAATCCTGGCTCCGCCAGTACGTACACAAACACAACGTTGCTCGCGGTTGCGTAGAATAGTAGTACTGTTGGCACCGGGTCCTCCACCTTTACGACGAAAGGCACATGCGTGGTGCCGTGGTGGTGCGATTTGTCTTTGAAAATTCGTCTCATCGTCACGTGAGCCGTTGGATCTTCTAGCTAGCTAGAAGAGCCGAGGATCGCACGCCAGAGAGACGGACAGCTGCTGTTGCGAGCTAGAGCTACAGCAATGATTGGTCCCTGCCCCGGCCGGCTGCGATGATAGATGATACATGATCCACTACCACTGTTCACTCAATCAGTAGTAGATAGATTAACCGTGTGTTTGGTTCGCGGGTTTAAGCGGGATATCCCGGATCGGTCCAGACAATCTGTTGTTTGGGTTGAAGATTGAGTGGAATAAGTTGAACCAGATGGGAATATTCCCTCAATATTTGGGTTCAGCTGGTTCCTCCAAAACGAGAGCCGAGCGAACCCACTCCAACGCCATCTCCTCTGTCTCCGCGTCCGCGTCCGCTCCCGGCCCCGTCCCCAGTACTGGCGTCCGCCCCTCCCAACGCCAACGTCTGCCCCATACTGTGCCGGCCTAGCCCCGGCCCCAGCAGTCGTGGCAGTGCCCATGTCGGTCGCGAAGGAGAAGGACCGGAGGAGCTGCGCACACACCGATCGGAGGAGGAGGAGTTGCGCACATCGCGGAGGAGGAGGAGCCCGCGGCGGCGCCCACACCGGTTTCGGAGGAGGAGCAGCAGCGCACATCCATGGCCTGGGGAAGAAGAAGGGGTCTCGCGGGCCGTCGGCATTGGGGCGAGGCGGCACGGCAGCGCGGCGGGGCCAGCAGGGGCGCGGGGTGGCGCAGCGGGGCGGTAGGCCGCCGGGGCAGGGCGGGGCGCATTGGTGGTGGTAGGCCGATGCGTCACAAGTTCGCGACGAGAGGTGGAAGAAAAGGTGGAGTCGCTGACAGATGGATCCCACGTGGGATAGCTACGGAGTTAACACTGCTATTCATCCAAACCCGCTCCATTCCACGTACCAAACAAAAAAACCGAAACGGTTCCAACCCTCAAACTAAACCCGAAATGGGTTCATCCCATCCAAAAACTAGGTTGAATCCATCCAATCGACTTGTCCGAAACAAACACACGGTAATAGTACTCCTAAACAACGAAACTTTCAGGTGCGGATCAGATATTACACACACACATGCCCTGCGGCGCCGTTTTGCCGTTCGCTTTGCTTGCGCGACCCAACGACCACCCGAGATCTAGATCGATCCGCGTCAGAGCAGGCTATCGTGAGCGTGTGACGGTGACGTCCTGACGGGGTCCGAGATAGATCCAGCGACCAGCGTGTGCTGTCCGCCTCTGGTGGGGTTTGGCCGCCGGAGAAGACGAAGGCGATGGAGGACCGGTTGGGCCTGGGTCATCATGTCTAGGATCTTGGAGGCAGGTCGCAGGGTCGTCTAATCGATCGATCGATCGCCGTCGCCGCGAGTAGGAGTAGTAAAGAAAAGAAAAGATATATCCAGGGGCAGGCAGGAGGGGCGGGTGGCCGCGGTGCAGCCACATCGCGCGGCGGCATAAACAATTGCGGCTGACGGGACGGGAGAGGTGGCCGGTGCCGGCGCCCGGCTCGCTACGGTGGCCGATACGCACGTCGTTTCTTTTGCTTGGATGGATTCGTGCGTGCGCAGGCAGGAATCGCTGGGCGTTGTACAACTTTTGGAGTGTGGCGTCAGCGTTCAGCAAGGTCGATCGTGTCGCGTCTCTTTCTTTTTCCCGTTCCACTTGTGCTGCGAACCATGAAACACGGGTGCTTCATGAGTTTTTCTATATTTCTATATATACTATGGGTGCTCAAGTTACGAGACCGCGCTGGGATTTTTTAACCATGTTCGCTTGTTAGCAGCCAGTCTAAACCAGTCAGTCGATAGTGTTTTTTTCTCACAACAAATCAGTACCAGCCAGCCCAAATCAATTCAGAAACCAATCAACAAACAGGCCGAAAGTAACGACGGTCGTCGGTTCGCCGCAATAGGAAAGGTAACGTGTAGTACGTACAATCATGCACAATACAAAAAGGGGGTTAGGGTTTGTTTATTCCAATTTGGGACATAGTACAAAACACGCATAAAAACACTGCGACACACCCACGCATAAGCGTCTGCGTCTCTTTTGCAGAGGGTTTTGTTTAGGGAGTGACTACACAACACAACACTCGGTTGATTCTGTTTCATTCAATCAACCAGCATCTTATTCGTTTGGGCTTGTTTGGCTTATAAGCTGTATTTTTTCAGCCAACGAACAATATTTTTCTCTCACAACAAATCAGCCAACGGTACTTTCAGCCATGGCTTATCAGCCAAACAAGCCCAAACGAACAGGACGTAGATTTTCAACCAGTCAAGAACTGACACATCACAACTCAAACTGATTTAAAAACTAGAAGATACGAAGGAATAAAACAATCAGATTTTATTAAGCTGAGCACAATAAAAAATTGATTGAAATACTAAAACCCTAACATGGCGCCAACTGATTGAAAAACTGCTAGGACTGATGGTAGCAGTACAAGTTAGCTTCGGGACTGATAGTAGAAAGATGCAGATAACACTTGAGACTTCGTACTCCAGGAACATCGAACATGTCGATCACAGATTCACAACAATACTTGCATCTGATATTAAGTTTAACTCACATGACACGCCTGGCAGGCAGATCATACTGCAGCGGTGCAGCCTGCAGGGCCGGACCTAAAAAGTAGGGGCGAACGAACCCACCCAGTGCTCTACAGCCTGCCGGGTGATCCAAGTGGTCGCTGCAGTTGGTCGACGCCACGGCGGAGAGCTCCAGTTTCCCCGTCCACTCCTCGTCGGCTGAATATGACCCTCTCGACTGCCGCCACATCCACGCACAGCATCTGCTTGTACTTGTTCAGCCTGTTCGTTAGGTTGGTTTCAGCCAGGGCTTATCAGTTATGGTATAATATTTTTCTCTCACAACAAACTAGCACCAGCCGGATCTATCAGCCTAGAAACCAACCCGCGAACAGGCTGGCCGTCGCCAAAGTCTGTCATCATCTTGGACTTCTTCTCCCAGGGGTTCCACTTCCACAGAACTGAATGCAGCCGACCAAGATAAAAGTGCAGGAACACGGTTACGAAATTGTGTTATCTCGTTCGACGAGGCAGCAAAAGTGCATCATCTTACCAATATCAGGAAGGCCTTCTTTTCGGACGATGAATGTGCGTTTCTTTTCATGGTCAATAACAGCTATTACGCCTGGGCAGCCAACATAGACTCCATCAACCTGCACTTCAGGTCTAAATATGGAACAATTAACGAGAGAGACTCAAGAGCAGGCAAAAAGAATAAGCAAACTTTGACGAGCTGAGCTTCAATAAATCAATATGCTTGACTTGAAACTAATTTCAGACACCACTCTTCAAGCTTGTTGCAAGTTCCCAGATGGCAACTACCAGTTAAAT
Source organism: Miscanthus lutarioriparius (assembly GCA_904845875.1). Lineage (NCBI taxonomy): Eukaryota > Viridiplantae > Streptophyta > Magnoliopsida > Poales > Poaceae > Miscanthus > Miscanthus lutarioriparius. The sequence goes on from CAJGYO010000019.1 coordinate 12,803,638, forward strand.
CTCAAAAGTATTTCAACCGGGACAGGGGAGCAGGTTAAAGCTACTTGCACATACTCAGAGAACAGCAATAAAGTAAACTCAGAGAGCTCTTTACAATCACGAGTTGATTTGTGAAAATTCATGGATGCAACTGTATCCATCTAGCCAAAAGACAACTGTAGCAAATTTACTCTCAATGAACTAATCCATATAGCTGAAATGCTCAGATAAACCCCACATATTCATGTCGAATGTATATCAAAACAGAGAAAAGGTACCTCTGATTCAAATGTTATAGCATCTCCCTGTTTGGTAAAACGTTCCCGCTGGCTAAGGTTGTCAAGATAATCAAGGGTCTCTAGACCTTCTATCCTCACTTCATTGGAATCAAGGTGGAAAGTATCAACATATGTATAATATGGTAAAATTTCTAGTAACGTCAGGAAAACAGAATGCTTATTTGTTCTTCTGAATAGTAACAGATCATTGATTATGAAAGTATGTTAGGCATAGCTCAAAATATAATTTGGTGATAACTAAGCCTCAAGTTAGGGCCATACATTTCTTCGTCATAATAACAACATATCAGATTTCTTATTTGACCAATGGAGCTAATTTTGTGGAATTAGACATTTTGTAAGCAAGGTATACTGACCAATTAGGTAACCCAAGGAGATTTGATATCAAATTCAGGTTGCTTCATTCTAAATTTGCATGAACATTGTCAATTTACAGCACAAATTTCACTTCTACAGTTTATAGAAATCTGAAGGTGCCTTCTGGCGGGAAATGTGACAACCAAGAAAAAAAATCGAAGATTCTAATAGTTCTATTTCCCCCCATTAGTTTTGCACTGAAACTAATGCCACTGAACAGAAAAAAAAAACATAGAAAAAGGATGTAGCAATTCTAAATCTTAGGAGGGGAGCATAGATAGTCCTTTGGTCCAGACATGTTACCAAGCAAAATCACTACTGATTCATAAATGAACAAGGAAAACATTCATATGCAACAAATTCATGAAGGTTATGCAGAGTAACATACAACAGTGTACTGAAAATCAAACTGAAACAATAAACAATGTCATTGCCATAACAATCAGTTAACAAGTATTCAGATAAATGGTTGGACTAAAATTAGACTCCTAGAAATGCTTAAAATACAAACCATCTAATTATCTCATAATAGTAATTAACAGGTCCAAATGCCTACCCCAGCACCTAATAACCAACCTTCTTAAGCTACAACGAAGATCTAATTTCAGCCTGATAGAGTACCAAAATTACAGTATTAGCTTCAGTAACCAACCATGTGGGAGACCAAATACGAGTACAACCTAATTGTGATGCACAAGAACATATCAATCCAATGGATTAACCATCACTCAATGAACTGAAACTAAAAGGAACATTAATACTGAAAAAACAAAAATACTGAAACACTGACAATCAAAAAACAAAAAAATGAAACTGAATAAAACAACAACTTATAAAACTGAACCACTGGGCATGACCTTAGAGAGTTAACATATTGTTTTTGTCTTGGTGCTGCACCAATAGAAATTAGATAGCATCAATGCATTAAAAAAAGTACATCTGTAGCAGTATATTGCCATCTTTGTTTTGACTACTATTTTTCCTTCATGTTTTTTTCTCTCTAAAACTGCTATGGACTACCTTCCCCTTGATATCGCAAAGGACATGACACATTCATTTGGAAAACAGAGATAGAGACAGGTATACATCTAACAGTTCGTGGTTCTTCTAATTGTCAAGGTCACACACCTCAACTAGTGAAGTGTCGACCCTAGGAACAATTAGGAAATTATCAAAACAACATGGAGCAATTGAACAAAGTACAAATACAAAACTTGCTGAAAACTCAGCTACACAGCAACCAAAGATTGACAACCAGCAAAGATTTTGGGAACACTGAATCAAACTGACAAATGACTGAGCAGCAGCTGTCTAAAGTTCGGTCACACAAAAACAAGCTGCTGTCGGATGGGTCACTGCTGAAAAACTGTTGTTCGGTCTCTCCTAGCAGCAAGCACGAGAAAAAGATCACGAAAGAGCAGAGATTTCAAGTAAAATTTACCAACTAGTTGCTGCAATTACTTGATGGTGACCTTTTCCATGTAAGAAAATTTAATCCACATTTTCAATTGTAAATTGTTGTTGGTGTGTCACGGCCAGTGAAGCCTGCAAATTTCAACTGCGATAGGAAGAAGAATTGGACAGAAAAGAAAATTACTGTAGATTGAAATACAGAGCAAAATAGTGGAGAGAAAAAATTGAGAGGAAGCACAGCTGAAGACTGAATATCAGACTCTCAATCTTGAAACAATAATTCACACGTAACAGTACTAAAACAGATTATGTGCTACTAGACAAACAAAAGCATGCAAGCCCTAAATTAAATATTCAGAACTAAAAATTGAATACAGGCAGAGTAGTGAATGAACAATCTCTGAACTTATTGTTCTCGCGTCGCAGTAATAGATGAGCAAGGTGGATAGCATAACACTAGTACTACTATACTAGTACCTACTCAAACGATGCATACAGACACAGCAGTAACTTGAGACAAGCAGGACATACCCATGAATATACTAGTAGCAGCTTAATAACTGTTTGTTCGATTCATCGAAGACCACACACTGACATACAATTCGGCTAGATCCTATTCGGAGGAAAGCGTTGTGCCGATGCGCATCACTGTGCCCTCGGAGCCGCTGGAGTCTATGAGGATCTCCTTGGTGCTCTTTACAGGCTCGAAAGACCCGGCCGACCGCTTGGGGTCGGGCGCTTCTTCGATGACCTCCTCCCTGATAGCCGCAAGCTCTTTAGAGACGACAATTAGCCCTAGGCAAATTTTACCGAGAACCAAACCGAATTTACCGAGAATCGAAGTCTCGGTTCCCTGTTCAGTTCTCATTTCCGAGGAACCGAAATTCGTGTAGTAGTGTGTTGTCTTAGTGTCTTGCACTCTTGCTGAATGCTGATGCATTGCTTTAGAAGTTAGCACTCTATTTATGTATTTGTTACTCTGTTTGATTGTTATATTTGTCAGTGTGATTTTGTATGCAATCCAGCTGAAATGCTGTCAAAATTTGCTATTCAACATGCTGTTACATGGATTTTGGGTACTGTTTGGTTTTTCAGTTCTACCCGGAACCGAACCGAAAGAACCGATACCGAACTTGGTCGGTTCCATGTTTTTGAAGAACCAATCGGTACTGGTTTTTTGAGAACCGAACTTCTTCAAAAACCGAAGAACCAATCGGTTTGGTTCGGTAGAACCGAACGCCCAGGGCTAGTGACAATTGCCGCGGTGTGTTCGCAGCATTCGACCTCGCACTCGTAGGCGCGCTGGAAGGAGGTGCCGATGGTGATGACCCCGCATGGACCTAGCATCTTCAACTTTAGATCCGTGTAGTTGGGGACGGCCATGAACTTCGCGTAGCATGGACGTCCCAGGATGGCATGGTAGGTCCCGTGGAACCCGACTACCTCGAAGGTAAGGGTCTCCGTCCTATAATTGATCAAATTCCCGAAGGTGACGGACAGATCGATCTGTCCAAGTGGTACGGCCTGCTTTCCAGGCATGATGTCGTGGAAAGGTGCCCCGGTCGGCCGGATGCGCGATCGGTCGATGCCCATGGCATCGAGCATTTTAGCGTACATGATGTTGAGGCCGCTGCCTCCATCCATCAGCACCTTGGTGAGCCACTTCGTGCCGATGATTGAGTCGACCACGAGCTTGTATCTTCCTAGCTGCGGAACGCTTTTCGGGTGGTCGGTCCGATCAAAGGTTATGGCGGACTCCGACCATCGGAGGAAGGAAGGCGCGGCCGGCTCGGCCGTTTAGACCTCACGGCGCGCAAAATTCTGGAGGCGCCTGGAGTCATAGGCCACCGACCCTTCAAAGATCATGAGGCAGCCATCCAGTGCCAAAAATCCGTCGTCCTTTCCCTCGGCGTCGTCTGCAGCCAGCTTGGGCTCCTTCCTGTGCTCCCCCTTGTTGGAGTCTCTAGACAAGAACCGTTTCATGAGGACGCAGTCCTTGTATAGGTGCTTGACGGGGAAAGCATGGTTCGGGCATGGCCCTCCGAGCAGCTTCTCGAAGTGGTTCGGGGTACCCTCGGTGGGCTTCCGACCCCCCTTGCGGTCGGTAGTGGCCACGGGCGAGCCCTCGCGCCGTTGCTTATTCTTCTTCTTGTTGCGACTGTTGGAGGCGCCTTCGCCGGTGTCCTCGTCCCGCTTTGCTTTGCCCTTGGGGCGGTCGATAATCGCCCCGACCGCCTCCTCGTCCGAGGCGTGGCTGGTGGCGATGTCGAGGAGCTCCTTGGTCATTCATGGGCCCTTACGTCCTGGCTTGTGAACCAAGGACTCGCTGGTGGTTTTGGACAGGAAAGCTCCTATGACGTTAGCGTCAGTGACATCGGGCAGCTCGTTGCACTACCGGGAGAAGGGCTGGATGTACCCACAAAGAGTTCCCCCAGACTTCTGTCGATAGTTTTTGAGATCCCATGGGTTCCCAGGACATGCGTATGTGCCTTGGAAGTTTCCCACGAAGATCTCTTTTAGGTCCGCCCAACTTTAGATTTGGTTGGGCGGAAGGTGTTCCAACCACGTTCGTGTCGAATCAGCCAGGAACAATGGAAGGTTACGGATAATAAAATTGTCACTATCCACTCCACCAGCTTGACAAGCAAGCCGATAATCCTCGAGCCACAGTCCGGGGTTTGTTTCCCCGAAGTATTTCGGGATGTTGGTCGGCGGTCGGTACCACGGTGAGAAGACGGCGTTGAGGATGTGTCGGCCAAAGGCCTGAGGTATGGTGCATTTGAATGTGCATTTCATATGTTTGCTTACATGGCACAAGTTTTAAATTTCAATATCCATGCTTGTGTGGTGTATGTTAGTTGTAGGTTTGAATGATGAATTAAAAAACTAGCATGCATAGGACATCTAATGATTTCATTTCCAAAAGTGTTGTTTCCAAGTGGTATCAAGCTAACCATGGTGCTAAGGATGGTATAATGGTGCACTCTGATTGGTATCACGCTTCAAAGGTCCATCTTTTATAACTTAGCATCACTTGGTAGACATTGTCTCCTATATTTCCTATCTAAGCATATGTGCAAGATAAAATCCAAATTCTTAGCACATATGTAGGAGGACCAATTGCTACCATTTGGGGTTCATGAAACTTGTCCATATCCTTTTACAAATGGTAAAAATGCTTGGACAAACAACATGGATTCAATTGAATTTTAATTCATATCTTTGTATAAGGGTTGTCATCAATTACCAAAAAGGGGGAGATTGAAAGCTCTAGTTTGGTTTTGGTGAATTGATGAAACCCTAAGTGCTAACCTAGTTTATCAAGTGATCATGAGATAGGTAGCACACTCCAAGTGGTGAAGCAAATGAAGATCATAACATGATGATGGTGATGATCAAGTGCTCGGACTTGAAAAGAAGAAAGAGAAAAACAAAAGGCTCAAAGCAAAGGTATAAATTGTAGGAGCTATTTTGTTTTGGTGATCAAAACACTTAGAGAGTGTGATCACATTTAGGATCGATAGCCGTACTATTAAGAGGGGTGAAACTCGTATCGGAATGCGGTTATCAAAATGTCACTAGATGCTCTAACTCATTGCATATGCATTTAGGATCTAGTGGGGTGCTAACACCCTTGGAAATGTTTGTGAAAATATGCTAACACATGTGCACAAGGTGATACACTTGGTGATTGGCACATTTGATCAAGGGTGGTGAAGTTTAGGTGCAAGGGTAAGAAACTCCACCGACGGAGTGTCCGCCCGTAGAGTGCGGACAGTCCGACGGTGCCACCGGTGCCTTAGACGGAAAAGACAAAGGTCACTGGAAGTGACCGGACGCTGGCCTCGATTGGACCGGCGCGTCCGGTCAGATGTAATAGCGAAGACACTGGCGTCGGTCAAACGACCGTACGCTGGGTCGCTCTATGACCGGACGCTAGCAGGGTGCGTCCGGTCAGTGCTGACCTACGCTGATGTAGGGCATATAGAGGAGACGTTGTGTGACCGGACGCTAGCTGTGTCCGGTCAAGCATGACCGGACGCGTCCGGTCGGGAAAAATTGCGTTTGGAACCTTACTGGAAACGACCGAAAGCTAAGGTCCAGTGTCCGGTCACTTTCTAACCGACGCGTCCGGTCAGCAGACGACCGTTGAAATCTGACGAACAGTATTTAAAGCAGGGGACACGTGGCGTGAATCACATAACCGGACGCTGAGGGCCAGCATCCGATCAATCGGACCGGAGCATCCGGTCACCCCGTGTTGTGCCCAGTGAAGGGATACAACGGCTCTATTTCGTGGGGGCTTCTATTTAAGCCCCATGGCCGACTCAAGCTCATTCTCTTGGCCATTTGCATTGACATAGCAACCTTGTGAGCTTAGCCAAAGCCCTCCCACTCATCTCCATCATTGATTCATCATCTTTGTGAGATTGGGAGTGATCCAAGTGCATTGCTTGAGTGTTTGCATCTAGAGGCACTTGGTGTTCGTGTTTCGCTGCAGGATTTGCTTGTTACTCTTGGTGGTTGCCGCCACCTAGATGGCTTGGAGCAGCAAGGATCATTGAGCGGAGGGTGGTGATTGTCTCCGGCTCTGATCGTGGTGATTGTGAGGGGTTCTTGACCTTTTTCCGGTGGAGCGCCAAAAGGTACTCTAGTGGATTGCTCGTGGCTTGTGTGATCCTCATCTTGTGTTGGTTGTGCGGCACCCTATTGAGGGTTTGGCGTGTGAAGCCAATTAGCGCGTGAACCTCCAAGTGAGTAAATCGCCACAACGAGGACTAGCGTGCCGGCAAGCAAGTGAACCTCGGTAAAAAATCATTGTGTTCATCCTTTGATTCCGAGGTGATTGGTCTTTATTGTTATCCACACTTGTGATTGATTGGTTCATACATCTACACGGCGGTATAACCTTCTTGCCTACTCTTTACATTACCGCAAACTAGTTGTCAAGCTCTTTAGTGTAACTAGTTGTGAGAGCTTGTTAGTTTGGTTAGTGTGGCTCTTTAGTTAGCTTTTGAGAGCACACTAACTTAGTATAGTGATATAACTATTGTGTGGATATACTCCATCTAAACTAGAATTGTGGTAGGTGGCTTGCATTTTGGTAGGCTAGCGCAAAACTCGCTTCGCCTCATAATTGTCTAATCCTTTTGTTAAGTGTTGTTGTAGAAATTTTATTAGGCTATTCACCCCTCTAGCCATTAGGACCTTTCACCCTCCCTCGTAGATGTTTTCGATGTATCCCTCGGGGGTACCTGCCATAAAACATTCTCGCGAGGGGTTTTGGCTCCTCCTACTAGAGCCAGAGTCGGAGGATGACTCTGATTCTCCCGCGAGAAGGTCATGGAATGATTCCATGATGTATTTGGTCATCCCCACGAACTCATCGTTCGTAGGGGATGGGGGCGTGCGCTGCGCCACAAGGTGGCCAACAGTCTCCGCGGCGTTGCGTAGACCGAACGGGAGCGTTGTTGGGGTGCTCTGGATGAGGTATTCTAGGGAGAGGGGCTCTCCTCCGGCAAGCTACATTATGACATTGGCGAACAAGAAGGTCAGGCGACGTAGGTCCTCCTAGGATGGTCGGGTCCTAGGAAGGCGCAGAGCTGGCACTCTAGCCTCCCATAATCGAAGCCAAGGAGCTGGTCGCTCCCAAGGGAGCGGGCCTCCGGTGCGTGCTGCTGCAGCTCCTCAAGCGCCTCAGGAATCACGTCGAGGCCAGCGGAGTGGAGAGGTGGACGGCAGTGGGAACCTACGCCAACTCTCCCTCCGTCATAATGATGAAGTCCAGGTTCTTGAAGCGCACGTGCACGCCCAAGACCCAGCTGACGCCGTGACTAGCCATCCGAGGCCTGATGTGGACGTCGAGACGCGCAAAAAGCCCCTACCTAGTGCGCCAATTGTTGGTGTTTTCGGACCACCAATGAGTAAATTTGTATTTGCGCGTCTGGCTCAGATGGTGTGCTCGAAGGACACAAGGATTTATACTAGTTCAGGCGAAACGTCCCTACATCCAGTTCGCTGTTGCTCGTATTACCGGCACTTGGTTTACAGTAGAGGTTATAAACAGGCAAGAGAGGAAAAGGATCCTAAGTCTTTGGTGAAAGGAGTGAACGAATGCTGAGAGCTTGTAACGCCCGAGTCCAAACGGCTCAGATCCACTCTACACGCTGAGCAAACCACACCTACCACCATCCCACTTACGCTTTCGTCCTCGCTTCGCGTAAAAGGATTAACCCTAGGATGATGGGATGAAATCTAGAAGCCTTATATGTTGGTCTATCCCACCTTTAACAACCAAGGTGGGACTAAACTCTCCACAATATCTCATTAACTTGCATATGGGCCACTATAGGCCAAATTCCAAACTGGACCGAATGTCACATACAACCTCCCTCAAAGGAACCGACGTCCTCGTCGACCCAACACACCCACAACCGGGCAAACGATGACCAGGAACGTTCCCTCTTAGCACATGCAACCATGCGCCCAGTGTCGGCACATATGCCATGCCGTGCACCCCAAAGGGCCTACACGCGCAATGAACCCCATGTCCGCGCCCCTGGCCCGCACGCGCCCATGGCCGCGAAGGTCGGCTCTGATACCACTTGTAACGCCCCAGAGTCCAAACGGCTCAGATCCACTCTACACGCTGAGCAAACCACACCTACCATCATCCCACTTACGCTTTCGTCCTCGCTTCGCGTAAAAGGATTAATCCAGGGATGGTGGGATGGACTCTAGAAGCCTTATATGTTGGTCTATCCCACCTTTAATAACCAAAGTGGGACTAAACTCTCCATAATATCTCATTAACTTGCATATGGGCCACTATGGGCCAAATTCCAAACTGGACCGGATGTCACAGAGCTCGATTGCCGCTCAGCCATGTGCTCTTATGTTTTATCTCGTGTTCTGATCTCCCCTTCCGATCCCCTCCATGGGGCGCCCTGCTTCCCCTTTTATAGACGAAGGGGAAGCGTGGGTTACAAGAACGAGAGAGAGAAGAAGGCTTCTAGGGTCATCGGGTCCTTCTTCTCCTTCATGCGGGTCCCACCAATCCTATAGATGTCAACAGGGACGGCTCCATGTCATGGCCCTGTTCGTCACTGGCGCCATGCACATGCGTCATCTACTGATTATGGTGTTCCACTCCGTCCCGACGAACGTCGTGGTGAACTAACGCGCCTGTCAGCGTCCGTACGAGGATTAGGCAGAACAACACCAGCACGCCCAACACTGTTCTTGATGCGAATCCTCAGGTATGGCCCATCATGGCCACGAGTTACATCGAGGCGTGACAGCCTCTTCCCTGGCGTCAAAGTTTTGACCCCGGGCCATATGATTGGACCTGGAGTGGTTGGCGGCGGTTTGGGTCCTCATCGGACAAGACGGAACACGCGTCCTCAAGGTCGGGCGAGACAGAACCTGCGTCCTCGAGATCGGGTGAGACAGAGCCCGCACCCAAGGGGTCGGACGAGACAGAGCCCGCGGCCTCAAGGTCAGGCGAGACAGAAACCGCATCCTTGGGGTCGGATGAGATCGAAACCACGTCCTTAAGGTCGGGCGAGACGGAGCCTGTACCCAAGGGGTCAGGCGAGACAGAGCCCGTGGCCTTAACGTCGGGCAAGACGGAGCCCACGGCCTTGAGGTCGGGTGAGACGGATCCCGCGTCCTTGGGGTCGGACGAGACCTTTTAATACGTCTTGAGCCATCTGGGGAAGTCAGCGTGGGCGCTAACTTCCTTTCTTTGGGTATCCCTAATATCGATACCCGACATAAGTTGCGCTTTAAATTTTTCCATATTCTCTTTGGAGTCATATTTAGTTTTGTAGACCCATTTATAGCCTACTATTTTTGCTCTGTTAGGAATTCTTTCTAAGTCCCAAATACCTTTGGTGCTCATTGATCTCATTTCATCTTGTATGGCTTCAAGCCACTTTGATGAGTGAGCGCTTCTCATGGCTTATTCAAATGAGGTAGGATCACCCTCCATTTGAAATTCTTCACATTCATAGATTTCGTAGTCATCTGGAATGGCTGATTTTCTGGCTCTTTGAGACCTTCTGGGGGCCTCATTAGATGACGCTTGTTCTATATGTGGTTGTTGTTGATCTTCCTCATGCGCGACAATGAGTTCTATAGGATTCTGAAGAACAGGTTCCTCACATTTATTTATTATTGTCACGGGAGAACTAACAACAGGTGTTATCACTACAGTGTCTTGTACTGTTGGTGCAGCAGCAACAGGTAGCGAGAAAAATGGCTCCTGAACCATCGGAGTGGGCACGTATACCCGCTTCTTCTCAAGGTTAATTTCTCGTGCTACCATGCTCCCTCTGACCATATCACCCTCCAAGAACACATCATGTCTTGTTTCTATAAACTTCGTATGTTTATCAGGACAGTAGAAACGATAACCTTTTGACTTATCTAGATAGCCAATGAAATAGCAACTGACTATCTTAGAGTCTAGCTTCCCAATGTTGGGGTTAAATATTTTGGCCTCGGCTAGATAGACCCACACACCTAAGTGGTTAAATGAGGGTTCCCTACCTGTCCATAAATCATATGGTGTTTTGGGCACTGACTTACTTGGTAGTCGATTGAGAATATGAATGGCGGTTTTTAACGCCTCTATCCATAAACCTATCGGTACGGTTGAGTAATTTATCATACTTCTCACCATATCCATTAAGGTACAGTTGCGTCATTTAGCTACTCCATTCTGCCGAGGCTCATCCGGTGTAGAGTACTGGACAACTATGCCATTTTCCTGTAAGAACTTTGTAAAAGGTTTAGGAACTTGCCCATGTGGGGTATGTCGACCGTAGTACTCCCCCACGGTCGGATCTTACTATCTTAATATTTAAATTATGCTAATTTTCTACTTCAGCCTTAAATATCTTAAATTTATTCAATGCTTCTGATCTTTTCCTTAATTGAATAAATATAGTCATAACGAGAATAATCATCTGTGAATGTTATAAATGAATCATAACCATCCACACTTTTCACAGAAAAAGGACCATAGATATCTATGTGAATTATTTCTAAAATTTCTGAGCTTCGTTTGGCATCTTTCTTTATTTTTTTAACATATTTTCCTTTTATGCAATCAATGCATTGTTCTGAATCTAAAAATTCTAATGGCGAAAGAATTGATTTCTTAATCAATCATTCTATTCTCTCCCTCGAAATATGGCCTAAACGACAGTGCCATAATTTCGATGATACATTATAAACTCTCTTCCGCTTATTTCTTACATTCATAGATGAGGAGACATTCTCATTCTCAGTGCTCACAACATTCACATTTTTAGAAAGCAATAACAAATAAAGCTCGTCTTATCGGAAGGCAAGACCAACACACTTATGATTAAACATTATCTTACATTTGCCATTTCCAAAATGGCAATCAAATCCATCATCGTCTAAACATGAAACACTTATTAAGTTTTTATGCAAAGAGGGTACGTAAAGGATATTTGTAAGTTTAAGTACAAAGCCATCATTTAATTCTAACGAGAGTTCTCCAATGGCTTTAACTTCAGCTTGGAGTCCATTTGCCACGTTAATGTGTCTTTCTCCTCTTTACAGGGTCCTCCTCGTATGAAATCACTGTAATGAATTTGCAACATGAATAGTTACACCTGAATCAATCCATCAAGTAGATTTTGCATAACTTAAATACAAGGACTTATCTACAAATGTAATAATGTCCTCACCTTTTCTCATCAGGTGCTTCAGAAAATCTGGACAATTCTTCTAATAGTATCCAGTCTTCTTGCACCATTTGCTGGTGTCCTTGTCCACTTGAACATAGTTGGATTTCTGATGGTGATCTATCTGAGGGGCCTTTTCTTGTGACTTAGAGGAGGAGCTATTGTCCCACTGAGGTTTCTCTTGTGGTTTGTCTTTCTTGTTGTAAAAGTTCTTCGTTTTATTTTCCTTCACATGGTTGGCTGAGTCACCATGTGAGCTCTTAAGTCTCTCCTCTTCTTGCACACACATTGTAATGAGCTTCTCAATATCCCACTTATCTGGTTGTAAGTTGTAGTTCACAATAAAAGTCTTATACTATTTGGACAAAGAAACAAAAATCAAATGAATTAGGAACTCATCCTTGAGCCGCAAGTCCATTGGCTTGAGCTTAGATGTCGTGTTGCTCATCTTCAATATGTGCTCTCTAATCCCTCCACCAGAGTATTTGTCATTAACTAACTTCTGAATGAGAGTACTTGCATAAGCCTTTGAAGAACTAGTAAACTGACTCTCCACCTTCTTGAGATACTCAGTGGCGGTGGTATATTCTGGGATCGAACCCCTTATTGGATCCTCAATGATGCCCTTAATCACCATCAAACACTTACAGTTTGAACTATCCCACTTCGTACGATCAAGATCGTATTTCATTCTCACTTCAGCATGATCACGCTGCAGAGTAGCGAAAACTATATCGGTCTCATTTTCTGCCCTCACCGGGTCCACAGGCTCAGTGGGACACGAAGAAATAAGTACTAGATCGTTGTCTGAGAGTGCAAGTGCTATCTCAGGCTTCTCTTGCCATGTGTTATAATTGCTCCCATTGAGGGATGGAATGGACGAGATAAACGTCATTGGGTTGTAGCCTGAAAACAACGTCAGAGAAAGTGAGAAACATTTGACATGATAATTGCATGCTGTAATTTAACGTTGGTCAAAATTAAAACATGCAATATTCTTCTACACTAATTCTACATCACCGTTGTGCAGAAATAGAACTAATGCATAAAACTCATAAATAAAAATTATAATATTGCTATCATCAACTTTGGTCAGAAAATAGCAATATTATAAATACAATATTTTTCTACATTAATTCTATAACACTGTTGGGCAGAAATGAAATTAATGCATGGAAAAACAACTCATGAATAAACTTATAATAATGTTATCATCAACGTTGGTCAGAAAATAACAATCCCATAATTTAACTTAAACAAAAAATGCCTACTCCTCCAATTATAACTTCTCCATTGGTCCAATTTAATTAGAGGATTGATATAATCATAGCAGCGGAAACATGAAAAGGAAATTTATCTACTTTTCAGAAATATTTTATTGTACTTATCTACTATCTAAAAAAATTATTCCGTTGGTTCAAATTTTTACAGAGATTTAAAACTTTAAATTTGACTAAAATTCATCTAAAATTGCTTCTGAAAATAATAAAACTAAATACAAGACTGTTACTGTGCATTTCAGCCCGAAGGCCCACTCGCGCGCTGCGCTTTCCTGCGGCCCAGCGGCAAAAACCGGCCCGTGGTCGAGCCGCGCGCGCCGCGGTCCCGCGCCCAGGCCGCAACCTGGGTCTGGGCCGCGAAAGTGACTTCCCGCCTGGGCCGCATCCGGCCCCGCCACTCTCAACCGTCAGATCTGATCGGACGGTCGCCCTTCAACCTCGGAGGAACAAAACCAGATCCGGCCTCCTCCCCCGTAACCCTAGACTCCATTCTTTCATCCCCTCTCCTCTCTTCAACGCATAGCCGAGGCAGCGATGGCCACCCGAGGCGGCGCGGCCGGGGAATGAGGTGGTGGTGCCGCCGCGGGGCCCCTCACCGGCGAGCGCACTCGCCTGAGGCTTTGCGTGCCGCCATCGAGCGGCCTTGCGACGTTGCCCTTGACCCCGAGCTCGAGGCGGAGGGCCGCGCGATGGCGTGACCTCCCCGGCCGGCGACTCGGGTCTCTGCCCGCACGACAGCGGTGCCCTCCTTCCCGCTCAACGGCGGTAGCGTCGGCGGTCAGGACGGCCTAGGTAGGGGGCCCCCACTCCGACTTCTATTGCTAGGGTTGCGGTTAGGGTTAGATTATTTCTGCTCGATTCAAATCAATCGATTCATCTCCTTCTAATTTTTCTTCTTTTCTACCCAAAACCTACATCTACACATAGAATAGGCTCAACTGAATAATAGCATCATCAGTGGACCGCTCAATTGTCTGGCAGTTACTCATGCATAGGGGTGAAAACGGTACGGATATTTTTCGACCGTATTTGAGACCGAATCCGTTTAGACGAGTTCAAATATGTCCGTATCCGAGTCCGGATATTCAACATCCGATACCGTATCCGTATCCGAATAATCAAATCGCATATTTATGATATCAATATCCAATCGTATCCTATCCGTCATGGTTGACAATATCCGTATTCGAATCTGAATCCAGATAAAAATATGAAAACAAATGTAATATCAGTGATATCCGTTCGTATTCGATCCGTTTTCATCCATACTCATGCATCAATTGCAGGGAGTGGGAATGGTTTTCTAACGCATCAGGCCGTCCGCAGCGGTATCGGCGATTTCGCCAGCTGACCTGGAACGAGAAAAGATTAGAAAACAAAAAGGCTAAACGTATTGATGACTTGCCCCAGGAGAGCAGTGACCGTAGATGCTGTGGGAGACGTGCGAGACTGCCGACGAGGCAGTCGCTAGCTACTCGTGTTTTATGCTTCTCTTCCATCCACGTCGGATAGGTCATGACGTCAGCTGGCGAAGTCGCCGACCCGTTGGGGACGCCCTGTTGCTAGGAGTCGGAGTAACTGTCGGTGTCTCTTCAATGTCCGAGGAACTGACTTCATGCATCAATTGTTTGGGAGTCGATGTATCCATCAGTGTCGTCCAAGGAACAGACTCGGTAGTGGAGAGAGGAGGACGGTAGCAGACTTTGGGATGGAGAACTTGTGGGCCATATAGGTGACGTGGCTCGCTGACGTTTCAGGGAATTCTTGTAGTGGGTTCCACCTATTTAAGATCATGTTTAGTTTCACCTCCTAAAGTTTACTCCCTATCACACCGGATGTTTGACACATGTATGAAGTATTAAATATAGACTAAAAAATAATTAATTGCACAGATTACGACTAATTTACGAGACGAATTTTTTAAACCTAATTAGTCCATGATTTGACAATATGATGCTACAGTAAATATGTGCTAATGACGGATTAATTATGCTTAATAAATTCGTTTCGTGGATTAATAAGGACTTCTGTAATTTGTTTTATTATTACTATCCTAACAATCTCATGTAACACCTCGATGTGACACCCGATGTGACACCTCTAAACTTTACTTTCTGAATTTAAACATCACCTAAGTATAGTAGATTACTTTCTCAAGCTCCTTTGTCAGACTTTCAGAACGTCACCGATCCTAATGAGCTCTGAGCTTCCTGTCCATCGCTAACGTCATCTCGCCTATGATCGATTCCGTACGTTTGTAAACTTCCAATTTCCTTCCTAATAGAATACGTGCTAAGCATGTTCTCGAAAAAAGGGAAATTCATGTGCTTAATTTTAGTTTTCTTTCTGACGACACTTATTACAAATATTTTATATTAAAATTATAGCTTTATTTCATTGCAATTTATGTAGACATAATATGCAATTTTCAATTCTAAGAATAAAAAATCGGTTAGATAAAACTATACACCCGACAAAATCTAATTAGGGTTAGCATAAAGACAATTAACAATTTATAATTATTTTTATAGTCAGACAAGGACAAAAAATTAATATGTCATAATACAAACATAAATAACAAATCACAAAAGTAACGGTTCACTTATACTAGTTTGTTGTATAAGAGTGTGGTCTAAAATTATCTTAAAACTCATGTACCTGGAATATAGGAGAAGTAAGAAAAAAAAACTTTCTAAAGCTCCAAGCGGTGGTACTCCTCATGCCTTTCCGAAAAATTATTCAAAAATTCTATCCATTGACGGTTACTCCACATGTCAGAATCTTTAACTTTCGAATCCCGAGTTCAAGCTCGCCATGGAAAATATGTTTGCACATAACTCTAGCCAAAATTTCATTATTTATTATAATGTGCAGTACTTGATAAATGCAAAATAGATTCTCTAGGACTACAAATTTCAACACCAATTTTTATTGGATCTTTACCTTGAGAAACAGTGGCGGAACCAGACTTTTGATTAAAGGGCCATACAATACGATGACACCTTATAAATGTGATAAATATATACAACGAGATGTCTCAATAGCTTTTTCAATGCTTTTTATATATGTATTTAGTATTCATAGAAAAAAATACACAAGATTATCATAAAAAATGGATGAAATAATTATTTTTATGGCTATGTAATTGAAATATTTATAGGTAGTAAAAAAATTATTGTGTTGGGTGCCCCCCCACCCCCGTTCCACCACTGTTGAGAAATGCATATGCGCATGTATCTTTGCATTACAATGATTTATGTGCTTTAGTTGCTTTATGTTGGCAAAAAATATTAAATTTTTGTAGACATTAATAGGAATGTAAAAGCAGTAAAATCAATTCTATTATTGATTGATAGATGTGCTCTGTGTCATAAAAATGGTAGCAGATAGTTGTGATTAAACCACTATTTTTGAAAAAATGGTAGTAGGCAGTTGTGATTAAAACACTCTATTTTTGCATTATAACCACACTTATGTCCTGTTAAAATCTCCTAGGATTATCGTCTCATCGTCATGACAGGTCAAACAAGGATAATGATGAATAAGAGAGTGCGAAGGACACTATTGTGTCTGCGCCAAGAAAGTCTCACCGGCACATCAAGCATATAACCTTTTTGTTATTTCTTTGATCCTAGTATTGCTTAAGGAGCTTATGATATGAGTTGTTTTGAACAATACACGTATCGCATGTTTGGTTGTTAATATTTCATCTTTGGTACATGTCTTAGTTATTTTGTTTTTGTTTTCCAATGAGCTCCAGCATAACATTCAAATTGAAACACATTTTCTAGCATCAAATCATTGTGGTCACTGATATGGTTTGAGTATTGGACATTAATAGCAAGATGAAATTAAATATGAATATAAAGAGACAGGTCATATTGTTTGATATGCCAACATATATCTAAGGCTAGATGTTTTAGAAGCCTAACAGTTGTTATACTGCATAAAAAGAAGCCGATTTTGTTGAATGTGGATAAACCTAAAAATAAAATACCTCTTACCATTTTATTCACTGCCATTTGCTCTGAGTGGAAATCTAAGTCACTAAGTGCAAGCACTCTGAGCATTATTGTACAGATAGAGAGCCATATAAAGTGCCTTCATGAAGACTTGGGCCAGTTTGTAGAAGATTTAAAGCATGGTATTAGTAATCAAAGCAGATTTTAGATGTTATCTTGGCATGCCATCCTTACATCTCCATCTAATTGATTATGTATTTTTTTCTATCTCAATTGCAGAAGAGAAGATACATCCAAGTGAACCTCCACTCCTTCCTCCAGTTCTGGTAGGATGAAAAAAGGAGGCTTGGCTTAAAGCATCAAAGAAATTTAGAGAGAGGGGATGGGACAAGCATGCTCAAGTGCTCACCATAGCAAACCTCTGATATCAAAATTTATAGGATCTGATAGCCCTCCTTTGTTAGTGCTATTCTATAACTGCTGTAGGCCTCTCTGGTGACCGACACTCAAAGTACAGACTCCTTCAAGTTCCAGAACTATCAAAAACTATTAGGTCCTTCGGCTAGAGAGTATACTTACTGATGCCCTGTGCCAATCTAGACACTTATATCTACAAATAAACAATATATAATTTTTTATCGTTGCTGGCATTCTGAACCTTCTCTACAAGGTGTGTATTGTTGCATACTTAATTGCTGCAAAAATTTTAAAAAACAAGGGCTTAACACTATTACTATAGGGTTCTGGGCCATCAGTGCTCATTCATAGTGCTTCATAGATCAAACCGTTGCTCCATCAAACAAATTGAATAGTAAGCACAGGGTATCATTATACCAAACTTGTATACATCGACAGGTGCATCCAAGGAGTGCGCGGCAAAGCCGCGCCACTGTTTCTAGTTGAAATGCGATTTTGGTAGTGTTACTATCACATAAGCATATGATACAAAGCATCATTGTATTTTTTTTTTATTTTTTTTGGATTGTAATAATGTGAGGACGGCTCGCCGACCAGCCCGGGCTAAGCCAAACCGTCATCCACCGACCTTTCGTCTCGGTACTACCACCTGTAGGCTGTGAGCATTCAGCACTGTGCAACTTTCATTTAGGATCAACCGCAAGAGGGAATTCATAACTCGCAACCAAGTTGACATTACATGAAAAGTGTACTTATGTTTATTTACGACACTATTTTGTTCTAAATAACTTAGTCATCACAACACATGTATAATCATTCAAGTCCTACAACGGAAGTCTTAACATAGTTTTAATACACTCTTCATGGCCCATGCCAAAGCCATAAGTTACGCATCACATGCAGGGCTTCTAGTTGGTTTTGTATAAAGGCATTTACACCAAGAAGGTTGTAAATCTATCTATATACTAAGCATTTGCATAGCATGGTTTAACAAATTATAATAAGCAATAAACAAGTGGAGCTTGATCTTTCACAAGTCTTTCCAACGAACTCTACCCAAAGTTACAAGACATGAGCAAGATCATAGTCCAAAAACTTTGCTCAAAACTCTGCGGTGCTCAAATAGGAAGATAAAGGAATGTGTTGTACTGGACTATTGTTGTATTGCCCATGCATTGGGCTAATGGCTCCACTAGCAGCCTCTTTAACTCGTCAAGATGGGCCGGCCCAGCTTTCATCGGACAAACCCCGTCACAGGATCGCTCGGTCAATATACCAAAGGGCAAAGAATGGTGCGCACAACCAGGATGACAAAAAGGGGGCCATCGGTGCTCTGATCTCATCGGGGGGAAAAACTGGGGTAACCGGGTTAGAGGGCTTTGTGGCCAAAGTTAGGTACAACGGACCCAGTATGGCTAGGTATGGCGCTCGCTATGCCTGGAGTTTTCCTTGCAACCTTCCTATTCTTCTTCTTCCTGGCTTTAGTTCCAGACCGACCGCCATGGATGTTCATTCCGAGCTGAGCAGTGCGAGATGTAGGAGGAAGAAAGGATCATCAGGCCGCTGAACTGTTGTTGGGCTGGCATGTTGTGCTTGTGCGGGCCGTTCATTTGTTGTTGCTGCTGATTTTTGTAGGCTGAGGCACCAGCCCATTAGGCCATTTGGTTGATGACCCCTCGGTCCCTCCAAACCATGGACATGGCCTTGACTGCTCGCTAGGTACAATGCGAAGGCCTTATTTGGTTGGACTGTACAAAAGCTGTTGTGGGTATGACTTTTGTAAAAGCGGTTGTGAAAAGTTGCCGTAGGAAAGTTGAAAGCTCATTTGGTTGGACTGGTTGGACAGCTATGGCTTTTGGAAAAGCTTCTCTCACTTACGAGCGGACCCCACGTGTCATGGACAGCGAGCTACATCTTCTCCTTCCTCGCGCCACCAAGGGCATGCCGCGCTCACCGCCGTAGTGGCTGGGCCCGCTGGCCAGGGCTGGGGCTAGCCGCGTCCGCCGGCAGGCCCTTCCTGTCCGCCGGAGCTCTCGCCCGCGTCCTCTACCACGGCCGCCGCAAGGGAAGCGCCCGTCCGCCGCCGCAGAGGAAGCACCCGTCGGCAGATGCACGCGAGGTGAGCCGCGGCCGTCGGTTGGAAGAAGGAGCCGCCTCCACGCACAGATCCAGAGCCCGAGTAGAGGGCGCTCATCGCCGAGATCCACATGCGCCATGGCCGAGCCCGCACGGATCCACCATCGCCGCCTCCCCCAAACGGATCCAGAGCACGATGGGAGGGAGCTGGCTCGCCGCCGCCATAGCCCGGAGGGTGCTGCCTCGCGTGAAATCCATGGCCGCCGCGGGGTAACGGGCCGGGACCGCCGCCGGTCACCGTGAGGTCCGGTCAGCGCCGTCGCCGTGAGGTGCCGTGGCCGGGGCAGCGCCGTGCGGTTCTTTCGCGAGGTCGCGCAGGCGGAAAGAAAGAAGAAAAAAACGAACTGTTATCTTCGTGTCAGGTGGGTAATTTTTTTACCAAAAGCAACTTAAAAACAGGGGTGAGTGCTTTTAGTCTGGTACTAAAGTAAAAGCAGCTTTTGGACAAAAGCAGTTGCGACTTTTGAGTCTTTTGGTTGTATTTTGACTTTTGCAAAAGCAAAATCCAGGATCAAAAGTCTAACTAAACGGGCCTAAACTTGGCGAAAGGTAGGACGCCGATATATGATATTCGACTTCTGAGGGTTCATCAACGAGACAACGACAAGCGAAGCTCGTTGCTATGACGAGCGAAACCGTTTGTGTAGCCATGGAGCGCAATTGTATAGTGTAGATGGCAACCAGCACAGAGCATGCGACTGGTGGCACCTTCAAAAGTCAAAACAGCCTACCGTGTAGCTGCGGGATGCGTGCAAGGCCATGTCACTGGGAACACGAGTTAAATGGATTTGAAGTTTGCCGTACCTTAATTTAGCATCGTCCGAGAACTGAGTGCCAGCTCAGTTGGTGTGCGCTACGGGTGTTCAGGCCACCCGCCCGGGTTTGATGCCTAGCATCGGCACCGGGTGTCTCACCGGGAAGCGTGTTTTCCTTAATAATTTCAGTTGCCTCGTACGAACGTACCACCACTGTCATATCTTTCACCGTGTTCTCTTAGTCTTAGATATATGTGGTAGGTCTAGCTTGTGCACAAGAGGTGTGTGTAAGTGTGTTAAGGTATGTGCGTGTGGTGTGAGTTAGTGTGTAAGTTCAAATACTAAAACTTGTATTTAAAGGTTGAGACAATAAAAAAAAATTTAGCAGAGTCTTCTGTCACTGCCTAGCAACAGTGTGTTGGCATATCTCTAGAGTCTATTGTGGTGTTGGCCCATGTAAAGTGAAAGAGAGATTGGAGAGGAATGAGTTGGTATGCTCTCCTCGCTAACATAAAGTGCCTATACATGGCAGTCTAGTCGATACGGATATTGCTGAAGTCATAGACCATTTTACCTTTAAAACGGTTCAAAAATACAGTAGATTAGACAAAAGATGGAACAACGTTTTCAGGATATTGGTTTAGTGATCGATGCTCTTGCACGGGTTAGAACTTCAGGAGTCTATTAGGAGTTCATAGATAAATTTAGGACCCACTAACTAAAATTGATTATTTTTGCTCGCCTTAGTTTGTTTGTTTTAAAAAAAACACTTGAGATTCAAAATTTACTTTGTACTAATAGTTGTGGTGCAAAAGTACTAAGAAAACCATTTGAGGGATGAAATGCACACTACACAAGTAACCGGGGAAGGAATTTTCCACTTCTTTCCAGATTTATCTCATCCAAAAGCAAGCTACTTGAACACGCAAATGTCTATGTTTTTTCCTGCCAAAGGACATGGTTAGGACAAAAGGTACTTGAACTTATTAAATTGTTAGCAGTATTATGATCAAATCAAAATACCAAAAGACGGACAATCTTTTCTCCTAAACAATTTTTTCTTTACACACGGCCACACGCACATGCAGAGGCGCTTCGGCACGCACACACTCGAAGATAAAGAAAAGCAATACATCATAACCAGAAACAACACACTGGGAGATGAAGACTTCACTGGTTTTCATGGCTGCGGGCTTGGTGTGTTTGGTTGTAAAAGCTGCTGCGGGCTGTGAGCTATGAAAAAGCTATCGTGGGATATCAGTCGTAAGAAAGCTTAGAGCCGTTGGCTGAAACAGCTGTGGACAAACTGCAAGCTGTAAAATGTGTAAAAAGTCTATGATACCCCTGTCTGTTTTAGACCTAGTTTATGTGCCAAATTGGTTGTAAAATACTATCTTATTCATTGATTCACTATAAATAGCAATTTTAGAAAAGGGAAATTAATTGTGAAGCTTTGGACCTGCATCCCAATTGTGTATCAAATTTACAAAACTTTGAAGCTCTAGATCTTCCAAACCGTTGAGAATTCAATCTCTGCCCTTAGAGTTATATACCAAGAACAAATTTGATTAAGGTCGACTAAGATTTTTACATGCAAATCAGAGAAATTTGGCAAAGAACAGAGCTACTCCAATCAAACGCAAGGCCCTGCTGGCCTGAAGAAACAGGTGAACAAACGCAACATCCTGTCCCGCAGCAAGCTTCCGGTCGGCGTTTCAGAACTGCGTAAGCTCGTTCTTGCTGCTAAGGTCAGCTGCAAGCCCCTCGACGCCACCGTTATCAAGGATGCAGATCAGAGAAGAGGAAACGAGAGAGAGCCGCGGGCCAAGGGGCTCCTGCCGCGGCCAGGGAAGGGAGGAGGGGAGCCGCGCGTGGCTCCGGTGGCCGCCGGCCCTGCAACCCTAGCCAGCAGCGCGCCCAGCAGCCGAGAGTACGGCAAGGGAAGGGAGGCGTGGGCAGAGCTCGGGCGGCCGGGGATCGACGGATCCGGGCGAGGGAGAGGCTGGCCAGCCAGCAGAGGCCCTGAACCGCGCCTCCACTGGTCGCTATGGTGTCGCAGGTCGCGAGCTTGGGGATGACGAGCGAGCGCCGCGGTCTCGGTCTATCGCCGGGGGAAGGACGGGGAAAGAAACGAAGGGGTATTTTCCACTTACCAGTGGCAGGCGCGGGTAATTTCTCCAAACTTCTCCCAGCCGAAGCCGTGAAAGCTGGTCCTGAGGTCCTGCCAATTTTACATTGCGAGGGAGCCTTTTTACATAGTGCCAAATTCTGAAATTTGGATGAACTAAACTGCTGGGCTGGAATAGGGTCTTTGGTTGGCTTCTGACTTCTGGCAAGTAAAAGCTGCTCCCAAAAGCCAAACCAAAGGCACCCAGAAAGGGGCTTCCAGGAGGGAGTCCACTAGACTGTCGGTGGTGGAGTTAAGATAGCGACGCGATGGAACGCGAGGACGTCACCCATCAGGGTAGTGAGAGAGGCTGGTGCAGGCGGCGATGGATCAACCGAACAATAAGAAGGAGACTAGGGGCATGTTTACTTCACAAAAACTTTTCCAAAAAATATTACATCAAATCTTACGATACGTGCATGGAGCATTAAATATAGACGAAAAAAACTAATTGCACAGTTTAGTTGAAAATTACGAGACGAACGTTTTGAGCCTAATTAGTCCATGATTGAACACTAATTGCCAAATAAAAACGAAAGTGCTACAATAACAAAATTCCCAAAATTCACGAACTCAACCTAGGATTAACCACGGCGGCAGGAGGTAGGGGCATTCGCCTTGAGAAGGAGAAATGAGCTTTAATTTGCTAGGGCGACAACAGAGGACGGTTGCGGAGGTGGCAGCATGAGCACTGCCAAAGGTGGGCAGCCGTAATGACTTTTTTTGGGGGATTTTCTACATACATAGTGTTTGCTATGTGTTTAATTAGATCTAAACTATGTCTAGATATGTAATAAAAGTATTATATTTAGAAAAATCAAAATTAAAATATATTATAGTTTGGAATGAACGGGGAGAGAGAGAGAGAGGTGAGTCGGTGGAGGCTAATTTCTTAAGCTCTTAGCAGAATCCTACTCTTATAAAGCTAAACCTTCATAAGAGATTTTTCTCTCAACATGTAAGCTATCTACGTCAACAATCCACTAGAACTTGTAATTGTAGTTAACTAGCACATGTAATTACGATAGTTATCTCTTCATCCACTAACATACATTTAGCTATCCACATCGATGTGTCAAACCATTCACCAACACTAATTTAAGATAGTTTCATTCATATAACTATAAATATAAATAGTCTAATTTTTTTTAAATTATCTGGAATTTCCGTAGCAATGCGCGGGGTATTCTCCTAGTTATGATCAAATCAAAACACCAAAGAGAGACTGTCCCTAAACAATTTTTCTGCATACAGTATATTATACTGCTCGTGCTACAGAGTTTATGTTAACAAGCAGCCGCAGCAACTCATGCTACAGGCCCTTCTGTACTGTTTTTTTTAGTCACCGAAGTCCGATAGCAAACAAACTGAAGATAGACAATGCGGATAGCAATTCTTATTTGTTGCTACTGAAAACTAATAAAAGAAACTTTGTTGCTAGAAACGCCAAATCGATCGACACGCTCGTTTATTATCATCTCCTTTCACCCGGTAGTCCACTCGGCACTCGCGGATCAGTTCATCAGTAAGCCTTCCGCCTGTCGCCGGATGCAGGCTCGTTGGCCCACTGGAGCACGAACCACAGGACGTCGCCGATCGCGGTGCCTCTCTCCCGGACCTCCCGGCCGTCGTCCCGGCTGCCGCCCGCATCCGCGGCCACGTCTGCGGACGCCGGCGGTGACGCGGCGGCCAGCGGCGCCAGGGCAGCCTCGGCCTCGTCGAGCCCGGCCTCGAGCGCATGGTACTCGAGGACGCGCCCCGCGTGCGCCGCCGCGACGAGCACGGCCGCGCAGAGCACGAGCGCGGCGATTGCGCGGGCCATTGGTTCTCCGGTGCGGTGTACGAACGACGACCGAGCTAGCTACCTAGCAGCCCTCGACGGCGACGGCGACGACGGCTGGTCGAGAGGGAGGCCGATGCGATTTTGCCGCGGCTGCAGCTATAGAATGCGTCCCTAGATCGAGGCAGTACATCTCGCATTGCGACTCGGTGGCCGTGGTTTATACTACGCGTGGCAAATATGTAACGCGCGCGCGTAGAAACAGAACCCAAATTTAACGGGCAGTTATTCATCAAATGCCGACCAAAACAGGCGAATTACTGCTGCTGGGTCGTCACTGCGGTTTCTTGGTTTCGCTCGCTCGGTCGACAATGAAGAGGATGGCGCTGAGCTACAAACTCCATTATTGCCATCTTTTTTCTTTTTTCTTCTTTGATAAGGATTGCCATCTTTTTTCTTGACGAAAGAAAGAAAAATGCAAGAGGGCTGGCAAATGGCTTTACTGTCACCAATCAAATTGGCACATTAAAGACGTTGCCATTCCTCGATCAAGTACGGCTGCCGAGAGCTGAAGCTCAGCTAATATAATGGTAGCACGTAGCGACGTAGCGTAGCTTGGGGTGCAATCCAGGTATATACCTAACTTGCAAGTGCAGAGATCTGGGCGAAGCGGACAGCTCACCGGCCGGCCGTGGCGATAGAATTTACAGATATACGGGCGCCGGTCCCGGTCCCGGCGTGCCCGGCGCCCGTCCTTTTTCACGGGACACGTGGTGCGCCCGGCGGGCCCCCGTGCGGTTTCTTTGGCCTTCTGCTCTGCCCGCAGCGATGCTCGTTGCTCGCTCTGTCGCTCATGGCCTCATGGGGATCGTGATGCCACTGGTGGCGCCTTGCACCTTTCCAAATTCCAACCGTACGGTCGCTGGCGCATCACCGTCGCATCGTCGGCGACACACCTTTTGTTCTTCTTTTTCATTCAGGTTAGAGGACAAATGTTCAGAAAAAGGAAAACGTTCAGAGTGTTCTTTCGTTTTGCATTGCAGGGGAAACATACTTGTAGTAGACACAGAAAGATACATAAACGGTCACGGTCCAAAACGACGATACGGTCACTAGCGCCTTTTGGTGAAGCCATGTTATGTGGCATACGTATTGGCTATATAGCAGCGTTCCTTTGCTTCGATTCCGTTTTGTCCTTTGCAGTAGTGTGCGAGGAAAATATCCTACGGAGCACCTACTACCTGTATCCTATGTAATTTTAGTTCTGTCTCTAATTAAATTATTTAAAGTTTAATCAAAATTACTGAGAGAAAATATCAGATAGATAGATGTATTATGAGAATAAATTGCTTGCCAAATCTAATGATGTTTATTTCATATCAGAAATATTGATACTTTTTTTTGTACTTCATATGTTCGAAAAATAACTACACATTACACATATAGAAAATAATATTAAATTAATATTTATATCCCCAAATAAAATAAGATTATGTTTATTATAAAGTATGTTCCATAGTTAATCTAATAATACGTATTACAATCATAAACATTAGTATTGTTTTGTAAATATTTAGTCAAATTTAAAAGGTTTTGATTTCTGCAGTTGTTTTGATACGGAAGGATGATGGATTTAGTTAAACTAAAAAAGGCGCAGTTATTTTAAGTGCTATTTTGAAATTGGTCAGGAGCGAGTAATTTGTCTCGCATTGGAAACAGACAATTGCTACATCTTGTCTGGCAGAACTGTAACGGCAGCGCTTCACTAATCGTGTTGTGTGACCGTGCCAACGGCTTTACGATTCGTGCCCACGGGGAATCCCGGCCGTCGGATAAATCTCCAACGACTCACGCTACGGGCGAAGGGAAATTAGCGCTTTCTACAGGGACGTGTCCGCAAAC
Source organism: Miscanthus lutarioriparius (assembly GCA_904845875.1). NCBI lineage: Eukaryota > Viridiplantae > Streptophyta > Magnoliopsida > Poales > Poaceae > Miscanthus > Miscanthus lutarioriparius. Next base: position 12,829,807 of record CAJGYO010000019.1, read on the forward strand.
GCGCCCCGCACGAAACGATTTCAAAATGGCCCCACCGCACAGAGCCTTCCTCCAATAAAGGCTCTCTCTCCCCTCTTCACACACACACTCCTCCGCCAGTCCGCCGTCTCCGCGCTCGGCCTCCCCCAATCCCCCCAACCAAACCCCACCGCCTCGCCTCGCCGGAACCCTAGCCAGCCCCCCCGCCGACCCGTCGCCATGAGGGAGATCCTCCACATCCAGGGCGGGCAGTGCGGGAACCAGATCGGGGCTAAGTTCTGGGAGGTGATATGCGACGAGCACGGCATCGACCACACTGGCAAGTGGGCCGGCGACTCCGACCTCCAGCTTGAGCGCATCAACGTCTACTACAACGAAGCCAGCGGCGGACGCTACGTCCCGCGCGCCGTCCTCATGGACCTCGAGCCCGGCACCATGGACTCCGTGCGCTCGGGGCCCTTCGGCCAGATCTTCCGCCCCGACAACTTCGTCTTCGGCCAGTCCGGCGCCGGCAACAACTGGGCCAAGGGCCACTACACCGAGGGCGCAGAGCTCATCGACTCCGTGCTCGACGTCGTCCGCAAGGAGGCCGAGAACTGCGACTGCCTCCAAGGTATGTCTTGTCTATCTGATCTATCCCACCGGATCTGATGTTTTCGCCCCTTTCCTCTCCGGGGTTATGGAGACACGAGCCCTTCTGGATCTAGGGTTTATGAGCCATTGCACTTGCGCTGTGCCTGTAGATCTGAACGATTTCGCCTAGATCTAAGCGGTTCGTGACATTTTCGACGAATTGAGCGGATTTTGTCGTAGAATTCTCGTACCTCTCAGTGGTTGCTGCGCTAGACGCCTGACAGCCTTACTGATCCATTATGATGCATTGTTCTCCCTTAATACTGCAGGGTTCCAGGTCTGCCATTCGCTGGGAGGAGGTACTGGTTCAGGAATGGGCACCCTGCTCATCTCCAAGATCAGGGAGGAGTACCCTGACCGCATGATGTTGACATTCTCTGTCTTCCCGTCGCCCAAGGTGTCTGATACTGTCGTGGAGCCCTACAACGCCACGCTCTCAGTTCACCAGCTTGTTGAGAACGCAGATGAGTGCATGGTGCTCGATAACGAGGCTCTCTATGACATCTGCTTCCGCACGCTCAAGCTTGCTACACCAACCTGTAAGTGCTGAATGATCTTTTGCTTGACGTTACACATTCCATTTTTGCATTTCTATCCTATTAGTTTCTGTTGTTGATATTTATTTGGCATGTTCTGGTTGATAGTATAACAATCTGTTTGCTTGTATTTCGCAAATTGATGATGCAGTGATTTATCTGTATATGCTTTGCGCCAACAACATTTATTATTGATATAAATATATGTGGGTTGCAACTCGTGGAAGTGTTATGATATGTATAGCGCTCATTTCTTTTTGTCTGGAATGCAGCACAAGCAGACTAGTTGTTCATTGTGTTTTACTAACATGTTTATTGATTATTTGTTGTCATGGTCTGGCACTTCTATCTTGTATGTCTCCAGTACACATTTTCCATTCTGCTTGTTATATACATGTAAATGATCAGCTACAAAATGATGCTGGAAAACCTGTTAATAATAAACATATGGGTTGTAACCTCAGGAAGTGTTATGATATGCATAGCGCTCATTTCTTTGTCTGGAAGCACAAGCAAACTAGTTTTTCACTGTGTTTTGCTAACATGTTTATTGGCTATTTGCTGTCATAGTCTGGCACATACATTCTATCTTGTATGTCTCCAGTACACACTTTCCATTCTGCTTGTTATATACATGTAAATGATCAGCTACAAAATGATTCTGGAAAACTGATTAATAATAAACATATGGGTTGTAACCCCAGGAAGTGTTATGATATGCATAGCGCTCATTTTTTTGTCTAGAATGCAGCACAAGCAAACTAGTTTTTCATTGTGGCCTTGTTTAAATCCAGGTTGTAAAGTTTTGGGGTGTCACATCGGGTGTCACATGGGGGTGTCGGTGTTTGGATACTAATAAAAAAACAAATTACAGAATCCGTCAGTAATCCGCGAGACGAATTTATTAAGCCTAATTAATCCATCAAATTAGTCGCAGACTGCAATTAGTTATTTTTTAGCCTATATTTAATACTCCATGCATGTGTCCAAACATTCGATGGGATAGGGAGTAAACTTTTGGGGGAGGAACTAAACAAGGCCTGTGTTTTGTTAACATGTTTATTGGCTATTTGCTGTCATAATCTGGCACATACATTCTATCTTGTATGTCTCGAGTTCGCATTTTCCATTCTGATTGTTATATACATGCAAATGATCAGTTTCAAAATGATGCAGAAAAACCTGTTAATGATAATAAACATGAGTTGTAACTCCAGGAACTGTTATGATATCCATAGCACTCATTTGTTTTTGTCTGCAATGCAGCATAAGGAACTAATTGTTTGGAAACATGTTTATTGATACATTTGATGTAGTGTAGCACGTGCATTATCTACCTAGTATATTTCTGGTACATTTACCATTCTGCTAGTAAATCGTTCAACTTGTATGTAATATTGAAGGGGGCTGATGTTTTTGCTTCAAACTTGACAGTGTTCTAGTTGATGTTATTGTCTTAAAATCCTGGAGTAATATGCCACTATCATAATCTGCTTGTTATTTCTGTACAGACATAAGCATGTTCGATAACATTGTTTTTTTTGTGTGTGTGCAGTTGGTGATCTCAACCACCTTATCTCTGCAACCATGAGTGGTGTTACGTGCTGCCTTCGCTTCCCTGGTCAGCTGAATTCTGACCTCCGGAAGCTTGCTGTGAACCTGATCCCCTTCCCACGTCTCCACTTCTTCATGGTTGGGTTCGCTCCACTGACCTCGCGGGGCTCCCAGCAGTACCGCGCCCTCACCGTGCCAGAGCTGACCCAGCAGATGTGGGACTCCAAGAACATGATGTGTGCTGCTGACCCTCGCCATGGCCGCTACCTCACGGCATCTGCCATGTTCCGTGGCAAGATGAGCACCAAGGAAGTGGATGAGCAGATGCTGAACGTGCAGAACAAGAACTCTTCCTACTTTGTGGAGTGGATCCCCAACAACGTGAAGTCAGCGTGTGCGACATCCCACCCATCGGGCTGAAGATGTCCTCCACGTTCATCGGCAACTCGACCTCCATCCAGGAGATGTTCCGCCGCGTCAGCGAGCAGTTCACGGCCATGTTCAGGAGAAAGGCCTTCCTTCACTGGTACACGGGCGAGGGCATGGATGAGATGGAGTTCACTGAGGCCGAGAGCAACATGAATGACCTGGTGGCCGAGTACCAACAGTACCAGGATGCCACGGCTGAGGATGATGAGGAGGAGTACGAGGAGGAAGAAGAGGAAGAGCATGCTGCCTGAGCCATCCTCCGCAGTGCTTGGTACAGATATGATATCCCTTGTCTCGCTGTTAGCCAGTATGAGTCGATTGAGGTGCGTGTGGTGATGTTAGGTACTAGTAGATGGGTGGTATTGCTTATGGATGCGATGTTGCTGTGACAAAACTGCATTTCCTTTTGTATTATGGTTGTCCCCAAGTTGTTATTACCATGAGGTGAGGTAGCTTAAGTGATGACTATTGCTATGCCTTATGCAGTAGTTAAAGTGGTTTATGTGGTATTAGAGAATTCATCTGTGTTAAATGATGGTGCATCGGCAGTTTGCTGAAGTTTTTGATTGATGTGTTATGTCTGTATGTTTTCATCTCCTCCTTTGATTTAAGTTTTGCAACTAGAACATGCCAAATAAACAGTACCATCATCTGTTGGTGCTCTAGTCCAGACGTAACTTTTCAACCAAATCCCCAGGAGGTCAGAAGGCCATGCCCGCAAACTTTGCCTGTTTGCAAATTGGGCAGTGGCTTGATTGGTTGCCTGAATTCGTCTGGATCTGGAAGCAGGCCGAGCGTGGCCTGTGTCACTGTGTGTATCGCGTGCCAGGCAGGCTTGTTTGGTTTGCCCAGGGAACTGTTTCGACGACACGTCCTGCTATTCGACGACACACCGCTTTTCGACGACACGCCGCTGCTGTCGATCCCCTGCTGACGTGCCCATTTGCTTCTTCCCTTGGCTGGGAACTGTTTTTGTTTTTTTAATGGAATCTAAAGTTCCATTAAGCATAGGATCCCGATACGTGGAAATTCAATAAAATCACATAGTCAGCAGTATCTAAAGTTCCATTAAGCATAGGATCCCGATAAGTGGAAATTCAATAAAATCACATAGTCAGCAGTACAATTACAAGCTCTAGGACAGTGGGAGACAAAGAAGTATTATCTTAAAGCTAGAAGAAATCAGAGCCTTGATTTCACTAAGGCCTCGTTCGGTTATTTGAGATTGATTTCCACCCACATCCTTCCTTCACAAATTTGTACTACGGAGGAAAAATTCCAGGCCCGGAATGGCCGGTTCCAGAACAACCGAACGGGGCTTAAAGCTCCGTTCGGTTGTTCAGGGCCATTCCACGACAGGAATGGTTCCATCGCTATATAAATTATCGAAGGGATCCTTGCCTGGTTTAATTCCTAATCAACCGAATTGGAGAGACCATCCTGGCCTGGAGGGCGTATTGCTTCCGCCGCTGTGATTGCATCTATCTCCAACACCACAAACCCCATACCGAGCGAGGAGGCATGCCAAAGCCTCTGCCTGCCTTGGTGGCACTCATTCGCCCGCCTTACACCTGCTGAAATATCGGATGATGAATCCCCACCTACCTTAGACTTGTTTCTTTGACGAAAGCTCCATCACAGTTTATCTATCTTATACAAACTTTCAGGGGTGGCTTCCATCTTGGCTGGACTGACACTTCGTTAATGCAGGGGGAGTCTTTGCTGGGAACCGGATTTGGGGAGGCTTGGACCGGTTCGGATAAGCGCGAATACAACATATGAGAAGAGAAAAAACAAGAATGCTCACAATTTTCTGCTGACGTTGCTAACGCAGAGGAAAACAAGAATGCAAGGTTTTCACAATTACCCACCAAGTTTCTGCTGAATTTGCTAACGCAGAGTGCTTGTTAAGTCTGACATAGTCGGTTTTTCACAATTCCCGCATCTTTCACATGAAACTTTTGTGATATTTCACAATTCCTCAATCGAAACTCTGTATTTTTTTTTGCCGCAACAAACCACCTCAAATAATCACCAAATAATGTTCTCTCTCTCGCTTACATACAAAGAATGTAATGAATGAATAATATTGAATCCACAATCAATCTCACTCCCAAATCTCTCCAGCCTCAAACAATTCGATTCCATCCATGCTTCTACCGAGCCTCTCAGCAGTCAGCACTTCTTGGCGCAGGCGCTCTTGGCCTTGTGCCTGAACAGCACCTTCTTCTTCCTGTGCGAGGTGTTCTCGACGGTGAGCACCACCTTGCCCGGCTCGCCGGCGCGGAACGAGTTGCGGACAGCCTCCTCGCCGGACCCCATCTTCTTGCCCTTCCTGATGATGATGGTGTAGGAGCCCTCGTCCGCCGGCACGAACTCCTCCTTGTAGTTCACCTCCCACCCCAGCACCGTCAGGTCCCATGTCAGCGTGGCGTCACCCTGCAAAGAAACGGCCGTGTCAATCCGGCCCGCATTGTCTGAATATAAACTTCTTGTTCATTCATTCATGTGTCAGCACTGTACCTCAGTGGCTTCGATCTCGATGGTCTGCGTAGAGCTTCCCTTGACGGTGATCTCCGTGACCTCGCCGTCGTCCGCGGAGAACTCGGTGTCGCCGTCGCGCTTCAGGCCGCCGTACTTCACCGGGATGGCCTCAATCGGAATGTACCTTCAGAGAAGGTGCACGATGTTTATCAGAAACTTGTCCAAAATTTCTTGTAAGATTGGCAACAAGACATGTTCGACCACTTGGACTTACTTGAGGAGGGTCTCGGTGACCTTGGACGGGCGAGCAACGACGAACTTGCTCTTGGTCCTCTGCGTCAGGAACGGGTAGAACAGGGTGCTGAACGCGTAGTACCAGAACGGCACATTGATCAAGATCTGCAGGTGGAGGGAAATCACACATAACCATATTAAATCACTCGGCCGAGAAATTCTACCCGATCGATGATCGATGATGGATGAGCACACTCACGTTTCTTGCGACGAGCTCGGGGTAGTTGTCCTGGAACAGGTCGAGCACCTGCTTGACGGCGACGCGGAGGTCCTTCTTGGCCGGGCCCGGCGAGTTCTTGAGGTCGGTCACCTGCAGCAGCGACGTGGCCCCGCCGGGCCTCAGGTCCAGCTTGGCGACGTGGCGCTCCATGGCGCGCACCCGCCACCGGAGGAACCTGGCCTTGCCTTCCTCGGTGCCCAGCGCCTTCTTGTACACGGCGTCGTCCGCGAACACGCCCAGCGCGTTGTAGCACACCGGGTGGCCCTCGCGGTCCGCGCCGTCCAGGTAGCACGCGCCCGCGAGTTCCTCGGGGAGGTCGGCGTCATCGGCGTCGCCGCTGAAGCCGGTCCAGTCCCTGCGCCAGCGGAGCGTGCGGAGCAGCATCTCGAACGCGGCGCCGGCCTTGAAGTCGCGCGCGCGGAGGAACTTGAGGAGCACCACGTCCGTGGCCTCGTCGCCCTTGCTCGGGAGCAGAGGCACGCCCCACAGCGCGATGTCCTTGTCGACGACGACGACGGCCGCGGTCTCCGCCGGCTTCTCCTCCTCCTCCTCCTTCGCCGCCGCCTTCTCGCCTGCTTCCTCTTTCTTGGCCTCCTCCTTGGTGTCTTCTCCACTCTCTTCCTCGGCCTTCTTCTTCTCCCCTTCCTCATCGCTTTCCTTCTTCTCCTCCTCGGCGTCGGCCTCCTTCTTGCCGTCCTCCTCTCCCTTCTCCTCGGCTTCGGGCTCCTCCTCTTTCTTCTCCACGGCCTTCTCAGCCTTCTTCTTGGCCTCCCCCTTCTCCTTCGCCTCCGGCTTGCCGTCGTCGAACAGCTTGCCCTCCATGATGGCCGCCTCGACCTTGTCGCGGAGCTCGGCGAGCGCCTTACGCTCGCTCTCCTTGAGATCGTCCAGGAAGTTGCTCTCCTCCCTGAACGACGCGTTCTTGGGCACCGCAACCGCCTCCTTGGCGCTCACCTCCTTCGCCGGCGCCGGCGCAACCGCCTCGGAGCCATTTCCGGACACAGCCTCCACGGCCATGGCACTCACTCACAATCACAGCTCACAAGGAAGCACGCGTGCGGATTTCACGGCGGCGGTGGCGAGGAGGGGAGAGGAGTAAGAGAGAGAGAGAGGACCGTGGAGTGGGGGATCGGAGGAGAGGGAAGAAACGGCTATATAGTGAGAGCGTAACGGCTACGGAGTCGGGGCCAATGGGGTGGCGACAGGTAGGCGGGCGGAGAGGGAGGGAGCCGTTGGGTCGGGCCGTTGAGCTCGTGGGGCCCGTGGGCTGCGGCAGGCGGGGGTGGCTTTGCTTTTGCGGTGCATGGTCAGCCCCCAGCCAACCTTCCAACGGTTTCACATAAAAAAAAATGCCAACGGCTAGCTGCTTGCTACCTGTAGTCTGTTTACTTGTGCTGCATTGCAACAGCAAGGCTGCTGCAGAGGGTAAAGAGAGATTAGATGGGTTGTGCAATTGAGCCTGTGCCTGTGCTAGGCTGTTGTGTGTTGTCTCACCACTTTTTGTGGGGGCTGCTTGTTAATCTGACAGCTTTGCTCTTTGACTGGACAGCTATGCAGCTCAAAGGCAAAGACAAAGTCGTAAGTTCACAGCTTCATAGTGCCGTATCATTAGGAATTAGTGTGCAATTATGCTGCATTTCCAAGCTGGCCTGGTTTGCCAATGACAACTGCACATTACGCGGGCAGATTAGTGCATTACGCGGCTGCAAAAGATGTATGTACATCTGTGCTTAGCGACGGAGCCGACCAGGAGCTGCCTGTGGTATTGCCATTGCCAGTCACAGCCAGCCTCCTGGCTTTTGCTCCCATGTCCAGCTGGTTGCCAAGCAGAGCCAGCTAAAATGACAATAAAAGAGCCGAATCCACAATTCTAAACAATGCAAAGGGGAAAAGGTGCAAATGATCTGAGATTTTGGAAGCATTCATTCATGCTAATTGTTCCAGTTACAAAACAGATTGACGGAGACGGTCCCCAATTCAAAATGTTCGGCACATGGTCGGTAGATTGCTTTGCATGTGCCAAACGAACACCTGAATTCGCGGTTGGGGCAAATTAAAGACAGGTTCCTGGTCAGGTGTTGAGAAGCGTGAACAGGAAAAACCCTTCCAGCTGCTACAATTTTTGGAAAGGCCTGCATGATTAACCTTACTACCCTAGCCGCTATAGTTTAGCTACTGATATAACCAACAACAACAACAAATGTTCATGGTCTAGCACCTGGTGTGGCAATTAATCTACATAAGCTTAATACTATACACAAACCTGCCAATGTCTTGTGTGCATCTGAGTAAGTTTAGCTTTCAACCTCATTTGCAGCAGGAATCAGAGGAAACCTGGGGTTTCCAATCCAGTTCATCAATGAGGACTACCTGAGCTCCAAGCCTCCAACAGGCCATCCCCAGAAACAATCGTGTAATCTCACTTGCGTTGATTGATATAAGTACAGCAAATCAGCAGGAACATGACTTTCTTATGCACTGTCAGAGACCAAAACTATTCCCGCCGTCTTCACTAGAAATTGAGTCGTCTTCACCAGAAACCGAGTCGTCTTCAACAGGATGTGGAAATGGCATCTCATATGCCACATTGTCCTTTTTACTCTTTGCATAACTGTTTTGCCGCTTTTGCACTGCTGTTACAGCTGCTATAGTGGATTTACCAGCATCCTTATATTGACCAGTAACCCTGTGTTGGAAACAAAGGTTGAATTTGGTGATTCACTGAGACATGCTGTTTGAAGACTTGGGTAAAGAAATGTTGGTAAATATAGAATCAAAGCTAATGACAAAATCCATGCTCAAGAAACTTCAATATAGAAAATAAAAACACACCGGTCATATGTCAAGAAAGCATCTCCTATTTGTCCAATCACTTTATTCCGCACCTTCCTCACACAAACCTATGATAACACCCCAGGTAATAGAACAACAAGTAGGCACATGATTAGATTTCTTTGCAAAAAAAAAATGATGAAACAAATCCCATGGAATCAAGGGTAAAAATGAGAGCAAAAATAACCTGCACAACATCAAGGGGGCCAGCATTTGGATCCCTGTTTCTGTGGACGACAATTCCATTATCGCATTTGTTTATGAAATGTGCGCTTCCACTTATGTCATACATATTAGGTGGGCCTCCATTCCAGTTATGAAGCTATACAAAACATCAACTCCAAGACCTCATTTTATGTCACCAAAACTAATAAGTGTTATGTACAGTTTGATTACCTGTCTAGGATGCGCAACAAACCATACATGACATGAATGGTGCTGAGCAAAGCGCTTAACCTTGGTAAGAATCTGGCTGACGTATTCTGTTTCCGTCCTGTTGAGTTGCCAGAAAAAAAGGAAACGCACACACATAAATACAAATCCATAATAAGTAGAAACTCTTGGACAAAAGTTGCTTATCTTTAATAATGCATGTTAATAACAATTATCAGCAAATCTGTAAACGGCCATCATGCTTAGGAGAGCCAAGGTAATGCTTACTGGTTTGAGGGGCGCTGATGGTCAAGTTCATTATAAGGATCAATCACGAGACCACGCACTCCATGTCTTAGAACTGCAGCTTTTGCAAGGTCAAGAACCCAATTAATAGATGGAAGGCTATCATCTTCACACCTGTAACAAGAAACCTCTAAATATGAAGACATATGTCATCCTTCAAGAGAACCATATGAGTGGAGAGAAGGTAACTATTGCATTACTACATAAAACTAAGAGACTCTAGAAAGTGATTTGTGCTGTCAGATTTGATAAATACCGAATAAGATGGAAAGTTTCATTTAACCATTGTTTTCCTGCTTCAAATTCATCAGGAGTCATCCTCTGTGCATCCCCACCATACCTGCATTAACAAAAACAAGTATTGCTTAACCAACTAAACTTTACCATCTTATAACCAAATAAACACAGTGAAATACTAACGGTCCTCTAAAAGATAATCATTCTCTTTAGGGATCACTAATAAGACAAATTCAAACACCAATTGCAGACTGACTTACCTAGCATCAAAGAATGGTTTCTCAATGTGCTTCTCTAAGAGTTTCCTAGCATGCTCCTTTACCTAAACACCAAAGACAAAACTGTTTGGAAGTGTCCAATGACGTTTAGTTAATTAACTGACATCAATCAAATACTACAATGGCTTGCCTTGTTTTCCATCGAGCACAGAACAAATTTCCACCCACATTGTTTGTTTATATTGCATAATAAAGCATCTATCCACTCGCTTTTACCAGAATTCGGTACTCCAGTTACTACAGTCAATTCCCCAGGAGCAACCTGAGAAAAAGAGGGGGAAAATTGAACAATGTGGCACATAGCTTATAGGCCATCTTTTCTATGCTCACTAGCCATGTAAGTCTGTTCAGATGATACTTAACGATCACAGAACAAAAGGATAAGCCACTTTCAATTAAAAATTAGCCAGATAAAGAATGAGTATACACAGATTTATAGGACAAAATCAAGGCATTGCTGTACTGAACATATTGACAGTAAATTGAATGAAATAGTATCATATGGTAAACAAAGAAAACAGATTGCCAAATTCAACTTCTGTGAGCAAAGTACCTGTGATGAGGCACGCAAAAAGCATTACTGTTATAATAAAGAAAGCTAACTCTTCTTGAGAACCCACCTTCACCAATGAACTAAGGAATATTGAATAATGCAATAAAACTTTTTTTACCTTGTAAAGATCATCCAAAGATTTCCATCCAGTATGAATACCAAGCTCATCACCATGTATTCCAAGAAAGTAATTATCAATCTCTGGGAAGAAATCTTTGAATGAAAAAAGGCCTCTTATAGGATACAGTTCTGCATCTTCTATAACCTTTCTCAATGCTTGTGGACCTAAAAACATCAGTACCTGTAGGTCAAAAAAAAGGTGTTACAAGGGCTGATTACATAATGACAAAAGACTACCCAAGTTCCAAGAACTGATTTCAAGAATATGTCAAATGAACCCATGCATTCCATAACAAACCTCATTTGCATCCTTGCAAGTATCTGTATCATTCTTCTTTGGCCACTTGACTCTCCAACATCTGATTGCATCAAATCAAATGGGAAAAAGGAAATGAAAAAAAAAATGAATGGTCACATAACATTTTATTTCACAATAGTTAAAGCATGCTGATGCACAAACCTTTCTTTACCAAGTCGACGAGCAAGTTCCTCGGCCAGAGCCTGACCTGGATGATCATCATCAGTTGCTAATATTATCCTAGATGCCTATTCCCATGTGCCAGAACAAAATCAGTAAAGTGATCTGCTAGCCTCAGAAAATAAGTTAATAGATTGATTTCTGAAGAAAGTCTTCACCGAGTCGAGATAGTCTTTGCAGTTCCAAAGATAGTTATACTTCTTATCCTAGCTTTACAGTGAACATACACAGGCATTAGGTCACAGATTAACAAACTACTATCTGGTGGTGGTATATAAGCAAAATATAGATCATCACAGAGACCAAAACCTTTAGCAACATGGGAAAATACAAAATAGTTCTAACCTGTTCTTTGTTTGGGATTTTACTGGACACTTTGGGTGGTGCACCATCTGGCACACTGACACAATTACGATAGCCAGCTTCATCCATGGACAGCTTATCAATTTCACCCTCCACCTGAAATGCCAAAAAAAAAAAAAAAAAAAAAGCAATCAAATTGCAAACATGGAATCAAATGGGTTGATGCAAATTTTCTCAAGAAAAATGCTACTATAAAAATCCAATCAGACATCATGAACATACAATGATAACATCATGTGCACGCTTTATATCATCCAGACCATAAAAAATTTTCTCCGTGTTTGCCTCCTGATACATAATAAAAATACATATTAATAACAATATAGCAAAACTTCATGCATTGCAAAAGGAATGAGGACCACAAACCTGTGAAAATGTCTTATCAACTGCCCTGTATTTGCAGCCAACAAGAACTCCATCACGTCTATAGGTAAAAGCAATGGATATCTGCAAATGGGATGCCATATTTATAATCCTATCGCAACAGCTGTTGAACCAAAGTAGAACTGCCACAACAGTTACCGTATTATTCCAGTTACGTTGCATTACTTTATTCCTTCGAAGTGTTTCTGCTGAAATCATTCTCGTAGAAAAGTATTCTACAAGCTGCCAAAGCCATCATTTTACAGAATGCCAATGTGATCACAGATGCTTTCAATTTACATCAAAGTAAAATAACATTGAACTGGGTTTTAATTTGTTTTATGGTTTACAAAACACCACTTTGATACAAGTAGCATTAGTTAATTACCTCGTCACAAAGTGGCTCAAGATTGAGGTCCTCTTCAATGACTTTTCTGTAAACCTTATTTGCTGTCTTCTTAGCTTCAACCTCTTGGTCAGTTTCACTTTCTATGTCAGTCTTTCCTTGGGAAATGTTGGTAACTCCATCAGCCTGCAGAGAGAGAGAGAGAGAGAGAGAGTGAAATCAAGATGATTTCTATCTTCAATTTTTGTTTCATTCGATTCATGTACACACCTGGATAAAACCTCTCCAGCCACATTTAGATCTAAAACAGTTCCACGTTGCATGCATACTAAAGAAATGGCATACAAGGAACGTAAGATGATAGTTAGATCCTGAAATATATAGCTGAAGAAACAACAGACAAAGAAAATCACATAGTCAGGTGTGGACAACTCACCCGTCCTTTCGGATGAAGACGCTGAGACTCAACTCCTCACTAGATCCACCATTGCACTAGCGAAAAGAAGGAAAGTTTACTTCATTATTTGTCGCTAGATAGCTCAACGCCCCGAAATGCAATGGATCACTAAAAAGAAATTATACATCAGTATTGCGTGTGGGTTGAAATGTTATCTTGAATCAAGTAATTTTGAATGGATGATTTAGAGATGTGTCACTTCTGTGGAACAATTTCTTATCATTCATTTCCAATCCGAAATGCAATGGATCACTAAAGAGAAATTATACATCAGTATTGCGTGTGGGTTGAAATGTTATCTTGAATCAAGTAATTTTGAATGGATGATTTAGAGATGTGTCACTTCTGTGGAACAATTTCTTATCATTCATTTCCAATCCTAAATGCAATGGATCACTAAAGAGAAATTATACATCAGTATTGCGTGTGGGTTGAAATGTTATCTTGAATCAAGTAATTTTGAATGGATGATTTAGAGATGTGTCACTTCTGTGGAACAATTTCTTATCATTCATTTCTTAAATCAGATTGACTGCTTGGTTACAAAGCTAGAAAAGACTGTAAACTGGAATCAGCACAAGGTTGTAACAAACAGAAGCTACAAACCTGTGGGCACAACATGCGCTGGAAATTTCCAAGTCTCCACTGCTTCGGATTAATACCTTTGTTTTTCAATTTCTGAATGAGCTGCCCAAGTCTCTCAGAAGCAGCTCCATAGTTGCTTGCTGAATGAACTGTAATGCGAAAACACAGCACATCGATTAAAAAAAAGATGATTCTGCATCCAGTTGTTATAACTTATAAGCAATTTTTTTTTTTAAAAAAAGTAGCAGCCTAAGTAGAGGAGAGCACAGGAACTGCAGAAACAATGAAACTTTGAGGCCTAGTCAGCGCATATCACCAATTTAATTTATAGACGTCAAACAGGCTAACACCATTTAACTTGAAGTTCTAAAAAATATTTGAGCACGTGCATCGAGCTGTTCTGCTACAATTCCAATAGGAAGAAGTCGAGTTCGAAGCATTTTTTCAAGTGTGAGCTCGCTTGGGGCCATAAAACAATAAATAAAACATCAAACATGGAAATTACCATCTTTTACTATACGAATCCTGCCCCCAAAACCGGCAAGCGGATTGGGCCACGTCGCCCATTAGTCCTCTGGCCGTCCGATCTGGCTATCTCGCAATGACGTCCGTTCGATCGCAGTTCGGTTTGGGTTTCCACCCATTTCTTCGCAACTCGAACAATCGTGAACTTTCTCATGCTCCTCGTCGTGTCGCCCTCTGTCTACTCTGCGTCCCCGCCGCCCATGCCATCTCCCGCCCACTGGGCCGTACGCGCCTCCTCCCCCCTTCACCGGACGCTCGCAGCACTTGGCATCACCTCCCACCTCCGTTTGCCTGTTGGTGCCTACCCCTCGCTGCTACAGCCTTCGAGGCGCTCCCGCCGGCGCCATGAGGCCCTATGTCATACGGCTAATGGAGGCCCCCCAACCTAGAGCAAACGGGCCGAGGGACGCCCAAGGAGGGGCACTGGGCTCCTCCAGCGCGCCCTAGAGGGGCTGCGCGCGCGCCAGGAGGGGCACCGCCGTCGTCTCCCGGAAGGAGTTACCATATCAGAGTTTGGTTAGTTTGCCATATTAGAGTTTGGTTAGTTATGGAAGGGAGAATCCAATCTATAAGGATCTCTCGTAAGTTGCTTGGAACACAAATCCAATAGGGACTATAAATACTAGGGGGGGTGTAATCAATCAAATCAAGTAATAGAAGAGCAATTGCTCCTTCCTCTCCCTCTCTCCCTCATCCTAGCGTAGCTGCCCCCTCCCTGCGCCGCCGCCCTCAGCCCCCCAAACCCTAGCCGTCACACCACTAAGGGCCCCCTCCCAACAGGGATCTTACACCTGGTATCCGAAGACCAGATCGATCCGATGGCCACCATCACCATGATCGACGACGTGAGGAAGCAGATCGCGACCTTCTCCACCTTCATGAACAACCGCTTCAACGAGATCAACACGAACTTTGATAATCTCAACACTCGCCTAGACAACATCGAGCGTGCACGCCCTAAGGTGGACGCCGAAAACAACATCCACAAGGTCCTCGATAATTGGAAGAAGTTTGATGAGTTCTTCGCCCGCCGCGAAAATTCTCCTCCAATAGTAGACCCACCTCAACCGGAACTCACCACTCCGGAGATCGCGTACAAAGGAGGAGCACCATCAACAACAACGCCCTCCTCACAACTCCCTCAACCGATAGCAGATCCCAAACTACCTTCGGGAGAAATCTGCGCAGCGCCCACATCAACATCAACCATGGCTACAGCCACCTTCGGCTACATCAACAACCTCTGGTATGCATCTCATCGTCTAACAGGCGGCACCCAGCAGTGGTACATGCGCCGCTTCGGCCCCCCTACCCGACGCAACCCACTGGGAGAGCTCATGTCCCTGCACAAGACCGGCACCGTCGACGACTACACGGAGCGCTTCCTGGCGCACGTGGCCCGGGCCGGAGTACTGGACGAACAGCAGCAGGTGAACAATTACACCACCGGGTTACTCGAGCCCCTGCAGACCGACGTCGAGCTCCAGAACCTGCAGGACATGGTGATGACCATGTCCATCGCCAGGGCGTACGAACGACGCCTACCGCAGTGATCTCCGACGCCAACAAGTCAGCGGCCTCCAAGTCGGCTAACCGACCGTTGGCCCTAAAGGCGCCCTCATCGACAACCTCGGCACCGGCATCTACAATAATGACACCGCTAGTTCCACCACGGCGCCTCACCGCCGAGGAGATGGCGGCACGCCGCCTATCGGGGCTATGCTTTAGCTATGATGAGCTCTTCACCCGTGGCCACAAGTGCACGCATCTCTTCGACATCACAGCCATCAACGACTACGACGCCAACGACATCAACGACAGCCTCCTCATGATGATAGGTACGACACAGTCCGCTGTTCATGGTTGCCGCCCGATGTACCTTGCAGGAGCAGTGTTCGCCACCGGCACCCACATACTGATCAACACGGCCGCCATGCACAACGACATCGACATCATCCTGGGACCGTCGTGGTTGGCGAACTTTGGCCGTCTCACGTGGGACTTCTCCGCCATGGAGCTGCAATACTACCGCGACGGGCGCCCCATCTCCTTCACCACCGTCCTTACTCGGCGTGCTCCACAGCACGTCCTCGCCCTACCAGTGCCAGCACCTATCACACTGGCACCACGGAGCAGCCAGCACCGCCACAAGCACCATCATTGCCACCTCGCCGCATCACGAATCGGGCGAGCCGGTCCCGTCGCTCCAACGCCCTCGACTACATTGACACCACCAACGTCATCTTCGAGCATCTGCGCCGAGCTACGCTTCAACAACGGGAGCTACGCACCATCATCATGGCCATAGCAGATGGCATAGCCGCTTAGGCTTGGTTGTAGACCAGGGCCTCCTCTTCTTCGATGGTCGACTCTATCTTCAAGCAGCATCGTCGCTCCTGCACAATGTTTTCAGGTCGTCCGATTAATCGCGATTAGTCATCCTGGTCGGTCCCTGGTATTCGATTAGGAGGACCGACTCGATTAGCTCGACCAAAAAGCTGGTCGTCCGATTAGTCGACGACTAATCGTCCGACTAGGACAGGGACGACCAGTTTGGTGACTCTGTTTTTGGGCCTGTTTAACTGGGCGGACATGTGGATGTGGGACTATTGAATGTCAATGTTTGTGACTTTGTGTTGAACACTTTAGCTTATCTGTACTGAACTAATTTGGTTATGTAATATCTTCAAGCATTATGTGGTCTATATGGTCTGCTAAATGTTAGTTATTTTGCTACTGCAAGGTCTTTGCTTTGTTAGGCCAAGATCAATATCAGTAGTGTGTGTGTGTATATATATATATATATATATATATATATATATATATATATATATATATATATATATAGGGAGAATATATTCAGTAGCTAGCTACAAAATAAGTTATTCTGTAGCCACCTCCATTTACGATAATTTTATATACTAATTTACGATAATGTCAATACGTATTTACGATAGTTGGGTTCCTATAGCATATGAGGATATTTACCATAACGTTGTAGTAAACCAATTAGTAGGGAGTTACTATAATCTCGTAAATTAACATAGTAATTATCGTAATTCAGTGGCTACAGAATAAGTTACTTTGTAGCCAGCTACAGGGTAGTAGTGTAGTTATATATATATATATATATATCCTGATATACATGGACGACCAGGGTCGACTAATCGGCCTGGTCGACGACTAATCGCGATTAGTCTCCTGGTCGGTCCCATGGCGACCAAGTTTGACCAGACGACCTGAAAACATTGCTCCTGCGTGATCTTCTACAGGTCCTACGCCAAGGTGGTTCCGCGAACATGGAGCTCTTGGTGCTCGGCTCCCACCCCCCACCAACGGCGGCCCAACATAACGGGGTCCCTACCAGCATCTTGCTTGGACACCCATGGCTGCAGGGGCGCCCCATACCATCTACGACGGTAGTCTTCCTCGACAACTTGAGCCGTCAACTCGTCCGCATCGGTAGCGTCCACATCGCCCTACGGCCCGACTCCAACATACATCGTAGGCGAGTTTGACTTGGGCCACTTCATGTTTGGCACCACGTTGAACTTGACGACGACGCCATCGACACGCACTAGCGCCACAATTTGGCGCCACGTCCCTGCCTACCTCGCCCCCGACGCCGACAACCGCATCCACGACTTGTCGCGCCACCAAGGGAGATGCTGCACTTCACCTTCGGGGCAGCAATTCCCTGTCCCTTCCTTGTCGCTGCCCGCTAGGCGACACGAGCTAACACGGATACTGGAGCGCACAACTACTTCTTCTGCGGCTACATCGGGAACCTCCTCTACTACTTCGAGTTCACGCCAACACGCACAAGGGAGAACATCATCATCATCTCCGACCACGTCTATGGCCGCATCTTCACCCGCATCGAGGCCATCCTACCTGGACAAGCTTTCCCACCCAATGGTGTCAATGATTGGACACTACTTCGGCACGAGGACGCGCCGAGTGGAGAAGGGGGGTGTCATACGTCTAATGGAGGCCCCCCAACCTAGAGCAAACGGGCCGAGGGAGGCCCAAGGAGGGGCGCCGGGCATCTCCAGCGCGCCCTAGAGGGGCTGCGCGCGCGCCAGGAGGGGCGCCGCCGCTGTCTCCCGGAAGGAGTTACCACATCAGAGTTTGGTTAGTTTACCATATTAGAGTTTGGTTAGTTTACCATATTAGAGTTTGGTTAGTTGTGGAAGGAAGAATCCAATCTATAAGGATCTCTCGTAAGTTGCTTGGAACACAAGTCCAATAGGGACTATAAATACTAGGGGGATGTAATCAATCAAATCAAGTAATAGAAGAGCTATTGCTCCTTCCTATCCCTCTCTCCTCTCCCTCTCCTGCGCCAACTCCCTCTCTCCCTCTTCCTAGCGCCGCCGCCCCCTCCCTGTGCCGCCGCCCTCAGCCCCCCAAACCCTAGCCGTCACACCACTAAGGGCCCCCTCCCAACAGGGCTCTTACACCCTACCTCATCAGTTACTTCACTCAACGAAGCAGCGTAGGCAGGGATATAGAACCAGCGGTCCAGCGCTCCCTTCTTTGCATCTGTGCCATGCGTCTCCTCCATCACGGCTGCAATGGCAGTCAGGCTGTCTGGGAGACGGGCTGCGGTGCAGAGACGGCGCCACCGCGCCTCTGTCTCCACTGCTCAGCCGCTGTTGCCTCCGCTTCTCGATTTGCCCAGTGTCGCAGCCACGTTCTCCCACTTGCACGATGTGCACCCAGACACACTGGCAGCCAGGCCCTTCCACTGTGTCCTTGTCCAAGGAGGGGAACGAGCAGTGTACACGCTGCTGCTAAGCAGCTCCTGCATACCATGTGCTCGACAGATTGCCAGCGAGAACTGCAGATAGCTGAAGAATGTGAAAGGGCATGGTCCAGCAGCAGGCACTGAGGCACATCAGAGAAGTCAAGTTAGCCAAGCCTAAATGGACAGAGAAAACCGTTCCCAGCAATCCTTGGTGATCAATGCCCCTAAGTATCACAAGAGATAATATCTTGCTAGCTAAATAAATATAGGTATCCTATTCTTTCTGCTCGTATCTCTATTTTCACTTGTCAGGACATTCTGAATGCAGAAGTCATTTGGAATCGACTGTGCCATATTTCAGTGTCTTTAGTCTTCACTACTATTTTTCTGATAAAAGAAATACAAAAGTAAACCGAACCGAATTAAAGAAGTTTGAATCTTTTGCTTCTCTGAAACAAAAGCTTCTGTGATTTTGTCTCAAGTGAGATGTGGTACCAAGGCCATGAATATAGGTTTGTCACTTATCCACAAACAGTATATCCCACGGTGATAATTGGACGTGTAATAACAGTTACAGATTTTCAGACTTTTTGAGCCTACCCACTGCCTCACTGCATTCTGATGAACATCCAATTGCAGGTAGAGTTACAAACCTTGTGGCTAAGAAAGCTGTAGCTTTAACTACATGAATTGAAGAGGCAATCAATAAAACGAGCCTGAAAGCTCTCACGACTAACAGTATCAGAAAGGCAAGCGACTCGCAGGTATAAGTATTTATTACTATACAACTACTTACCTCATCTTCAACATACATATTGTTATATTGACTAACTTAGTGTAAATAAAAAAAAAACAGGATTTAAAAACAGGATTTAATATCAAATGTGTAGTTGCCACAAGAATCACAGGATATTTGATAGCTCTACAAAGGACCTTAGAAGAGGAGCTGAGCTATCTAACAGTTGTACAGATAACCTTGCGATGTAAATATTGCTTCCCGAAATAGTACTCCAGTGATACTGTCAGAAATACTACTCTAGCCTACTGACACTTAGGGGGTGGGGGCATCATGTCATATTTTCTACCACAATTAGACACTAACACGACCAGCTAATCTGAGTAGCATTGCTTGGATACAATACAAATGTACAACTGCTGAACTGCCCAACACAATGTGGTTCATCCACTGGTACAGTGGTAGGCTCAAAACAGGGCGACACATCCAGTCCAACTTTTCTATTATAGAATAGAAAAAGGAAAGACAAAGAACAACGAGCGAGTGCTCCAGAGCGGGCACAGCGCATACCGTTCCTGGAGCGCAGTGGGGCGGGGGCGGGGGCCGACCGCCGCGCGTCCGGGGCGCCGCGCACGCAGCAGGCTACCTCGGGCCGCCTGGGGACGCGTCCCGGCGAGAAGGAGTGGAGCATACGGATGCGATGACCGCCCGCGGCGAGGAGGCGGCCCGAGCCCCCGCCGGCCGCGGCGGCGGAGGACGAGGCGGAGGCGGCCATCAGGAGCAGCGAGTGGAGGGACGGCCGCGGGGGCATCACGGGTCGCCGGGTAGGGTTCCGGCAGCCCGGTTGCTCAGGGGCGCGGGCGCATGGGGCGGAGGGAGATGAGCAGGGGAGGAGGAGGGGTTTGGCCGTTTGGGGTGGGGGCCTTGGTGAAGAATGAAGAAGAAAGAGAGGGGCGGAGCGGAGAGGATAGATTGGGTGGAAGGGGTTTTAGGGTTTTGGATTTGGATTTGGATTTGGATTTGGACATCGTCCGCCGCGCGTGGGGCGTTCGGGGGTTTTGCGCCGTCTCTTACGGGCGGGTCCCACTGTCCAGTGAGGGGTGGTGGGAACCTGACTACCTGAGAATGAAAGATATCAGCCTCCTGTCAGAATCTTTGCTGGTTTTATTATTTTTCCTATATACTCTATTTTGGTCCGCTAAATTTCCCTAGAATTATTGTGATTCTTAAAATCCTATGAATTTTGCGGAGATGTTTTCAATAGTTCTATGTAGTTAGCTTGCATATGTTCAAAATGAACATGATTTTTTTTAGTTTTAAAGTTTTAGGCAAGCGTAGCCCTAGGCATGCATGTTTTTTTTGTGTGATTGGGGTGAGTTTATGACAAGAATGTAAGGTAACTTCAGTAGATCTCTTATATTGAAGTTATATTAGGACAATAATTTAAAATTAATTTAAGATAAGAGACTATTATTGTAGCATATATTATCGTAGCACATTACTTAAAATTTATCTTTTATATTTCTCTAGAAATAGACAAAAGAGGGTTGTCTCCTTTATTTACGAGAAAATTGTTGTTTTTAGAAAATGTCTTAAAAATTATTATAAGTATAGAAGATGAGATATGGCATCTACTTTTTAGCTATATATAGGATTATAGGATACGATATCTAGTGAAGATGATTTGACACTCCATAAATTGCTGCAAACACCTAGTGAGTTTGAACAGTCGAAGAAAATGACCAGAAGGGTTTGCACATAGCACCAAAAGGGAACAACTCAAACTAGTATGTGGCCAAGTCTGAAATCGGATTGCCTATAATGCATTTTGGTCGATTGTTTTCATTTTTCAGGAAGAGCTTACCTGTTTCCAACAGGCGACGTGGGCCAACAAGACCGCAACATTACTGGGCTGGGCCTGGTCCACCCAAGCAGCCCACCAAACAAAATCTGCCGGCCGGCCTGCCGAATCTGGTAACCACTGCCCATGCTAGGTAACTAGTGGCCCTTGCCGATCACGGCCCAAGGCTACGCGCGCGCGCTGACCCATTCCGACGTTCACGCTTGCACGGCGCGCTTGCTTGAGTTGAATTCCAGCGACGTTGCCAAGTTTCCCCCGCACGGAGAATACCGCAAAGGCAGCCCAAGGAAAGCGTGCGGAGACGACGGCGACGATACTCCATCGCCCGTCATCTCGCCCTCGCTCCAGGTCAGGTTCTTTCTTCTCTTCCTACCTCTCTCTCGGTCGAGTCGTATAGTACGTTATTCAAAGGTGCTTCTAACTTGCTCTCTCTCTCTCTCCATTTTTCACCCCTGGTCCTCGTCTTCTCTTATCCGAGAACGAATAGACGTTGAAGTGCCAAGGCGGCTGTAGAAACTAGGTATCAGAGTGAAATCGATCGACGACCATAGTGCCAAGGTGGCTAAGAAAGCTTAGCTTAGCTGCTTGACCCGTCGCCGTCGATCACGACCGTAGTAGCCAGAGTCAATCTTTTGGTTTGATCGCATCCTTCCAAATGCACAGCTAGCTCCGTCAATTACAAACGTGCTCCTATTTATATACTACTAGTATATATCAGGACTGCTTCTTCAGCTAGCCTCGCGTGTCTATATATATGCCGTAGATCGCCTCGTCGCTGCTTGCAAGGAATCGGTACGCTTTATTTACAGGAATTATATTCTTGTCTAGATGATGCTGATGCATAAAAATGTTCCGGCTTCGCTTCGGCATCTCTCCTGAAGTAGCAATAGCAAACGCGCTAGCTACAATAATCATTTCTGTTGGTATTTGCAGGTTAATTACTTCAAGTCTTCAGTCAACAAATAAACTAACACCCTGGCAGGCCATTTTCCTGTTAGCGCGTTGCATGACGAGTCTTACAAATTCATCGTTGCCATTTTCAAATGGTACGTCGTCGTCGACAGCAATGTGTGGTCCTATTAGTTGACCTTGACACGTAGCTGTCAAACGTAGCAGTGCTGCTAGCTGCGCCAACACAATGTATGGTCCTATTAGTTGACCTTGACACGTAGCGGTCAAACGTTGCATCGCATCGCATCGAACATCCACAGGGTCAAATGTATGTATATACGTACTACGGAATCATCGGTCCAAGATTGTACAATTTATATTTCCATATAAGTTTATCATGAAAGTAGATTCAACAATATATATAATGATACTAATTATGTACCATACATATTAATATTTTCTTGTATATATTAGGTCAAAGTTGAGTAGATGTATAACTTATCGGGAAGTGAGAACGATAGTTAAAAAGGACAGAGGGATTAATTAATTTGAAACAAAAAAAGAAGTAAATGAGGTGCCTTGGTACTCAGGTAGGTGGTTTGATCTCTAAATCATCTGTGTATTATTGCTTCTACTAGTCCTGAAACTGAGTTTTCTAGGGCCTGGATCGACCTAGAGCGTAACTAAAACTCGTGCCCTTTGATAAAATAAACACTCATGATCGTACTTGTAGTGACTAATACGACTGGTGAGTATAGAGTATTGACCGATGATTAGTCTTTAGGCCAATTGGAGAATGATTTGTTAGACAAATAAAAAAAACACAATTTTGATCAGTGTGGTCTGTTCCTGAAAAAAATGAAATAATTTATTTGAAGAAAAGAAATCATTTCATTGAAGTGAAGGGGAGACTTCTTACTTCAATTAGTAGTCTCATGTTCTAGATCTTTTAATTGTTGAGAGGATTGTCCATACGTGGTATAAGGCACACCTAGTAAATCTTACAAGTAACTAGATATATATGGAGATGCCGACTAATAAAGTTGTTGTTTCCATTTTTATAGAATTTTAAGATTACAATGAATCTATGAAAAGATCGTGTTCCCTAACAAATGGATTCAATTCTCAATTAAGAATTTAGAAACTACAGTAAGGGGAAGGAAAAAAAGATGGCCAAATGTGTGCACGTGATTGAGATTATTAGCATGTCATAACTCGTATAGTAAATGACAAGTAAAGTTAGATAAGATTTTTACTCCCTACATCCCCAAAGAAAAGTGTAATTCTAAAACAATACCAGGTTAAACCATCTCGAATTTGACCAGCTTTATATAAATATAAAAAAGAAAACATAAATATTGCCATACTAAATAAGTATCAGTACATTCACCATGAATTAATTTTTTATAGTATATTTATTTGGTGTTATAAAAATATTAATGTTTTTTTAATAATCAAAATTTAAATAGTTTGACTAAGAAGAACTAGAATTGTATTTTTTTTTTTTTTCCGCACGACATGTACTGATCAATTTAGCATGCTAAATAGATAGTTCCTGATGTTCTCTTCCAAAAGAATTGTGGTTAAATTAAGGTCAAGCGACGAAAGACCGTTTGGATAAATCTGAAAAAAAAAACTCGCAGACCTAGGTACATATATTTTAACCAACCGGGGATTTGTTTCATGGGAAAGGAACCGTATTGTAAGTTTGTAACACAGGTACCGGAGGAAAGGAACCTTAGACTATTCCGGCGCTTAAAAGTCGATACTGTCCGCGAGTCTTCAGGAAAATTGTTCTATATATTTTCTGGGTTCCACTCTGAATAGACGTGATAGCTAGTCCTCACTAATAATTAAACATAGGAGTACATGCAACACTCTCCCAAATGTACTAGTATATAGGATAGCACTGTTGAGGAGAATCTGCTCACCAAACACAACTTATCAAATTGACGCTGCGCTGTGCGCTAGCTAAGATGAAATATTGAAAAGTTGACTCTCAACTGCGTACTAGCAAGCTAGATATTCCTAACATATATGTGCTGTTTATTATCATGTAAACTCTGAAAACCTCTAACCGCTTGAAAACTTGATTATCCTTTTCAGATTTCATTACAAGATGAAAAATTTGGCCCATATTATTATAAAATTAAACAGCACAAGTGTATATGTGCAGACTGAACAATAATATCCATTGTTTTCACAGAACATCTGACAGGAGGCCTAATCTTAGTTTTACACACGCACACTGCAATGCGCGGATGCATATAGCAGATATATATATTTTTTAGATAATGAAACAAGGTTGCAGCCTCGTCATCTTGTCCCAGCAAGAAAGAAACCAATGAACAAGGAGGAGGATGAGGAGAAGAAATTGAAGAAGAAAGTAGGTACCCCAACCAACATCAGCACTATAATAGCTACGTAATAAACTGCAGGTTAGGCACTAAAGAAGGGGATATCGGAACGGATTGACGACGACGATGTCTGAGCAGCAATTTCGATCATGGAAGCACGTTCGTTTGAACTTATCAGCCAGCTTATCAGCTAAAATCTACAGTAGTTTTTCTCTCACAACAAAACAGCTTTAGCCGGCTTATCAGCCGGCTTTGATACCAGCCGAAATTGGATCATCAGTTCCGAGAGCGCGGCGAGGAGACGGAGACGGAGACGGAGACGGCGGCGAGGACCTCCTTGAAGTGGCGGACGTCGCAGGGCACCCGGAGGATGCCCTCCTGCTTGTACCCGAACTCCTGCGCCGCCATCTCCAGAAGCGCCGCGAACGACGGGTGGCGCAGCGCCTCCACGCGCACCACGAACCGCTCGCCGTCGCCGTCGCCGCACACCAGCACCGGCACGCACCCGCGGGGCACGCCGCCGCTGCCGTCGCTCACGCGGTTGGAGAAGCTCAGGCGCCGCATCAGCTCCCTCATCGTCGTCGTCGACGCCGGTGTACGTCGTCGTACGTACCTTAATTGTGATCGATCGGCCGCCGGTGAACTGGGTGTACGTATGCACGTACGTACGTACCCCGAGATTGCTAGCTAGCTAGCTAGGTCTTGATCTGCATGCATGCGTGTGAATGGGGTTGTGCAGTGCTTGGCCGGCCTGAGGGGCTCCTTTTATAGCTGCCCTGCCCTGCTGGGCATGCTATGCTAGGAGATGATGGGAAAGTAGAGGATGGAGGACATGGACCAGTGAGAGAGCGTGTGTCCTGACTGATCCTGATCGAGAGAGAATTGAAGTGCGTGGTGGCGGTTGCGCGCCCTGGGGGTCAACAGACAGACCATGGATCGGAGTGGGTTCAAAAATGTTGGCTATCATGAGCATCTTTGAAAGTTAAGAGAGCCTGGAATTTCCTGCCACAAACGTACGAAAATTTAATTGAAGATAGAGGGGAAATGAACAGGCTAATGTATTATATATATCACTGCTATAAATCAATTTTTTTTGTCAAAAATTTAGTATAGGAATTGATTCAATCATCAGGAGAAGACAGAGTATCTCTCCTATGAAAAATGAACTAGTCTAGGCTGGATAGTGACACATGTCGGCACTGCTCGATTTTATTTCGCATACTAATATCTGCTAAAGTACACTTGCTAGAAACAACATAATATGGTATATTATGAAAGTTAACAAATCATACATGTATAATTAGCACATTCCCCTTCTAATATAGTGCGTAAACCGGGCACTAGAGATTTTCCACTTGATTCCCCAGAGAGAGAGAGAGAGAGAGAGAGAGAGAGAGAGAGAGAGAGAGATTTCCACTTGCGGTTTCATAAAGAACAGATGCCAGTACAAATAGAACTGTAGGTATTATGAACCATTAGTGTAAATACATCTTTATTGACGGATTTCTTAAGGTTCCATCTAGTACAAATCATCTATTTACACTAGTGGTAGGCTTAAGAAATCATTACCGGTGTAAATTAAATCCAATTTACGGTGGCAGTAACCTTAAGAAATCCGCCAATACGAATAGAGAATTTGCATTGGGGGTAACATTAAGATATCTGCCAAGAAAAATGTATTTATACTGATAATTTTCTTAACCTGTCGCCAGTATAAATAATTTAAAATTACTTTTTTGAAATTTTCAAATGATTCAGATGGACAAAGGACCCAAACTAAAGTTGCAGTAATCGAGGCAACTTTGTAGTTGACTACTTTTCCATTTCAAATAATTTAGGACATGGAAATTTTATTTTAAAATTAATGATTTTGAAATTAATATTTTATAATATTTTTAAATAACCTTGAATGAGGAAATGATCTAAACTTAAGTCGTCCTACTCGAAGAGATCTAAAATTTCTAATTCAAACTTTTTGATTTAAATTGTTTTAGGGTTGTTCGGGTCCATAGATTATAGTGAGTAGAAGTAACGGATTGTTGTCTGTTCAACTATAATCTTATTGTATTAGCAGGTTTAAGATGGTATATATGACTAAATAATCTGTTAGTTGGATTGTTATAATCTAATTCATAATCTCGGAAACATTATTTTATCTTATTCCTATAATCCAAAGTTGTCCAAATAGGCCTCAATAAACGCGAGAGACGATTGAAAAAGCAGGAGAGTTATTTAAGGCCTCCATGCACGATGAGTGATCTAACTAACTAAATTGAGCTGAAGTCGGCCTGGAAGATTTCAGTCGACTAAATTAAATAACAAGATTAACATAGCAACAAAATCTTGCATGGATCTGTATTAGTGGATTTGAAAGCAGCAGCGGCCTAACCACAAGCAGCTAAAGGACAATCGATCGGCTCGCTGCACATGCATATCCCTGGGCCATGGAATTCTTCTACCTTTGGGTCTAACATGGACTTTTGGGGTTTCTGAACGTGCGATCTGGTATGTTAAGGTGGGCTTGAAATTGTTTGCCGGCGCAAAGCGAGCGACGACCGCAACTTGCAAGCCAACGACGTCAACTGTAGAGGATGCATATATGGTGAATCTGTAGACATCATCACTGATTTTGTATTCTGCAGGAAGTGCCTTTACAATCGCCACTACATATGTAGCTTCACATTGGGTGGTGGCATGGATGACTATGTGTGGTTAGTGTCACTACTATACAAAAACATTTTTAGAAACGGTAAAACAATGATTTCTAGGAGTGTATTTTGCATTCACATCTATCCAGGTGCCTCTAGATATGAGGCTTGTAACCGCTCCCAAAGATTAATTTCTAGTGGTGGTTGATATTACAGACCAACCCTAGAGATTGATTTTTAGAGAATGTCCCTAACGTCAACCGGATTTAAAAATCAAATTTCAAAAAATCAAAAAAATACAAAACAATGAAAAAAAACATAACACGCAATGTTTTCACACGATAAAACACATGTGTGTTGTGGTTCTCGATGACTAAAGCATCATGTGAGTCCTTACCACCGCGCCACGTCACTTATATATTCAAGGAATTATTTTTTTGTATTAACTTTTATGGTATTTTATTGAATATTTAGAGGTTAAGACTCATAAATAATCTCAAAAGAAAAACTAAGTACATTTTTTTAGTTGTCGTCATCAAGCACTACAATTTTGATATAGGGGTAGTTTCCATCCAAGCTCATTTGAAAGATTCAAAATTTTGAATTTAAGAATACACAAACATCAGTGAATATTTGAGCCCCTATATACAATCTCAAATAAAAAAATATTATTTAGAGAGTTTTAGATCTTATTAAGATTTACAATTTTGATATAAAGTTCTTAGACTTAATTTGTTATTATGAATTTATGTATGTGAAACCTATTTGTAGAGGTGGTAACCGCAACTAAAAATGGTCAATTTGTAGGGCCGTTAGTGTTACCGACACTAGCTAGAGACTGATTTTCCAGCTGTGGTCGTCATTAGCTAGGTCTATCAAAGGACACCTCTATAGATCAAGCACCCTGCAGAAATGACAACCACCCCGGGAAAAAAAAAGAGCCACCAAAAATAAGTTCTATGGTATCGTGGGGTTTGGTTGTATTGTTGGAGCTGGTGATGGAGGGCAGGGTGGTGGTGGAGCAATGCTGCTGTTGTGTCATTCCTCACGGCTGAGAATAAAAGGCCAGGGTTCTTTCTAGTTATAGGGGAGAAATGATGTTTTCACTGCCCCGAATAATTCCCGGATAGCAAAACCCAATTGTACGGCATGTGGTGTTTAACAATAACAGACATCAGTTTGCGCTATTGCAGACGCATGTACTACTCGTTAAAAAGGCGGAACATGCGTGGGATCGGCCGATGAGATTAGGATGTGATGGCTCATGGACCGCACATCTGAAAGCTCATATTTCCTCACCGGCCTTCCACTATGAAGTGCTGCGACGGATCGATCGGATCGGATGCAGTGATTCGTGTTGGCCGGCCTGTTGGGGAGTCAGCTTCCGAGACCCCACCACGTCAACGGCCGATCGATCGATCTGCACTGCGGCGCCGGAGTCGCAGACCGCAGCTCTCCTCTCCTCCCTCACCGCCGGGACCACTTCCACTACTTCCACTTCCACCACACCACGCACGTACGACGCGTTAGCTGCAGCCTAGCTGATGCAGCATTATTACAGCGACAACGACGACGACCAGCTGGCACTGTGGCCCTAGCTTGCTGCAGTCTCGGCCGTCCGTCGGTATGCAATGCAAGGCGCAGCACAACGTCGTCCAAAACCCCATCCGGTCCTGCGGTCTCCGGCCGGCCTAACTTTGACATGGCGGCGTCCTCATTCGCGCGCTGAATATAACTCTGATTGACTGCAATTGCATTGCCTAGCACCACACAAGTTAAGTACGTCCTTTGCGCGTACTACATACGTCCATCCGATCCTTACGCGCCACCATCGAGTCACCGCCGCCCATATGTACGTGCGTCCTCTATTCGACCGGCGCCATTTTTTTTTGTACTCCCTTCGCCATGAAACCTTCTTCTGATTTTACTCAAAAATATCTAATGTTTGACAAAGTTTATAGAGGATATTTTTGAGGAAACTAAAGTTTATAGAGGATATCATCAGTATTTATAAACCCAGATAGGTATGTTACGAAAATATATAATATACTTCACAGTAAATCTAATGACACTTATTTAGTATCCTAAATATTTTTTTATAAAAAAAATATAATCAAACTCAAAACAGTTTCATCTGGTACTTGAAGGTACAGCAAGTTCCAGTCAATACAAGGATTTGATTGCCTCTTCCCTACGCACAGCCATGCATATGCATGAGCCATCCGTTTCACCGTCTCTCTCGCTACGACTAGCTAGGACGCCATGCATGTCTCGACCTGCAGGTCTGCTCTGCGGAAGCTTCGCCTGAGCTTCCGATGATGCACACTGTTCACCTGAGCTCTCGATCGTTTTCTTTCTCGGTCGAGAATTCAAGAGAGACGACAGAGATTTCTTGGCGCGTCTAATAATTTTCATCAGTGGTTTTATGTAGCACGTACGTGCCAAAACGTGCGTGCCATCGATAAAAAAAACTTGTCGTCCTAGTATCTCCTCTACCGTGCATGACGACATGCACGTGCAGCGCGCTGCGGAGACTTTGTTGGCCTGCTGGGTACCCACATTTCTTCCTCGTTCAAGTGTTCATAGTAATAATTCTACTAACCAGAGACCTACCTGCTTGCTCAAGCTTCATCTTCAGTCGTTCCTTCGTCATCATGTGATGCTGCTACTAGTTCCATCTCTTGAAAATGTCCTCCTCCCTTTTCGTCGCATACCGAGTCTTGACGACGCAGTTACCTCGGTCTCAGCAGATCAATTATATAGATAGTGTCGTTCCAGGGGCATCGGCCTTTATTTGGACAATCAGCGTCAAATTATTTTTGAAATGATTGATACTGCTTTTTTTAGACAAAGGACGTATGATTTCTGGTATCTACACTAAATAAGTAAGGATGCATACAACACTTATATACACCCCACAGGCATCAATTTATTATCTATTATTTATATCAATAGTACATAAAACTTAATGGAGGCGGGCATTTTGGATTAACGGATGCGAGCATTGCAACCATTTTCAATCAAAGGTCACGGATAATCCAGGCTTTTTGGAGGCGGTTGTTTTGCTCGGCTCGATTAAAGCTGCCCGCCTCCATTAATCGATTTAAAAAAAAAAGCTGTCGTCGCGTCCGCCGGACATGGGTGCGGCCGATCTCCTCCCCGCCTGATCTGGGCATGGCCGGCTCCTCCGTGCCCGATCTAGGCGTGGCTGGCCTCCTCCTGTACACACTGGGATTTTTTTTTTGATAGAAGTGGAGAGGCTGGAGCCCCTACAGGAATACATACTGGGATTTTAATTTACCCTTGTATGTGGAGTCTTGCACCCATGAATCCGAAGCACAGTTGCATTCTAGATGAAGTGGTAAATCGTAAGTCCATTTCTCAAATTTGGTAGAATGAGTCCAATCCTCGTACCCTAGTTCTTCAATTATTACCTTGGCATTGATATGACGATAGATAGACTCAGTCTAGCTATTACAAAAGTAAGGAGTAACTCATTTATCAAACCAAACACCCTGTATTAATTATTAGAGTTAAATGCACCAGAGGTCCATTAACTTGTGAGGAGGTTTCGGTTAGGTCCATCAACTTCCAAAGTGACTTTTTGGGTCCATAAACTTTGTACGCCGTATCACTTAGGACCATACATCTCCACGTTGGCTTCTCGTGCTGATGTGGCATGATGCCGTGGCCATGCAGGCATGCCCGCCCCGCTGCAGCTGCTTGCTGCTTGCTGTTGCTGCTCGCCGCCGTCGACGATGCTGGCCCTGAACGACGACACGCCCGACGATGACGACCACCCGCCCCACTGCAGCTGCTTGCTGTTGCTACTCGCCGCCGTCGCCGACGAGCTGCGGCCAGTGCCACACTTGGCCTCGCTCAGGGGCTTCTTCACGCACCGCTCGCTGCTCCCGCTCACGGACGCGCGCCAGCGAGGACGAGGATGCCGGCGCTTCATGAGGCCACGCGCGGCGGAGCAGCTGCTGCCAATGGCCGCGCGAAAGCAAGTTCCTGTGGACCGCCGGCACCATGTACGAGGGCGCCTGGCGCCGCGGGCGCGCGTCCGGCAGCGGCAAGTTCTCCCGACCTCCGCGCGCCACCACCGCTGCCTCTTGGTCCGGGAAGCCGAGGTCGCGGTGTCCACCCTCCGCGATGCCGCGTACACCGTGCGCCAGTAGGGGGTCCCCGGCGTGTGCCTGCGCTGCCGCCGGAGGGTCCCGTAGATGTCGAGGCACGCAGTATCCACCAACTCCGCCACGTCCGGGAACTCGACTCGGTGGGTAGCCCGCCCGAACTCTGTGTCCCGGGCGGTGAGCGCCGCCGCCACGCACAAATACAGTAGCACTGGCGCCGGTGGCCTTCTCGAGCCACACCACGACATGACCTTTCGCCGCCGCCGTCAACGAGCGCGCAACCTCTTTCTCCTGTGTCGGTGCGGTGTCGTCGCCGTTGCGGTACGGACGTGAGCTGCGCCATCGGCGTGCACGGCCGCCGCCTCCTCGCACTAGGTCGTGGTGGCGTCGGCGGGATCTCGCCACGAAAGCTCGGCGTTCACCGCCGCACTCGCACGCTGGCCTCTCTCTCGCTTTCGGTGAGCCGGTCCGTCGCGGGCACCACCGCCGTGTCCGCGGACTCGAGTCCCACACGAATCGCTTTCGCCGTGGCGAACTCGTCGTCAAGGTCGCTCGCTCGAGGCTCTGCCTCTCCGCAACCGCGCCGGCAAGCGCCCTCTTGGCTCTTTGGACACCACCCGTGGCCTCCTCGTCTTTGCGGCGAGGAGCGCGTGATGGTGCATCCGGCCGTTGACGAACCACGCGAGGTGGCGGTGCGTGTCGGAGCCGCCCCCGGCCGTCGCGAAAGCAACTTCCAGACGTCGCGTGATGTGGGCCTCGAGCCACGTGGGTTCGGCGGCCGGTTGCTGCTAGCCAGCGGCACGGAGGCGGTCGAGGTCTGCGGGCGGAGACCAGTACATCCGGCACACGAGGGTGGCCACCAGAGCGAAGCTGGGAGATCGTCCGGCGCGTCACGTGTGAACTTCGCGCGTCGTGGACGGGGTTTACCGCGGCGGTGAGCAGAGGCGAAGAGCCCCGCTTCGGGGTGGAGCATCTCCGCCCGAGCATTGGGCGGCGCCAACAGGGGCGTGGCCGCCCACGGCGGTGTGGTCCGCGTGCCCCACACCGGCCGCGCTGGCCGCCGCCGACGCTGAAGGGCACCAAATGGCAGCGACACGCGGAGAGCCTCGCTTGAACGGCACCGAGACGAGCGTGCTCTGGCCGTCGGCGTTGGCGAGGCCGCGGCGGGTGGCCAAGAGGGCACGGTCTTTGCGTCCCGCGGCTGGGCACGCATGCCGCGCCGCGCCCATGGCCGGCGGCCCCTACGCCTGCAGCGGCCGGGGGGCCCACGACACGCTCGCTGTAGCGGCCCCTGCGCCGCTCACCTCCCGACGCCGAGAACTCACCGGCCACCTGCTTGACGACGGCGGCGCGTCCACGTCCTTATTGCGCGCGGCTGGCCGGGGGCGGTCATGAGGAGGTGGAGCGCCGCGGCGACGGACGCGAGCGAGTCTGCCAGCGCGTCGTGCGTGTCGGCGAGCGCGTACGTAGCGGTGGTGCACGGCCGCCGCGAGCAGGTCGGCATGGCCCCGGCACAGCGCCACGGCCCCGTTTGGAGAGGATAAGGACCTGTCAGCGAGCCATGTCAGCATGAGAAGCCCACGTGGAGGGATATGGACCTAAGTGATACGGCATATAAAGTTTATAGACCAAAAAGTCACTTTGGAAGTTGATGGACTTAACCGAAACTTCCTCACAAGTTAATGGACCTCTGGTGCATTTAACTCTAATTATTAACCTAGCACTCGGTCTTACGTATATTGTTTCATCATCAAGAATAGGTCGTGTGTATAATTACTACCACTTTCTGACATGCCATATACAGGTGTAGCAAGCATTGGATTCACTCAAAAGGGAAAAAGACTCTCGCTGATCGCGTACGTCTTTCCTTTATCCATGACACAACTAAAGTCCTGTCTTTTTTACCTTGAGCTTTCACCTTTCAAGTAGAGAAGTAGAATTGAAAGGCATTCGCTTTAATTTCCCGGCCCTTTCCAATTCCGAAGAGGCAAGCGAGCAGTGAAAAGTGAATCCATGTATCAAATCCACCGTTCCAGAAACAACCGTGGTGCTGTGCTGTTGCCTGTTGGGGAGCAGTGTATCTCAGCTCGCCGAGGAAGCAGAAGCGGAGGATTTCCATTTTCCACAGAGACCGAATGCTGCACTAGCAATACCATGGATGCATGCATGCATTCGCGCTCCATCGGCTGCTAGCCAATTTTGACTGCCGGGGTCGGCGGTGAAATCTCCAACGACACAGCACATGTCAGCAGCTTGTGCATTCCCCATCGAGGAAATCGTATCCGTGGACTGTACATTCATGGAAATGTGTAAGGCTCTGACGACCCTGACGGCCGTAGTCTACACGCTCGTTGGTCCAACTGCCGCGGTCAGTAAAATCGGTCGTCGTGCGATTTGTGTGTGTGTGTGTGTGTTTAAAAAAAATGGCCACTTGGAAAAGGAAGGTGTGGAATTGTGGTCGAACTTTTTAACCCGGCGTCCTCTTGTCCTCTCGCTCATCGCTGGTTTATTTGTTTAGTTTGGGCTTGAAAGGGAGGGTTTGCATTTTCTTTCTCTCACATGTTGTTGCAATGCAACCGTGCAGATCGAGTGTCATGTAGATAAACAATATACAAAGTAGGACATCCATCATGACAGCCTTTTCGGACGGTGACATGACTTTCTACCTGTGGAGTAGTGGCTCATGATAGAGTGAGCACTTACTGGCAGATGATCTGCACTGAACGTTTGTGTTCCGTGTGTGCTTTGGTCAAGGCTTTCAAGGTCTTCGAATCCAAGGCAGAGAGGCAGCAGTTACACGTGGATGCGGTGTGCTCTGCAGAGCTTGAAAAGTAACATGACTTATTTTTGAAGGTTAAGTAACATGACTTCGGAACGGGGAATTCTGCAGCCAGATAGCCGTCGCCGAGTGGCGTATGATGGAGCTCGCACTTCACATTTGATATTTGCATGCCGCACTCGTGCAAATTCACTTGCTCCGGAGTAGTACCTTGTATCTGGTAGTATTTCGGTTCCAGATAACCAGCTTTTTCCAGATTCGGAATAATCTCCCTTTTTAGTTTTTTTTTTCCGAGACACACAAGACATGCAGAACAGTTCAGTTCACAATGCCAGGACAAGCAAACCGGCAGAGGCCTAGAGCAAAATAGGCCCAACTCATTTCGCCCACCACCAATCGATCTCTGGCCGTATCAGCCCAATGTAGTTGAAGCCCAAGGCCCAAGTGCAAGAGCGAACCTAGAACCGAGGCATACATCAGACGGAATACTACTGGTACTGACACTCTGCTACATTGATACCCAAACGGATCACACACACACACAAAAAAACAGTCCGTACACACCAAAAACCACATTCCTGCCCCCTGTTTTTCTAATCCGTGCAGTGTGTGTTTGTACTACTAGGACAGCTGTCCCTGTCCGGACTCCACACAGCTGCAAAGGTCCCTTCACACTCGCGTCGATTCCGAAAAGACCGTACAGGGTACACAGCTAGAGGAGAATCTTGGCAATCATCCAGCCGTCGCTTGCCTGATTTGGCTATGCTCGGCTGCTTGTAAAGTCGTTTGTGCTGATTTATGTGGTTGATTTGTTGAAAGAGAAAAATACTGTACCATAACTTATAAACCAGTTTATAATGGAACACTCTCATTATCGCGTATTTTGCGCATGCCAAAAAGAAGAGAGCTGCTTCGCTGGCAGGAGAAAAAGCGGATCCCAGGTTGGGCCATGTGCAGCGCAGCCACCCAAAATACCTGTCCGTCTGTCCGCTCACCCGCGTTGGTGTTCTGATTCAAGAATCATGGATGAATTCCTTTTGGCGAACGGGACACATCATGATGCTGATGAAGCCAACTAGGGGAAAAAAAAGAAACTCCAATGCAAGCACCGTGTTGAGCTTAAAGCAGCTTGAATCTAGTAATTGGGTTAGGAGGCCATATTTCTTGTTGAGCAATTTTTTTTGAAGGTCTTCTAGATCAATTTAACGTCGCATGGTGTGACTCGCTTTCAGTTTCAGCCTCACAAGTCAAAATAATCCCATCATCAGTTGTCGATAAGAAACTGCGGTTGAGTTATTAGAAACTTGAAACCTAAGTTGGCAGTCTTCGTTGACCAATTCCTAGCCAAAAAAAACACAAACAAAAAGAGAGAGAAGATTCCGTTGAACAGCTGATTGATGCATGGTGTGCAGTAGTATGTGAGTGTGTGTGCTTGACCACTCGCTTTCAGGTAGAGGTAGCCCCAGAAGGCCAGACTCCCATGGGGATGAGCCCCGGGGGATTAGTTATCGTGCATGATTACATTGGGCTAGCTGGGTGGGGGTCGCCCTAAAGATTGATCCGCTGATCCACTGGCCAACGCGTTTGCATGCGTCTGCTGCGCGGGACTGGGGCAACCCGAGTCCCAACTGGGGAGCTCAGCTCTTCTCCGTGTCTGCCTTGGGTGTGCTGTGTTCCCATGGATGGAGCTCTCCAGCTCCAAGCTGGGCCACAGCCGCCGGCACGGCAGGGGGTGACAACGAAGTGGTCTGGGCTTTGCGCTGCTATCACTCTTACGACGACCACGAGTCCACGAGCAAGCAAGTGGCTTCAGCTGCCGCGGCTGGCACCTATCATCGTCTTGGCCCTCGCTGCATTCATACGCATGATTGGCAGCTGCCTTAACGCCCTGCCGAGTCAGCTGCTCTGACTGACATGATCCTTGCTGCCGGCTCGCCGCAACAAAGGACGACGTACGGCACACGTACTGATTATTTATTCCTAGCTGATGATTAGAATACTTTAGCAGTATTTTTCAGCGAACGAACAGTCTCACAATAAATCAGCATAAACAGACTCTGTTCGTTTCGCTGAAATTTAGCTTATGCTAATTTATTGTGAGAAAAAAATACGGTTGGATCGCTTTTGCTTGCACGGGAGCTGGAGGCTCGATCATAAAGGCCCATAAATAGATGGCCAATGGGCCGTGCCGGCCCGATGGGGGTCTTGCCTCGACGGGCCGTCGTGCCTGCCATGCCGTGCCTCCACGGGCTTTGTGCCTAGCCTACGGCCCATGGCACGCGGCATGGTCGTCGACGACCGTCTTGCGTCTTGCCCGTTAGGCACGGCCATTTTCCTCATCTGCTGTCTTGGCCCACATCCGGAACAACCAAAAACATCTCATTTTCACCAGATTTTCACCGAGTGTTTGAACCACTTCTTCATTTTCACCAGTTTTGAACAAGATTCCATCATTTTCATCACCATTTTCACAAAAGCTCACAGATTCACATTCACCACAGTACCACACAATCACAAATCACAACACAAGAGAAAAGACAAAGAGACAAGGGAGGCAGCCAGAGGAGGAGACAGACAACAGTTAGAACGACGGCGAGCGGCGGCGGAAGGACAGACACGACGAACTCACATGGTACATCGGAGGAGGGGGGAAGAGGGGATAGGAAGGGAAGGGAGGGAGGAGATGGTTAGCGAACTCAGGTCGAGGTGGACGAGCGGCGACGAGGTCACCGGAGCAGGGCCGCGAGCTCTAGGCGGCGGATCGATAGCGAGCGAGACGTGACAACTGCGACTGCGAGCGGCGGGAGTGGAGTGAGATTAGGGTTAGGGATCGGAGGGGCAGCATATATACGGTCGCGGGGGAGGCGGCTTCTTGGGCTGGGCTGCCTGCGGCCTACCTCACTGATCGTTGGAGGCACCGGGCCGTTCCGTGCTTGGGCCGGGCCAAATTGCCGGGCCACGAGCCCACGGGCTGCATGGCCAGGTATAGGCCCATTGGTGGTGTACGTATACGTACCACGTACGGCGTCAACAGCACGTGCATGTGCATTTTCATAGTATCTTCCGGTGTACCTACACGAGCATGGAGCGGAGGTGGATCTGGAAGGAGTGCTAATACGATACAAGGTACGGTTACGGCATTACGGTGCAGTACGTACGTACTCCTACAGTGGCCCGACATGCCTTTTGCAGAATTGGGTTTGGCAAGGCCTCAAGGGAGGCTCTCTCGCTTGTCGCTTCCGGTGGTCCCTCTCAGCGCTAGCTTGCTCGCTAATCCCTGTCAGCAGCAGCTCTCTCTATATATATATATATATATATATATATATATGCACCGTGCGTTCCACCGGCGGAAGGATTCGTACTAGTACCTCTCATAAAAAGTTATTGTCAGTCGAGGACGAGAGAGTAGAGGGCCATCTATTGGTCTATTTTTTTGACTCGGAAGCACCCTATCATCGTTCTACGTTCAGGACACTGGGTTGTTCGATCGTTAGTTTTTTCCTCTTGTCTTGTTGATTATACTGACTCACATTCACCACGTTGGCTTCAACTTATCAGACTATCTTATCAGTCATGTTTTTTTTTCTCATAACAAATCAGCTTCAACCGTAAAAACCATCGGCCGAACAACTCGATTACTACTTACATAGTAGGAGTCTTGCTATCACAGAGCGACACTGTCAGTGCAAGAATATATAAAATTCTCCGTACCGTACGTCTGGACGCCGTTGCTGCACCGTGCCGTACGTACCTCCACGTACCACGAAACTTCTCGTGTGATTTTTCTACAGCACGTGGTTGAAATCTTACTGTTTGACGTACACGTACATATAATAGCTGTGGTAGGTAAATCTTGGATATATATGTGCACGTGCCATAAATAAAATAAAATGGATCGCGCGCTCACTCTCACCGTCTCACTCGGCCCAATTTGTCTCCGGTACAAAGTCCTAGTTTCCAGATGGAGTTGGGTGTGTGTGACCTGTGGACGTGGCGAGAAATTAGACCTGTGTGTAGCCTCCAGCTCGTTCGTGCAAGTGCAACTGTGGACGTGGCGGCGCGGCCTTCGCGGTGACGAGCGTGGCAGCGGCGGCCTGCTGCCTGGGCGACGGTAGCAGCGTCCTGCGTTACAGCGGCGCGGCGGCAGCGACGAGCGCGGAAGAGTCATCGGCGGCGAGAAATCCCATCGCAGGAGCAGTCCCATCGCGGCCCCCACGGCATAGACGCTGCTCATTTCCTCCCAACGCTAATTTCGCAGTTTCTATGTGCATTGTTTCACGAGTCGACGCAGTTTCTCCGAGAAGAAACGATTTCATCAAAATTTCTTCTCTTTCTTTATTAAATTAACTGACATGTCAACGTTTTGCTTAGTTGGTAGGGTAATTAATAGAGATAGAAAATAATATTAATATTTTATTGGGACTGCCCTAATTGGTATCACTGAAAAAATATTTGAATCTAGTTTTTTAACAAATTTATTTGGAGATACAAATATTGCACGTATTTTCTATAAATCGAGTTAAACTTGCGGCATAGAATTCAAAAGGGACAAATAATTTGGGATAGAGAAATACGTGTGCATGCATCGGTCACTCGACACTCGACAGCCTACTGGAAGTCAGGAACCGGGCACGGCAGGCAGGAAGCATTCCCTCGGCGCCCCCGAGCGACTCTCGAGAGAACGACAGGTTTCAACTTGCCACAGTCTGATCGCTGGGCGGTGAAGGAATGCAGGCCGTCGCTCGAGCTTTCGAGGTGACGAAAGAAATAGATTTACAGAAGCCACGTAGCTTTTACGGAGAAAATAAAGGTTCATGCATGAACTACTATTCCCCAATAAATACCATAACTTTGCACTACCGATTCTTTTTTCGTCCCCATTAGTGAAGTATGGGACTTTTTCTCACATAAACGAATCCGTGAATGGAGAATTCGATAAATACTAATCATAAAAGCAATAACAACCCGTTGAAATTTTCCACTTGCGATAAAATTTTGATTAAGAACAAGACTTTTTTATTAAACACAAACACAAACGCAAACACTTGCGTGCCCGTGCCGGCGGCAGCGGCGGCCCGTGGAAACTAACCAATGGCGGGTGCCGGCTCCATCAGACTCACATCGATCAGTTCCAGACATGAGCGGAGACAAGGGGGGAGCGGGCAGGGGCCCAGGCCCCCCCTATAAATATGAACTTTCCACTGAAATTATTAAAATTCAAATAAGTTTTAAAATTATACACTGTTCCCCCTGACATTCAAAAAAAATCCACTTTCTCCGCCCCTGGTTCCAGGCTTCCAGCGACCTGTCTACTCACATCATGTTCCGTAT
Source organism: Miscanthus lutarioriparius (assembly GCA_904845875.1). NCBI lineage: Eukaryota > Viridiplantae > Streptophyta > Magnoliopsida > Poales > Poaceae > Miscanthus > Miscanthus lutarioriparius. The sequence continues at coordinate 12,869,237 of CAJGYO010000019.1, forward strand.
GGCACTACGGAGTACGTACTCCACAGCTCGGCCATTGCTGGTCCGAAATGCACCCAGGAGCCGAGCCCAGCCGGCGTTGCGCGGGGCCGAGACCCGAGAGGTGTCGTCCACCGGCGGTGGAGCAGTGGGGCGCATCCCACATGTACAGGACACATGATCGCACGACTGGCCTCTGACACGTAGGCGCTTGCGCGGCCGCTTTTTGTGCGCTTGGCCGTTTGGCGAGGCTGGCTGAAAGGGAAACCCGAAGGCCTGCTGCATGCGCGGCGAGAATCGACCACCGTAAGTACGTACGTGTTCACTTTTTTGTTCACGTTCACGTCAGGCATGCTACAATGCAGTAGTAGTGCACGGTTGGCAGCGACACTGGCGGTGTAGGCTGATGGTAGCCTTTCCAGCGCGCAGCAGACCTCATATCACGGCACAGGAGGATCGGCTTCGATCCATCCATCGACTGGAGGTCCACATACAAGTAGGGCGTACTCCGTACGTAAGTACGGTACGTACAGAGGATGGTAGAGTAGGACCGTATTTGTTTGTCGTTGGTTGACACGTCGGCAGTCGATAAGACAGGGAGTACGGGAGCTGTGGAGCAGCCCGGCACATGCGAAGACGAAAAAAGAAACCGTCAAACCGCCGAGGCGACGACGTGGGCGGGGGCCATCGGCCATCGGGGAACGCGCCGCGTCTTTTGCCGGGTGCCCCTTGCTCGTTGCCCGGCCCGGTCGCGACGGAGGTCTTCACATGGACACTTGCCCTGGCGAGTGGCGACGGAGGTACTCGCTGCCGCGCGCGCACAGAGGGGATTCGGGAGGGAGAGAGAGAGAGAGCACACCACGTGGTGCCATCATGCCTGCCTAGATCGCACGATCCTTCTCGGTTTTTACACACCCCGCCCGTGACTGCCTTTCTCGGTCAAGTCAAGCTACTGCTGCTGGTGTAGTAGTGGTGCTACACCTACAAACGACGACATTCATCGCACCCGTGTCTCTCTGAATTCGGCACTCGTTAACTTTTTACCTGCTCACTTGCCGACACTGCGCTCGCCGTGACCGACGTGAGACGACCCCCCTTCCACCGGTTAAACGGCAAGCGGTGGCCGGAATCTGCGGCGAATCCAACGTCCAGGAAACGACCGGCGGCACACGGGCGGGTTCCTGTGGGCGTGGATGCATGGAGCCACGGGCGACCTGCTGCGTGCTGCCACCGTCCCCAGTCTAAGGGGTGTTTGGTTGCGCTTGGCCGTTTGGCGAGGCTGGCTGAAAGGGAAACCCGAAGGCCTGCTCACGCGGCGAGAAATTTACGCGTGTTCATATCACCCACGTCGAATGCTTAGATGATAATAAGCAGCGACAGTGGCGGTGTAGGCTGAATATTTCCAGATTAATTATAAAATCCAATTACATAGATGAAGGCTAATTTTCAAGATGAATTTTTTGTCGCCTAATTAATCTATTATTAGCATATGTTATGCGAAGACGAAAAAGAAACCGTCAAACCGCCGACGACACGTTGTCAAATTATGACCTAATTGCCTTTGCTTTAAAAGATTCGACTCGTAAATTAGTCGCAAGTTATGTAATTAGTTTCGGAGGTAATTACCTATATGCCTAATATTTAATCCTTCCACACATGCTGCCTGTCAAGTCAAGCTACTGCTAAATATTCTACACCTACGACGACATTCATGTAAATTCGGCACTCGTTAAATTTTTACCTGCTCACTTGCCGAGGAGGTGAAGTAACCGAACAGGGCCTAAGTCTGGGTCCAGGGCCTACGTAAAAAAAATACACGTATTGCCGCTGCAGCCTCGGAGGAGTAGGTGCGCACCGCCCTCGACGTGTGACCGGACCTGCCCATCGTCAAGTCGTGTACTGTACCATTGCCGTCCGGCAGATGTACGGACACGGGCGCGCTGTGCGCACACTCGCAGCCAAAAAGGAGGTGGCTTGCCACCGTGCTGTTTTAACCACTCCAGTACGACAGCTGCAGTGTTGATACAAAATCACGAGTTTTGTTTGATATTCCAGGGAATAACAAATTTCACGAGCAAGCTCCTTGAACTTGGCATATAGTATCATCTAGTCCTCTAGCACTAGATACACCATTTTGCGTGTATAAAATTGGCTCTAAGTGTATCTAAGTCCCTTTTTTTTAACAAAAAAATCCATTTTCATGTCTAAACTCTGATCCAGATGTTATTTGAGTCGAAACGGGTGTCGACCTGCTCCCTGTGCTAACATAGCATGTTGATAGTACGTTAGTGTGGACTTATCATGTGAGTTCCACAAATATCATATACATCTATGTGTTTCTCTTCCTTGTCTATCTGTTCTCACTCACCATCGGCCGCCACTGATCGCACTGTGCTGGCGTCCGGTTTGGACTCGGACGACCCCAGAGTCGAGTTTTAAGTTCCAAAAATGGCATTTATCGAGTTGGGTGAGGGGGCGTTTGATAACACCCGTAGATAAGTTTAGATACCTTAAAACGATATTATCTGGAGTTGGGATATTGGGGCGAAACATCTGCCATGTTCAACGAAGACCGCTTGTTAAAAAACCAAAGAATGGCGTGGTCGAGTTGAAAGCAGAGCAGTGGGTAGGATCGCAGCTACATCGGAATCCATACTGGTACACGCATGCTAGGCATGGTCAACACTCAACAGCTTGTGCATTGTGATAGGAGCTCGCGCATTGTTGAGCTACTTCCCACTACTACATAAACATTTTGTAGTGGCGGCTCAAGACCATTTGTAGAGACGGTTTGACTAACCACTTCTATCAAACTGTCTCTATAAATCATGTATTTGTAGGAGCGGTTCCTCCTACAACAAATGGATTTGTAGGGGCGGCTGGTGTTATCAGCCACCCCTACATTGGTATAATATCTGTTTGTTGGGGCGGTTCAGCCTAGAATCGCCCCTACAACACATTTTTTCGCAAAAAAAATTCAAATTTACAATTCAAATTCGACCAGAACACTGTTTGTTTCCACGTATTTCATCCAGCGTTCGCGTTGCCGAACGCCCCGCGACCAACGTGAGCGAGGAAAGCGAGATAATCCCGCCGAACGCTCCGCGACCAACGTTCTGAACCGCGTTCGCTCAAGAGTATTATATAAACTACAAGCACAAGAGTATTATATAAACTACAATTACAAGTCCAAATCACAAGAATATATACAATCCATCATTAAATAGACATAATTCACAAGGTAAAACCAATGTCAAATTTCATACACATTGTTATCAACGTCCTAGAGCTAGCCTTTCAGTCTCACAAAGGTGTTGGTACTGAGGATTTCTACCTAAGTCAGACTCTCGGTCATGGTAGGTGACTTTGACGTGTACAATCTGGTCTAATATGAAGTTGCAAAGGTCGCCGACGAGCTCTAAGAGCTGGTCATCCTTGTATGGGTCTCTTTTAATTTCTTTCTCTTCTTTCCACTACAAGAGAACAAGTTTCGGTTTAGTATTTCGTACCATGTACGAAGTTTTTATACTACGGGTGAAGAGGTTCAAACTTACCCTTAAGGGGTGTCTCCTGTAGACACCGGTGTTACTCATCATAGAACATACATAGTATCCACAATGTATACTCCCAGACTTCTGCTTGGGGCACTGTGTATTTTACATATGAAAATGTTAAGTAATGCTTTTGATAGCCATGTAATGGAGTACTGAAGAAGTAAGTTACACTTACCGCACATAGTGTTTTTATAGCCAGCTTTTCCTTTCTTACTGGATCATGCCTTTCGTGATGTTTAGTGACATAGAACCTAAATGCCCTGTTCGAATTATTTTAGCAAATATAACTTGTTAGTATCCAAAAGTGAACGTTACAAGTATGTATACAAACATATAAGCTAATGAGGATTGTCGATATGTATACGTCTTGAGAATTGATATGAAGTCTTTGTATGTCACCGGTCCCTATCTATTGAATCAAAGACCCATGCCATGCTCCTCCCAACATCGACGCCTATACAAATCTAGTGGTTGCTGCATGGATTTAATCATAGAACTAGATAAGCTCTTTTGCATCGAATAAAATATATCGAACAAAGCTTTAAGTTTAGAGTTGAACTTACTCGAAGTTGTATGGTAGCCATATAGTAGAGTGCTGTTGGAGAATTTTAAAAGTCAGGGCAATGTATGCCGAAACCTTAAGGGACTCTTCCCTTAGTTTCTTCGTACAGATGTGCCCTTTCTCCCGAACGGTCTTTCCAGCAGCTAGCTCTTTGTCATCCAGTTTTCACTGTTTAGGGTAATTAAAATTTGTTTGTGCTATAGCTTGAGGGTCTATATACCCGGCTTTCACACTTGGCATTTGTTTTACAATATGCACTTGCATTCTACAAATCACAGCGTGGGTTAGTTAAAACAAAATTCAAAGATTACATTCATATCATATCGGGAGGACAAGGATTTACAGGCACCACGTGCGAATTAGATTCATCTCCATTGCTCTGAGGTGAAAGCATGTCTGCATGTCATTGAAGTCAAAGATAATTTTTCTGGCTAGGCTTCCAAATGTGCCGGTGGAGAAGCATGCTTGTACAAGGTCTATGCTTGTTGGGAGAACACGTAAGTACCAATCATGGAACCTTCTCATTTCAAGTGGTAGGCGCTGGATGCACTGGTTTGGTAGGAAGGGCTTGCCTCTTTCATATGTTTTCGGGCAATCCTTTGACCATTTGATGGCATCAACATTTGGATACTGTTTTGCTGTTTGGTGGAGTTAGCTAGTGACGGCCTCCTCAGAACCCCGTGATGGGACTTTTTTAACTTGGTTCTCAGGCTTGAACTGGTCATGGGAATACCACTTGTGCACCGACGAGACGTCTTTCATCGGAACATAAATTGGTCTTATGGTGATTGGATGCTTCTTTCGAAGTTCCCATTCAGGCACGTCCTCATCTTCTTGTGCATCACCTTCTTCAAGAGGCACTCGTTGTTCATGTATCGGCTGTGCTTGTTGAGAAGACTGTGGCATCTCATCATGCACTTGCTCGATACGAGCTGGAGAAGGTTGTGGCTTATCAGGCACATGCTTGATAGTAGACGGGGAAGAATGTGGCATCTCAGAAATATGGTGGTCACGAGACGGTGAAAATATCTCCCCGACCTCAACAACTCGCTCCAAATTTGGGAGAGGGGGATGCGGCGAAGAAGCAGTCAATATAATGTCCCATTTGTGCCCGAGGATGAACTGCCCCATTACGTCTCCAAGTAACACCAGCCCCTCGAAAGTTGCATAGTCTATCCTCCACTGCATGACCTCAGGCTTCATGGTATGCACCTCGACCCTAGTGTAGTCCGGCGGTATCTTATTATTGTGGTGTAAGCCACCGGGAGGATGTGCCACACCCGTTGCCACCTCCATCACAATGTTCTGCCGGCCACTGAGAAACACCAAGGTGCAACTAGTTGGTTCCCGTATGCGATCGACGGGGGTTATGGCTGCAGTGGAACCTTGATTGCTAGGAACTTTCGGAGGGCTACCAACTAATACCAATTCTCTCGGCGGCATCATTAATATCCGTGGCTCCGTTGACAGTCCTTGCTCCTTCAGCGCCTTCGCAACTAGAGCATTCACTTGGAGCTCAAGATTAGTCTCCCGGTCTCTGCCATGTTTCTTGTACATGTGCCTGTCCTCTTCGAATCCTTGCTTCCAGGTCATCCTTTTCCCTAGTCCCCTGGTGCAGCCTGTGTGCTCCTTGTTTACCAAGCTAAGGCTAAGCTCGTCCCTCTCTCTGGAAGGATTGAATGAAACCTTCTCCTTGTCTTCAGTATATTTTAGTATCCTTGATAATGCCTCTTGGGTCTCCGGCTTATCAAACTTAAGATTACCGCCAGATGATTCAGTACTCCTCGCATATATCCAATTCCTTGAGCGTACCTTTAAATGCGTCACATCGATATTCCCAGCAACTGCGGCCTCTTCGTCCATCTTCCTAAACTGCTCTTCCTTGACGTAGTAGCCATCGGGGCCTAGATGATGGTGGTGTTTGTTCCTCTTCGCCAGCTCGGTGTTACGGGCACTGAGCTCCAATGCCTTCGGTGAAGTCTTCTGAGCCACGAGCTCCTCCCATTGACTAGGAGTTATGTTGTCGAACTCATTGAAGGGAGTTAACCCTTTTTGGATATACTTCTTGTTGAGCTCCGACCTCAAACATTGGAATGACTCTCCCATCATCCTAAAAGCATTTTTTACCAGTTCGTGCTCACCCTCCAAAAATCTAAAATTGAGCTTCAACTGCCTATCCCATAGTTCATCCTTTTTCTTCTCTGGTACCTCTTTCCAGTTAGGGATTGCTGGGTTCAATTTATCTCTTACTAGGGCCCCGATCGCATTACAGAATCATCCTCTTATTTCCTTCGGCTCAAGGATCTCCCCTGCTGGCCCGACCTCCGTTATCACATAGCATGCCTTATCTGGATATTGATTTACTTTTCTATCCCCTCGTTTCCTCTTAGGCTTGGTAGTCATGGTTGTGTCTTGAGGTTGTGGAGCAGAGGCCTCAATGTCCGTCTCTGTGGCTGTTGCCTCTGCTCTCCTTTCCTCTACTCCGTCTTGTCCAGTGAGATGTCGCGGACGTCGATGTCGTCTTTTCTGAGTTTCAGGAGGGTCTTGTATATACAACAGGTCAAAGTGTTAGCAGAGGTAACACATCCAAAGCTTTAGCAAAATTTACAAGCTAAGGCTTTATCCCTACCTCCTCGTTCGGGTCAAAATCCTTGTCCAAATCTTCCTCCGCCGTTGGCCTCCTTCTGGCTTCACGTGGGAAAGGATCCTCGAGACTTACATATCCCTCTTCTGAGTCATCATCATCATCATCCCTCTTCGTCTTTAGCAGCCTCTCCTGCTCTTCCTTCTGCTCCCCCTTCCTCCTCGTCACACTGCACCTGAGTAAGCTTCACTTCTAGATGCCTTTCTAACTCGTTATTGAACTGCTCCTGAGTAAGCTGGTCCTCTAGTGCTTGCTCCTCATAGGTTGGCCGCTCATCATGCTCGGGGCATCGAGCTACACTATTTGGGTCCGCGACATTATTTCGCGCTTTGTTCTAATAGATACAAGAAAGTGCGCTTTAGGTACGCGAGAAGGTATAAGAAATAAAAAAGGTCTATAAACCAAAGTAGTCCTATAAAACAACAATATATCAAAAAAAGGAGTAGTAGCATAGTAGAGACCTCAGAAACATGTCAATCATCATTTGATCATGAACTTGGAGCATCAAGGCATCATAACAGAGAAGAGAGGAGAAGGTAATGTTGGGGCGACTGCTAATGATGCTAAGTTTCTCACAAGTTCTTGATCAGCAGCTCATATTCCATATAATGTATGGACTTGGACAATTTCATCATCGGCAAAACAAAGGAGATGAGATGGGAGATTTGACAAAAAAAGCAACAACTACTTAGCAAACATAGAGCAGTAGTAGTAGTAGGGAAGTAGTAGAAGTAGTAGACAAAAGTAGAAGTAGTTGACAGAAGACATAAGTAGTAGAAGTAATAGACAGTAGTAGTAGGGAAGTAGTAGAAGTAGTTGACAGAAGTAGAAGTAGTTGATAGAAGATAGAAGTAGAAGTAGTAAACAGTAGTAGTAGGGAAGTAGTAGAAGTAGCAGAAGTAGTAAATAGAAGTAGTTGATAGTTAACCCCAATAGCAAAAGTTAATTTGACCATTATGTTCACTGTAATGTTTGGTGCTGGCTTCCCGGTCATTGGAGTTGTGATCTATAGAGAACAGAGATAGCAGAGAGGGAGGGATAGACAAATAGGAAGGTAGCTTTGAGAACAAGATCAGATAGGTAGGAGGATAATTCCCATTTCTCACAACACCCTTTTGTATCATCGAGCCATAAATTAATCCGATAAAATAGCAATGGATCACAAAACGAGTAGTAGTAGTGGTTGAGGCCTCAAAAACATGTCAATCATCATTTGATCATAAACTTGGAGCAACAAGGCATCATAAGCATAGGGGATCATATATAAAAACAGTGAGCATATAGAAAAACATAATAGGGGAGGCTAGTAATGATGCATAGTTCCTCCAAGTTCTTGATCATCAGCTCATATTCTAGATAACATATGGAGTTGGACAATTTCATCATAGGCAAAAGAGGGGAAAGGAGATGAGAGTTTGCCAAAAAAAAGCAGCTGCTAGTTGCTAAAAAAATAGAGCAGCTACTGTCAAACATAGAAGTAGTAGAAGTAGTAGACAGAAGACCAGAAGTAGTAGAAGTAGTAGATAGAAGTAGAAGTAATAGAAGTAGTAGACAGTAGTAGTAGGGAAGTAGTAGAAGTAGTAAACAGAAGTAGAAATAGTTGACAGAAGACAGAAGTAGTAGAAGTAGTAGACAGTAGTAGTAGGGAAGTAGTAGAAGTAGTAGATAGAAGTACAAGTAGTTGACAGAAGACAGAAGTAGTAGTAGGAAAGTAGCAGAAGTAGTAGACAGAAGTTGAAGTAATTGACAAAAGACAGAAGTAGTAGATAGTAGATAGTAGTAGTAGGGAAGTAGTAGACAGAAGTAGAAGTAGTTGACAGAAGACAGAAGTAGTAGAAGTAGTAGACAGTAGTAGTAGGGAAGTACTAGAAGTAGAGGACAGAGAGAGAGAGGACAGAGAGAGAGAGTTACAAACATGGAAAGTCACACCAAAATTCAAAGCTAGAGTTACAAACAACCAAAATTCATGTTCTTTAGCAACATGGAAAGCTTAAATAATTCTCTATGACTATGTAGTTATCAACATGATCAGGTTAAGTAGTTATCAAGGTCAAAATACACAAAATTCTAGAACTGTACAGCATGCAGTCAAAACCTGACAACGAACTTTAAAATTTCATATCTCCCAAACCCGAGGATTCTGAACACGCAGTCAAAATCTGATTGCATGCCTCTAGTGACCATATTAATAACTCCCAATGCTACCGCCATTCTTTATCGCAAGTGAACAGATTCTGAGTATGCAGCAGCCTCTGGTTGTTGGTTCTTACAGAAAATGTATCTGTGATAACATGGATCTCTATTGATAGTCTACTCTAGTATGGGTGTTTAATTGTGCATCTGCTTCCAAATTGTATCTGGTTACATTTCCTTGCCCAAGACAAAAAAAATACCCCATTTGATGGGACATGCTGATGCGCGCAGTTTATGAAATAAACTTGGACTTGGCATAATATGTGAGGCACTATTTCTCTTGTTGCTGGATGCTTAAGGTCACTCATCCCAGTGGGAAGAACACCTTAGGAGCTATGGATAGACCAGTTAGCTTTTTTGGTTTACTTTTCTTGTGGATGTTGTTCCCAGTTGCTTAAGCAGTTGGATGGATGATTCACATTTGGTATGAGCATATGAAGGATTAGTTGTTTTCTGATACATCAATATGTGGTTTGGATCATCCATCTTCAAGGAACAATATTACCGTAATTTGCAGCATGAAGGAATTGTTTTGTGAGTCCCTGTTATTACAAGCTTTCCTTTGGTTAGTGATTTGTAATGCTTGCTAAAAGTTGGATGTGTTCTAGAAGTTAGATCAATAATGATGTGGAGTTTGTGATAATATCTTGTACCTTCCATAGCAGGGAACATGAAGTGCCGGTTGATTGTTGGGTTGCTAACTGAGATATTGCTGAATCAGGATAGCTACATTATGAATCCAACTGTGTTTTATATATAAGTTACTACTACAATGTCACAACCATGATTTGATTTAGACCACTAGCAATTGATACTCCATGTTAGTCGATTTGTGAAATTTGATGCGTTGGGACTGCCTTTGAGAAATGCACCTACATGTTGAATTAAAGGAAATAATTTTCATGTTCGTTAGTTCTATTGTACTGTAGGCTCCAACTGTCTGAACCAAATCTCATTACTAAGCGATTTTTCAGAAATGATGCATGATGCAGCCCTAACATCTTTAGACTTTGGCAAGTTGAAGGTGTTGCCATTGTGAAGGTATCTCAGGTGCAGTCTTCCCTTTCCTAGGATTATCACAACCTTTTTGGATTATTTTTCTATTGTCGTAATCAACATATGACGAGCTGTGATGATTGTTATACCAAAATAAGATCTATTATACCAAAATAGTAAACAACTGTATATTAGAAATTGTCGGCAGCAACGCCTTAATAGAGTTAGTAATCCATGGTTTTGTCTATGGTTGTATGTTTTCATGCATAAATTCGGTTAATAATAAAGTTCAGCTCACAGTGTTTGCTCATGCCCATTAGTGCATTGGTCAAATTACTTATTTATATTGCCCAAGTTATTTATATCATTTCCTTAGTGCATTGGTCAAATCACACGGAAATGCTAAAACTGACACTTCTCCTTACATGTTCTTACCTATTACAATTACATAGATTCTATGGTTGCCGCGCTTCAAGATTTTGACACTGACAAAACAGCCACTCAGAGCATTGCATTTTTCCGTTACCCATGTTACAGTGCCTCCCCAATTGGACTAAGCAAGTTGTATTTTCGAACTCTCGATGCTGTGCACTTTAAAATAGAAGCATACAGTGATAAAATGTCGCTAAAGTTTGCTAATTCAACCCTTGGGTCCTGTCCTACAAATATTTGGTTATCCTGTATTAACCGTGTATTCTGTGTGGTATGCTTGAAGCCTTTACAACATATACTCTAAAATAAATAAGTTAGGCAGAGACAATAGCTGTGTTAAGACTTAAGGGAGTAGCAACAATTTCTTCTAGGAGAGGGAGTGCCAACTATTTCTTCTATGAAGTTGCTGTTATACTTTCTAGAATTATTTTAGATTCACATTATCTATAATTTTTCTATCCTTATTTATTTTGATATTGTTTGCCTATAAGAAATTTCTCAATGCTTATGCCTTAGCCCTGAATATCATTTGTCTTAGCCCTAAATTTTCTTCTAGCAGAGAGAGTGGCAACTATTTCTCAATGCTTTAACCCTGAATATCATTTGCCTATAATTGTTGTATCCTTATTTATTTTGATATGAACATACATCATGTAGGGATAGTCTGCCTTTTGTTTTGGGAAAAGGCACATACTTATGCCAAGATCACTTCAGTGCCAGAGCTTGTTGCCTATAGCACATACCTGGAGAAGAAGCAGGAATGGAGAAGGGGATTGGCGTACCTGGAGGAGACGGAGGCCTTAGCGAGGGAGGTCGAGGACGGAGACGGGCGGCGGTGGCTCTCCAGGTCAGAGGAAGAACCCCGTGCGGCGACGCTGGAACGGGAACCGGCTGAACAGGGACCCGTCTGCGAACATGGGTCGAAAAACTTGCCGAACAGGAATGGGCTGAACAGGGACCCATCCGTGAACACGGCCCTCACTGCGGCGTCGGTGCCGATGCCCTGCAGGGAGGAGGTAGGGCGCGGTGGAGGTAGGGCACAAAGGAGGTAGGGCGCGACGGAGGTAGGGCACGGAGGCAGTGGAGGTAGGGCGCGGCGGAGGTAGGGCACGGAGGAGGTAGGGCGGAGGTAGGGCGCGGTGAAGGTTGGGCACAGAGGAGGTAGGGCGCGGCGGAGGTAGGGCACGGAGGCGGTGGAGGTAGGGCACAGAGGTGGCGGCGGCGGAGAAAAACTTCAGCCTGACGGCGTCGTGGAGAAGAAAGCGCCCAGGACTTAGAATAATTTTAGCCTCCTGAGCTTATATACCGAAGGTCATTTGTAGAGGCGGTTCCTGAGCAAGTCGCCCCTACAAATCGATTTGTAGGGGCAGTTCCTGAGTAAGCCGCCCCTACAAATAATTTTCAATTTATTTTAATTAATAATTTTGTAATTTATATATAAAGAACACAATGTAAATTTATATAACAGTTTTTTAATTACTCTATATATGTATAAATAAAAATATATATAAACAATTTCATGATATATATATAGATATAATTATATATTTTGTTCTTTACAAAAAGAATATTTTAAAAATTGAAAATTTAAAATTTAAAACAACTAAAACAATTTCATCTCCACTAAATGACCTTAAATGAAAATTTTCTAAACATCAAAGTTATAGAACTCATCAATATGTACAACTTATATTTTGGTCATCTTTTCATTTGACCAAATTTGAACAGTTTAAATTTTGAATTTCAATAAATATCAACTTCAAATAAGATTTTGAAACCTTAAATTATTTCAAATAAGAAAGTTATGAACATAAAAGTTGTTGAACACATCACTAGCTGCAACTTTTATTTTGGTCATCTTTTCATTTGACCAAATTTGGACCGTTCAAATTTTGAATTTCAATAAATGTCAACTTCAAATTAGATTTTGAAACCTTAAATGATTTCAACTACAAAAGTCGTGAATATAAAAGTTGTTGAACTCATCACTATCTACAACTTTTATTTTGATCATTTCTTCATGTGACAAAGTATTAGTAAACATTGTTTACAAATCCACATATCACTCATAGTTTCATAAACTATATGAGAGACATGTTGATTTATGAACAATGTTTACTATCATTTTGTCAGATGAAGAAATGATCAAAATAAAAATTTTAGATCTTGATGAGTTATACAACTTTGGTATTCATCACTTTTTCAGCTGAAATCATTTGGTGTTTCAAAATCTTGTTAGAACTTGTAATTTTTTTAAATTTGAAAACTTGAATGACAACTTTTTCAGCTGAAATCTTGTTAGAAATGACAACTTTTATTTTGGTCATCTTTTTATTTGACAAAATTTGAACAGTTCAATTTTTGAATTTCAGAAAATGACAGTTTCAAACCTGATTTCCAACCACTAAATGATTTCAACTGTAAAGGTGATAAATATAAAAGTTGTATAACTTGTCAAGATCTCCTACTTTTATTTTGGCCATTTCTTCATTTCATAAAGTGTTAAGTGATTTCAAAAAGTTTTAGTATCAATAGTGTGGATGTTGAAATAGATTCATCTGGATGTTGTAAAGGGTAGTCTCACACACATGCATAAATGTAGTCTCACACACATACATAAATATATAGTCTTACACACATATATAAATATATAGTCTCACACGTATGCATAAATGAAGTCTTACAAACACACACTTACACAAACACTCCACGTTCAAGAACTAGCTAGCCCGCTGTAACGACTTTTCTCTTAACACCTTTTCGTTCCCATGGCAATATGTCATTGGGCAGGTTCTTTTTCACAACACTGATCTTCTTAGGAAAGTCTATGAATAGCGGCATCTCATCGTAGTTATTGTAAGCTTCAACATCGTCCACGCCATCAACTCTGATAATGTGTTGTTTCCCGGAGGCAACCACATGCTTTGTCTTCTTCTTCGAGGGGAGGTAACTTTATGGGTCAGGCATATAGAAAACTTGTGGGACACGTGAAGCGAGCAACCAAGGGTCATCTTGGTAGCCTAGATTCTCGAGGTCTAGGGCTCTCAATCCAATCTTATTCAGTTGGTGTTGTTTCATCCAGCGGCATCAAAACAGGGCCACCGTTATATTCCTTCCATAGTTAAGTTCTCATATCTCTTCAATGATGCCAAAGTGTTGGATCTTTCACCTCAATCCATAGAGCCTCTATTCGAACGCCGCTATTTTGGTTCACATAATTACTATCCTTTGTGTGGGTATAGTACGTATGCCCATTGATGTCATAAGCATTTCATGATGTCACTCGTCTCGATGTCCCCTCTGCCAACCTACTGATGGTAATAGAGTCTATGGTTTCTCCAGACGGTATGTTTTGGTCCTTCAACCATGTAGTTAGTCTGAGCTTGTGCTGTTTCATGATCCAATCATCCGAACGATCATTTCTCTCCGCCATAATGATAGCCAAGTGTTCATCAATATATGGTTGCATTAGTTGTGTACTCTGTAAGACACTGTAATGTGCCTGACTCACCTCTTTGTAATCATGGTCGATGAACACTTTTCTACCACTAGCGCCCTTCCTAGCCAGCCTACCCTTGTGAAGAGAATCGGGTTTACCAATCCCTTTCTGTACTTTTAGGTACTCTTGACAGCACTCGATGACTTCTTCAGTACTGTAACCCTCTATCATGGAGCCCTCTGGGTATGCTCGATTATACATGTATCGACTTAGAACCGACATGAACCGCTCGTAGGACCACATTACATGCAAGTAGCAAGGGCCCAACGTCTATATCTGATGAACCATGTGAATCATGAGATGTGGCATTATATAAAAAAAGCATCAAGTAGCAAGTAGCAATAAGGCAGATATTGAAAGAAGATTGATTGTTTATTGGCCAGACTTGGAGGTCCCCGATGCCATTGATGCTATGCATGTGCAGAAGAATGTCTTTGAGAGTCTCATTGCTACCTTGATGGATACAAGCAAGTCAAAGGATGGTCTGAAATCACGGAAAGATATAGTGCAGCTAAACATGATGCCACAACTTCACCCGGTACCTGAGGCTAATGGAAAATACACTCTGCCCTGTGGCGTGCTTCAACCTAACACTAGACGAGAACAGAGCTATATGCACTTTCCTGAGGGGGGTCAAAGTCCCGGTTGGATTTTCAGCGAATCTGAAGAAGCTAGTGTCGATGAAGGACTTGTCAATAACATACTACAAGGCTCACAATTGTCATGTGATGCTGATAGTGTTTCTACCTATTGCAATCAGGGCTATAAAGCTAGAGTTCTTGAAAATGGCCATCACCCGCATGTGCTACTTCTTTTCGAAGATCTCACAGAAGATGGTTGGCAAGAAAGAGTTGAGTGACCTACATGAATTTGTGGTGGAGACACAAAACCAACTAGAGATGTGTTTACCTCCTGCTTTTTTTGATATAATGCCACATCTCATGATTCACATGGTTCATCAGATACAGGCACTGGGCCCTTGCTACTTGCATGAAATGTGGTCCTACGAGCGGTTCATGTCAGTTCCAAGCCGATACATGCATAATCGAGCATACCTAGAGGGATCCATGATAGAGGGTTACAGTACTGAAGAAGTCGTCGAGTGCTGTTAAGAGTACCTAAAAGTACAGAAAGGGATTGGTAAACCCAATTCTCGTCACAAGGGTAGCCTGGCTGGGAAGGGCACCAGTGGTAGAAAAGTGTTTATCGACCATGATTACAAAGAAGTGAGTCGGGCGCATTACAGTGTCTTATAGAGTACACAACTGATGCAACCGTACATTGATGAACACTTGGCTATCATTATAGGGGAGAGAAGTGGTCGTTCAGATGATTAGGTCATGAAACAGCACAAGCAACAACTAACTACATGGTTGAAGGACCAAAACATATCGCCTGGAGAAGCCATAGACTCTATTACCATCAGTAGGTTGGCGGAGGGGCCATCGAGACAAGGGACATCTTGGAAAGCTTACGACATCAATGGGTACACATACTATACCCACGCAAAGGATAGTAAATATGTGAACAAAACAACGGCGTTCGAATAGAAGCTCTCGATGTAGTGGGGCGGAAGATCCAATACTTTGGCATCATTGAAGAGATATGAGAACTTGACTATGAAAGGGATATAACGGTGGCCCTGTTTTGATGCTGCTGGATCAAACAACACTAACTGAACGAGATTAGATTGAGAGTTCTAGATCTCGAGAATCTAGGCTACCAAGATGATCCTTGGTGCTCCCTTCACGTGTCGCACAAGTTTTCTATATGCCTGACCCATAAAGTAACCTCCCCCAAAGAAGAAGACAAAGCACATGGTTGCCTCTGGGAAATAGCACATTATCAGAGTTGATGGCGTGGACGATGTTGAAGCTTACAATAACTACGATGAGATACCGCTATTCACAGACTTTCCTAAGAAGATCAGTGTTGTGGAAAAGAACCTGCCCAAAGACATATTGTCATGGGAACGAAAAGGTGTCAAGAGAAAAGTCGTTACAGCGGGCTAGCTAGTTGTTGAACGTGTAGTGTTTGTTTAAGTGTGTGTGTTTGTAACACTTTATTTATGCATATGTGTCAGACTATATATTTATGTATGTGTGTAAGACTATATATTTATGTATGTGTGTGAGACTACATTTATGCATGTGTGTGAGACTACCCTTTACAACATTCAGATGAACCTATTGCAATATCCACTCTATTACTACTAAAACAACTGTAACACGCAGACACTTGAAACATGCACTTATTACTACTACAACATGTTCGGACAACTATTGAAACACTTAAAACACGCACTTAACACTTTATAAAATGAAGAAATGACCAAAATAAAAGTTAGAGACCTTGACGAGTTATACAACTTTTATATTCATCACTTTTACAGCTGAAATCATTTAGTGGTTGAAAAAATCAGGTTTGAAGTTGTCATTTTCTAAAATTCAAAATTTAAATTGTCCAAAATTAGAGACAAAGATAGATGACCAGACTAAAATGATAAAGCATGATTTTAGAAAATTTTAGAAAAAAAACCATCACATTTGGAGTTAGTTTGATGGTGAAAAACTAGTTATAAGTTTCAGTCATAGATTAAAAAGAGAAATCACACTTGTTCATCTTTGATCATCATGAACAATTGTGATTTTTCTTTTTAATCTATGAGTAAAATTTGTAACTAGTCTTTCTCCCTCATACTAACTCCAAATGTGATGATTTTTTTCCTAAAATTTTCTAAAATCATGCCCTATCAAGTTGTTGTGTTGATTTGGTCATTCTTTTCGTTTGCCAAAGTTTGAGCAATTCAAATTTTTAAATTTAAAAAAATGACAAGTTCTAACAAGATTTTGAAACACCAAATAATTTCAGCTGAAAAAGTGATAAATACCAAAGATGCTTAACTCATCAAGATCTACAACTTTTATTTTAGTTATTTCTTCATCTGATAAAGTGATAGTAAACATTGTTCACAAATCAACATGTCTCTCATATAGTTCATGAAACTATGAGTGATATGTGAATTTATGAATAATGTTTTCTAATACTTTGTCAAATGAAGAAGTGACCAAAATAAAAGTTGTAGATAGTGATGAGTTCAACAAATTTTATGTTCACGACTTTTGTAGTTGAAATCATTTAAGGTTTCAAAATCTTATTTCAAGTTGACATTTATTGAAATTCAAAACTTGAACTGTCCAAATTTGGTCAAATAAAAAGATTACCAAAATAAAAGTTGTAGATAGTGATGTGTTCAACAACTTTTATGTTCATGACTTTCTTATTTGAAATAATTTAGGGTTTCAAAGTCTTATTTGAAGTTGACATTTATTGAAATTCAAAATTTGAACCGTTCAAATTTGGTCAAATAAAAAGATGAGCAAAATATAAGTTGTACATCTTGATGAGTTCTACAACTTTGATGTTTACAAAATTTTCATTTAAGGTCATTTTATTGGAGATGAAATTGTTTGAGTTGTTTAAAATTTTAAATTTTAAAATTTTAAAATGTTCTTTTTGTAAAGAACAAAATATATAATTATTTCTGTATATATGTATATCATGAAATTGTTTATATATTTTTTTATTTATACATATATAGAATAATTAAAAAAGTATTATATAAACTTACATTGTGTTCTTTATATATAAATTACAAAATTATTAATTAAAATAAATTGAAAAATATTTGTAGGGGCGGCTTACTCAGGAACCGCCCCTACAAATCCCACCGACTATATATGTCCGCGCGCCCAGGCCTGACATTTGGCTAAGTCCTGGGCACGACTCTTTTCACCGACGCCGGTAGGCTGCCAAATCTTCCTGCCGTCGCCGCCTCCCTGACCTTTCCGCCACGGACGCGCTCCGTGAAGCCGCCGCCCCGATGCTGGCGCCCGATCTCCTCACCCTCGGGCCAGAGCTCGACATCCCCAGGCCGCGACGGTGCCGTCCCATCTCCACGGTGGCTAGGGTTTGAGAGGCCAAGGCCGGCCGGCCCACCGCCGCCTCTTCTTCGACCTCGACCTCCGACGCTACGACCTCCGTCCCTCGCCACGTGGGGTTCTTCCTCTGACCTAGAGAGTCGCCGCCACCCATCTCTGTCCTCGACCTCCCTCGCTAAGGCCTCCGTCCCTTGGGCCGGTCTTCTCCAGGTACGCCAATCCCCTTCTCCATTCCTGCTTCTATGCTATGCTAGATTGCTACTTGACTTGCTACTTTGCTAGTGCTACACTGCTACTTACTCTGGTGCGGTGGTTTCTTTGGTTCCGTGAATAATGCTGCTGTAGTTCCTTTGATTGTACCAATATCAGTTGGGCATTGCGATTAATGTTTACTTTTTAGATGGATCTAAGGTACCTTCCCTAAATGTATACATAAGGTCCAAAAGTATTCTTGCTTGTGATAACCGATCTAACTAGAAAGTTGTTGTTGATTGATTTCAACAAGATATGCTAATCACAATCACATTGCTGATATTTTTTCATGCTTTTTTGTTTCATTTTACATCATGTCTATAGAAAGGTTGAAAACAACACAGTACACTTGCAAGTGTTCCTGCTTGAGTTAATTTATTTGAACTCTATAGTATCTGTGTGTTCATGTAAACAAGGCATGGTAATCACAAACACATGATTGATTTAGTCATGCCTATGATATTGCTAAAGCATTTCATTTGTAGAGAGAGTGGACTAACTCTTTAGGATGTTAGCAAACCGACCTTCACCTGATAATGTGTCTGATGTAAGTGGTGATTGCCCATTGGCAATTAAGATTTGTTGAGCTTATCATTAGGTGCACTTCTAGATTGATTAGGATCTTTGTGCTAGAAATGAGGATGACATGTAATATTAAATCAGCAACTATAAATAGATTAGCATTTTATCTTAAAAAATGCTGAAGAATAGCCATTGTCAATTAATGTAAGTGATAGGGTACTTCCAACAGTTAGCGATTTCTCTTAACTGCAAGCTAGCAGTGGTACTTAGAGCATCGTGCAGTAACACAGTTCCAGCATGCAGTGTTCATTGCAAATGGTTAAAAAAATTAATATCTATATATGCATTAGTTTCTTGTTGAACAATGTTATGTTTACACTGAGCTTTCAAGTTTATCAAATTGCTGCAAGTGACATATAGAGACTAAGTTTGAGGAGCCATACTATATTGCTATATAGGGAGGGAGTGCTGCGAAGGAAGTTAGCACCAGCGTTGCACTTATAAATTTTACGCGCATAATAAATCCCAATTGATTGTTGCATGTGTGACTCAGGATATAGTTTAAGTACGGGTTATGAGCACCTGTGTACTATGTTAATACTGCAACTTGATTCTTGAACTTTCAGCAATAGTTCAGTTTTGATCTTTGGAGTATGTCTTAGTTTGATTGTACCAAAATTTTAATGGGCATAAGTCTATTTCGTTATAAGAATCCACTTATACTCTCTGTATCACAGATCCAGTGGGCATTCAGTCTACACCTTGGCCTGATCTGAAGTCTAGTTATAAAAATATTTTAATTTACTGTGACTCTTGATCTAATATAGACCATTTTCCATAAAATAAATGAATTTGAGTATAAGGCCAATTACTTTTGCCATAGCTGTATACATCAGTTTTTGTCATAAGTGCAATCAAGTTTTTGTTTCTGTTGCTTTATCCAGAAGTTTCTAATGGATATAAGTGGTTATGGTTAATAAGTGAAATGGTTCATAGCTAGACTCCTGAGTCGCACCTCCAGCGCCTAGGTTTGAATCACTGTGGGAGCCAATTTCAGGGATGGTTACGGTGCGGCGCTATAGGGTCCTACTGTCAGGGTTCGGGCTAGGTTATAGTGTGGCGCTATAGGGCCTGCATTGTCTGGGTTCAGGGCTGTTTCTTGATCTATTGATGACTGTGGTTTCTTGTTTCAAACAATATACCTTCCCTACGGGCTGAGTTTTTGTTATGGTTAGTAAGATATTGTATACTTTGACTTGCTGGAACCATATCTTTGTCATTTTGGCAGATGGGTTTATGGTTAGTAAGATATCTTTGTCATTTTGACTTCTACTACTTACTATTGTTGTCCTACTATTAATACTACTGTTGTCTTACTACTAGTACTACTGGTTGCTGTTTTTTCCTATGTGTTAAATCCCTGGTACTATGCATCCCTATGTATTAACTTGCTATTTTTGTCCTCTCTTGCTCTCAGATCCTTTGCGACTGTTCTAGATCATCAGCTGATGTTTCGGTTCTATTGTTTGGTATAAAGTGCGTGCTATGCCATGAAATGGTTAAGCACTACATCTATGTTTTCGCACGATCAGTTGCAGTTAGGTGTATACTAGGACGTGGTGCAGGTTGTGGTTACGTTAGAGTTACGATGCTCACGCAAAAATTGACCAAACTTCGCTAGAACGCGTTGAGAACATGTCGTTGGTGCTCTGTTCGTGGACCGACAACTGTAGTGAGCGATCTCAGCTGCTCGTCTCAACTACCTCACCCTGCTCGCTCTCAGCCGTTCATCACACCTACTCTTGAGCTGTTGTTGCCACGTACTGCTTGCTCTCCCTCCCTCTACTGGCCTAGCCAAGCCCCTCGTGCGCCTGACTTCCCCCGCTGCCTCACGCCCGCACCATCGCTATGCTCTCCCCTTCTGGCTGCTGCTCGTCGTGGCCACGTCCGCCTTTGGTCACGCCCGCCACCGACATTGCCGCGCTGTACGCATCCGCCCGCTGCGCTGCCGCGTGCCCTCATCCATGTCTCTATTGGCACCTCCCCTAGACCGCCTTTGGCCGTGCCTTCAACGCCAAGGCAAGCCCCTAGTAACCCTAGCCCTGTCTTGGCCACTATAGCTATAAAAGCCGAGCATCGTTGCTGCATCGCCATGGCCGCCTCTCCTTCCCTTCCAAAATTCGTTGAGCACGCATTGCCCCTCTCTAATTCCTTTCACCCACCATGGACCGAGGTCTCTAGCTCACCACTCGACGCAATCCCGTCGGCTATCGTGCACTAGTGCGCTCAACCGAACCGATCTCCTCGCCGTTGGCCACTATGTCCATCGGTCTAAGCTCCGTCGTGGTCGCACCCTCCTCGATCACTTTCTGCTCGCCGTGACCTCGTTTTAGCTTCTCCTTGATGTATCAGTGTCGCACACGAAACAGGTTCACCGGAGCTCCAGTGGTTCACCGGGAACGTCGTCTCCGTCGCCACCACGGACATGGAGATCCGCTACACACATGACCAACCTCCTCTGCGGCTTCGCCTCACCAACCAACTGTCGCAGCCGGACCTAGGTGAGCCCTGATACCTTCGCTACCCCTCCACTCCTTTGATTTCATAGCCATCTCATCGGAACGCGCACGCCATTGCCGCCATCCACGTCTGCACATGGGCAGACATGCCCCTACACGTCGTCACCCTAACCACGGGCCGTTGTGGTCCTACGTGGCTGCGCGGACCCTGCGCTGGCCCTACGCCGCTCGCAGCTGGCGTCCCGCCGCCATCGAGCCTCTCCCGACCGGGTTTGGCCTCCGGTTGGCCAGCCCTGTGCCGTGCTCTGTTCCAGGAGATGTTGGGGACTTTGGAAATGCGAAGATGAGAAACTTCGGGGCCCTAAATGCAAAACTTGTGACTGAAATGAATAGTGTCAACAATCGTAATGCGAATTAGAAAGACAACGAGGTCTCTTTTGCAAAATAGAAGTTTTATAACCTGTTTATTTCCGCTGTAACTCTGATCACATGCTTATATTCCGCTGTTAAATTAAATTGTTCATAACTCTGATAACCTGTTTAGATTCCGCAGTTATAAACAATCACTACAAAAAATCCTTCTTTTTATGACAAATTCCCTTATGACGGGTCCTATTTTTGTCATGTAATGTAATATAATGTGACGGAAAAATATTGGTCGTCATAATTTTATGAGCCCCAGTAGCATTTGTGATGACATCGTATATAGTGTCACAAAAAAGTAACAAATTTCGTCACTAAATGTTAGGCGCAAGGAGCCGGTTGACGACTTGTTTTTTGTGACGCCATATGCTAGTTTTTTGTGACAGTTTGTCGATGTCACTTTATCATCTTTCAAAAAATGACCGGCCCCAATGTCAATATACCTCCTGAAGGTGGACCCTACCTCCTTGCTGTTGACCAATTTCATTTTTTCCATCTCCCCTGACCGAACTGAAGAAGGAGGCGAGGCGGAGGGCGGCGAGCCTCTAGCGGTGTCTTGATGGTAGCGGCGAGCGAGGGCGGCGAGCGGTGGTTGGCGTCTGTGTGGAGCATGGCCGTGGTCGAGCAGGCTCTGGGCGGCCGGGCTCACCTCTCCCAGTGTAACGGCGAGGCAAGGGCTGAGGCAACATGAGATCCACCGCCAGATGACAGCCGGCGAGCGCGCAGATCACCAAAGGAACATCGCCATCGCCTCAGTTGGTAGGTGGTGGCGCATGGTGGGCAAAGTCGCCATCAATCCCTCCCCTGTTCACCTCCATTTGCTCGGCTATGGCACCCTCATCCCCATCCCCGTTCCTCTTTCTTCTCGCTCATTGCTCTCACATCACAATCCAATGTGCAATTCCTAATCAATTTCTTCCAGATCAATCGTGGCTCATGTCTCAAAGCGTCATCATCTACCACTTGCACTAGGCGGTCTAGCACAGCTAGGGTTGCCCCAACAACCCACACCCCTTGTTGTTGTTGCTACAACTCCTCTCGCCCACGGCCGTCGATCTAGAGAGATTGATTGATGATGTGAGCGGGTTGTTGCTTGATTATGTGCCCAGATTGCAAGGATGTCGTGGTCTTTGTTTGTCAATACCACGCATTCGGGTTGAACTTTGGAAAGAGATATTTCAAGTGCCCTAGGAAGAACTATCAAAATGTCGGTGTTATAATCATTTCAATCTTGTTTGAATGAGCATGCTTGAGAATGGTAGTGTTTTTAGCATTCAGCTTGATGTAGTGTATTGATTTTAATTTCCTGTTGTTTAAATTTGGATGCAGGGACATGTGCTAGGTATTGGTTTGAGGAAGAATATGTGGTGTTCCTTCTTGATAATGGTTATCTACCATCAAATTGCTTCTACCATTGCACCAGCTTTCGACAAATGAAGTTCCTAAGCTTGTTGGAAAAATTGATAGCTTAGAGCAGAGTCTGAACAAGGTGAAGGAAATGGTTGGCAAGAACCGGAAGGCATGGGAAGCTGCATTTGTCTTGTCTGTGGTTGTCAATGTAACATTCCTGGTGCTGGCCATTCTTTTGGTTGTAATTGTAATGTTGAAGTAGGCAATGATGATGTAGCAGGACATGCTGTGAAGTGGGTTGGATATGTTTGCCACATTTGATATGCTTTTGGCTATGATGATGAAGTAGACTAGCTAGGACATGTAGTGAACCTGCTGTCCAGGATGTATTTGTAGTTGGTATGAAAATATGGGCCTTCGTGCTCTTGGACTTCTCTTGTGTAACCTGTACATTTCTGATGTATGTTGGAAATAAAGATCCCTTTTGCTTATGATGATTTACTTGTGTGGAATGATTTTTTGGCAGCATGTCTGTAACTTCTAGGCTATACATTTTGTGATAGATTATATACATTCCATGATAGATTCTGGGCATTACATGACATTATCATGTGTCATGAAAACACAACAATCTGGGCACTATATATAACTTGCATCATGTGAATGAAGTCTGGGCACTATATATAACTTGCATCATGTGAATGAAATCTGGGCAATGTAACTTCCATCCACTGAAAATAGAGTCATTGCATATAAGGTCTTACAATTTCATAATTCAGATATAAATGTAGTAGCATAATTCAAATACAACAATATCAATAATAGAAAAGTTCATGGTTCACAAATCTCCGTAAATGCAAAGGTCACCATCATCATCGCCTTCTCCTCAAGTATTGCCTTCTTCAGGACTATGGTACTCAAGGTAGGTTTCATCTTCATCTTGATCATCGCCGTATGTTTCATCACCTTGAGTTGTATGTTTTTGTCGACGGATGCTCTCGATGAGGTCTCTACTAACAGGGCTGCCTGGTTCATTATCCATGCGCAACAAATCCATATCAGGATGAATGTCTCCCACTGCACCATCTCTTGATGAAGTATGCTCCTCTTGGTATGCCTCCTGACATCTCATCTATACTTGTTCATGGATTGGTTGGTTTGTGTCGGTCTCTTCAACATCAAATATATGTTAGTGGCCAAATTCTTGTACCACTCACCAACATGGACCTAACTTTGTATCTTCCAAGAAAAATACTTGTGAAGCATCAGTGGCTATAATGAAAGGATCATTCTTATACCATCGGCCTTGGCTATTTATGCTCTTGAAGTAACCATCATCTTTCAGCTGGTATGTCTTTCCCTCTAGATTGTACCATTCACACCGTCATAAGATAACAGTTCTATGCCCTTTGTTGTTCTTCACTCGTAACTCAACTCAATAATGTCTCGTGATTGTCCCATAGAAGTCAATTGTGTAACCACCGTGAGTACCTGCAGCTTTTGATGGTGGAGTTCTATGTCTTCTTGTGTTCGTCCACGAGCCATAGTGTGGTACCGCACCCCATTGATTATGCAGGCTATGTATGAACGCACTTTCATGGATCCGGCCGACATGCTAGTGAGTACAGGTCTTCATCAACATGTGTTGTGCCTTCAGATTTCAATTTCAGAATCTGCAGGTTGTAAACATACAAAATTATTGAGTTTCAGAGTGTATTGTATCATAAATTATTAAGTCATGTTGTAGAAGCTTTACACACATGATTCTCAAACCATGCAAATGAAATTGTGTTGACATCATTTTTTCAACATTGTTGACCTCTTGTTGTTCTAATTCTCGCCCTATACATGCCGCAAAGGAAGAAGATAGTTAGTCTTTTTGTGACACTTGTTTTGAATAAAGATGGCTCAAATGAAATTACAGCAATTACTCACTCTTTGTATTCATCAACCTCTTCGCAGCTTATTTAGAACAAACCAAACCATGGAGTCATAGTCTTTGTCTTCATAATGAAGTTTTGAAGCACCCAACAGTTTAACACCATGACCAAAAATAGAGTAACCATTGGGTGAGATGTTCTTTTCTCCATCCAAGTATCTTTCGTGCCTAGTGAACCTATTAATAATGTCACCGAAATATGTTGAGCACTTGGGTCATACACTCATAGGCAAAGTATGCCTCTCGCAATAGAACCTTCAGTGTCTTGCTTTATTGCGGACAAAACGCTTAAAGGTGCCCAATCTTCTCTCAATGGGGTACATCCATCCATACTGCACCGGTCCCCTAAGGAGTGCCTCATCAGGTAAGTGAACTGCTAGGTGAACCATAACATCGAAGAATACAGGACGATAAATTTTCTCTAGCTTGCAAAGGATAAGCACAATATCTTCCTTCATTTGTTTTAGTGCATCAACCTTTAGAGTTTTTGAGCAAAGTTGTCTAAAAAACCTACCCAACTCAGCAATTACTTCATATACATCTTTTCGCACCAAACCACGAAGGCCAGCTGGTAAAATACGCTGCAGTAGTATATGACAGTCATGTGTTTTCAGCCCATGCAATGATCCTCCTCCCTCCATATTGACACATCTTGATATATTGGAGGCATAGCCATCTGGAAACTTAACATTGCTCACAAATTGCAAGAACTTCTTCTTTGCTTATGGTGTTAGAATGTAACAAGCTCTTGGCTTTGAGGATGCAGCACCAGTGTCATCTAACAAATGAAGCTCTTTTCTTATACCTCTTTCTTCCAAATCTACTCTAGCAGCAATTGTGTCCTTTGTCTTGTTCGGAATATTAAGTAGAGTTGACAAAATGTTTTCACATATGTTTTTCTCTATGTGCATAACATCAAGGTTGTACTATAGCTTCAATTTTGACCAGTATGGCAAATCATGCAAGCTAACCTTCAGATGCCATACTGGTTCTCCACCACGACGTCGTTTTCTTGATTTCGGCTTATTTGGATTCTTGCCAGGAACATAGCAAACTTCATCCAACCTTGCCATAACCTCATCTGCACTAAATTTCCTTGGCTTCTCCCTATTTTTATGGTGGCCATTGAAAGATCTATTTTTCCTCCACGGATGGTTGTTTGGGAGGAAACGTCTATGGCCTATGAATCCAATTTTGTTGGTCAGACATTCGGAGCATGGATTCTCATCACAGTGCACACATGCGAAGTAACCCTTAGTGCTTCGCCGACATGGTACCTAATGCAGGTAGTCATGGATTCCCCACGTAATCGCCAGACGCAGACCAAGTCTTTGCCTTCATATGCATCATAAGTAGGGACACCATTCCAAAGAGTTAGCATGTCCGCTATCAAAGGTCGCATGAACACATGGAAATCTTTGCCCGGTGATTTTTGCCGTGAATTAGTAAAGCAAGCATGTAATTGGATTGGTCCATACACATCCATGGTGGAAAATTGTATGGAACCACTATCACTGGCCAGATGCTATATGAATTGGTCATCCGACCAAATGGGTTAAATCCATCAAGAGCAATGGCAAGCCTCAAATCATGAGGATCATCTGCAAAAGACTTGAAAGTATCATCAAATTCTTTCCAAGCTTCTCCATCAGCAGGATGTCTCATTTCATTCTCAACTGCTACCCTCTTTTCCTTGTGCCATCTTGCATATTGTGCCCGCTGCTTTGAGATAAAAAGCCTTTGGAGGCGTGGAATTATTGGAAAGTAACGGATGACCTTGTGAGGAACTTTCTTTTTGCCCTCCTTGTTCACTTTCCATCTTGTGAAGCCACAAACTGGGCAATGATCATCCTCTTCATGGTCTTTCCAAAATAAGGCACAATCATACTTGCACACATGAATAGAAACATAACCAAAACCAAGCTTCCGAAGTAGAGCTTTCATTTCATTATAGGACTTAGGGAGGCCGGTCACATTTTTTAATGATGTTGAAAGCAACTCAAGCATTGCATCAAACCCAGAATTTGTTATCCGATTGTACACTTTTATATGCAGCATTTTAATAATGAAACTTAGCCTAGACTCCTCGGTGCAACCTGGATAAAGTTCACGCTTTGCCTCTTCCATGATTTGCTTATATAAGTTGGCACCGACGCCATGGCTTGCTGCGGTGTATAGATCTTGAATCAAACCCTGAACTCCCCGTTCACTATCATCTAATATGACATCTTCAGCTTGTCCTTCATCATCAAGTGGAGCCTGGTCATTTCCATCCCATCCCATATCTTCAGGTACAACAGGGAGTTCTCCATCTTGTACAACATCATTATCTCCTTCTCCATGGTGAATCCAACTTGTGTACATTTTAGAAATACCATTGATTTCTATATGCTCTTGTACCTCAGCTTGACTTTTATCTCTTTGGTTCAGGCATTTGCGGCATGGGCACTTGATTTCCTCATGAGGCCTATATCTAGCTCTAACATGTGCCATGAACTGTTCAACACCATCCATATAGGCGGGAGTAAATGGCACACTGTTATAAACCGAGCTCCTATCCATCTGGACAATGTAAGTGCCAAGAATTTAAAAATCATGATGTGGACAAATTATGTTTATGCTTCATATATGTTGAAAAATCAACCTTGAACAATGGTTGCCGAGCCAGTGGCAAGCAGATGGGCTGGGCTGCGAGGCTTCAACAGCTCCTCTAGCCGGCCAGAGATGCACCAGCTGTGGTGGCCAGCGAGGCTTCAGCAGCTCCTCTGGCCGACGAGGCTGCAGCAGCTGCTTTGGTCGGCTTGGCTGCAGCAAGCACACGGTCGAGGAGCAGCCGACCGGCGACACGCTGGGACCTGAGAGGAGGAGCAGGCATCTAGGCGAGGGAGCAGTCGAGGTCAGCGCGCTGGGACCTGAGAGGAGGAGTAGCTTCACGCGGTTGCCCCCTAGCGCGCGCTCATCGAGCCCCAGCGAGGAGCACGTGGGGTACGGTGTCGCCGGCGAGGAGCATGTGGGATAGGGGTCGCCGGTTATGGAGCAGGTGGGGGTGGTCGGCGAGGAGCAGATGGGCAGATGTGGCCGGCCTCAACACATTTGTGTCTTAGTGGAGCAAACTTTCTATGACAGGTGGGGCCTTCATGGTATTTAGGCCTTCATTGTGCAAAGCTCATTTCTTTTTTTGATCTTTGCCAAAAAATTGTAACTAGTATTACTGCCACATACATGCTCCAAATTTGATGTTTTTTTTCTAAAATTTTCTAAAATCATGATGTATCCATTAGTTGCATTGAGTTTGGTCATATTTGAATGTAACAAAAATTGAACACTAACAACTTTGAATTTCCAAAAAGTGACAAAAACAAACCACATTTAGACAATAAAAAATATTTCAAATGAAAAAGTCATGAATACAAAAATTGAACAACTCATCAACATCTAAAACTTTTGTATAGACCATTTTTTCATATGACAAAGTGATTAAAACTTTGTTCTCAAATTCTTTGTTCATTACTAAGATGCATGTTCCTGGAACCATCCTAGAACTCGCCCTCAGAAGAAGCAAAAGGCAGCAACAATGGCGGTACGCCAACCAAAGAAGAATCATGGACGCCAATAAAACTCACTAGGCAAAGTGCAGCCATGCCATGCTTCGCCTGGAGGCCGCCCACCACCTAGGATAAGAAATCCCTTGCCTCCTAAGAACACTTCCAAAGCCAACCCTAAACCTATTGCCATCTCTAGTGCCAATAACCGCAAGGCCACCTCACACCAAACACCAAAGAACACCATAGAGACTACTAGCACAAAGGCCTAGTAATCCAACTAAGACCACAAACAGTCCAGCCATGTCTCAAGGCCACTTCAAAAAAACAATGCCTAGTCCTCTTAGATTCACCAGGCCTAGCCATGTCTTTGCTCGGTGCTAACCCCGAGCATACTAGGACCAGTCCAACCATGTCTATGCCTCACGCAAAGCCAATGCCTAGTCCTCCTAGATTCACCAGCAAAGTGCAACCATGTTCTTCCTGGTGCTAACCCTAAGCATACTCCTAGACCCACTATTACCATGTCTCACGAGGCAAATGACTCCCATAACTAGTATTAACCACCCAATCCCTCACAGACACCTCGCCAGTGGCTGTAGCTCTAGGCAAAGCAATGACATCAATGAGTCACCGAGCAATTTGATGTCGCTAATTCAGAGGGTAATACATGTGAAGGAGAACCAAGTGATGACTTAGTTCTAGGTAAACAATACATACTACCAAGCATTTGTTTCTCCAATCATTATTTATAATTGTTACTGCTTTAATAACACATTTTGATCAATATTTGCTAATGCAGCGCGCTAAAAGAATGTCCGTAAGAAAACCATGGGTCATGGCTTAGAGAAGATGATAAATAGAGGAAAGAAGTTGGCTATCCAGTGGTGAAGGGAAGAAAAGACCTGATGTACCACTTCAGCAAATGGTCGGCATCGAAAACTAGTGTTGCCCCGAGAGACAACTTGCCTATCTTAACATCTTGGAAGCTATATCAAAAGATGCGGACCGCACAAATAACAAAAGTGCTTGAGAAAGTGGCGGTAAGATAGCTATTTCACTCCAAATACTTCCTTTCATTACTCCACTACCATGTCAAAAATTGTGTCTAATATCTCATATGTGTGACTGCAACAAGGTTGGATGTGGATATTAAG
This sequence comes from Miscanthus lutarioriparius, assembly GCA_904845875.1. Taxonomy (NCBI): domain Eukaryota; kingdom Viridiplantae; phylum Streptophyta; class Magnoliopsida; order Poales; family Poaceae; genus Miscanthus; species Miscanthus lutarioriparius. The sequence continues at coordinate 12,898,738 of CAJGYO010000019.1, forward strand.
AACGAGGGACCAAGCAAAGTCAAAGCATGCACCGATATCATCAAGAAGGGAGTAAGGCAGCAGAGGTATCACCCGAAAACAAAGTACTTCGACCCTACACTCACAATGGAACAGCTCTTGGCCAAACAAATTTCCACCAAAGATGAAGAAAGAGGAGGGGTAAAGTCGGTAGAGTACTTGGTGTGACCCAAAGAATAAGGTCCATGCCTGAATTATCTCCTTTTGTTATTATGCAATGCAACATGTGCATGTTAATGACAACTCTTTATTGCATTTGTGGTGCAGGAAAAATCTGCTAAGAATAAAGTTAACTGAGGCCAAGTGCAAATTGCACCAAAAGACTGGAGCTAGGTCATATATTGCCCATCGATACAGCCCGGGTATGTGATATTTGTGTCTTTTGTATAATTAGCTTGAAAGATGGGACATTTGTAGCTTAGTAATTACCATGTGCTTGTGGACTATCAAGTTAGCACTTGCTCCACTTATTTCTAGATGAGCTCTAATTTTGTATTTGATTGTGGCTTTGGCCCTTTGATTTCTGAGATGAGCTCTGATTTTGTAGTTGATTGTGGCTTTGGCCCTATGATTTCTGAGATGAGCTCCCATGTTCATAATATTTATACTGTCTTTGAGTGAGCTATAATCGGTAGGTGTTTATGCTCCTAATCTCTTAAGTTGACCATTTCAAACTGAAATATGCAATACAAATTGTTATGTCATCGAGAGATGCTCATCAACAGTAGTAGTAGGTGTTGATTAGGCCAAGTTATTCTTCTTGATCTGTCCAGTGTTGATTGATGCATAATCTGAGTTGTTTTTCTCCAACTGCCGTAAATTAGTTGACTGTTAGTGATTGTATTTGTTGTTGGCATAAAAATCTAGAGGCAAATACTTAGGCAAAAACTAGTATGATGTCTAGTGCATACATATTTTGGCATCTTGGTGTTTGGCATGTACATATAATTCATGGCTACTCTTATATCTTCTGCTTTTAACATGCTGCAGAGGCCTAAGTACAACAACATGGAACCGAATGTTGTTGATTTCTTTGGGGAGTGCATGACTAGTCGCCAAAGTGGTCGTACTCCTCTTGCAGATGAAATATATGTAAGTTCCTAAATGATTGGATACATCTACTGTACTCAAGTAAATGCCTTACATCTTTCATCGTTCTATGGCCTTGTTATTAATCGCATTCATTTTATGTAGGAACAAATGGTGGCAGAGAGAAGGAAAGAGAGCCGGAAAGAAGGAGAAGCACAAAAGTCTCCCTCAACTATTGTTGCTGAAAGTCTCAGCCACATCAGCCATTCATCCACCTTTCTTCCAAACATTGGTGTCCCTAGACTATCGAAGACTGGCCAAGCCTCATCGACAGCAGCACAAGCACGCCTTCAAGCTGAGTTTGAGGCAAGACTTCAAGCTGAAAGAGATGAAGCTGCTAGGAAGTAGGAAGAATTGCAAGCACAACTTCAAGCTCAGCAGGCCGCACTCCAAGAAAACCAAAGTTTGTCTGCGCCCGGACTCAAGAGGAAGTGAAGGGATGAATACCAAGTTTGAAGAGACTAATGCATCTCATGAGAGCTTTCCTCAAACTTCGGAAAAGATTGAGTAGGTATGAATGCAGTTTCGCAGGATGAGGCTTTTGCCTATGTTATTGCTACCTAGCTAGAACTTACTCTGTGTGGTTGGAACTTTGTCAGTCCAATGTGCTATCTATTTATCTGTTATGTTGGTGACCTGAAACTATGTGGTGGAACAAGTGTGCTGGAACAATGTGTGGTAACCTGCAACCAGAAACTTATATGTATGCATGTTTGTGGATGATAACAATGTGTGGCTGGAACAAGTGTGTATGATTTATGACCTGTGATGTCAATCATGTGGATGATGGCTTCAGTGCATTCTGTGGATGATGGATTGGATGATATATGTGTATTATGCTTTTGTGAGATGTGATGAAAGATCTGTGTCGTCACTGAATATGCATGCCACGCTCGTCATGAATGAAGACAACTTGTGACACCATACAGTCGTCTCAAAATGCATCAAACTACCATCCAAAACAAGACGAAATATAGTTGTCACAAAATATAAAATTGTAGATATGACGTTATTGTGGCGTCACAAAAACCCATCCAAACATGTCTTCCACCGAATCATTTGTGATGGCGCGTACATAAAGTGACGCGTTGACTATCCAATATGTGACGAGCACAGCCGTCATAAAAGATAACTAATATGTGACGCTGGAAACACACCGTCATAAAAGGTAACCACATTTTGTGACGGTTCTCCATGGTATCATCACGAGGTACATTATGTGACGGTCGTTATATGACGATCGGCGTGACGCTGCCTTTTCGTCATAAGATGCTTTTTATGACAAATTATGTACTTACCGTGACAATTTGCCTTTGTCATACAAAGCCCAAATTTTTGTAGTGAATAAATATTATACTCTGATGTTGTATTAAAGGTGATGTAAGAAATGGTTAATAATAATGTAAGCTTTATTCTCTCATTTGTGATCCTGATGGAAAAATATGGATTTTTGGGTTCTCCCTCAGGGTGTGCCCGATGGAACTGCATAATTTAGTGTTCTCTCTTAAGTACTTAGTGTCTAATGGAAGACAAGTACTCCTAGGAGGCATTAGATTAGGCGGTTCTGTCACAGGTGGTATCAGAGCATAAATGAGGAAATAAAGCTTCAGAACCTCTTTCTAAATAAAATTTGACAACAAATTCTTTTCAAAGAATAGGACATCTTTATGCGAAGCTATATAAGTAGCCCTATTACTATGGTTATGTATCCAGGATAGATGGCACTCTGCTGACTTAGGTAGGCTTAATCAAGTTTTCTGCAGGTATACTGACCCCGAGCATAGTTCGATAGTATCGACTAGCTACAGGGAGAGAACGATGTGCCAAAAATCTGAGAACGGTTGCCCTATATGTTGGCAACGGTGGAAGGATGTATAGGATGTGCATTCATGCATACCCTGTTTGTGCATTGTAGTGCCCGTATTGCTTGCAGATACGCCATCCATAGGTGTCACGCGTGTCGTATTGTGCACGATTGACTCGTTCCTATTCCGAGTTATTTCAGCACTGTGGCTTCGTGCTCCATGTTCGCCTGTGGTTCACACCGGTCGTGACCCACGTCTCCCTATACTCTTTTCTGCGCTATTGTCGAACAACTGCCCTGCAGTCGTACTAGTAGTAATGGCCTCGAACATCGCTCGCCTCTAACGCGCGAAAAAATTTGGTCGATTCATTCGTAGTGATCCCACGCAGAAACCCTGGTGGATCACGCCAGGACCACTGACCGCTCTGCCTTTATAAGCTAGGCCTGGTTTAGCCGTTGGTACTACACTCGGCGCACTTTCACCCGTTTAGCTTTTCTTTTGAGCAACCTTTTTGCTCAGTCCTTACCCGCCTGAACATTAGTAGTTACTGCCTGAACATTAAGGGCTTTCCCAGAATCCTACATGCCACCCTGCAAAAAACTCGGAGTCAAAGATCGTCCCGAGTATGAGGGCCATGAGTATGAGAAGCATGGCACCGAGCGGTGTGAGGTTACCGTCTACATTAGGAAGAGTGAAGAGTTCCCCAACATCACGGAAGCCTAGAATGTGACCGCAACCGGGTTTCGCTTCATCGACACCTACTAGGTTGTGGCTCGCAAAGCCTTGCGGTACCTTTGCCAGATCTATGAGGAGCCTATAGCCCAAACCCCCATGAGGTTCTTTCCACCTTTGGAAAAGAATCGACGGGCATGGAGGGCTCGCATGGAGGCTTTGCAAGGGTGGGATGTGCAAGAAGGTAGTCCAACCGTGGTGCACTTGAGCACGTACTTGCTTGCTCTAGATGAGTAGTATGACCGGCAAGCTTTGGAGCTAAGGAAGTGTCTCCAGCGCGCCGAGGAAGCCGAGATCTTCTCTAGGATGCTCCAGGTACAGCTCGCCGAAGCGCATGCCTGTGCGGCAGTCGCAGAGAGTCGAGAGACTGCCATGTCAGAAGCTCTGAAGGAGGCGGAAGATCAGCATACCCATCAGTTGGGAGAAGCCAATCTTGTCACCAGGGCCAAGCGGAGGACGCTTCCTACTGAAAGGTAGGATTCCTCGATCTTAGAGGGGATCCTTGTCCACCCGCCAGAAAGAAGCAGAACTGGTGTTGCAGTGCTGCCAGCACCTCCACCCTCAGAAGTGTTAGAAGTAGAACCCTTGATTCCTCTCACTTAGCTATTGCCAAGAGAAGAGGCAGATCCATAGCCAGGGCGATAGAAGAATCCACCGAGCCTAGGAATGAAGATGCATGGTCCAGAGTAGATTAGTTGCCTTGGGATGTTGTACCCATAGTAGTAGTGCTTTTCGTCGCTGTCCTCCGGTATTGTACTCTTGTCGTTGTTGTTCGTCCATAGTTGTTGGGATCGTCCGCCGTAGGGAAGGTGAATGATGTGTCGAGAAGGGGAGAGTGAATGCCTATATGATGTACCCATATAAGACCGTTGGAATGTGCATCTTGTTTATTTCATTGTGTTTATTGCATCCATCTACCCTTAAGTTCATAAGACGTGCTTAGAGTTTTCAAGGGCGATGTTAAGCGGGTTACAAGAGAAGTTACCATTCAGATACTAGCAAACTAGTCGTGATTGGATAACATAGGACACTGTATCGACTAATTGTGGATGTCCCAGCAGAACACTTGAACCTCCTTAAACCAAATCCGTCTTTGGATTTGAATTCCTTGTTCCTTGTTGCGAAAGCAACCATTGTTGTTTAAATCTTCCCTTTCAATACCCCTCTTACTCTGTGGTCTTTGACCCCACCGCCTTTATGCCGTGTAAATTGGTAGTAGTTGTCTGGTTAATAGCTTATGGTGCCGTGATGAAACCGAAGGCCCTTGTGGAACAGCTGCCACATGGTGACGCTGCTCGGCACACGCTGGTATCGAGGTTGTTGACCAAGTACCTTTACCAAGTTACACTGCCATACTGCTTTTGCTATAACTATTCTTCTTGGAAATATTCAGGTGTTCAAACAGGAAATCCACAACGGGTTGATGAATAGTGTTCTCTCTAATAAACAAGAGGAGGTGGTTTTGGAGGAAGAACGTATGACATGGTCTTAGTCTGCATGAAAGAAGGATGTGGTCAAGGAATGGAAAGAAAAACAACAGCAGTAAAGAAAGTTAGCCGTGGGTAGTTGTGAGTGATTGTAAAAGCCTGAGTGGACGTCATGTCCCAAGTCCTGTGGCTCGCTTGAACGTGCTACGCATGCTGGATTATTTCACTGCGTGCCCTACGGACGTCTTCTGTGTTGGGCCCATTAGCACCCTGATTTCGTGTGTCCGTAGCATCGTGCTGCACTCGCCGTCTTCGTGCACTGTGCGTTTCTCTTTTCCCCAGCATCCGGTCAGCTCTCGACTCCTATGCCCTCGTCCCTATACCGAACCCCCTTTTTTACCCTCCCTTCTTTCTTCTTTTGGGGACACGGCCGCTCGCACGCCTGCCTCATCGAGCGAACCCTCTCCTTTCCTCTCCTTATCCTCTCTACCGCTCGCGTAGGAAGAGCACCATGACCGACTTTATCCCCATAGCATGAACCATCTGTGTATCCTATCCACGTCGTCTCCACTTTCGGTGCATTGCATTCCACCTCCGTTCGCCACTATAAGATACCCTTGGTCCTTGCTCTTCTTCTTCATCCCCATCCCCTCGAACCTGACATAGAGCTACGAGATCTAGTCGTTATTGTGGAGCTAGGTTTGTCAGTCTGAGGTGATGGTGTAATCTGAGAAGAAAGGATCTAGTTTTCGAAGAAGTTCAAGTTCCCTTTGGTTAGTTGGTCTTAGGGTTCACGATGTTTGACTTCTTAGTCTCCTGTTTCTGGATCTGTTGATCATATGTCATGTTTTGGATAACCATTATCTTGTTGTTTCTCCATTGCCCTCTTCTATCTCGCCTTCTGGATTAAGTCTCGGTTGGATTAGGTTGCTCTTAACCATGTATCTCTAAATCCCCGTGTGGTTTAGTATTCGAAGTTGTGTAGTCTTTCATGTGATCTCTGATCTTCGTAATGTAATCGTGTTTCCCCTCTTCTGGTTCTTGCTTCGAATTTCAGGACGAGATTCTTTTTAAGGGGGGTTGGTTGTAACACCTCTAGTGTTATGAGCTCACTTAGCACCTAGGTTAGACCTAAGAGAAATTAGCCAATAATTTTTTGGGTTTTTAAAACAAACATGGAATGACGAGCGAGTTTTATGTGGTTCACTTTGATGGACTAAACTAAATATCTGAGTTAATTCACTTAGTGCGTAAAAGTATTTAAAATGTCCGATGATGATTCTAGCAAGTAAATGGTGAATGGCTTGTTCTGTTGGATTGAGCATGAAAACAATTTTTATAAACAAAAATAAAATATAACTTGTAAGTGGTTCTTAAATAAAATTTGCAGTTGTGTTAAAGGTACACTTTTTGGCGATTTTTAAAATGTAAAATAGTTAAATAACGCCCTGATTTTTCGGTTCTATTGTTTGGTATAAAGTGCGAGCTATGTCGTGAAATGGTTAAGCACTACATCTATGTTTTCACATGATCAGTTGCAGTTAGGTGTATACTAGGACGTGGTGCAGGTCGTGGTTACGTTGCTCACGCAAAAATTTACCGAACTTCGCTAGAACGCGTTGAGAACATGTCGTTGGCGCTCTGTTCGTGGACCAGCAACTGTACCGAGTGATCTCAGCCGCTTGTCTCAACTACCTCGCCCCGCTCGCTCTCAGCCGATCATCCCACCTACTCCCGAGCTGCTACTGCTTTGTACAGCTTGCTCTCCCTCCCTCTGCTGGCCTTGCCAAGCCCCTCATGCACCTCACTTCCCTCGCTGCCTCATGCCCGCACCATCGCTCTGCTCTCCCCCTTTGGCTGCTGCTCGCCGTGGCCGCGTCCACCTTTGGTCGTGCCCACCACCGACATTGTCGCGCCGTACGCGTCTACCCGCTGCACTGCTGTGTGCCCTCATCCACGTCTCTGTTGGCACCTTCCCTGGACCACCTCTGGCTGTGCCTTCAATGCCAAGGCAAGCCCCCAGTAACCCTAGCCCCGCCTTGGCCACTGTGGCTATAAAAGCAGAGCATCATTGCTGCATCACCATGGCCGCCTCTCCTCCCCATCCAAAATTCATCGAGCACGCATTGCCCCTCTCCAACTCCTTTCTCCCACCACGGACCGAGGTCTCTAGCTCGCCACTCAACGCAATCCCGTCGGCTGTCGTGCACTAGTGCGCTCGACCAAACTGATCTCCTCATCGCCGGCCACTGTGTCCTCCGGTCTAAGCTCCACCGTGGTCGCACCCTCTTCGATCACTTTCTCCTTGCTGTGACCTCATTTTAGCTTCTCCTTGACATATCGGGGTCACACACAAAACAGGTTCGTCGGAGCTCCAGTGGTTCGCTAGGAACGTCGTCTTCGCCGCCGCCATGGACATGGAGATCTGCTGCACACATGATCAACCTCCTCTGTGGCTTCGCCTCACCAACCAACTGTCGCAGCCGGACCTAGGTAAGCCCTGGTACCTTTGCTACCCTCTGCTCTTCTGATTTTGTAGCCATCTCGAAACGTGTGCGCCATTGCCACCATCCACGTCCGCACGCGGGCAGACATGCTCCTGCACGCCGCCGCCCTAACCACAGGCCGTTGTCGTCCTGCGTGGCCGCGCGGACCCCGCGCTAGCCCTACGCCGCTCGCGGCTGGCGTCCCGCCGCCATCGAGCCTCTCCCGACCGAGTTTGGCCGCCGGTCGGCCAGCCCTATGCCGTGCTCTGTTCTAGGAGAGGTCGGGGACTTTGGAAATGCGAAGATGAGAAACTCCAGGGCCCTAAATGCAAAACTTGTGACTGAAATGAATAGTGTCAACAGTCGTAATGCGAATTAGAAAGACAATGAGGTCTCTTTTGCAAAATAGACATCGCGCACTGGGCCTCCCCTCTTGGGCGGGCCTGCTCGCCAGTTGGACCGCGCGTCCGCTCGGACTAGGCCGAGTTGGGCCATATTTGGCCCACAAGCTCCGTTTCTTTTTATCTAGTGTCGGTGCAGAAAGTGACCAACACGTAAATATTTATAGTTTTGTTGTACATTGTGATCGGAGGTGGCCTAGCACTCAATGACACATGGTTTATACTGGTTCAGGCAACGTGCCCTACGTCCAGTTTAAGTCGGTCGGTGACTTTATTCCTGAGCCCAGGTGCTCGAAGTTTGCTATGGGTTTGCAAACAGAAGGGAGAAAGATGGGGGGTACAAGAGGTCCGGTCGGACTCTGGTCTGAAGGGCCGAGAGTGATGGGAGCTCCGCTATGTGCTAAGTGTTCGAGCGTGTGCTCGGTATAACTTTAGAGTGTCTAAAGTTACAGAGGGTGTATCAATGTAAGTGAACAGATCGATCTATCTATTTTGGGAGAGAGCGCATCCCCTTTTATAGATGAAGGGGATAGCCTTACAAGTGAGAGGGAGAGAGTGTACGTATGCTAAGTCTTGTTGCCCACACTATTGGGTACAGGATGATTGTAGGCGCCCATAACACTGTTAATGTCAGATGCATATGGGAGGTTGCGTCGTCTTCTTCAGGTATGGCAGACGTCGGTGCCTGCCACACTGTTGATACCCAGAGGCATGCAAGGGGTTTTACCATGTTCACCTGGTATGGTAAATGCCAGCGCCCACAACACTGTTGATGCATCAGAGGCACGTGGGGGGAGCCTTACCGTGTTTGTCTGGTATGGGAGTTGATGGCGCCCACAATAGTATAGGGGAAATGTCGGCGCCTACAACATGCTTGGGTTCTATCATGCCAAGAAGGTCGCAGGGTACTGTCTAGCAGGTGTACATGGTAAGGTCCTTGGTATTACGGTTGACTTGAGTGCCCTGCCTTACTTTCTCCATCCATTTCTTGGTCCTTACGAAGCGGGCGTCCCCGGTCGGTTGGTTTCAGTCGGCTCTGATTGCGCCAGTCAAAGAGGAGCTATAAGCAGGGGTTCGGCGCATCCCCGATCGGAAATGCGGGTCGGAGTCAGAAAGTGGTGTTTGGCCAGGCCTTCCGGTCGGAGAGACCATCCGGAGGTGGGCCACCGTCGGAAGCGAGCGCTGTTCCTTGTGAGGCCTTCCGGTTGGAGAGGCGGGCCAGAGTCAAAAGCGGGCGCTGTTCCTCCTCGGCCAGGCCTTCCGGTCTGAGATTGAATTGTCCTTCTGGCCTGTCGTTTAGGTGTTTGGGCCGGCCCATGAGCTGTGCGTTGTTCGCAACGTTGTCTGCTGGGCTGAGCCTTTGTTGGGAAGCCGGTCCATGAGGGATCCCGGGTTTATAAACCCGACACTTAGATTTAATATTTTCTATTAAATGACAAATCCAATTTTTTTGAACTCTACACAAATTGTACAACATAGTGAACACATAAAATCACATGCTTTAGTGCAAAATAATTTGCCTTAAAAATTAATCTATTGTTGTTGTAATTAATTAAATTAGTTTCCTTGCTCCAAATGCTATGAAATTTTTATGGTAGGTTCATCATATGGTTAGGTGTTCACTGTAATTTTTGTAGCTACAGAGTAATTAAATTGCTAAGATAACAAATGAGCCCTAGTTTGAATATATAATAAATCAAATAAATGAAATAGAGAAACACCTTGGAATTGTATAACTAAAACACTTGTTGGGAAATGACACCTTTCTCGATGATGTTGATACATAGATTAGTACGTTAGTCATTAGAGCTAGCTTGTTAGTTCGTAGTATGTACTCGGTTTTAAGAGTTGTTGTCTAGTTAATTAACTGTTGCATTATCTCGACATCGCATTGCATACCATAATAGGGACAATGATGGATCGTGGAGTCAGCTAGAGTATCGAAAAAGATGGTGTCTCGATGATCGTGTCACCAAGATGGAATGCTAACTTTTGGTTATATTTTACTCAGGCAAGCCCCGGTGCATAACCCCTACTTTTCTACACTTTAAATTATATTTGTGCTTTAAGTTTTAAGGAGTTGAATGAAACCCACTTGCATATATATATCTTTATCCTATGAGTCTTACTAGTATGACAGGATCGTGTAGATTGCTATGCTATAGGACTCCGATAGAAGTCGAGTGATTGCCTGTCCCTCGCGAGAGATAGGAAATGTAGACTAGGCAGGGATATTGTTTGGGTATTGGTGGGTGTAAGAGATTGTGTCCTGCGGCCAATGAGGCATAGATTGGTTATACTTTTTCCCTGTCTATGTCGGTTAAGGACCGGTCGTTGCATTAGGTCTAGGCAGGTCACAGACTTATTATCCCAAGCACATACTTGGCTATGGGCGCAGGGAAGACTTGTTACTCTCTTGTCATGGGTTTCAGCTCTTTCCAGACCGACTTTCAGGGTGGTTTTTGGGTGGAGGTCCTTGCACCGCACTGAGTCCAGGACTCAGGAGCGGGGGCTTGGAGTCCAAGTTTGGACGGGGATCTGGACCCCGTGACAGGAGGGTAGTGGGTTGGTCCTGCTTGTGCCTGGGGTACAAGCGGGGCGTGTGTTTCGGGGTACTCAGCTGGGCACATTGATTCGTGAATCGCTGGGCGATCTAGTACGACTTGTATACATTCTAGCAACGTAGTAAGAACTGGAAGATGAAAGATGGTAAAAATAATTCTGATTGCCTACCACCTGCTTGAAAGTAGCATAGGTGCTTACATAGAATGGCTAGTTAATGAACTAATGATGACTGCTAATAAAACTGAATATAAGGATGCATGCTTAGTAATGCTTCCTGTAGATGCAATAAACCCACAAGCTAGATAACCTTGCATATCCTTGGAGTCTTTTCTTTCCTCTTATCGGGTAAGTCTTGCTGAGTACAATTGAGTACTTAGGGTTTTATTTCCCCCTATTGCAGGTGATAGGTGGACGCTAGAGCTGACCCTTATGTGTGGATTCCTCCTGGTGGGCTCAGAGAGGATTCCTTTACGCTACGATCATAGTCTTTATTTATAACTCTCACTAAATGTTTTTATAAATAGAAGTTTTATATCCTGTTGTCATAATTTATATAACAATGCTTCACAATGTCATGAATAGATATTTATTTCCGTTGTAACTCTGATCACATGTTTATATTCTGCTGTTAAATTAAATTGTTCATAACTCTGATAACATGTTCAGATTCTACAGTTATAAACAATAAATATTATACTCTAATGTTGTATTAAAGGTGATGTAAGAAATGGTTAATAATAATGTAAGCTTTATTCTCTCATTTGTGATCCTGATGGAAAAATGTGGATTTTTTGGTTCTCCCTCGGGGTGTGCCCGACGGAACTGCGTAATTTAGTGTTTTCCCTTGAGTACTTAGTGTCTAATAGAAGACAAGTACTCTTATGAGGCATTAGATTAGACGGTTCTACCACATCCAAGTCCATATTATATGCAATATGAGCTGATGATCAAGAACTTGTGAGAAACTTGGTATCATTAGCAGCCGTCTCTACATTACATTCTCCTCTCTTCTCTGTTTTGATGCCTTGATGCTCCAAGTTCATGATTAAATGGTGATTGACATATTTCTGAGGCCTCTACTACTGCTACTATTCATTTTTTTTATATATTGTTGTTTTATAGGACTACTTTGGTTTATAGACTTAGAAAATTGGAAGAAAACTTAGATGCATTTTGAGTGGTTAATGATTAGGATAAAAAATCACTAACAATATTTTTAGAAAAACAATAAAACTATAGTATCATTTATCAAGAGCCTGATATGTAAAGTTCTCACTAACAGAAGCAGTCGACCAATGGTAAAACATAAGGTATATATACTACTTACTTAATAAATGATAACTAGGACAAATTAGACAAAGAGCAATTAGAGATAATAAATCAAAACTTAGTCTTCAAGAAAATTGAGTATCTGATGTTCTGCATTGCTCTTTAAAGCTCACACACTAACAAAACTTGGAACTATCTGCACTAAAAATGCCTGAAGAACAGAACTAAAAAAGTTCTAGGTCTCCTTAAAGGCTTAAAGACAACTCCACAACAAATACAGTAGCACAGATGCCAAAACTCTAAGCCAGTAAGCCTTTTCCAATATAGTAGAATGACTGAGAGGATGAAACATAACAATTGATCATGAAAACACCCAAAGCTGTAAATGATTTATTGATTAGGAAAGCTAAAAGGATACTGAAGCAAAACTTCTTGCATAATGCACTTGTCGATAACTATATGAAGGGGCATATCAAACAGTGAACTAAAGTCCATAGCTGGTTTTTTCTTCTTATCGATATTGACTCAAAATCAAAGCTGGCAAGTGATTGGTTCTTGCTTTTTTGTTGCACGTCACTCTTCATACGGTAACAAGCTGCATTCTTTAGTATGGGGTTCAAACTAAGATTGTAAGGAATACTGATATTCCATGGCTGATTTATATTACCAAACTTCCCATTGTTTTTACTGTTTGACAGTTTAGTAGGCCCTGATTCAGAATGTAATGGATAAACTGCATTACCATGTGATACTTTCTCTACTGACCTTTTATGATCAATATATAAGAACTCCCCAACTGAATCAATGTTTTCAGATGAGGAACTAGTTCTCTTCATAAACCTGTGAAACGGGGAAAACTAACTATACTGATAATCCAGTTCTAAACCATCAGGCAATGCAATATGCTTAGTATTCTGTGAGTGCACAGGAACATGTTGGCAACTCAAGCTTTCATCTTTCTCACACTCATCAATACTGTCCCAACTAGTGCAGAGGTGATGAATTGTAATACTAAAAAATATTTTTGATAGATTCTTTGCATTTTTTATCAAATTATCTCAAGTGGCTGCTAGATGGTTCTTAGTTTCCTCTGGTTCAGACTATTCTGATTTTTGGAATTTTGTTGTATATCTCTAGGCTTCTTTGGTCATTCAACTTCTGTTGCCATCCTTCCTGCCATGAATCATGATTACATCAAATTACTTTAGATGCTTATATGATTCCTAAGTGGTTAATTCTTTTCATCTTTGCCTGCAATAAAAGTAAGCTCATTATCAAGAAGATAAGTATTTTCACTCCTGTATCTCACCTTAGACTACTATATCTTGTTTAAGTATAAGTACCTTCGATAGTAACTCCAGACCTCACTAAATGGGGAATAGAACCTTGAGAATTATTCAAGGTTGGAACTTGTGGGTTTTGGTTCCAACCAAAACTAGGATTAAATAAATTTGCTCCACCCAATATACTTTTTTGCAACTCGATGGGGGCACCACTAGAAGCCAGTCCTTCAGGAAAATTTGGAATTTGAGCCATTGAGAATGGATTTGATGGTTTTGTCTTGTCCACTGTCCTCCCAAAAGGACCTTCTGGGTGAGTCCTGGGAAAAGGCGCACCACCATGTATCAGTGGCACCTGAGCAGTACCATCTTGTAGTATATGTGGTTGCTCATACTCAATTCCCATGGAAGGTTGACCTTGTCTACTAGCCTTACCAACCTGTTTCCCCTTTCTGGTATTCTGTCCAGTGGATATAGCATCTGACTTTAAGTTGTCTTCAGAATGCAAATCCCCATCTATTAAGTGAAATGATTCCTTGCCTCTCTTGGTAGCTATTAAGTGACATTTTTCTAGTCCCTGGCATTTTGCATCTGAATTCTAGTCCTGCTGCTTGCCATCCTTATTTCTAGGACAAGGCTGCTCTTTTCTAATCCTGCTGCTTGCCTCTCTTGGTAGCTATTAAGCTGAGCCAACGACTGGGGGAATTGAAATGGGCCCAACGTACTAATATTGTCAACAAATTGTGGGCGGGGGCTTCCCCTGTTGTACTATTTTTGAAAAAAAAAATCCTATTTTTGTAGAAGTGTTGATCTGCCATGAAATTTTACACATGCAAGGATTACATGTTGCAATGGATGTCATGAATACAAAAATAGCGGCAGCGCTGCGCAACAGGACCAAAATTGTTATGATGATCGAATGGCCCCCTACTTATAAGCAACTGTTGTTTTTTGACACCTTTCCTATCCTCTATGTTTGGGAAGCAGCAACTGCCTTTTTTTATACCTTTTCCTCTCTATGTTTGTTAAGCAGCTGTTGCTTTTTTTGCCAAATCTCCCCTCTCCTCTCCTCTCCTTTGTTTTGTCGATGATAAAATTGTCTAAGTCCATACATTATATGGAATATGAGCTGATGATCAAGAACTTGTGAGGAACTTGGCATCATTACCAGCCACCCCTACATTACCCTCTCCTCTATTCTGTGTTATGATGCCTTGATGCTCCAAGTTCATGATCAAATGATAAGTGACATGTTTCTGAGGCCTCTACTACTACTACTACTTGTTTTTTTATATATTGTTGTTTTATAGGACTACTTTGGTTTATAAACCTTTTTGATTTCTTATACCTTCTCGCGTACCTAAAGCACACTTTCATGCATCTATTAGAACAAAGCGCGAAATAATGTCGTGGACACCAGACAGTGCAGCCCGATGCCCTGAGCATAATGAGCAGCCAACCTATGAGGAGCAAGCACTAGAGGACCAGCTTACTCAGGAGCAGTTCGATAACATGTTAGAAAAGGATCTAGAAGTGATGCTTACTCAGGAGCAGTGTGACGAGGAGGAAGGGGAGCAGAAGGAAGAGCAGGAGAGGCTGCTGAAGGCGAAGAAGAAGAGGATGATGAGGAGGAGGACTCAGAAGAGGGATATATAAGTCCCGAGGATCATTTCCCACGTGAAGCCAGAAGGAGGCCAACGGAGGAAGATTTGAACAAGGATTTTGACTCGAACGAGGAGATAGGGACAAAGCCTTAGCTTGTAAATTTTGGTAAAGCTTTGGCTGTGTTACCTCTGCTAACACTTTAACATGTCATATATAGAGGTCCCTCCTAAAACTCAGAAAAGACGACATCGATGTCCGCGACATCTCGCCAGACAAGATAGAGTAGAGGAAAGGAGAGTAGAGGCAACAGCCACAGAGGCGGACATTGAGGTCTCTGCTCCACAACCTCAAGACACAACCATGAACACGACTACCAAGCCAAAGAGGAAACGAGGGGATAGAAAAATAAACCAATATCCAGATAAGACATGCTATGTGATAATGGAGGTCGGGCCAGCAGGGGAGATCCTTGAGCCGGAGGAATTCAAAGGATGATTCCGTAATGCGATCGGGGCCCTGGTAAGAGAAGAAAAAGGATGAACTATAGGATAAGTAGCTGAAGCTCAATTTTAGATTTCCGGAGGGTAAGCAAGAATTGGTAAAAAATGCTTTCAAGATCATGGGAGAGTCATTCCTACGATGGAGGTCGGAGCTCAACAAGAAGTATATCCTAAAGGGGTTAACTCCCTTCAACGAGTTCAGCAACATAACTCCTAGTCAATGGGAGGAGCTCGTGGCTCAGAAGACTTCACCGGAGGCATTGGAGCTCAGTGCCCGTAACACCGAGCTGGCGAAGAGGAACAAACACCACCATCATCTAGGCCTCGGTGGCTACTATGCCAAGAAAAAGCAGTTTAGGAAGATGGACGAAGAGGCCGCAGCTTCTGGGAATATCAATGTGAAGAATTTGAAGGTACACTCAAGAAATTGAATAGATGCGAGGAGTACAGAATCATCCGATGGTAATCTTAAATTTGATAAGCCAGAGACCCAAGAGGCAGTATTAGGGATACTGAAATATGCTGAAGACAAGGAAAAGGGCTCATTCAATCCTTCCAGAGAGAGAGACGAGCTTAGCCTCGGCTTGGGAAACAACGAGCACACAAGCCGCACCAGGGGGCTAGGGAAAAGGACGACCTAGAAGCACGGATTTGAAGAGGACAGGCACATGTACAAGAAACATGGCAGAGACCGGGAGACTAATCTTGAGCTTCAAGTGAAGGCTCTAGTTGCGAAGGCGCTGGAGGAGCAAGGACTGACTACGGAGCCACGGACATTAATGACGCCGCTAGGAGAACTGGCATTAGTTGGCAGCCCTCCGAAAGTTCCTAGCAGCCAAGGTTCCACTGCAGCCACAACCCCCGTCGATCGCAGACGGGAACCAACTAGTTGCACCTTGATGTTTCTCAGCGACCGACAGAACATTGTGATGGAGGTGGCAACGGTGTGGCACATCCTCTCGGTGGCTTACACCACAATAATAAGATACCGCCGGACTATACTAGGGTCGAGGTGCATACCGTAAAGCCCGAGTTCATGCAGTGGAGGATAGACTATGCAACTCTCGAGGGGCTAGTGTTACTCGAAGACGTAATGGGGCAGTTCATCCTCTGGCACAAACATGATATTATATTGACTGTTTCTTCGCCACCTCCCCCTCTCAAATTTGGAGCGAGTTGTTGAGGACGGGGAGATATTTTCACCGTCTCGTGACCATCACATTCATGAATGGGAACTTCGAAAGAAGCATCCAATCACCATAAGACCAATTTATATTCCGATGAAAGACGTCTCGTTGGTGCACAAGTGGTATGCCCATGACCAGTTCAAGCATGAGAACCAAGTTAAAAAAGTCCCATCACGGGCTTTTGAGGAGGCCGTCACTAGCAAACTCCACCAAATGGCAAAGTAGTATCCAAATGTTGATGCCATCAGATGGTCATAGGATTGCCCAAAAACATATGAAAGAGGCAAGCCCTTCCTACCAAACCGGGACATCTAGCGCCTACCACTTGGAATGAGAAGGTTCCATGATTAGTACTTGCGTATTCTTCTAACGAGTATAGACCTTGTACAAGCATGCTTCCCCACCGGCACATTTGGAAGCCTAGCTAGGAAAATTATATTTGACTTCAATAACATGCATACATGCTTTCACCTCGGAGCAATGAAAATGAATCTAATTTGCACATGGTGCCTGTAAGTATTTGTCCTCCCGATATGATATGAATGTAATCTTTGTATTTTGTTGTAACTAACCCACGTCGTGATTTATAGAATGTAAGTGCACATTGTAAAACAAATGCCAAGTGTGAAAGCCGAGTATATAGACCCTCAAGCTATAGCACAAATAAATTTTAATTACCCTAGACAGTAAAAACTGGATGACAAAGAGCTAGCTGCTGAAAAGACCATTCGGGAGAAAGAGGACATTCATGCGAAGAAACTAAGGCAAGAGTCCATTAAGGTTTCGGCATACATTGCCCTGACTTTTAAAAATCTCCAACAACACTCTACTATATGACTATCATACAACTTCGAGTAAGTTCAACTCTATACTTAAAGTTTTGTTCGATATATTTTATTCGATGTAAAAGAGCTTATCTAGTTCTATGATTAAATCCATGCAGCAACCACTGGATTTGAATAGGTGTCGATGTCGGGAGGAGCATGGCATGGGTCTTTGATTCAATAGATAGGGACCCGATGACATACAAAGACTTCATATCGATTCTCAAGACATATACATATCGACAATCCTCGTTAGCTTATATGTTTGTATACATACTTATAACGTTCACTTTTGAATACTAACAAGTTGTATTTGCTAAAATAATTCTGAACAGGGCATTTAGGTTATATGTCAATAAACATCACGGAAGGCATGATCCAGTAAGGAAGAAAAGGCTGGCTATAAAAACGCTATGTGCGGTAAGTGTAACTTACTTTAGTACTCCATTACATGGCTGTCAAAAGCATTATTTAACATTTCCATATGCAAAACACACAGTGCCACAAGCAGAAATCTGGGAGTGTACATTGTGGATACTATGTATGTTCTATGATGAGTAACACTGGGGTATAGAGGAGACACCCCTTAAGGGTAAGTTTGAACCTCTTCACCCGTAGTATAAAAACTTCGCACATGTTATGAAATACTAAACCAAAATTTGTTCTCTTGTAGTGGAAAGAAGAGAAAGAAATGAAAAGAAATCCATACAAGGATGACCAACTCTTAGAGCTCGTCGGCGACCTTTGCAACTTTATATTGGACCATATTGTATACGTTAAAGGCACCTACCATGACCGAGATTCTGACTTAGATAGAAATCCTCAGTACCAACACATTCGTGAGACTAAAATGCTAGGTCTAGGCTGTTGATAACAATGTGTATGGATTTGACATTGGTCTTTCCTTATGAGACGGTTTGGACTTGTGGAACGAATTAGACTTGTGAATTATATCTATTTAATAGTGGATTGTATATATTCTTGTGAATTTGACTTGTAATGGTAGTTTATATAATGCTCTTGTGCTTGTGGTCAGATTTGAATTATATATGTTCTGATCAGATTTGTATTATATTATATATATATATATATATATATATAATATGTTCTGATCGAATTTGAATTATAAATTTAATTTTTTGATGAAAAATATGCTGTAGGGACGGATGGTAGTATAGCCGCGAACTTCTGGTCCAAATGTGGCAGACTGGCAGCTTGGTTCGCCGTACGCATGGCCGAACGTACTTGCGTGCTTTGGGACAAAAGAGCATGTGTGTAGAGAGAGTGGTTCGGTGGCGCTTGTGCTAGCTAGAGTAGTCGTCATAAATCCGTTTAATTTCACTTCGCGTCTGCATGTGCACTGATGAGAGGACACTATATATAGTCGTCCACAATGACTTTAGGCAATCTCCGGTGCTGAAGAATATCCCTGACAAAAAATAAATAAACAGCTGTTGAATCGTGTAACGACCTCTCGTGTTGTTGAGTGTTGTATATATATACTCCCCTTTGTACGGCCAGCACACAGTTGATACGATATGATGATGTGACGAGCCTCGTGGTCGGGCGATATCAACGGCATGTACATACAGGATTCTTCCGGTGACGTGTGACCAATCAGCTGACCAACTCCCCTACGCTACGCACTCACACGCATCGCCGCCGTGCCCCCCGCCCGATCCGTTTAGGCGCCCCAGCCGCCGAAATCCTGAGACCGATTGGCTTAACTTATCAAGACTATAGTATTTTTTTATAATAAATCAGCTTCAGTCGGTTTATTAACTGAGCGTCGCCGCTAGCAGATAGAGGGCATATACGCAAGAGAGGTGGAATCTCACGGGGGTCCTGCTCCTAACACGTCTCGCTTCGCCATTTCCGGAACAAGGAGAGGCACCGGCCGAAACGTGGATCCGTTTGGTGGTATCGTCTACTCCCATCTCGCACGTTTCGTTGCGCATTTTGATGCGTTTACGTACTGTCGCTTTGCGGCTTTGGTCGCCTGCTGGCTGCTGGCAGCTCTGCATCTGCTGGTGCTGCACCACATCCTCGTTTATCATCATCGGCAGAACATGGTGTTGCTTTACAACAATTTGGCACATGAAGCACTATGCAGAGCGTGCTGCTTTCTGTTTGAAAATCCGCACGATATCGGAAATGTTTCTCATGCAATTAGCGCCTGGGCCATATGGCATGTCACGTTTTTTTTTTCTTATGATCCAGATTTTAGCGGTAGACAATACTGTAGATAGCACAATAATTACGGCTCCCAAATCACCTACTATGCCACTTTGCAAGTAGTAGTGATATACTATATAGTACTAGATTTTTTTTTGAAGTACTTCAATTTTGGAAACTTAGTGTCAAACGCTACCTTATAAAACCCACCGCTTAAGCGCACTGTGCGTACGGACACGCACTATCCTCCTGACTCCATCCATCTCGTGAGTGACGAGAAAGATATGATTTTTCTAAGATATATTAATTATATTAAATTATATTTTTTACAGAATTAAATGAAGATAATTTTTATATAAAAACTGTAGATCTCGACAAGATCTGTAACTTTTTAGTTTTGAGTTTTTCTATTTGAAGTCGTTAATATGCTCAAAAAAAATTAATGGCATATTTATAATTAAGGGTAAGGCAGCGGCGGCGGTGGTAATAGTAAGGCGGTCACGCTACCGACGAAGCAGAAAGGTCGTGTCCGGCCACCGTGGCGTCGTCGTCGACGCGTTTGATTGCCTCCCCGACGACCTCGTGCTCGCCATGCTAGCCGGGCTCACGGCGCGCGCCGGGTGCCCCGCCGACCTCACTGCGGCGGTGCTACCGTGAGTAGCTACCATAGCATTTCTCTGCTCCGTTCCTCCGTCTGTTCTTGATTCTACCCATTGCCGCCGCCTTTGGCTCGTCCTCATCTGAAGTCTTCTCCTGTGTTGGCGGCATGCAGTGCGGGAGGGTTTCGGGATCTCACAACAAGACTCGCTGCGTCTTGTCGCGTGCATCGGCGGCGGCGGCCGCCGCCGTGCTGCGGGGGAGATGGTCGGATTCGCGCCCGGTTCTACTGGCGGTCGCGTCACGCCGCAACCTCCACGCCTGCTACTTCCTCGGCATGGTAACGAACAGCGACCTCTGCTCTCTCTTGCTTCTTGAACGAATCCATTCATTCCTTTGTTTCCCGAGTGATCGAGTCGTGGCTTGTTGATGATGCCTTGCCAGTGCGGTTCTCTCGCATCGGGAGAAGCGGCGACGGGCGACGCTATCGGGCGCGAAGCGGCGGCGGGCGGCACGCGCAGCAGCAAGGCGCTGCAGACGCCGTGGTGCAATTCAACGGCAACAAGCGGCGGCGACAAAGCGGACAAGGACCAGCAGCAGAGGGTGGCGCGGCGCGCTGCGCGTGCCGCAAGGCTTCGGCCCGTCCGGTGCTCGCGAGCTCGCCATCGCGTCTAGGATGGCTACGGCGCGCGCTGCGACGTCACGTCCGGACGCCACTTCCTGCTCCACTCCGCCCCGCGTGAGCTCGTCTCATCCTCGCTTCACCGCCGACGAAACGGTGAAGAAGAAGAAGAAGACGCTGCCAGTAGGTCATGGTGGAGTGGTGGGCGCTGGCCGCCAAGACAGGAGGAGGAGAAAGGCGGCGCTGGACGCCGACGCGGCGCTGTGGTTTCGCACCAAAGCGCGGGCGGGGGACGCGGAGGCACGACGAGTTCGGCACGAGCTTTCGGCGTGCGGTGCTCTACGTGCTGGGTCGCGGGTCATCTATCTCTGCTGGCGCTGCGTGCGTGCAGTCTTTGGACCGAAGCGCGTGCACCGCCACATGTTTTAACGATGTATACGATGGATTAACGAGAAAGCAACGACAATGGCAGATAAGGAGAAAAAATATAAACCAATTGCAACTAAGAATATGTAAATCTGAATGACAACGAACGGATTAATATAGCTTGATGGCCACGAAGGAATTTTCTCGGAAGAAAGACAATTGACGAGGAACAAACAAAAACAAAAGGCACAGAGGCGCGCGGGCGCGGCGATCTGTCCGTCACCCCCACACGCTTCTCTGATGCTCTCTCTCTCCTCCATGTGCCAGGTCAGTGAGCGGGCCCCGCGACAGCGACGCCTGCATTCCAATCCAACCCCTCACTCCCCTGGCCCTGGCGGTGGGGCGCGCGCGCGCACGCTGGACGGGACGGAACCGTATGAGCGGACTACGGAAGCGGCCGGGCCGAGCACCGGTCGCGGTCGGTGGTGCCTCCCACGCGGACGCGTGCGGTGCGGTCCCAGCCCGAGCGCCGGGTCCGATCGGTCGGGACTCGCCGGGGACCGGGACGGGCCATCCCACCGGCTTTGCTGCGATGCTCCCGTCCCGTGGTGTACCTGCCGGGTACTCCTATACTGTATCCGCACTCGTACGTCGTACCTCCTGCCTCTGGAGTCTGCAGTCTGGAGTCTGGACGCCCTCGTTGAATTTCCTTGTGCCTAGCTTGGGTTAATCAGACGTTGTGCTAAATGAGAACGTAATGTATCAATATGTTTGTTTGAGTTAAGAATGGTCCGTAAGGTCAGTTTCGGTGGGAGTTTCAAAAGAATTTTATTTGCATTTAATAGCCTGCTACATATATATTTTTGATGACATGTTAATGGTCCCGTTCGTTGCTCTGAAACTTAGCTGAAACTGGCTGAAAACACTGTTCCGGATGAATTGTTGTGAGAGAAAAACACTGTTCCGGCTGAAAAAAGAAGCCGAACAAGCTATTTTTAAGACAAGCGAACGGGGTAAATGTTTTAATGAAAAGAGAGAACAAATGAGTTTCATGGGGATAAAACTCTCTTGGCACGGTTATCAACTCTCTATGAGTCTTAGAATTAAATGCTTATGAAATTCTAGAATGAAACTTTACATTGAGAGTGGATGTTTCAACCAAGTTTTATTTTATTCTATGGCCATGTTCGCTTTGCTGAAAAGTCATGGTTGAAGTATTGTTCGCTCACTACCGGAATCCTAAAATTTGCCGAGTGTTTTTATGTTTGCCGAGTGTATTCCCTTGGGCACTCGGCGAATAAGTGATTTGCCAAGTGTTGCGCTAAAAATACTCGGAAAAAAACACTCGGCAAAGAGCGGGTTTGCCGAGTGTCAAAAAAACACTCGGCAAAGAAATAAAATATTTTTTTTAGAAAAGAAGGAGAAGAAAAAAAATAAAAAACCTTTGCCGAGTGCTAGATCTACAACACTCGGCAAAGAAATATAAAATCTTTTTTTTTTTAAATGAGAAGAAAAAAAAAAAAAAAAACCTTTGCCGAGTGCTAGATCTATGACACTCGGCATTTTTTTCCCTAGAAATAAAAGCCGCACTGCCTCGCACACCGCCCCCTCCCTCACCCCGCACGCCGCGCACCCCTCCCTCCCTCTCCTCCCAGCTCCCTTCTCCCTCCTCCTCCTCCGGCGCCCTCCCCTCCCCCCTCTCTGGCACGCCCCCCTCCTCCTCCCGGATCCGGCGCAGCCCTGCCCTCATCCCTCTCCGGCTCGGATCCAGCGCGACCCCGTCCTCCTCCCTCTCTGGCGTGCCCCCCTCCTCCTTCCTCTCCGGCGCGCTCCTCCTCCTCCCTCTCCGGATCCGGCGCCCCCCTCCTCCTCCCTCTCCCGGATCTGACGGCGGCGGGCGTGGTGGTGGTGGTGAGCGTGGCTGTTGCGATGGCCTGGGTGTGGTGGCGCGGCGTGGTGGTGGTGCGGCGTGGTGGGGCCCTCCCTTCTTCCCCGACGTGGTGGCGGCGGCGTGGATGGTGGTGGTGCAGCGTGGTGGGGCCCTCCCTTCTTCCCCCGCGTGGTGGCGGCGGCGTGGATGGCGGCGGCGGTGCTGGTGGTGCGGGCGTGGTGTCGGCATGTCATTTTATTTTATTTTTGAAAAAAAGTTTGCCGAGTGTTTTTTGGGCACTCGACAATTGCCGATACAGAGTTTGCCGAGTGTTGTAACACTCGGCAAACCCTTTGGCGAGTGTTTTTTGGGCTTCGCCGAGTTCCCCTGGCACTCGGCAAACCTCCTATATCCGGTAGTGGCTGATTTGTTGCGAAAGAAAAAACACTGTTTGTTCGCTGAAATAGTACTGCTTATAAGACAAGTGAATAGGGCCATGACATGGCAATAATGAAAACAGCGTAATGAAACTCTCCACTGACACTGGCCTAGAAGCCATATAAAGTTTGGTAGACAATCAAGGACTAATAAAGTTGGTTAAAGTCTGTTATGGTAAAACTTCCAACTTATTTACTCCAAATTGGGTCTCTGTCCTTTTTACGAAGGATAGAACAAAAATTGACTAGTGTTTCTCCTAATCTTAAGCTTAAGGTTAAGCGATATGTTCCTGAACACCATTAAAGATAGAATGTGCGTTTCAAAAAGAATATACTTTGGTGTACGATCAAGTGTTACCCGAGCCAAGAAGTATTTTACAGTAGGGGTAGTATCAAGTGCCGACAAAGCCAGCCCACCCTGAGGAAAAGATTTGCAACCGGCAAACGGGGAGAAAAAATAACCCCAGAAAGAAAAAGACCTTGGCAAGCATGAAGCAACTCAATAACTCCCGTATGCTCCTCCCCGGTTCGTTATATAAAGGACAATTGTCTGATCCAAAGTGACGATCCTTCGTTGGCGGATAACTACTTTGGAACATTTTGCCAGAAGACATCCTAATTTGGTGAAATTAGGCCACAGGACACCGCGGACCGGTTGCAGCCGATTGAGGAGAGAGAACAACGGTGAAATGACATTTTTGCCCCTGTCGTTTTCTTCTTCCTCTCTCCCTTTCTCTTTTTTCTGTTTCTTGTCCCCGCAGTTCAAGCAAACAGCAGTGCGGAGGAACGACTGGTCTCCTACCAAGCAAACCAAAGGGCGTCGTCGCGTCGAAGCTGTGAGTGACATGCCAATACCCGCGGTGGCAGCACGAGCGCCTGGCCACCGGTGAAGCAATGAACTGGAGGTGCAGGTGCGGGCGTGCCAATGCCGATGCCGATGCCCGCGGCACCAGCAGCGGCGGAGGTGGAGGCGAGCTGGTTCTTGTGGTTGTGCATCCACACCTCGAGCACCTGGCGCTTGACCCCGATCTCATTGCAGAAGCGGTTTAGGGCGTCGTCGTCGTTCCGTTGGATGCGCCTGCCCTGCTTCCTCTGCGAACTCGTGCATCCGCTCCTTCTGCTCGGGCGTGAACTTGGTCCGGAGCCGCTTTTGCCCGAAGCTGCCTCTGCCGCTGCCCCCGCTACCCTCGACGCTCCCGGGCATGGAACCGACGCTGACGCCGATGCCGAAGTCGTCCGTGCGCGACGGCGTCTCGGAGCCGGCGCGCGTGTCGAGCCACGGGGGTGGGGCGGCGACGGCGGCGTTAGGCACGGCACCGACTTCGGGAACAAGGCCTGCAGCGCGGCGGCCGCGCCCTAGTGGAAGTGGTGATGGTGGAAGTGCTGCTGTCGCGGCGTCGGCGGCCCTAGTGGCGCGGGCAACGCGAGAGGCGGCGTCGGGCGGAAGAAGACCGGCGGTGCGCACGGCGAGTCCGGTGGTGCTAACGCGGCAGCGCCCGAGGCGGCGCGACGGTGGAAGCTGCGGTGGCACCCGCAGGCCGCGCACTTGAGCGAGTCCGACGAGGAGGCCATGTACTTGCTGCAGCCGTCGATGGCCTGCCCGCCCATGGCCGCCGCGTGGTTGCGCATGCACTCCTTGTACTTGTCGCCCCGCGTCGCCCCCACCGCTGGCGCCATTGTAGGACATGAAACCGAAAAAAGAGAAAGAGAGAGAGAAAGAAGAAAGCGGCGGAGGCAAGAATATCATTTCACCACTGTTCTCTCTCCTTAACCGACTGCGACCGGTCCACGGTGTCATATGATCTAATTTCATCAAACCAAAGTGTTATGATCGCTTTAGATGTCGAACGGACAATTGTCCCTTATATAAAAGGAGACAAGAAGGAGCCACATGGCCACCACCCCAACCCCAGTACAAACGCATTGCAGCGTGCTGCCTGCTCCGCTGGGCGCCGTGCCGCGCTGCGCTGTGGTGTCCTCTCAGCTGCTCCAAGCACCGCCGCCCCTCACCTCACCGCACGTCCCTCCGGCCGACCCCGCCGCCGCAAGGTCCCGCAGTCTTCCCGGCCCCCCCGCTCCCTCCAGCATGAAGTGCCTACTCCGGCGTCTCTCCCGCGTGGCCGCGGCCGACGCGTGCGCCGCCGCCGGGTACCAGCCGCTCCGGCCGGACGTCGCGGCCGCGTCCGCCAAGGCGGCATCGCTCTCCGGCGCGCGGCGGCTGGGCGGCGGCGCGCGCGTGCCGGAAGGCCACGTGCCCGTCTGCGTCGGCGAGGAAGGCGGGCCCGTGGAGCGGTACGCCGTGCGCGCCGAGCTGCTCGGCCGCCCGGCCTTCGCCGCGCTGCTCCGACGCGCCGCGCAAGAGTACGGGTACGGCCACCCCGGCGCGCTCCGCATCCCCTGCCCCATCGCCGACTTCCGCGACCTCCTCGTCCAGCTCTCCGCCTCCGCCTCCGCCTCCGCCTGCGCCGCCGCGGACCACCCCGACGACGACGACGCGGCGCTCTGCTACTACTACTAGGCTTCGGATTCAGCTACGGCATCCCCCACCTCCCCCGCCACCGCTCTCCTCCCCGTCGCCGCATTTGCCGCGGAGGGCGTAATTGAGATTTGCCCTTGCCCCCTCGGTGAAAACAGAAACGGCAGCGCCAAGTGCTGCTTGTCTTCTTCTTACTGAATTACCCCTGCGTGGGACGCCTGTGCTTGTACATACGGGGGAGGGTTAACTGTGGTGGATGCTTTGATGGGGGTACAACGGGGATTTTCTCCTGCAGACTGCAGCTCAACAGTTTTACGCCGTGTTTAGTTTAGGAAGTTGAATTTTGAGCCACCGCAGCACTTTCGTTTTTATTTGATAATTAGTGTTTAAATATGGATTAATTAGGTTTAAAATGTTTGTCTCGTAATTTTTCACAAAACTGTGTAATTAGTTTTTTTTTCATCTACATTTAATGCTCCATGCACGGACCGTAAATATTCAATGTGATGGCTACTGTAGTACTTTTTGGTATTTTGGGTTGACCCTTGTTTACTTCCATCAACTTTGCACCATCAAAGTTTGCACAGTGCAAGATTCTCCATCACATTATATCAAATCTTGGACACATACATGGAGTATTAAATGTAGGTAAAAAAAATAACTAATTACACAGTTTGGTTGTACTTTGCGAGACGAACGTTTTAAACCTAATTAGTCAACGGATTGGACAATTATTATCAAATACAAACGAAATGCTACAGTACCGCTACACTGTACAATGCTTTTTGGATGTGCAAAGTTAACGGGGCCTTGGAACTAAACATGGGCTTAGTGCCTGCTGTCTGGTAGGAATTTTCTTTTCTTTCTTCCTCCCGTGTTTTTGGGTCTTCGTCTAGATCTAGCTCTAGCTCTAGCGGTGGTTGTAATGGAGTAGTAGTGACTGAGCACTACCTGCCTTTTGTTTTCCTAGGGGTTTTGAGATCTTAACAATACTCCAATGTACTTAAGTCGCAAGGCTGGTGATCTCGTGACTGAGACCGAGGAAATCCAGTGCAAAATGCCAAAAATTCTCTTGCCCCGTGTTCCAACTTCCAAGATCCGGGTATGCAATGCAATGCGATGTGCCGACTTTCTCTCCGTAACTTTTTGTCCTCTCTTTGTGTGCTCCCGTTTTCGATGAGATCGCTCGCACGGCGAGCGTCCTCTAGTATGGATGTAGGATCTGGAGCTACTGTTGCTGCTGAGCTTGCGAAGAATCAGATGCTGGTGAACGCTGGCGCCGAGTTGGGGAAAGCAGAGGAGGCTATGCTGGCACCGAAATGGCAACTGCGCGCTGTACCTGTACCTGTACAGCAGCGACCACCGGCCGCGCAATGCCTCGTTCGCTGGGTCGTAAATGATCGTAGATTTTCAGTTAGAATAATATTTTTTCTCATATTAAATCAGTCAATAGTAATAATCCACGATCGTATCGTTTCAGCCTCAGCTTAACAGGCTGGCGGTTCACGCGACCAAACCAACGGCCTCGCCGCTTGCTCCGGCGCCGGCGGCTCTGGGAGCTGACGGTCGGCACGGCAGCGTCAGGCTCCTGACGTTGTTGCCGACGAGCGGCCGGGTACCAGTCTGCCCGCCCGCCTGGATTGTTGGAGTGGCGGGATTCAGAGCTGCGTGCGTTCAGGGAAAAAAGTGCGACTCTCTGTTTTTTTTAAATTAAAAAAAAACTTCTTTTAATTATGTTTGTAGCGTCTTTCATACTAGCCTAGATTTCAAAGGATGCGCGCGCGTTCTTGATGTTCACAGGAAGGTGTCGCCTCTCGCCTGAATTGTTCAAGAGATTGGAGTAATTGCACACCGGAAGTCCTTCAACTTGTCAAGTTGTAGCACTTGCACCTTGGAACTTTGACTCCGGTGTTTGCAGGTCCTTCAGCCCTTCTCCGTCATGAACTGACGTGATTGCCGCTATTTGTTCAAGATGGATGCTAAGGGGCTGTTTGATTTCTAACCGGAGTTAAAGTTCCAAGGTGCAAGTGCTACAACTTGACAAGTTGAAGGTCTTCCGGTGTGCAATTACTCCTATCTCTTGAACAATTCAAGCGAGAGGTGACATACCTTCCTGTGAACATCGAAGAACGCGCGCATCCTTTGAAATCTAGGCCAGTATGAAAGACGCTACAAACATAATTAAAAGAAGTTTTTTTTTATTTAAAGGCCCTTAGCATCCGTCTTGAACAAATAGCGGCAATCAGGTCAGTTCATGACGCAGAAGGCTGAAGGACCTGCAAACACCGGAGTCAAAGTTCCAAGGTGCAAGTGCTACAACTTGACAAGTTGAAGGACTTCCGGTGTGCAATTACTCATATCTCTTGAACAATTCAGGCGAGAGGTGACATACATTCCTGTGAACATCCAAGAACGCGCGCGCATCTTAAAATTCCTATCACATCGAATGTTTGAACACATGCATTGAGTATTAAATATAGATTAATTATGAAACTAATTGCACAATTTGCGAGACGAATCTTTTAAATCTAATTAGTCCATGATTTGACAACGTGGTGCTAC
The DNA here is from genome assembly GCA_904845875.1 of Miscanthus lutarioriparius. Taxonomy (NCBI): domain Eukaryota; kingdom Viridiplantae; phylum Streptophyta; class Magnoliopsida; order Poales; family Poaceae; genus Miscanthus; species Miscanthus lutarioriparius. The sequence goes on from CAJGYO010000019.1 coordinate 12,927,031, forward strand.
AGTAATATGTGCTAATGACGGATTAATTAGGCTTAAAAATTTGTCTCGCAAATTAGCCTCCATCTATATAATTGGTTTTGTAATTAATCTATATTTAATACTTCTTATTAATATCTAAACATTCGATGTGATATGAATTTTAGGAGCCAAACACCCCGAAGTTCGGGGCCCTCTTTGATAAATGTGGGAAATTTCGCTGTTGTCTAGTACATTTTCTTTTCTTTTAAAGTGATTTGATTCCTGTGAAGTGAAATCCTCAGAGGACCTGCGAGATGGAAGCTCGGAAGAGCTACTACAACTTGACAAGTGGAAGGGCTTTGCTGCGCAATTATTTTCAATGGTCTCCATCTTATAAATAACGTGGATGTTGTACCGGAACGCAGTGAGGGCGATGAGTTGACGATTTCACTCGGCCTTCCAGCTAAGCCCTGGACGCGGACAAAACTGGCAATGGAGACACTGAAAAGGAATCTCACCAGTAATTGGCCATGCCCGTACCTCGTTGTTTCGTACTACTGTACTACGACTTTCGGAAACCGTGAAAGAATTACTGATTTGAAAACGATTACAGTGAAACAGCACAGATTTTTTGTTCTAAAAAAATACTATCTGCCCCTCTCTTGAATTTCGCTATCAAATCTTTTCTCCTTTGCTCCATTAGCTGAAAAAAAGGAGAGGAGATTATGTATGTACGTAAAGCTAATAATTGACCCCCTGAAATGTACATTTGAGGGTGCAATAATGCCAGCACAAAGGGGAAGTTTTGTGGCGCGGACGACGCGTCAAAAGACGGGATTATGGGAAGCAGCGGCATGTGCAGAAATCTCTTCGGCCAGTGCGGCTGCCTGCAACTGCGCCTCACTGTGGCTGAGCTCACGGAGACGAAGACGGATGCGCGCATTCCTTGGTTGGACAGGAGGAGAATTCAGATTTTTCAGAGGAGCACCGCAAAGCTTTCTCGGCACTACTAATCCTGGCATCACCACCACATTCTCCTCGAGTCCTCGGAACCGTCGTGCCAGAACGAAACCCAGCCGTATCTTTGCATGATGTTGAGAAAGATTACGCAAATATGTATGGCATGGCGTAGATCATCGTACATGCATAATAATGCATATATGCATGTGCTGCCTAATCTGCACATTTGAAACCCCTGGAGGGCGAGTCGCAACGGTGATCTAGCTGAATGTCATGTTGCGTGTCTGAACGCGTGTGTGAAAGCAGCGCCGCCGTCAGGATATCACACACACACACACCGGAAAACCGAAACGGGGCAGAAAAAGAGTTATTATATTTATAGATTTTATAAAGAAAGGGCTTATCTAATCTAGGCCACTGGTTCAAGAAAACAAATTGGGGGGCAGAAATTCTCTGCGACGTAGCGCACTGCACACACAGCACATGCCGTGCTGAGAGCCTCAGACACCAGCACGTTTCCTCCCTCGCTCGCTCTGAATTCCAGTTCAGGTACGCAAGTCAGCCGGCATCCATTCCCAGGGGCTTGAATGCAGCGTCACATGCTGACAGAGCCCTCCCAACTCCCTTTTCTTGGAGAAATCGTATCGTTCTCGCAGGAAAACCCAGCACAGAGAAAATGTGCGTGCCGGCGATGTAGATGGCCCCAACGCCACAGAAAACGCAGCGAGATTTTGCTGGTCTCTTTTGGCCCGAGCGCATGGATGATGCAGCTGGCTGCTGGGGGGGATAAGGACCTGCGTCGCTCGCATGCACGCCTGGAGCTCCGAACTGATTTGAATGAAGCCAAATGAGCGAGCAAAAGCATGTGCAGGGAGTGAAGGCCACATCGCGGCACGCGTGTTGGGGTGCCCAAACGCCGGCCGGGGCGGGAAGCAAGGGCGGGGCAGCCGGGGCAGGCAGGCACCATGCCGTGCTGCTGTCGCTGTTTGCCCGTGGACAGGTTCGCGTTGGGCGCTCGGTCCGATCGGCTGGGACGGGGCTCCTGCTGGCAGGGCACGTTGCAGCCGGCGCCACCACACGGCGTTCGACATGTCGACGCGCGGTGGCCGCGGCCGTGGCGTACTGTCGTCTACCTGCAGAGCAGGCCACGGACACGGATGCTTCTCGCTAGGTTATGCGCGTCAATGTTGGAGCCTTTTCCTTCATGGACGAACTCCACAAATGTGAAAGTCGCTACCCTTGCATTGATTTCTGGAACAATGTGGCCATATACTCCCAAACCGGCTAATCACTCGCCAGTTTGAACCGCTGCAAAAGGAGGTCACTTGCCAACACCAGGCCTTCACTGCACGCAATAACCTCCATTGTCTCAGAGATGCCCTCCCCCACTGCAGATGCTCCTAAGAATACCCCCACAACATCACAGGCAACGGCCGCAACTGAAGCCAGGCACAAATTTTTGTAGATAGCAGCATCAACATCAACATTAATTTTCAGTCTCCGCTAGAGGAGGAATCTAGTGTGTAAGGCCAATTTCAATGGGGATTTCATAAAGTTTCATGAGCATTAAATATGCTGACATAACACTGTATTGATGAAGAAAGAGATAAAAGTTTCATAGGTATAGAGAGAGTTTCATGGATATAAAAATCTTCTAATTTGTTTTTAAAATACAGGTGTGTTAAAAACTAGGAGATAAAACCCTCGTTGAGACTGGCCTAAAGTAATCGACTTGTCTAGGACCGTCGACGATAAGTGGAGTTCTTGTCGCCTCCAAATCTGCTATATACTGTACCTCTCAAGTCTCAATAAAACAGTGGATTTTTTTTTTTGGAAATGTAAACCAGTGGATTTTGGAGGGGTAGAGGCCCACACCTTTCCGCTTTCAGGACTGACGGTGCTTTCTTGGGCCTTTGTGGCCTGTGACCAAGCAACAATGCACACCCCTGCCCATGCTACGCAGTAGGCACGAATTTGTAGCCCATGGGTTACGTCGGATTCCTGGGCCAGCTCATCTTTCCACAGCCCAAAGAACAAATGAGCAATCAAAACAGTGCCACACCACTAAGACTTGTTTCGAACACGACAGCTTTCTTAAACCCAATTGCCCTGTAAATCATCTGCTGCAGTTTAAATGATCCGTTGATCCCCATCAGCTTATATATATATATAAAAGCTCAGGGTATCTTTTTGAAACATATGAACTCCGCATGAAACAGATCAATTCTAGAGGAACGCGCAAAATTATCACGCCTTCCAAATGGCGGTTGTCTGCAGTGTGCAGTCTAATCTCCACCCTATTGATCCACATTGGATTAGAACAAAGTCTTAACACTATGCTCTCTGAGCAGTAAAGAACCATGCCACGGAGTTGTTATTTTGTTCCGGCTGCCGATTTGGTTTTTCTTCTTCTTCCACCATTTATCCATCAAGAATTACATGCCACTGTGCCGGCGAGCTACAGTACAGCTACGGTGGTTTCAGCAGCTACCGTGCTCATCGGCGAGGTGTCAGTCAGAGCCAGACTCAGACCTTGTACGTCATGCCCACCTCGATGAGGGAGGTGTTGGGGATGCCGAGCTCCACGGCGGGCCGCCGCGAGTTGCGCCGGAGGAACCCGTACACCACGTTGACGGCGAACTTCTTCACCGCCGACGACGACTCGTGGGCCTGCACGCAGGTGTGCCCGATCATGTACGACACGCCGGACTCCCGCTCCTCTAGCAGCGTCTTCACCTCCTCGCCGCCACTGCCGCCGGCCCCGCGGGGCTCCTCGAACCGGACCCTCCTGCCGACGGCGCCGCCGGCGTCGATCTCGCAGGACGACGAGGTGCTGCACGACGCCATCGGCGGCGCCGAGTCCGCGTCCACGAGCTGGTGCGCGTGCGCCGGCGCCGGCGCCGCGGGGATCACCGACAGTTCCCTGGAGTAGTAGTCGCCCACCTCTGCGGCGGCGGCGGCGGCGTCCTGCCGCTGCAGGAACTCCACCACCTTCATCAGCAGCTGGTTCTCGAAGTTGAAGTGGTCCCGCCGCCCTTCCTTGTACCCGTACCGGACGACGCAGCGGAACAGGCGGTGAGCCGGCGCGCCCACCCGCCCCACCAGGAACCGCTCCTCCGGCGACACCTTGGGCACCGTCAGCGTCTGGAGGGACACGAAGATGAGCACCCGGTGGAACGCCGGGAAGTTGGTGACGAAGTGCGCGAACATCGGGGGCATGCCATTGGCGGCGCTAGAGTAGACGAAGCCGACCCCCGGGACGCGCACCAGCCCGATGCCGGAGCTCAGGCCGAGGAACCGGTCCAGGCACACCTTGTTCTGCAGCTCGTACTCCTCCTTCTTCTTCGTGCCGTAGTGCCACGTCGACATGGCCAGCAGCGTCACCAGCGACAGCAGCAGCGGGAGCCACCCGCCATGGGGCACCTTGGCGAGGCACGCCGACAGGTACATGAGCTCCATGGATCCGAAGCCGACCGTGAAGAGCGCTGCCAGGACGACGCTCCGGTCCCACACGATGGTGATGACGAGGAACATAAGGCATGTGGTTGCAAACATCACCAAGATCACAGCAAGCCCTGGAACAAGATATTAAAAATGTTACAGATTGTATACAATTCTGCATCTCAAAAGATTCTAGAAAATTTCGTACCATAGGCATTTCCAATCATTTCGGTGTCGCGGAAGCCGACTGTGACGGCCAGACACAAGAACATGAGAACCCAGTTCACCTCCGGTATGTAGATCTGGCCGTGGACATGGCTTGACGTGTGCACGATCTTTATCCGCGGGAAGCACCCCAAAGCCCTGGACTGGCTTATGATGGAAAACGTAGCTGAGATGATGGCTTGGCTCCCAACAACTGTGGCTAGTGTTGCGATGATCAGAACAGGCCAGAACACTCTGTCTGAAAAAAAAAGAGAGGAACAGAGAAAGAGATCCAGGAAAATTAGAAGAAAAAGTTGAGGTACTTTCATTCAGCTATATAAAGAAACAGATTTGCTACATGTATGTGACATTGACATCCGGGTGTTGGCTTGAACTACCTGCACCCATTTTTTTTTTCCCTTCACTCAAACTTCACCGGCCTATTTCCCTTCAATCTCCTGCATTTTTTTTTCTATGGGCGTGATATGAAACACATTTTCCAAGAAAATTTATGTTCATACTTAATAGAGGACTAGGCATGACCTTTTGATGATACACATGTTAAGTAGGGATGCAAAGTTTCTCTCTCTAGGTCATTTGATCAACAAGAACTCATTCAAATTTCAAAAGGGAAAAGGATACAAGATGTAAGGTGGTGACACAAAGCTACCTATCGAGCACACACTTTCATCCCTCAATATAAGGTTTATTTTGAACTCTAGCATTGCGTCGTGTATGCAAGGAGTTGAGTTATCTGTGGTTGGCTTTTGTTATTGATTATGGCAATGGCATCTCGAACATGCATTTTGTAAACCTATAGGGATAGGGTACTCTGAAGAGTTTGCTTGGTTAAACAAAAGTTTGCAATTTCTAGTAATACCTATCTAAACCGTGGCCTATGCCAAATGACAAATAGAGTATTTATGGAGAAAGAAGCATGTTTTGTATGGAATCAAGAAGAGGCTTTGGATAAGCCTAGTTGATAAGTTACCAGTTTATGAGTCCCAAAAGTGACTTCATTATGGTAGGGTTAACTTGAAGTATCATAAAGCATGACATACATTGTGACTGCATTTATGTATCTATTTCATCTCTTGGGATTTTATTTAAGATATTTAACTTGAATTTTGGAGGTTAGATTAAATTGCTTACTAGGAGGATAGCTAAGTCCAGACAACTAAACTTTCTCGGATTGGTATTGAAAAAGGAGAAACGACACATGGTCTTGAAATGTATGAGTTCACATATGTCGATTATACAATCTAAAATTAATAGATTCTTTGTATCATTTCCCTTCATACTTTATACCTGTTTTCCTACCTTGAGTTTTTGACTATAAGATATATGCACTAATGTCCATAGAATAGAGGGAAAATTGATTGATATGAATCATAAACTTGTGCGATAAAAGTTATTTTTAAGGAAACAAGTGGAGATAATACCAACTTGAATTTTCATTCATAGTACTCGATGATATCACTTATTAGGTTTTTGTTTCCAGTTACATTTTTATCTAGTCTTTCATAAGAAGCATGGTGAGAAGCCTGCCTTCTTATATGTGCACTTGAGTATCAAATATTGCACGAGGTGTGTCAAGCCAATTTGAGTATAAAAAAATGGCCATGTGCCCATAAGCAATGGTGACTCACTACATAGGGGCCTAGTGATCATCTATGGGCTGATCAACTTCCACACATTCATAACATAAGGACCGAAGTTTCAAAGCACTAGGGAAAAGGTCAACGTCAAGGATGTTTGATCCACTAAATTTCTTAAATCTTCGATTTGCTAAATTTCATACCATATCCTATCATGCATAAAACATATGGTGGGCAAGCATGCCTTTTGCGATGTACTATGGGCTACCAAATATCACAATGTTATGTGCAGGAACCAAAAAATTGAGGATATGGTAGGAAGGCGAGGGGAGAGCTTGCGTCTCCAATGCCATCACCATTTGGCCTTAACAATAATTAAGGTGAGGCGATATTGAGATTTCTTGAAATTGATCAAACAATTTTACAAATGTTCATCCTGGCATACTAGGGAGAAATTACAAGGTAAGGATATAAGAGAATAAAATGTTGCCATCTACACATACATTCTTGATGGAATGATGGGTAATCACGGGATGGTGGGAATGCCATTGGTCTGAGTGAAATACAAGTATGTTGTGAGTATTCCACATTCTCCAAGCGAAGACCATGATGATATAGAGTCAAACCCTAGACGAAGATGACTAGCAAAGGAAACCTACCATGTAGGAAGGGGTGGGTGGGTGTGGGGAGTGACACAAGGATATAGAAATACATGATCTGAATACGATGTTGGTAGGAAAAACGAGGAAGGGATTCTTTGAGGCTTCGAGAAACTATGAGTGTCTTGTTTAGAATTAGTCAACTGACTTGATGATGGTTTGGTGCAAAAGGTTGGACAAAGTTTTCAAGCAATTGTTCCAAACGATCCATATGGGGAACTTGAACGTCAACAACACATGGGTGGAATTAAATAGGCGTTGGGATCTTGCATTCCAATGTCCAATATGGGAACACATGTATTGTAATATTAAAAGTCTTATAAGAGTTGAAGGGAATGTAGCAGTCATCATTCAAAATGGCAAAAGCAACACTCTTACACAGACTATGATGGGTGTCTAGCTTCTGTTGAGCGACATTAGTGAGCTTGGGACAAAGAACAAGATGGGGAGGGGGCAACAAGGACAATAGCAACATGAGTTAAGTAGGGTTCCATGAGATAAGACAGAGGATCATCAAACCATAAAGGGCTAGCGCCATGCTAATCACATCTAGAATACGAGGATAGCTTGAGGGTGGCTTTGGTGATGATTTTCGTTAGCACCAAATAGCAACTCACCGACAAAAGAGTTGTTTTTTTTTGAGAACACGACTTCACACGTTTTTCATTAAGAAGAAGAGCCAAAAGAACGGCTTACAATACGCAGCTATGGTAGAACCCATAGTGCTAGACACAAAACCACAGAGAAAGTGGTTATGAACTTAAACGACAACATAAAAGAAAGGAAGACGTTAGGGAGAATCCCTCCACCACAAACCTAACCAACTGGACCAGCAAACGAAAAGTTACATCAACGCAATGCTGTCAGCAAGTGAGATGAAGCCGCGGTGGCCAAGCAACCACCAAGAAGCGACGACGATAAAGTATCTGCCAGAGTAAACGTGATAAAGTATCCGTGAGAGAGGGGCCATCACACCCTCAGCATCCGCCATGGGGGGGGGTGCCCAAGACGACAACGGCGACAAAGCATCCGCCCTAGCAACAATGATGACAATGCATCCGTCAAAGAAGAGAGGCAGCGGCGAAGTATCCGTTGTGAAGAACCAAACGACTGCGACAAATCCCAACAGGTTGGATAGACCATTACGAAGATGCGCTTGAAGCACATATAGGTATAACATGGGAAGGAGTGACCCCGGTGAGAGTAGGCTGAGATGGGCTGTAGTAGTGCTCCAAGATGCCTTCAAGAAGGACCTTGACATCCGTAGATGCCAACAACGCTGGTAGAAGCACATGAGTAGGTCTTTCGACCTCAGCCTGCCCGACGAATAGGAACTTCGACGATGCCTCCATGAAAGCAAATGACGCTAGCTGCGCCACCGCCACTGGCCCGAAGGAACCGAGCAAGGTTTTCACCCAGCAACTGACCGTCCATAGGCGCAGGCCAGCCCTAGCACCTGCAGTGACGGCCCCGACGGTAAAGGGCCGAAGCCGCCAGCACGAGCACCAAACCACAGAGCCAGCCACGTCAGCCGCCAGATCTGGTAGGAAGCATCCTAGAAGGTCACTAGCTGGCGCGGGTGGACCCCAGCAGGACGCAGTCAGCCCTGCCTAAATCCGGCAGCGCACAGAGATCGGTCGTGACCAGGTCCCTCGATAGTCAGGGGGAGACCAGTCGCCAGGAGGTTAGCCTCACTGGTGCGGGCCATGGCCGGTACTTGCTGGTCCTGGCTAGCTGCGGCCGCCCGACATAGATCCGGTGTGGGTGGTGCGTTGGTCGCCAGCGAGGCCCCATGACGGCCGCCCCAACAGCCATGGCCGCCCGTCCCAGATCTAACGGGGGATGCGCTGGCCACCGCTGCGGAGGCCAATAGCAGGCGCCACCCACCACAGGCGCGGGCAGGCTGGGGAAGCCGGCCACAGCCCACGCTGGCCGTCCCAGCCAGCCGCGACCGCCACTGTGGCAGGCCTTGTAACACCCCGGGTGTTAGTCATGAGTTAAGCAGTGAAATTAGATTTAAGTAGGATATGTCAAGCAATGATTATGAACTCTAGTTCATAATCTGGAAGTAATGATGAAGGTATTGAGGTGAAACCTATGAGAATGAGCCTCAACTTGGACTCAGACAATACACTTTGCTTACATGTGGACCCTGGTTAAGATTAGACATGAGTAATGTTAAACATGCTTATTTCATGAACATTACATCAACATGCATCCATCTTGACCAGTGGAAAAGTTTCGTGAAGTTTGAAGCAAAGAAGTCACATAAAATGATAAATTATAACCTTGATTGAATTACTTTATTAAGTAAATGGGAATATGAAATGTCGACCAAACCTTGTTACCTTGCACAAATGACTCTAATTGAACTCTACAACAAAAGTCATGAAGGGTTCGTGTTGAGAAAATATCAAGAAAACGCCTCAATTGGTCGAAAACCCTAATTTCAGGGTTTAACGAGGTGCTGCTTTGATCAAGATGAAACTATGATTTCGGGACCTGATATGAAGTTAAACCTTTAATCAAAGTTGAAGTTTGAGTGGAGTACAACAAACTTTATTTTTAAACCAAGCCCTGATTCAACTCCTAAGTGGCTCAAATAGAGGACTCAAGATAGAATCAGCTATTGTTGGGCCTGGCCGCAGGGAAGCTGCGCTGCCACTTCACCGCCGCCGACCACCTCGTCGGAAAATCAAGCCGCCGTCGATCTCCTCTGCTCCAACTCGCGTCGGGGACCTCACGCAAGAATTCAAAGAAAGGGAGGGGCCTATCTACAAAGTCTGTGACTTATATGAATAGTGACTAGAAGGACCATTTCGCTAGAATCTGTTTTCGTGAAAGTTTGGGGGTCCTCGGTGCAAGTTTATTTTTCTTTTATGGCTAAAAGTTTGAAAAATTATAATAAATCATAGAAAAATCGTAAAATAACAAATGAGAACTTTTTGAAATCCTTGTGAGTAGATCTACGCAATAGAGTCATAATATGATATATGTTAGTAGAAAGTTTATGCTATTTTTATTTATTCTTGTAAAGTACTTTTAAAAATGCTTCTAAGTTGGACAGATGCATATCTTGAGTTATAAAAGCCCAAAAAATGGTAATTCTAGTTGTGTTAATCTTGAGATGACATGCTCTAGCTAATAAAAATATTAAACATGCTAGTTGTGTACTGTTTTTATAATGTTTTGATTTAGTCTTGTTGAATAGGCAATTTTAGCTTGTTATTCTCATATCTAAAGTTATGGTGCTGCAATTACTGTGAAAGTTTTATGGTAGGATGCTTATGTCACATGTGTGCCGTGGTAAAAAAATTCATATTCATTGGATGCAATATGACTGAGTTATTGATTTAACTTTTTAATGCCTATTAAATGGTTTATAAATAATATAAGTATGTAAAAATGTGGTTCCACAACCTTTGTATGATGTTGTTATGTCATGTTGATATATAATATGGCTATATGTTTACAGAAAATGTTGAGTTTTAGATTCATCTTGCTCTCACATATTTTCTTGCATTATCAATTTGTCTTTTTTGTAATAATTAAATTATAAAACCTGATCATGTGAAATTTGTGCAGTAGCCATGTTTTGATAACATATATCATTCATAAAAGTCTCAGCCCCAAACTAGTTGTTCTCATATATCACTAAAATTATATATATGTTTATTAGGAAAAAAGGATTAATAAAAACATAATTGTAGATAAAGCTTGCAATTGTATTTGGTGATGTTTTGAGTGATTGGGGTTCAATAAAGTGTTTCTAAGTATGTTAGTGGTGGTTGAAGTTCTTTAATGACTCATGTGTGTATGCTCTTTGTTAGCAAAACAAGTGAAACATCAAATTGTTATATTCTGAAATGGCTGCATGTGCATTTTTTGTTGTGATGATAACTTCGTTGATCAAATGATGTTTTCTGTAAATATAGTGAATATCAAAGTTGTAGATAATTTCCTTATATTGCTTTTCCTAAAATTTCATAATTTTAGGCCTGATGGTTTGGGAGTTATAGATTTTAGAAGTTTGCTGTCAGGTTTTTGCATGTCCTCTGGACAGATCTAAATGATTGTATTGTTTGGCTTATTTAAACATAGAATCATGTATTGGTGATAATATTAGAGTTGTAGTGATTTTCCTAACATTTCTAAAATGTTAGAGAACACCCTTTTTGGTAGTCTAGAACTCCAGTTATAACTGTTCAAAGTGGAATGACAGATTTCTGTTCAAATCTGGACAGAGATGCCTTCTTGGTGTTGTTTATCCTTGTTAACTATAGAATCATCTTAAGATGATAATAAAAAAGTTATAGATAACTTAATAATCTTTCTATAAAATTAAGGATCATGCTTGTTGGATGAACATAATTTGAGATATGCATTTCTGAAGTTAATATCAGTTTTCTGTCCTTATTTGTATAAGGTCTGCTTCATGATGTATTTCAACCTTATTATTTGTTGAATTATCTTTTGGTGTTAATAACAAAGTTTTATATAATTTCATTAGCTTTTCAAAAAATCTTGAATCACACTTTTTGCATGCCTAGAACTCTAGGTATGATTAATACAAGCGACTGTGGTGCTGCTGTTCAGAATTTGTGTTTTTACCTAAAATTGTTTGCTTCACCTTGCTTTGCTTTATGTGTTGCTAATTGTGGCTCATCCCTTTGATGGTGTTAAGTTAATATATCTAAAACCTTGTGAAACTTGTGTCATGCTTGGTGCTACCTTCATTGCTATCCTAGCATGATAGGTTGTGAGATGTTTAATTAAGTAACATGGAGTGCTTATATATGTTCAGTGTAACCTTGTGCTCATCTTGAATACTTTTATGTGAGGCATCTCATATTGCCATTCTTCGCATTCATGCACTTGCATTGTTGCATCTCATCTAGGTACGCTAGATACACCACGTGAAGGACGTGATGTTGGAGCCGAACCTGAAGATGAAGTTTGGTGAATCCATCAAGAAGACGGAAGGACTAAGCAAATGCCGAGATGGGAGATGCTCGCCAAGCGAGTGTCATCTACCAAACATTGACCTAGTGTTGGATCCCAGGAAGCCCCAGAGTATTCTAAGCCTCCTATGTTTTTACAATTATCACTTGCATCCTTTATGTTTGATGCATTAAGTAGTAGGGGTTGATTGAAACCACTTGCTGCATATACTTTTCTTGTCCAGACAAATATATCTTGAATCCTATGTAGGTCCAGGATCGGATATATGTTTAGCCATGCTTAGTCCGATAGAAGTCGAGTGATTTCCTATCACCTGTAAGATATAGGTTGATATCTGATCACGGTTGGCTATAATTGCTATCATGGAAATAACCATGTGTTGATAAATAAAAGGAGACCAGGCATGATTGTGATAGAGAAGCAACAAGGCATAGAGGTCTTGGTGCCTATTTATCTCCGTCTATGTCGGTTAAGGACCGATTCACTGTACGTCCTCATGTCATGTTGAACGTATGTCTAACACTTAGTTGGCCAGATAAGTCGTTTCGACCGCGAAGCCGAGTAGCTCAACTCAGGCCGAGACTCGGTAAGTGAAAGTGCGCACACTGGAGAAAGTAAGGATGTGCGGAGAGCCAGTGGCATGAGTCCAAGGGCAGGCCAGGCCTGAACTTCCTGGCAGACTGGTAGTATCCCCGAGGGTGCGGCGCTACTCGGACTCGCGACTATACCTGAGTTGTACCAGAGGTGACCTAAGACTACCTTGGCGTAGGTATGTCTGTGTTTGTGTTAGGAATAACTCCCTAGCTAGTTGGAATTGATTCGAGTCGCCGTCTCTCCCGGATAGTGAGAACTTCATTAAGCAGCTACAACGTAGCATTAATTGATGGAACTTGATGGTTATGATGATGCTCAAATTAATACACCAGATATGGTTACTAATGCTTGTTAGCTTAATCACATGATTGCTCTAGTATAGGTGCTAATCTAGAGATGCTTAATTGAATAGGTATTCAATTTGAAGCTAAAGATATTAAATCTCCAAGTTATGTTACTTAAGCTTTTATGCAAAATGTTGTCAAGCTAACTCCACCGATAAAGCCTTGCATACTCTTTGGTGTCACTTTATTTCTGGTTTATGACGGGTAAGTCTAGCTGAGTACATTCGAGTACTCAGGGTTTATCCCACCATGTTGCAGGTGAAGTTCTCGGTCTGCTGAAGATGATGGCTAACCGCTGGTGGGCTCGGTGACTCTATATTTATTTCTCATCTATATGCTTTTATCAGAGGATGTCACTTATGCTAGCAATGTATTTGAAACTTATATTATTATAATCATTTGAAAGCTATGTTGTTTTCACTAATCGGTTTTGAAACCCAAACTTGTATTATTATTTGTGAACACATTGTAAACATTATTTCCACTGCAACTCTGTGTATATGACGTGTATTTGCTTAATCATGCGATCTTGGTTGTGATGGAGATTTACCGAGGTCCTTCGTGACACTCGGCAGACTACCGATTTATATAAGTGAAAGTATGCGCGTGTCAACGTGTTAGCGGGGACATCCGCACTTGATCTTGTATAAATTGGGCGGTTCTATCATAGGCCTACTGGGGAAGCCAGCCATGGGCTTGGCGCGCAACTAGCAGCGCGGCACGGTCAACGAAGGGGTAGCGCCGTTAGCAGTCTGTGCGCCCGTGGCACCAGCCGGGCGCGCGACGGACGTGATGACTCCCTGCGCGAATCTGTAGATCCGGGGAGGGAGAGGCTAGATCCGGCCTCTAGGGGCCTAGATCTGCCTCGTCGGTCGGCCAACCAACCCGCTTGGGACTCGCCGGAGAAGGTAGGGTAGAGGTGGGCGGTAGAGAAGCGGGGGTAGGGGAGTAGGAAGTGGGCTACGACAGTTACCCGTTTTTGGGGCCGCCGCCACGCGCGAGAGGGCGGCGATGACGGTCGGGGAGGTGGCGATGGGAAGGAGCTCTGGGCGGCGCCGGCTGGCCCCGAGACGCCCCACTGTCGTTTGTTTTGAACTTTTTTCCAATTCGCTAACGAACAAATCTCCTGGTGTATTCACCTTCTACAATAGAGTTGCCACAAAGCCAACATACTCAATAGGTGTGTGCATTTAAATGCTTTTAATGGTGGCCATTTCGGTAGAGTATAAGACAATAGTAGTTTGTTATGAATCATACAATCTATTTTTGTTTCCTCTTAAAATCTACATATATATTTTTTATATTTTCTAAGGAAAGTATTGGTTGGGCCTTTTAGTCAGATTTTGGGCCATAACTGGATTCCACAACACTGGATAGGGCTTGTGAAGGCCCATCGAACTCCATCTAGCTGCAACGGGATGACGTTTCCAAGCTGCTGGCCTGTCCTTGACCGCAATCCCCGCCTTCAGCAGTAAGCATCTCACTTTCACCCTTCTCTAGTTTGTTCTATTAGTATGTTTTCTTATTTGCTTTTCATATGATCTACTTTTCAAGATTTCAGGTGGAATTTTGATTCTCCTGTTTCATCTGATATGTGATTTTTGGGGGTCATTCATTTTCACATATTTTTATTCTTTATGATGGACTGATAAGTATGCAGCCAGCCAGCCACTTAATTCATTGCTGAACTCAATTTTCTTACCATTAAATAAAAACATATTTCACTACCACCCATTTTTTTTTACATTCACAATGTATTATTAGTTGTATGATTTACCATCATATTCTTTTGCTGAACACTATCTAGATGTAAAGAACAAAATACATAAATATGTCGTATCTGAATGTTTGAGTAACTAACTGAAAATATCAAAGTAATGGTGATGCTACATGTTTATGGAAAGGAGTGATACGAAATGAGCGTGGAAAACTTAAACTTCAGTCAGTCTGGCAAAACAATGCCACCTCACCTGGGAGAGCTTTGTAAAAGCTGCTTTGTAGGTCCTCCCTATGTTTAGACAGATAAGCAGCCTCACCCATGTAAGCCAGGACTAAGCATGGATACACAACTATTGTGAATCCAAGCTGCCATTACAAAGCAACAAAAAAGATTCAGTAAAGTTTTGTTGACACAGTTAATGACGGAAAATTGGCACATCTAGCAAGTAAAGCAAAACTATCATTTATTATAAAAATAAGATATTTACCCTTAGTGAAAGTTTTGAGAAATGCCCAAGATCAGCAAACATTGCTTCAGCACCTGAAATTCTAGAAGCCTTAGAAATTCCCAAGTACAGCTTTAACTGAACCTTAAGTCAATACAGAATTGGATAGAAGAAGATGTGAACCTGTAATGCATAGAACAATCCCTCCCAGTGAGCTCCAGCCATCCTTGCCGGCCTTGCTGAAGAAGTTGTATATGTAGTATGGTGACAGAGCACGAATGACAATAGGGTTCCACTTGAATATGTTGTATATGCCGATACCGCCAATGCAGCCAAGCCAGGCAAGCAAAATTGGAGCAAATAGGAACCCAACACGGTGGGTTCCATAGTGTTGCAGCGCAAAAAGGACAACCAAAATGAAACAGGCAAAAAGCACAGTGTAATCTGTACACAAGCACAATTTTTTTTTGTTTTAATCATTTTTTGTTAGTAGTGCAATGCCAAAGAATAACAAGTAACCTGAAAAATATCAACTAGCATCTGCTCCTAACAGAAGTAAATCATTATGAGCAATATGTAAAAACAGCCTCTTACTTTCATGTAGTTCTGGAAACTTAATTCTGAGTCCAGAAACTGCCGATAGAACTGCACAAAAGGGGCATCATCTCTGTCAGTTGCAGTAAGATTTCGCGGGCTTAGGTTACTAAACTTTTTCCAGAAAAAAAGAGTAACAGTCTAACTGTTAGATAAGTTACACAAGGAAACTGCTTGGAGTACAGTACACTGAAGAGATATTCATGATTTGAACTAAGCACAGCACTTACCCCCGCCCCCTAAGAATACGCAGGCGAGCTGCACTGCACCATCTTTGTTTTTTAAAGGGCGGCAAAATCTTTGCCGCAATTTTTAATAGAAGGAGAAAATAAAACAAGTATTGGTCTAGTTTTTTGAGTAGAAACCGGAAAAAAAAAACCACACGAATTCTCCTTACAACTGAACACAAAGACCAACCCAAACCTAAGACTGCACCATCTTTGTATTAAGGACAAATTATTAAAATTTTACAGTGTGAGTTCAGCTGCGGCGTCGGCCTTACAAGAACACTAAAAGTGTAGTTTCAGGCAAACCATTTCAATGAACACGAGAACCTAATAATGTTTTTTACCTGACATTGTTGGGGTGAAGACACCATCCCCAATAACCATACTAGTACCCATCAGAACGAAGATCAGCAGCACAACACGAAGCGAGTAATGCTTCTCGATGAAAGATTTTATCGCCAAACTACTCTTTAGCTCCTCACGAGGTTCCTTCTGGTTGTATGCCGATAAACACCCATTGTTTATATTGTTCAGGAGCCCCATCCTTGAGCGCCTGCACATTAACGAGTACAATGCAAATGTGCCACCTGCATACACAGCACAGCACATTACCAGTAAACTCAGACAGTTTATCGATCAGCATCCCTGGACCCACTTTTCTCATAGGAAATAAAACAGTGTCAATATGATGATTGAACCAAGAATGAGCTGAAGAAACTGGACTCAAACAACAGTACCTTCTCCATCGTCATCTGCTCCAAGAACAAGGATGATGTATTTGAGCAGTGGTATGAGCGTCAGGCTCCAGAAGACGAGAGACAGCACCCCAAGGATCTCCTCGTCCTCCTCATGCAGACGCAGCTTCCCAGAGAAGGTGTTCTTGTACACATAGACAGGTGAAATGCAGAGATCGCCATACACAACTCCGAAGCTCTGGTATGCCAGTAAAAGCGTCGCTTTCTGAAGTCCCTGCACCAACCAACACGAACAGTATAGTAAGTTTGCAGTGTCGCCCTGTTCGTTTCGCTGAAAAACCAGGCTGAAAAGTATTGTTCGCTGATTTGTTGTGAGAGAGAAACACTGTACCATAGCTGATAAGCCAAGTTGACGAGGTAGCGAACAGTTGTTTTTATTTTTCACTACTATCTATAACCATTTATCTAGTAACACAAACTGTAGATGCAATTTTGAGGAAAAAAAAGAATAACACACTACATGTAGACAGTGCAGGTAGTAAGCCAAAAGGCATTGAAAGCAACACAGTAGAGTCTGAAGTAAGTTCATAAAAATGACAAAGATGGTTCAGATAGACCAAACAAACCGGAGTAAGTAGTGAAGTGACAACAAACCAATATATGGGCGCCATAAGCTACTACGTACATACTTCCAAGAAATATACGACTGCAAAAACGGGTTGATCGAAAGAATTATACAGGATCGTTGGTATTTACCGTTTCATCCATGGAGTCCAGCTCATGGGCTGTGGAAAAAAGTCAGGGATAAACATGGCTCAAAACGACAGTACTTTTACAGCAAAGCCAACACGAAATTCATGGCTAACGTATACAACACCAAAAGGAGGTTAACTGACACCTGAATTTCAGCACGAGAATAGATGCCGTTCGTAAACCTTAGCCTGCACGAATTCAATGTTGGACGAGGAACTAGCACAACACATCTGCTACTTGAACTCAAGAATGATCCAACCAGTTGTGCCCAGGAATCACACGGCAGCAGAAGTTTTGCAAAGACTAGAGCATCTCCGAGAGTTTTTCTAAAATCTACTCTCTAGATCATCATCTAGAGAGTCATTTAACTAAAAATCATTTTCTATATCTTTATATCCTCCAATAACTTTTCTATATCATGTGCGCAGTCTAGAAAGCCATCTCCGCTCTTTATCTGTGACTAACGAGAAATTCGAAATAGGGGATATCTATATTTGATATCCAGTTGAAGAGGCTGTTGGAAGATATAGCTTTCCACCAAAATCTCTATTTCAATAAATTAGAGAAGGCATGAAGAGTCTCTTAGAGATGCTTGTTCGCAGTTCACTCCTTGCTATAAGAACCAGAAAAACACCAAAGAAACCAAACACCTTGAAGGAATTCACCAAGAACCGTCAGTTGCATTGCAGAACCTATCAGCCCCTAATTACGACGAAGGCCAAACGCACTGTTCGGCTCGCTGAATCTTGGCTAAAACTGGCTGAAAAATACTGATCTGATTAAATTGGTGTGAGAAAAAAAACACGATTTCAGCTGGAAAAAAGAAGCCGAATAAGTCGGCTTTAAGGTAAGCCGAACGGGCCTGAGAGAGGTTCTCCGAATCGAAACGAAGAAATCGCATGAAACTGAGCTTACGTACCCAAGGTGAGCTCGCAGCCCGCTTCGTCGTGGACTGCAGCTGCACCGCCGGCCGGCCACCACCCTCCACGTCCATCTCTCGGATAACCCGACGGATGAACGACGACGCCGGATCGATCGATGATGGGCCCTCAACTTCGGCGGCGTGGGCTGCTGGGCGTTTATTTGGCTGCGTTGCCTGCAACCACGCACTGCGCGATGGAGTTTGGGGAGGCCGGAAGGGACTGAGCGATCAGTGAGGAAGGAGCGAAGCAGTTAAGGGGAGGGAAAACGTGGTGACTCCACGAAAAGAAGGGGAAAAAATTACATGCATACAGGATGCACCCAGGTTCGGTAAATACACAAGTCAATCTGCTGCCACGTGGACAACTCAACAACATCTATGGCATGTATGTGCTCATCAAGGTGGCAGGGCAACCGTCCTCGTTCTTTTTTTCGACTGCAACCGTCCTCGTTCTGTGATTGGCTCGACTCTCACGCTAGGCTCCAGGATCGATGCTGTTGGTTATCCATGTGGCAGCAAATTGACGTCCGTATGCATGGAGCCTAGGTGCATACCGTATGCATCTAATTTTCCTCCATGCTGCATGCACAAGCCTGTGTGTATTGTGCAGGGGGGGCACCATGGCCAACCAACCATGGTTATTTTTTGTTTGCTAAAAAATTGGAAACTGCTCTTTCTTTTTGTATCCCGTTAAATCTTTGAGCAACAAGGATATAGTGTGTTATCTTTCATTGTGGCAACTGAGTTGATTTGCTGATTTGTGCTTTTAATAATATATTTTACTTAACCCATTTTTTATTAAAGGAGATATCAAATATGTCATACACGGTCACTTTGGACCTAGTCGCTTTTGTCAATGGCTTACAAAGGCCCCGTTTGGCAGGGCTTCTCCACTGGCTTCAGAAGCCGTTTGGAGTCG
Organism: Miscanthus lutarioriparius; assembly: GCA_904845875.1. Lineage (NCBI taxonomy): Eukaryota > Viridiplantae > Streptophyta > Magnoliopsida > Poales > Poaceae > Miscanthus > Miscanthus lutarioriparius. The sequence goes on from CAJGYO010000019.1 coordinate 12,946,026, forward strand.
TTTTTTGTCAAACGGGGTAAAGTGAAATAGTTTCACTGGTGAAGCCCCTAAAAACATGCTCTCACAGTGATTTGGGGTGGAATGGAGAAAAAAAATTGGCTTCTCCCGGCTCCTCCTTCAAGCCCCTAAAAACATGCTCTCATAGGGAAGCCATTTTGACAAACAGTTTACCAAAACCGCTTCAGCTCCACCGGTGGAACTGTTCGTGAAGCTGAAACAAAAAAAAATGACTTCACTAATGAAGTGAAGCCCTGCCAAACGAGGCCAAAGTTACACTACCGTGATATAGTTTTGTCAATGGCTTACAAAGTTACACTACCGTGATATAGTCACAAACGACACTAGCTAAAACAACATTCAAGGTATATATGCAGAAGTACTTCATCAATATCACACCCACCACATTTGCACTTGAGGTAGGTAGATTTCTTCCACCAACATTTCTTCAAGTGCAAGATCTCCTATATGAGAGTATTTTGATGTGCTATCGTACAATGATTGAATATATGGAGCAGAGCTACGTGCTTCCGTCTGATCAACTGATTTGTTTTTCAATAGACTTTTGGTTAATCCAGTACAGTCCCTCTTTAACACTAGCAAATTCTTCTTCTAAGTTGCATCTATTGCATGATGATTGACCCAAAACACTGCCAACGGATCATTTAGAGAAGTGTATATATGTGTCAAAAGTTTTTTCCCCATATGTGAAAACATATCTTTCTAGAACCTTTCGGTAAAGCCATATGACATTTTCACTTTTTTTTAACAGTAGCTAAGATACACATAGCCTATATATGATTGGTAATTCTGGGAAGCGGGCGTCCGTCCACCCCGGACGCTCCGTTGATGGGCCACAACGCTGGCCCAACTACCCCTTCCTATCTACCCGGGAGTTAAAAAAGAATCGGTCTTCTTGCCTTGTGGCCCTCTTCCTTCACCAACGCAGGCGCACCCCGCGCGTAGCTCGCAGCACTGCGCTATCTCCTATAGCCCCACCGGCCACCAGCGCAGCGGCGCGCCCCCACCGCCTCCTCGCTGCTCTGACTTAGCATCGTGCCGCCCTCCTAGCCCACCTGCCGCGCTGCCACGCTTGCTCCCCCATGCCGCGGACCATCGGACTGTCGGCTCCTTGAACTTAGGGTGGGAGCTAAGGACCGCCGACTGCCCTTCTTCCGAGACGCTTCCTTGAACTCGATGTGGGCGCCATCTCCGCTCCTCGCCCCGGGCCGCTGCCTCCTGTGAACACACGCCGATGAGCCTCCATTCTCCCAAGCAGCAAGGAGATGTTGCGCTGAAAGCGCATGTTGCAAGCATATGTTTCAAGTGTTTCATATGTTTCAGAGGTATGTTGCAAGTGTTTCATACGGATGTTGCAAAAGTGGATCGGGATATTGCATATGTTGCAATGGTTGTATAGTATGTTGTAAGCTTATGTTCCCAATGTTTTATCTATTTTTTCCAGACGTTTGTTGCAAGTGTTTTTATTTAGATGTTCTATATGTTTCACACATATGTTACAAGTGTTTTATCTGAATGTTGCGTATGTTTTTCAAGTGTTTTTCATGTGTTTTTGCAAGTGTTTGAAATGCATGTTTGAAGTGTTTCATCTGCCTTCAGACATATGTTGCAAATGTTGCATTTGGATGCTTCAAACGTAGATCAGGTGTTGCATTTCCATCCTCGCTTTCTGCTACCGCGCCTCGGTGTCTCCTCCCTCTCTCGTCACCTCCGGCTGGCATCCGCCGCCCCCTCCCCCATTTCTCGATGCTGGTGATGTTTGGGGGTGGCGCGGGCCCCATGTGGGCACGCGAAACGGCACGGAAAATGACTATCGGCGTGGGCGTCCGGACGCCCCGTCTGTCCGGACGTCCAGGCGCTAGAAAAGCCCGATATATGGTTGTTGAAAAAATAAAAATAACATGATACCAGATATCATGCCATATCGAGTGATATCACACAACAAAGTCTAGCAAATGACAAAATAAAAGAATTATAGCTTTCCCGAATAACAAATTAAAGCTATACCTGATTTTGTCATCTTATCTTGAATCGTCCCATATCAAACCATACTTATTCTAGGGAAACACTTGAAAAAAAAATAGAATGGCTCTTATGAATTTCTGGACCGTATAAGAAAGCTATAGAAGAGGAAAAAAGAGAGGCAAAACTTGTTGATAAAAGAGGAACTAAATTGAACTCCGCAAGTTAGAGAATCTATGACCATACCCGGAATTGGATGATGCTGAAATTGTGATGGGAAGTTTGGGCTTGTGTGGACACATTTAATTTGGCCACTGCACTGACCTGGATTAATCTATTTCCTTTTTATTTTGTCCATTTAATGTAGATACATTGTTGTGGAACATGGAACAAGTGCGCGTTAACAGGCCCTCAAAATCTTTTTGCAAGTATTTTGATTAAGCTGGAACGTTTCCTTTTGCTCTCAAGTATGCATATCATTTATACACGGTCTACACTTGCACTACTAAAAAAGCATATTCATTTTTTACTTTTCATTTATCTTATCCTTTGAAAAAAAGTGCTTTTCATTCATTCTATTAGTATAGATGCATGCCTTTCGCTATACATGAGTTGAGAGGATGCGGCGACCCTGAGCCAGGTTAGTGGTTAGGGTTTCGGGATCGGGGTCAGGGATTTATGTGTTTTCTAGTTGTGAAGGAAAGCTTGGGGAGACCAGCGGACTGGTCGTGGTGACGGTTGAGAGGGCGGTGGGTAGGGTAGCATCCCCGCTGCCTGCGGGGTGGTGGGAAAGGCCGATTCGTTGGTGCCGACGGCAGGCGAGTTCACCTTATTTCTTCTCAGGCGAACCAGTCCTCCTGCCTTCCTCCACCTATCTCCATCTTCCTCGTTTCTCACTCTCCCCCACAAATCCATGTCTACCAAGGGACCAAGGTTTCACTACTACAAAAATGATTTTGCGAGACACTGTCCAAGCATTAATGAAGACGGTCACAAAATACAACCATCTTCTAAAATACGTGAGAATTATTGGATGCGGTTATTTTATTTACGGTGGCGGTCACCATTGTCTGTCTCGCAAAATGGATTTACGTAGGCAGATGTTTTATTTATGCACACAGTCAGATTTTGCTCGTCTCCTAAAATTTATTTATGGACTCCGAAAATGGAGGCGCACATTTTCGGAGGCGGAACTCTTAAGAGGCCTACCGATGTTAATGGGTGTGAAGCCCAACCGGCCCATCTCTGAGCCCAAAATCCCTCGACTACATAAACACCCAGCTAGGGTTTTCACTCACTCCCATCTCTCACTGGCCACCGCGCCTCCAGCTCTCTCTCATCTCCTATCTGTATCTCTCCCTCTCACAAGAAGATGCGAGCATGGGGGTTCTCTCTCATCTCCCACCCCGGCTGCGCGCGCGATCATGGGGGCTCCCACCCCACGGCGGCGCGCACACGGGAGGTCTCCACTCCGGCAGAGATGCGCACACATGGCTCTCTACCCTGGCAACAGCAAGTACACAGGGCTCCCCCATCTAGTGCGGTGCAGATCCATCCACCTCCGATGCAGATCTGGCCATCAACGACGGCGAGGGTGCAGATCCGGCAACCACTGACACGGATTTGGCCACAACGGCGGCGAGGGCGTGGATCCGGCCACCATCAACGTGGATTTGGCCACCAATGGCGGCCGGGCACCGATCCGTCCACCACCACCAATAAGTTGAGTAGACTTGGTGACTCTAAGCCTCCTCCGATTCGAGCAGAACTGGCGATTGCGATCCAGGTTAGTGGTTACGGTTTTGGGGTTGGGGGTTTGGGACTTATGTGTTCTCCGACTATAAAGGAAAGTTTGGGGAGGCTGATGGATTAGCAGCGGTGGCGGTCAAGATTGCGGTGGGGGCACCGTGGTGGGGACGCTGCCCACTAGGCGGTGGGAGAGGCCAAATCGATGGTGCTAGTGGCAGGTGAGCCCACTTTATCTCTTCTCATGCAAGCTGGTCCTCCCGTCTTCCTCCACATTTCTCCATCTTACTCATCTTTCTGTTGCCCCCTTAAATCCATGGCTACAGAGGACCTGAGGTCTCCTCCTCTCACAACTCGAGTAGACCTGGCGACCCCAAGCCTCTTCTGATGAGTCGAGCGGATCTGATGACCCTGAGCTAGGGTTGTGGTTAGGGTTTCGGGGTTGGGAATGTATGTGTTCTCTGTCTGTAAAGGAAAGTTTGGGGAGGTCGAAAGACTGACGGTGGTGGTGGTTGAGATGGTGATTGGGGTGGGGCGGCGGGGACGGTGTCCACCGGGTGACTGGAAAGGTAGTTGGATGGTGTCGGTGACGGGAGTGTTCACGTTAGTGGGAGTAGATGGATGTTATGATTCGGGTTGGCGACATAGGCACCATTTCGCCGCCTGAGCCAAGCGGGAGGAGGTGGATGCTAGAACATTCGACAAAGAAGATGCATGCCTTTGGCATGCTATAATAGCACGGTCGTGCCTATGTTAGTTGTGTCCTATTCTTATTGTTGGGAAAAGAAAAGACACATGTTCATATTAAGGTCTGAAGTATTCTAAGGCAGAATATGATGTAGTTTAGCATGCTTTAACGATGTGGAAAGCTTTTGATATTCCACTCCTTTGATTTTTTGTATCCAGTTAAATCTTTGAGCAACAAGGATATAATGTTGTTGTACTATCAGTGTTGCAACCGAGTTGGTTTGCTGATTTGTGCTCTTAATAATATATTTTCCTTGACCCATTTGATGACAGGAGATATCAAATATGTTATACACGATCACTTTGGACCTAGCCGCTTTTGTCAATGACTTACAAGGTTCCACTACCGTTATTTAGTCACTGACGACACTAGCAGAACAGCATGCAAGTAATGCAAGGTATGTAGAAGTACTTCATCAATATCACACCCACTGCATCTACGCTTGAGGTAGGTAGATTCTTCCACCAACATTTCTTCAAGTGCAAGCGTCTCCTATATAGGAGTATTTTGATGTGTCATCATGCAATGAACATATATAATTTTTTTAAAAAAGTATATACATAGGTTTTGACAACCCTGGAAGTGACATCAGTAAAATTATGCCACGAACGAGATAGCACAAATTTTGCACATCGGAGCAGAACTACGTCCTTTGGTCTGATCAACTGATTCCGATGACCTTTTTTTTTTGTATAAAAGAGTATTAGTTAATCCACCATAATCCCTCACTAACAGTAACAAATTCTTCTTATAAGTTGCTACTGTAGACCCCAGTGACTAGCTCTGGCTCAACCCCTAGGAGTGTGTGTATATGTCAAAATGCTTTTTCCCCCATATATGAAAACATATCTTGCTAGAACCTTTTGGTAAAGCCATATCACTTTTTCAATTTTTTTAATATGGAAGCTTAATTTACTATTCTTAGATAACCACGTAAAGATGATACAATTATACTGGAACTCAGAGCATAGGAGGGAAAGTCGATTTATGGATGGAATCAAATACGCAGTATTTACAGAAAAGAGTCTTCGTGGGCTTATTGATAGGAATAGAGAAGCATAGGAGGAAAACAGGGCGGATGACTCTATGACTTGTAAAAAATAGGGCTTGGCTTGTAAGGAGTCTAATAAAACTAAAATCATTACAAAGTAGATATGTTTTTTCTCGCCCATTTCTCTACCGTGTCATATGTATGAGTAGCAGTATTGGCATCGAAAGAACGTGGGTACAGGAAATAGGGCGGTGGGGGCTAGGCTAGGTCATGTGTCTATTGGGACGTGAAGATCGATATTTTTTATAGAAGAGAGAAGATTCTTGCCAGGGGAGAATAGCTAACAGGAAGGAAAGCAGTTCCGTCCTCAGGTAAGGAAACTGGCACATGGTAGTGTTTTCGGAAGAAGTAAGCAAGCAAGCAAGTAGGGAACGGAAACAGAGCTCTTTCTCTTGAGATTGTTCTGCTCCTTGTCTTCGGTTAGGAGCCTGAAGAACCAACCAGAGTAGGACAAATATTGGCGTAGAATCAAGAAAGAGGGGTTCTGCTCGGTGAAGTGAGGGATGCCCTGTTTTTACAAGGGCTATTGTTTAGCCAATAGAGACATATTGATTAGGTCAGTCGGTTCCTGGGGAGAGGGGGAAGGGAGAAGCAGGGCTCGAAGAAAACGAGCCAACCACTCTTGGGTTTTTATAGCTAAGATACACATAGCATAGAATTGTTAAGAAAATAAAAATATTAACATGACACCTGATATCATGCCACATCGAGCAATGGCACACAACAACCCCTGTTCGCTGATGCTAAAATGTGGCTTATGCTGATGCTTATGCTGAAATGTTGTGAGAGGAAAACACTGTTCCATGGCTGAAAAGTAGTTCTAAATATGCTCAAGCGAACAGGGCATTTCATACCTGATTTTATCGTCATACCTTGACTCCTCCCATATCGAACCTTTTTTTTAAAAAAAAGAAACAACTGAAAAATATAGGATGACTCTTATGAATTCTGGACCGTATAAGGTGTGTTATAGAAGAGGAAAGAGACAAAAATTCTTGATAAAGTTGGAGGAACTAAATTGGACTTCGTAAATTAGGGAATCTATGACCATGCACGCAATTAAATTGCTGCTGAAATGGTGATGGTAAAGTTTAGGCTTGTTCGAGCACATTTAATTTGGCCACTGCACTATTCTGGATTAATCCGTTTCCCTTTTATTTTGTCCGTTTATAGTAGATACTTTGGCCACAAGAGATCTTGCTTTTCTGTTGCATTCACACAAAGGATTACCAATGAGCAGAAAGCTGACATCGTAGAGATGGAAAATTTCAGGATATGGAACCACCAAATCAAGGACAAGCCATGTCAAATGAATGAATGTTCAATAATTCCAATCAAAACAATCGAACACACCACATAATCCAGAGTTCATTCACCTACTAACTACATCATGATGTGAAAACATGGCATCAGGAACCAACAAGCTAATCCCTTGTTATCCCAATCAAATTTGCTATAGTAGTCAAGAAACCTATAGAGGACATGCAGAAGGGAAGACAGTGATTTAACCCTTGGTAATTTTCTATCTTGAGAAACATTGATAAGGTGGGAAAAAAACCTATAGCTGCAACAACAGCTATTAGACCATTTAGAGACTTGTTGAAGGTATGGAGAATCTATAGAACTAATGTTTCCAAGGCATAGGTGGAAATTAAACCATGGTGGAGCAGCACCAAGAATGTGACTTTCATAATAACACCAGTCTTTGATCAGTATTATGCTTCTTGTGAGGAGGTGTTTTTTTTTCTAAATTTTTCATCAATACAGATGAAATTGTCATCAATGTGCTTATTAACACTCATCCTGGCATAAGCAACTCCGAAAACGGCATTAATCCTCGTAGTCCAACCTCAAGGAGGAAGATATGGAAAAAATACTTTTATGTCATTAACTATCTACCTTTGTACAGGTCGTCTCTAGGTTTCTTCACTACTATGGCAAATTTGATTGGAATAATAAAGAATCGGCTTGCTTATTCATGTTTCCTTATCTTCACTTCTTGATCTATTCAGCAAGTGAATGAACTCCGAATTATGTTGTGGGCGAAGATGCATGCCAAAATCATTTTGCAAGTATTTTGATTAAGCTGGAATGTTTCCTTTTGCTCTCAAGTATGCATATCATTTATACACGGTCTATTTGCACCACTAAAAAACATATTCATTTATTTTTTCCTTTGAAAAAAGTGCTTTTCATTCATTCTATTAGTATAGATGCATGCCATTCGTTATATTGTTTGAGATACATATACATCTATGTTCTTAAGATAGTTCACATGAGCTTTGTTACGATGGTTGGGAAGTACCACTGGTATTTTAGTTACTTTCCTTTCTATTTTTTATTTTTATTTTCCATTAATTTAAGGAAGATAATTTGTAATGTTAGATTTATGGACTTGAAGGTATAATGGTACTTGCCCCTAATTTCTCATCCTACCCTAACTCATGACCACATGGAGCACAAAGGCAGATACGGAGCACAAAAGCACCGCCACCCCGCTCCTCTAGGATCCCCCTCCGCCATGAGACTACATGCCTCCACCTGTTGGCCTCCATCTATCTCCGCGCGAGCCGTTGGCCTCCATATCCTCCGGTCATGCCGTCGCTCGTCTTCCTTGCCTGTGTCGAGACTAGTGATGCCCCTCTCCCCCGCGCCATCGGCATATACCACTTTATCCAATATGACCTTGTCAGCGCCCTTCTCAGTTCAGGCGTAATATATAGTCAATTTTCTGAGGCTACCATCTATCGATTAGATGGTGGGAGAGAAGTTGTCGCCCTGCTCGGCTCGAGAGGTACGGCTACCCAACTAGCTCCATCAACTGTGGGAGTTTGTATTTGCATCTCGTCCCGTTGCAGGCGGTCCTCCATCATGGAAGCACCAAATCATGGACAAAAAGCCATGTCAAGTGACTAGTAATTTCAATCATAGCAAGCGAACACACCGCATAATTCAAAGTTCATTCACTTATTATCCCAATAAGTGAAGACAAGGCATCAAGAACAAACATGGTAATCCCCTTATTATCCCAATCAACTTTGCAATAGTAGTCAAGAAACTTATAGAGGACCCACAGAAGGGAAGATAGTGATCTCACCCCTGGGAAATTATCTATCTTGAAGAACGTTGATAAGGTGGCATAAAATGTATAACTGCAACAAAAAATTTATGCCAAAACTTAGAGCTAATGGACCATTGAGTGACTTGTCGAAGGTATGGAGAACCTCTAGCACTAATATGTTCAAGGAATAGGTAGAAATTAATCCATGGTGAGCTCCAAGAATGCGACTTTCATAGTAACACCAGTCTTTGATAAGCATTATGCTTCTTTTGAAGAGGTATGTTTTTCCAATTTTTTATCAATTTGTATTGATCAATATTTTGGAAAAAGGCACCTCTTCAGAAGAAGCATAAAGTTTAGCAAAGACTGATGTTATTATGAAGCCACATTATTGGTCCTCACCATGGTTTAATTTCTACATATGACTTGGAGATATTAGAGCTCATATCTTCCACAAGTCTATGAATCATCGATAAAGCTTTAAGTTCTGGTATAAATTTTGTTGTTGTGGTTTTAACTTTTTTTGTGACCATACTGAAGGTCTTCAAGAAGGCTATCTACCCTTCTATAGGGGTGAGATGGCTTTTTACCCTTCTTCGAATCCTCTATGGTTTCTTCACTGCCATAGCAAATTTGATTGGCATAATAAGGGAATCAACTTGTTTATTCATGTTTCCTTATGTTCACTTCCTGATCTAGTTAGTAAGTGAATGAACTCTAAACTATGTTGTGTGTTCACTTTTTCAATTGAAATTATTGGTCATTTGATATGGATGCATGACGTTCCATCCCTATACTTGTGGATACTGGGAGACGCTAATGTTGCTGCTGCGACATTGATCAATGACGAACGCAAAGCAGACAGACGAGCTGGGCATACACGAGGTTGTTGCCAGTGCATGAGGACGTATGCCTACTTCCACTACATTGATGCGCATGACGTTGGACCAGGCCGCTCCAACTCTTTTTCTGCTGCACTGCATGTCTAGTGGTAACGATATATGGTTTTTTACTCCCATAATATCTTAGTTGAACATAGATTTATTTTATCCTAATGTAGCATATCCAGTTCCTTTACTAGGCTACTACTTTTTTTTTTGCTCATAATAATCTTTGTCCGCACATCCCTTCCTGTGGATTCTAGCTCCACCTCTGCATATCCTTATAATTGTTGCTATAGTCATGGGCTCATAACTGATACGTAATTTTGACATTTCTTTTTGAGTTCTGGTTCTTCATTGCTTTGCCTTTGTGGAGCATCAATTTTGATTTATTTTTTATTCTGAAAAGAAAAATCACTACTACGGTAATGATTTGTAGAGGCGGCTAAAGAGGGTTTGTAGGGGCGATTTGGCCAGCCGCCCCTATCAAACCGTTGCTACAAATGGTCGGTTTATAGGGGCAGTTCCCAAGCTACCCCTATAAATCGATTTGTAGAGGCGTATGGTGTCACCAACCGCCCTGTAGGGGCGGCTGGTAAAACCAGCCGTCTCTACAAATATGATTTGTAGGGATGGCTGTAACACCACCCGCCCCTATAATTCCCATTTGTAGGGGCGGTTAAATTTACAGCCGCCCCTACAGTGCTTTTCTCGACAAAAAAATTTCAATATATATATATATATATCCACAAGTCCACCAGACCATTATATATATTCAGATCGACCAACAACATATTGCATATAATTCATCATTGCATCACATTCACAAGTCCGATCACATTCACAAGTTCACAAGTCCGATCACATTATATACACAAGTCCGATAACATTCAGAAGTCTAATCACATTCCATTCACAAGTCCAATCAACGGCCTAAGCCTAGCCTTTCCCACTCACGAAGATGTTGGTACTGAGGATTCCTACCTAAGTTGGACGATGGGTCACGGTAAGTGCCTCTGACGTGCACAATCTGGTCCATTATGAAGTTGTAAAAGTCACCAACGAGGTCCAAGATGTTGTCATCTTTATGTGAATCATTTCTCACACCTTTTCTCATCTTGCCACTACAAGAAAACAAGTTTAGGTTTAGTATTTCGTAACATATATGTGCGTTTTGTACCAAGTTTCTATACTGCGGGTGAAGATGATCAAACTTACCCTACAGGGGTGTCTCCTGTAGGTAGTGGTGTTACTTATGATACTGCATACGTAATATACACAATGTACACTCCCGGGCTTCTGTTTGGGGCACTGTGTGTTTCGCATATAAAAATGTTAAGTAATGCTTTTGACAACAACGTAATGGAAGTACTAAAGTAAGTTCCACTTACCGCACATTTTGTTTTGACACACAGGTTTTCCTTCCTTTTTGGATCATGCCTCCCTTTATGCGTTTTAACGTAGAACCTATACGCCCTATTTGAATGAATTTAACAAATACAACTTGTTAGTATTCAAAAGTGAATGCTACAAGTATATATAGAAACATATAAGAGGATTGCCGATATGTATACATCTTGAGAATCGCTATGAAGTCTTTGTATGTGCTTGGGTCCTTATCTATTGAATCAAAGACCCACACCATGCCCATCCCGACATCAACGCCTATAGCAATCTAGTGGTTGTTGCATGAACTTAATCATAGAAGTGGATAAGCTCTTTTGCATCGAACAAAACAATATGTATTCTAAAAGCTTTAAGTATACAGTTGAACTTACTCGAAGTAGTATGGCAGCCATATACTGGTGTTGTGTTGGAGATGTTTCAAAGCTAGGGAAATGCACGCCGCAACCTTAAGGGATGCCTCCCTTATCTCCTTATTCCAGATTTTCTCTTTCTCCTCAATGGTCTCTCTAGCAGCTAGCTCTTTGCAATCTAGTGCCCACTGTTTGGCGTAAGTAAAGTTCGTCTGTGCTATGCATTGAAGGTCTAAGTACCCATCTCGCACACTTGGCATTTGTTTTGAATTGTGCACTTGCATTCTACAAACCACAACGTCGGTTAGTTATAACAAAATTCAAAGATTAGAATCATATCATATGAAGAGGACAAGGACTTACAGGCACCACGTGCGAACTAGACTGCATGTCATTAAAGTCAAAGACAATTTTCCCTTTTGGGCCTCCAAATGTGTTGGGGGGAAGCATGCTTGTATGATTTGTATTTTCATCTAAAGAACACGCAAGTACCAATCATGGAACCTTTTCATTCCATGTGGTAGGTGTTGGATGTCCCGGTTTGGTAGGAAGGGCTTGCCTCTTTCATAGGTTCTCTGGCAATCCTTGGACCATTTGGTGGCATCAACATTTAGATACCTCTTTGTTGGTTGTCGGATGCGGCTGAGGGCCTCATCAGATGCTGAGGGCCTCATTTGATCATGGGAATACCACTTGTGTGTCGACGTTACGTCTTTTATCGACGTATAAATTGGCCTTGTGGTGAATGGAATCTGTTTCTGAATTTCTGGTTCCTTGCGGGCACCTTCTTGTTGTTCATGTCCTAGGTCTGCATCAAGCCCTTGCTCCTTCCTAGGCGGAGAAGGCTATGGCATCTCATCAGGCCCTTGCTCCTTATGAGGTGGAGAAGGCTATGGCATCTCAGACATCAGCTCGCTAGGAGGTGGGGAAGACTGTGGCATCTCAGGCAAGTGGTGGTCATGATATGGTGAAAGTATCTCCCCCTCCTCAATGACTCCCTCCACTCGTTCAACAAGCAATGAAGAAGCAGTCAATATAATATGCCGTTTGTGCCACAGGATGAACTGGTTCATCACTTCTCTGAGAAACTGCTGTTCGTCAGGAGTTGGGTGGTCTATGCGTCACTACATGAATTCAGGCTTCATGGTATGCACCTCTACCCTAGTGTAGTCCAGCGGGATCCTGTTATTATGATGCTGGCCGCCAGGAGGATGTGCCACACCCATTGCCACCTCCATCATAGTATTTTGCCTACCAATGAGAACCACCAAGGTGCAAGTAGTTGGTTCCCGTATGCAATCGACAGGGGTTGTGGCTGCAGTGGAACCTTGGCTACTAGGAACTTTCGAAGGGCTGGCAACTAATGCTAGTTCTCTTGGCGAAGCCATTACTATCCATGGCTCTATAGACAACCCTTGCTCCTCTAGCGCCTTCGCAACTAGAGCCTTCACTTGGACCTCAAGACTAGCCTCTCGGTCTCTGCCATGTTTTTTGTACATGTGTCTATCCTCTTTGAATCCATACTGCCATGTCGTTCTTTTCCCTAACCCCCTGACGTAGCCTGTGTGCTCAGGCTTTCCCAAGGCAAGGATAAACTTGTCCCTCTCTCTAGAAGCCTTGAATGAGCCCTTCTCTTTCTCTTCACCATATTTCAGTATCTTCAATACTGCCTGTTCGGTCTTTGGGTTATCAAACTTTAGCGCGCTGGATCCTTCTAGACTCCTTCCTATGATCTAGTTACTTGCACACCTCGAAACCCTCTTCAAGTTGTATGCCCCGGATTCGGTAGCCTCTTCCTCTATCTTTCTAAACACTGCCTCCTTGCCATGGTTGCCACCAGAACCTAGGCAATGGCGGTGCATGTTCTTCTTCGCTAGCTCAGTGTTATGGGCACTGAGGGCCAATGCCGCCAGTGTGGTCTTCAGAGCCACGAGGTCCTCCCATTGACTAGGAGTTATGTGGCTGAACTCATGGAAGGGGGTTAACCCCTTTTGGATAAACCCTTTGTTGATGTCTAACTTCCAACGTCGGAATGACTCTCGCATTTGCTTTAGAGCTGCATGTTTTACCCGTGCAAGGGATCCCTCCAAAAATCTAAAATTGACCAATAGCTTTTTCTCCCATAAGGTTCTCTTTGTCTCATTTGGTATATCTTTCTAGGTTGGGACTGCTGGGTTCAACTCATCTCTTACTACTGCCCTGACCGCTTTATGAAATCTTCCTATGCATTCTGCCGGCTCAATGATCTCCCCTGCTGGCCCAACCTCTGTTATCACATACAGTGCCTTATGTGGATATAGTTTTTTTGTCCCCCCGTTTCCTCTTTGGCTTTTCACTCGATTTCGTGGCTTTGGGTTGTGGAGCGGAGGTGCTATTGTCTAGCTCTGTGATTGTTGCCCCCATCACCCTTCCTATGTTATGCCTTGTCCGGCGAGATGTCACCGACGTCGTTGTCTCTTTTGAGTTTCAGGAGGAGGGGCCTATTCGGGAGGTCAAAATGTTAGTAATTATAAAATGATCAAAGCGTTAGCAAAATTTACAAAATAAGGCTTCATCTGTACCTCCTTGTTCAGGTCAAAATTCTTGTCCAGGTCCTCCTTCGTTGGCCTCTGTCTGACTTCAGGTGGAAAAGGATCCTCTAGACTTTCATATGCCTTTTCTTCATCCTCGTCATCGTCTTCATCATCATCATCATCATCTTCTCCTTTGCCTCCAGCAGCCTCTCCTGCTCTTCCCTCTTCTCCCCTTCCTCTCTTCCAATCTTATCAGCCTCCTCGTCGAATGGGTCTTGACTAAGCATCACTGCTAAATCGTTTTGTAGGTCCTTATTGAACTGCTCCTCAGTAAGTGCCTCTTGTTCTACCTCTTCAAAGGTTGCCCCATACTTAGGGTTTCGGGGTGCATCGTTTGTTGTCCGCGTCATCTTATGTTATGTTCTAATACATGCAAGAAGATTGACTTTAGAGACGCGACAAAGGCTATGAAAGCATAAAGGTATTCATATATAGCTCTCAAATTAGCGGGTTGCTGCACTATACAGTCATCCACCACCCGTTGGTGATCACGGATCATAGACTAACATGACAATCATTAATAGGAGAGGAGGAAACAAAAGGAAACCAAATGGAACTACAAGGCCAAAAACTCCTAGAGGAGACTAGTATCCAATGGCACTCCATTCGAGACGAGTTTCCTCCAGAAGCTTTTGGCCTAGGCGAAACGTAGGGTCAACTTCAAATTTTAGAAAATACTTGACTATCATGCTGCCTCACTACACCCTTTTTCATCATCGAGCCATAAAAAGATCACAAAATGAGTAAAAGTAGAGGCCTCAGAAACATGTCAATCATCATTTGATCATGAACTTGGAGCATCAAGGCATCACAAAAAGAGAAGTGCATAAAGGTAATGTAGGGGCGGCTGGCAATGATGCCAAGTTTCTCATAAGTTTTGATCATCAGCTCATATTCCATATAATGTATGGAGTTGGACAATTTCATCATAGGCAAAAGAGAGGATAGGAGAGTTGGCAAAAAAAAGCAACTAGTGGTTGCCAAAAAATTAGAGCAGCTACTATAAAAAACAGCAACAACAATAGTAGTAGTAGTAGTAGTAGGAGTAGTAGGAATAGGTAGTATAAGTAGTAGAAGAGAGAAGAGAGCACCAATATAGAGCAGTAGCACCAATATAGCAACAACAATTAATCATAGTTGTAGTAGTAGTAGCAGAAATAGAGAACAAAGAAGAGACAAGAGAGAATAAAGCAGTAGCACCAATATAGCAACAGCAAAAGCAGCAACAAATTAATGAGATTCAGCAAATCATCATTGCACGAAAGCCCTTTGCCTCAGTTTTCAAGTCACATTATTCATCTCATGAGCAGACAAAAAGATAGAGATGAGAGAGAGGGAGGAAGGTTCCAGAAAAATCTCAAATTGTATTATTAGTTGGCCCATGACTACTAGGTCCTCCCCCAAACTAAAACAAATAAAAAGACAACTCATTGGCCAAAGTAGAAGTAGTAGTCGAAGCATTTTTTTGGGAGGTGCTCTCAACTTAGTAAGAAATCATCATCGACCAAGGGCTTGTGCTCAGTTATACATATGCAAGTCATCAACATCATCCATGGTCAACTGCTGCTTGCCAAAAAAATAGAGAGGGGACTGCATATATGGTCAGCAACCGATAAGAGAGGAGAGCACATTGCTACTATGGTCAGCAGCAGATAAGAGAGGAGAGGAGAGGACATAAATGCCATGGTTAGCACATTGCTTTAGATACTTAGGAAACAATAGTTAGGATATTTAAATACAATACTTAAATAGGAGCCATGGTTAGCACACTGCTATTATAGTTATTTAAATATATCTAAGTTCACAGGGACCAAAAGCACAAGGAAAGCTTAAGAAAATCACTACAACTTCCTAGTTATCAACATGAGCTTTGGAAGGCCACCTCTTCATGAGATCAATATACCATGTTCTACAACTATTACTTTTGCAATGCCATGACTTTACCAGGATCTATCTATAAATATACACCACCAATGATGAGAACAGTGATCTCAAAGCCATATTTGGAAAAGAGTGCCATTATCCAAAAATGTCAAGTCCTAATACAAGCAACAGTGGGTGAATTATTTTGGCCACTGAAGGTAGTATGTAATCATACCATCCATCTAAAAAAGTATGCATGTACTCCAAAGGTAGAGAGATATGATTACTCAAGTTGGGGCAAAAGAAGAACAAGAAGAAAAGAAAAGAGGAAAGGGAAGCATCTATCTAGAACAGTTAGAAGCATGTGCATGATTGTGTCAATCATGTGTGCGTGCCATGTCGGGCCACAATGATCCAAAGTGCACCGCATTATTCTTGGTCCAGAAAGAAGGCCACACCATGAGGCTCAGAAGGCCACAAGGATCCAAGAAGAGCATTGCGCCTCTGACGGAGCTCATATTCACAACTATCCAGGAACAACCTTCCAACGCTCGAAAATGGTAGGCAAATAATAGAAACATATCCACAAGTGTTGTATGCATAATAAGTTGCTCTCAATGTGGGTTTCCAAATTAATGGCCTTCCAACGCTAAAATGGCCAAATCAAGATCCTAGATAAGTGTGATAGAACCAAGACAATAATCTAAGGTTTTAGTTCTACAAGTTGAAGGTCAAGATTTTAGTGCTAATATTCCAACAGGAACGATAACAGAGTTTTTATACAGAACTAAATAAAACAGCTGACAAAGCAATATATCCAACAGTTGATGGAATAAAATCAAGATAGATTTGCTACCTGATCAAAATGAAACAACAGCACAACTAAAGCCTAGAGTATGGTCTAAACTGTCACACCAATCTCACTTCGTCCCTTTATCATCATTGAGCAAGAAACCTTCCTCAAGCACACAATTTGCCCCAAATAACAATAAGCAAAAATTGCAGGCTATAAATATGAACGGTCCAAGAACGATCGCACTTCCCCCAAATAATAGAAGCACATCCATTTAACATGCGACCTAGCTGATAATCACTACAACTCAGGATATATGAAAAAAGTCACTTCACTCAAGCTTCACCCTATCCGTGATACCACTACAACTCTAGAAGCACATCCATTTAACACGCGACCTAGCTGATAATCATCATTCATTTTTTTTCAAGAAATTCATCAGGTAGTCATGCATTGGAACTGAATATACATATATGCACATTTATCTATTGTCAGTGATGTATACTGAAAAATCGGCAGTTAGTGTCATGCTCGCAAGTGATTCCAAGGATATTTTTGCCAAATCGGCAGTCAGTGCAGCAGGAATGGAGGAGAAGGTGAGGTTGGGGGGCGCATACCTACAGAAGACATGGCCTAGCAAGGGATGGCGGTGGCAGCGGGCATGGGGCAGGGATGTCAAGGTCGGAGAAGACCCCCACGTCGGAAGCAGAGGTCGAAGATGGGGAGCGCGCACGGACACCGGAGCACACGGCCACCAAGGGATGGCGGTGGTGACGGAGCAGTGGGCCGGGGCCCTCAATCCCTAGCGTAGGGGGCCGGGGGAGCTCGAGGTCGTAGATCGACGAGCCGACGACCGGAGCGGGGGAGGTTGGGGTCGGAGATGGAGCGGCGGCGGGCTGGCCGACTGGGAGGCTCATAAACCCTAGCTGCGTGGCGGCCCGGGGAATGCCGAGGATGGGGCTCGGGGGCACTGAGATGGGGCGGCGGCGTCGGTGCGGTGGCTTCGTGGATTGCGTCAGCGGTGGAGAGGTCAGGGAGGAGGAGGCACCGGCGGCGTCGAAGGAAACTTTGGCAACCTGTAGGCGTCATAGAGGAAGAATAGTGCCTAGACTTAGAAAAATTTTAGCCTCCCGCGGGCTCTAGTTTATATACCGGAGGCCATTTGTAGGGGCGGCTCCTGAGTTAGCCGTCCCAACAAATATTTTTCAATTTATTTTAATTACTAATTCTGTAATTCATTCATATATAAAGAACACAATGTAAATTTATATATTAGTTTTTTTATTATTCTATATATATAAATATATGTATATATAAACAGTTTTATTATATATATATATATATATAGATATAATTCTATATTTTTTTCTTTACAAGAACAATATTTTAAAAATTAAAAATTTGAATTTTAAAATAACTAATAGAATTTTAGGACACTAAATGACCTCAAATGAAAATTTTGTGAACATTAAAGTTATAGAACTCATCAAGATATACAACTTTTATTTTGGTCATCTTTTCATTTGACTAAATTTCAACAGTTTAAATTTTGAATTTCAATAAATGGCAACTTCAAACAAGATTTTAAAACCTTAAATGATTTCAGCTAAAAAAGTCATGAACATAAAAGTTGTAGAACTCATCAAGATCTACAACTTTTATTTTGGTCATTTCTTCATTTGACAAAGTGTTAGTAAACATTGCTCATAAATTAATATATCTCTTATATAGTTTCATAAACTATGTGAGAGATTTATAAATTTGTGAACAATAAGTACTACCTCAAATGTGGAAACTTCAAACAACATATTGGAAGTGCATATGATTTTAACTGAAAAAGTCACGAACATAGAATTTGTAGAACTCATCAAGATGTATAGCTTTTATTTTGGTCATCTTTTCATATGACTAAATTTGAATAATTCAAAATTTGAAATTCAATAAATGGCAACTTCAAACAAGATTTTGAAACACTAAATAATTTTAGCTATAAAAGTCATGAACATAAAAGTTGTAAAAGTCATCAAGATCTACAACTTTTATTTTGGTCATTTCTTCATTTGATAAAGTATTGGTAAACATTGTTCACAAATCAACATATCTCTCATATAGTTTCATAAACTATGTGAGAGATTTATGAACATAGAAGTCATAGAACTCATCAATGTAGTCTCACACACATACATAAATATAGTCTCACACACATACATAAATGTAGTCTCACACATATACATAAATATAGTCTCACACACATATATAAATGTAGTCTCACACGCATACATAAATGTAGTCTCACACAGTTACACAAACATCGTCCACTCCATTTTAGCCCGTAACAACTTTCCTCCTGGCACCTTTTCGTTCCCATGGCCATATGTCTATGGGTAGGTTCTTTTCCACAGCTTTGATGTTCTTAGAAAAGTCTATGAATAGTTGCATTTCAGTGTAGTTGTTGTATTCTTCAACATCGTCCATGCCATCAACTCTGATAATGTGCTGTTTCTCGAAGGCAACCACGTGCTTTGTCTTTTTCTTTAGAGGGAGGTTAGTTTGCGGGTCAGGTAAATAGAAAACTTGTGCGACATGTGAAGCGAGCATCCAAGGGTCATCTTGGTAGCCTAGATTGTCGAGGTCCACGACTGTCAACCCGATCTTATTGACTTAGTGTTGTTTGATCCAGCGGCATCGAAACAGGGCCATTCGTATATTCATTCCATAGTCAAGTTCCCATATGTCATCAATGATGCCAAAGAATAGGATTTTTTGCCCCAATCCATTGAGAGCTTCTATTCGGACACCGTTGTTTTGGTTCGCACATGTACTATCCTTTGCGTGGGTATAGTACGTGTACCCATTGATGTCGTAAGCTTGCCAAGTTATGACTTGTCTCGATGGCCCCTTCGCCAACCTACTGATGGTAATATCATCTATGGTTTCTCCAATCGGTATGTTTTGGTCCTTCAACCATGTAGTGTATCGTTGCTTGTGCTATTTCATGACCTATTCGTCTATACGACCATTACTCTTCTCCCTAATGATAGCCAAGTGTTCATCAATGTACAATTCCATTAGATTTGTACTCTGCATGACACTGTAATGCGCTTGACTCACTGCATTGTAATCCTCGTCGATGAACACTTTTTGCCCCCTGGTGCCCTTCCCAGCCAGCCTACCCTTGTGACGAGAATCGGGTTTACCAATCCCTTTCTGCCATTTTAGGTACTCTTGACAGCACTCAACGACTTCTTCAGTACTATAGCCCTCTATCATGGAGCCCTCTAGGTATGCTCTATTATGCACGTATCGGTTAAGAACCGACATGAACTGCTCATAGGGCCACATTTCATGTAAGTAGCTAGGGCCCAACGCCTCTATCTAATGAACCATGTGAATCATGAGATGTGGCATTATATCAAAAAAAGCTAGAGGTAAACACATCTCAAGCTGGTTTTGGGTCTCCACCACGAAATCATGTAGGTCACTCAGCTCTTTTTTTTACCAATTGTCTTCTGTGAGATCATCAAAAAGAAGTAGCACATGCGGGTGATGGCCATTTTCAAAAACTCTGGCTTTATAGCCCTGATTGCAATAGGTAGGAAAACTATCAGCATGACATGCCAATCATGAGCCTTGAAGTTTTTTACTGATAGGTCCTTCATCGACACTAGCCTCTTCATGTTTGCTGAAAACCTAGTCGGAACTTTGACCCCCCTCAAGAAAGTGCACATCACCCTCCTTTCTTTCGGGGTCAGGTTAAAGCTAGCCACGGGCAGAGTGTATTTTCCATTACCCTCAGATACCGGGTGAAGCTCTCGCTTCACATTTAGCTGAACCATGTCTTTCCATGATTTCAGACCATCCTATGGCTTGCCTGTGTCCATCAAGGTAGCAATGAGACTCTCAAAGACATTCTTCTGCATGTGCATAGCATCAATGTCATGGGGGACCTCCAAGTCTGGCCAATAAGGCAGATACTGAAAGAAGATCGACTGTTGCTTGAAAGGTACGCCGACGACAGGAGGTGTGCTTCTATCTTTCTTCGTCCCATCCAGATTCTTCTTTCCGAGGACAACACGTATGTTTTTCACCATTTTGAACACGTGTTGCCCGTTTTTTTGTCTCTCTAGAGGGGGTTCAATCTCCGTCTTGTTGTCATAATATCTGAAGTACATCTTGCCGCGGTATTTGTCAGTTGTCTTTAAGAAGCGTCGGTACCTTAGGTAGACTGTCTTCTTGGATTCATCTAGGTACACCCATGCAGTACCATCCAAGCATACTAAGCATCCCGTCTTCCCTTTGATCTGTCCAGACAAAGCAAACAACACGGGGTAATAATTGGTAGTAACAAATATCATGGCTCTACATATGAAGTCCTCCTTTCTGAACGCATCGTATATTGGCTCCCCATGCCTCCATAGCCTCTCTATTTCTTGCATCAAAGGCTCGAGGAACACATCTATATCAATGTCAGGTTGTTTCATACCTTGAATGAGAATAGTGAGGAGAAGGAACTTTCTCTTCTGACACAGCCACGTTGGGATGTTGTACATGGTCAAGATCACTGGCCATGTGCTATGGTCGTTGGTCCTCTCATTGAACAGATTCATTCCATCAATGCTCAAGCCAAACTGTACATTCCTTGGGTCGCCGCTAAATTCTGTGTGTTTTGCATCGAAGTGTTCCCACTGAGTACCATCAGTCTGGTGTGCAATCACATCATCACTCACCTTGCGTTCATCATCCCACCATGTCATGAGTGCAGCTTCCTTAGGATTTAGGAAGATACGCCTCAAGCGGTCGACCACTGGCAGGTACCACACGACCAAGGCGGGAATTCTTCTCTCCTTTGAATCATTGCCTAATGGAGTGTCCTCTGGGGGGTGAGTATCTTGTACCACCTTTTTCCCACCCTTCTTCCTCTTTTTCCCCGTGGAGGCTTCTTCCCCATCGTAAAGGTCGTTGTTCTTGTACCGACTGGACCCACACCTAGGACATTTATTTAGTGACTTGAACGTATCGCCACGAAAAAGGATACAGTGGTTGGGGCATGTATGGATTTTTTTCAACCCCCATTGTCAATGGATTTATAACCTTCTTTGCTTGGTATGTATTGGCGGGAACTGAGTTTGGCTGTGGCAGCAACCATGATAGGAGACGCAATAGATCATTGAAACTAAAATCTGACCAGCCATACTTAGCCTTCAGGATGAGTAGCTCAAGCACAAATCGTAGCACTGTCCAGTGTTTCGGACAACCCTTTTCAACACCATACACAGTTTCCTTCGATGCTTTTTTTACCCTTTCCAAATTTTCTAGACCTTCCGGGCTCTTTAGTAAAATCTCTGGTCTAATAGACCAAAGCATGTCCTCCAAATCATCATCATCATCTTCATCACTGACACATGCTCCGCCATCATTATTGGCACCACTTTCGGCGTTACCATCCCAACCACCAGCATCGCCACCTTGCTCAAGGTAATCATTAGCAATTTGTGCACCAAGCTCTGCTACATATTGGTCCATGTAACCTACGGTTTCGGCGTCATCTTCTTCTAGATCAACATCGTCAACAACCGTTTCACCATGATGAATCCACACTGTGTAGTCCTTAATAAATCATCGTATAATCAAGTGTGATCTGATGATCGTCACATCTTTAAATAGTTTATGATTCTTGCAATCTCTACACGGACAAATAATTGAATCTTTATTCTCTTTCAACGTCTTTGCATGGTTCTCTGCGGCTTCAATAAATTTATCCACTTCCTTATGGAAACCTGGCTTGTACCTTAATGCACCATACATCCAAGAATGCCTGTACTCCATCTTATACAACAACTATCAAAGAAAATAAATAAAGGACTAATTATTCATAGATATATAACTAGCAGTTTCCTGAAAAACCATTCTAGAGAACAATTAATGACCTAATTAAAAATATATATTTAATTCTCCACTTTAATATCTTGGTTACAATAACAAACAATTTCAAAGACAATAATTAGCAACAATTAATATTTTACACACTATCCTTCATATATGTTTGGAATAGCATTTTTTATCTTCTACAACCTCTCCACCAAAGGAAATGAGATCAAAACCTTTCCCCTTGAAAGAGCAATTTTTCGGAGGTTCCCAAGGTCCCCCTTCCTTCCTCTCTCGGGCTACAGTAACTGATCCGAGGAGGAAGAAGGGGGCATCGGCCCTTTGTACTGGGCCGCTCCTATAAATCGACCCATTTGTAGGAGGCGCTCGTATCACCAGCCACCCCTACTGTTCGATTTGTAGGGGCGGCTGGCCCAGCAGGTCCCGGGCACGACCATTGTAGGGGCGGCTGCTGATGGAGCCGCCCCTAAAAAAGGGCCTGTTGCTACAAATCGATTATGTAGCAGTGAATGATCGAGGGAGCAAAATAGGGCATGGACAATGGACGTGAGATCCGTTCAAAACAATGGACGTGAAATAACTTGGCTTCATTTTTCCTTCAACGAAACTAGAAGTAAGTTCACGAAGGAAACCGAGCAGGGGCAAGTGGTCATATTTCAAGGATCGGGTAACTGCATGAGTTGCTTTGCTTATAGTAGATACGTGTATCTTTCATTCAGTTGGGCCTTGTTTAGTTGGCGAATTTTTTTTGGAAAATGGTACTGTAGTACTTTCGTTGTTATTTGGTAATTAGTGTTCAATCATAGTCTAATTAGGCTTAAAAGATTCGTCTCGTGAATTTCGTCTAAACTGTGTAATTAGTTTTATTTTTTATTTATATTTAATGCTTCATGCATGTGTCTAAAGATTCGATGTGACGGAAAATCTTGAAAAATTTTGCAAAATTTTAGAAACTAAACAGGCACTTTCATATTTCAAGGATCGGGTAACTGCAGACTAGTCAGCTACCTAGTGGTTTCAAACTTTTAGCTTCTGCTACCCAGTGGTTTCAAGCTTTCAGCATTGCATCCAGGCACTGCAACGGTGTTAGAGAAAAGGAGGGGCCCTTGTTTCCTGCTGGTAAGTCGTCTATTTATACTCTTGCACTAAAAATTTGCGCTTGTGGAAGGAGTTGTGTTGATAGTATGCCTCCGAATTGGTTGTTTGATTCCATCTCTAATGCTAGCGTCTATGCAGATTCAAATGTCGTATCTTTAAAAGAAACAGGGATCTAGAAGGAAAACAAGTGTTTGATTCCATCTCTAATGCTAGCGTCTATGCAGATTCAAATGTCGTATCTTTAAAAGAAACAGGGATCTAGAAGGAAAACAAGCAACTCAATGTTAGAAGTGCATATTTTGAGCACTCTTTTTGTGTGTGTCATTTTACCGTGTTTACTACTTCAAGAAAACCAAGAAAATAGTAGATGACTCGTGCATTTTTCAAGAACGCTAGATTCTACCCACTTTGTTCCACATGGCTGCTACATACAGACATGTTAATCTCATTCTGAAGCAAGAAAAGTACAGATGAAACATGCCATTCCCTATGGCCCTTGAAATTGAAGAAACCACCAATGATACGTCCTCAGCAACTGTTCCCCAATGCTAGTGAACGGGTTGTTGCTGTGGGGGACATATCCACTGCTCCAATCAGTTGAGCCACGAAAGCTCGACAAGATCATCGTCTACAACTTTTCCCACTTCACCGTCTGAGGGCGATGGTCACCCTCAACAGTTGGCTACAAGTTGTACCTGCAATAATCAGTTCATGTCGTGTCAAGGGTATTACGAGACGAAAAAACCTCACTGCATTAATATAAAAGGACCTTAAATTTGTATATAAACTACTCACCTCTGCTATTACAAAACATAATGCGGAGATTTACATTTAAATTACCCACATATGTCATTATAAAAGATAATATAAAGTAAAACCATTAGTTTTTATCTAAATTAAAATAAACTAAAATATTTCTAAGACCTACGTATAAATATTAATATAAGCTATAATAAAAATAGTTCAATAACCCGTAAACTATTGTTGAGTTCTCATCTAGATCCCTGAATTAACATACTAGTACAATTTAGGCTCTCTAAGGGGGTGTTTGGTTCTTTAGTCGCTCCTAAAATTTATGTCACATCAAATGTTTAGAGACTAATAAAGAGCATTAAACATAAATTAATTACAAAACCAATTACATAGATGGAGGCTAATTTTCGAGACGAATTTTTTAAGCCTAATTAATCTATCATTAGCACATGTTTACTGTAGCACCACGTTGTCAAATCATGGACTAATTAGGCTTAAAAGATTCGTCTCGTAAATTAGTCGCAAGTTATGCAATTAGTTTCGTAATTAGTCTATATTTAATACTCCATGCATGTGTTCAAACATTCAATGTGACAGGAATTTTAGAAAGAGGGGAATGAACCTAACAGGCCCTAAATCTATTTTGGTGTGCCATCTTGGTCCAAAAATACCACGCACCCGGTTAGTGTCACGTCTGGCACCATATAGTGGCACCATTTTACATGGTTCTGTTGATGAGACATGTGATATGTCCAATGCTATAGCACAATGAAAATGTCCGACCTGCATTCATACACAACACATTGCCAATAAGCTCAGATAGTTTATTTGTCAGCAACTCAGCATCCATGGACCCACTCTTCCCATATGGAAATAAAACGGTGTTAAAACGATAATTGAATGAAGAAAATAATGAGCTAAAAGAACTGGACCAATAAAAGAGCATGTACCTTCTCCATCGTCATCTGTGTCAGGCCCAGAAAACAAAAGGCAGCACCCAAAATACTAAATAGCATATAACAGGTTGGTAGTGGATTGATGTCGAGGTAGCGGATCACGGATAGCGGACGCTAAGTTCCAATAGCGGCATATGATACTCACATATAAATTTAAGTGTATATACCATGAATAATAGGTATAAATAGACATTTAACTACACACAACTCAGAGAACGGATGTCTCACATACTTAAATTAAGAAAAAAATAGTGTTCCACAACTTATATAAGTCATTATATATCAGAGTTTATAAAAAATAGATTATGAGAGCCATAAATAGTTTATAAGACCATCATTCATTACCATTGTTAAAAACTTGCAATACTATTATTCTCATGGTCAATTAAGGAATTTAGCAAGCTGGATTTAGCAAGCTCGGCTGCTATTTAAGGATCTCCTCGTGCTCCTCGTGCAGACGCAACTTTCCAGAGAAGTTGTTCTTGTACACATAGACTGGTTAAATGCAGAGCTCGCCAGTACACAACTCCGAAGCTCTACCTACATATACTTCCAAGAAATACACGAATGCAGAGATAGTTGGCATTTACCGTTTATTTCATCCATGGAGTCCAGCTCATGCATGGGCTGCGGATATCAGTCAGGTATAAACATGGCTCAAAACGACAGTGGAATCACACAGCAGCAGAAGTTTTGCAGAGACTAAGATTCACAGTTCACTCATTTCTAAAAACCAAAAAAAAAAAAACAAAACAGAAAAAAGACCAAACACCCAGAAGGAACCCACCAAGAACCGTCGGTTGCATTGCAGAACAACGCACTGCTCCTTTCTACCAGACTCGAGACACCAATACACCATCACACCACGTGACCACAAACAATCGAAACGATGAAAACCCATCTTTATACAGGAATCCTGCTTCCAAAAGACGGGCAACGGATCGGGCCACGTCGCCCATTAGCCCATTATCCGTCAGATCGAGCCAGGACACAAGGTGAACCGTTCGATCCGGGTCATAGTGGATCAGTCACCCGTTAAGCCACAAAACCGTCACGAAACATCGCGAACACGCCCGTCCCCTCGTCTCTCCGCCGCTGCTCCTATCTCCGCGCCGCCTTCCGCCTAGCGCTGGCCTGCTCATGCGCCGGCAACTCCTGTCCCCTTCGCGACCGCTTACTCCCCTATGGCGCCTCCTCGGCGGTGGCACGCGGCGGCCCTATGCCCCTGCGCACCAGACCCGGCACGGGTGGCCCCGGCGACGGGACGACACACCAGCGGGGGCATCCCCCGGCGCGGCAGCCCCGGCACGGGCGGGCGGATGTGGGATGGCCTGGGCACAAGCGGCCACCTGCACGGCTGCAGCGGCCAAGGAATCGCACGAATCGCCGACAAGGCTGTGCCGACGGCAGTGGCGATGGCCAGGACTCCAGGAGCTCATGCGGGGACCGACTACCTCCGTCACTGACGCCCGTCTACCTCCCTGGTGACAGCCTTTACCTGCACGGCTGCACCAAGCAAGCAACAGCCATGTCGCACAAGCCTGGTACGTGAGTCAGCGACTCCGTCGATTGCATCACACGGCTCCCCATTGCATCCATCTCGCCTGCAGCACCATAGACGGCCACCGGACCGAGATAAACGTGGGCTGTTGCACACTCGCACTGCTGAACAACGCTGCACACCGAGTGCTCGACGGACCGTCCGTGAGAACTGAGAAGTGTAGATGGTTCAAGAGTGTGAATGGGAACTGTCTAGCAGCAGGCATGCAAATCATGCCTGTCAGCCTGTGCCATCCTTGTTTTCAAGCGCCATGCAGTATGATTGTTGAGTCACATGTCTCGACATATTTGTATGGATCATCATATTCATAGCATTTCAATTTTTCTCAATCTTTGTTGATATATTCGTTGCAGACTGGGCCAGCCGCGCCCCGCGCGCTCCGGGCCGCGCCCTGTCTCGTTCGCTGGCGA
Organism: Miscanthus lutarioriparius; assembly: GCA_904845875.1. Taxonomy (NCBI): domain Eukaryota; kingdom Viridiplantae; phylum Streptophyta; class Magnoliopsida; order Poales; family Poaceae; genus Miscanthus; species Miscanthus lutarioriparius. The sequence continues at coordinate 12,973,143 of CAJGYO010000019.1, forward strand.
GCCACGCCCCGTCCTGCGCGTCGGCCAGCCGCGCCCCGCCCCGTGCGCCGTGCTGCTCCGAGCGGGCCGGGAGTGCCCGGCCGCGCCCATCCCCACCTTGCGCGCCGAGCTGCGAGGCGCCATGCCCCGCCCACGACTGCTGCGCTGCCCTACCTGTCGTCGAACCCGGACGGGAGCGACCGTGCCGGCCCCTGCCGTGCCGCCCTCCCTTGCCCGCTCCACAAGGGCAGCGGGGTGCCGTTTGCCGGCCTCCTGTGGCCGCCCGCCCCCGCCCGCTTGGCCACTCCGGTTGCCGGCCGGGTGTACGCGTGGCCGTCTAATGTGATGACTGAACCGAGGGTTCATATTTGTATGATGGGTTTCCTCCATTTACAGACAAGTAATGTTTCCTGTATCAGCTATGATATATCAAGTTTTTGAGTTTGATGTCTTATTAGTTTGGTGATCAATGTGTGTAAGGGACTAACGGTCTATTTGGCAGAGTTCCTAGAGTGGTTTCTAGGGTGAATCAAGAGATCTGCCATTTTTTTTTACTCAGAATTGATTCTATGTTGATTCTAGGATGTGATTCTCTAAAATAAACTAGAAGACTGGAAGCTGAAGAAACTAGATTATCTTTGATTCACTCCACACATAAAATCATTTTATACAAATAAATTTTCTTAGATAATCACTTTTCCAGTTGTGAATGGTACTACTTTTTTTTGTGGTAGGTGACATGCTCTTCGAGAGTGAGCCATCTGTGATGACATCATTAACTTCAAAATCTGCCGACTAAGGGCGAGTGTATACGCATTAATGTGAGCTTCTCCTTTTGTATTATGATAAAAAAAACTTGACAATTGGGCCTAGCTAGTCAAAATCTTCTCCTCATTTAATTTCCCAAAAAAACATGTTGAAGTTTCAATGATTGCAATTGAAAGAATCCCGGTCCACAAAAGAATTATTATCGAAGTAAGATATCGACAATTAGATCAAATTAGTATGTCTTGAACAGAAAATTGGGGCCGACCTATGTACACTTAGCAATTAAGGGTCTACTATTGGTGTATATAGTAGCATTTATAATATTAGATGTGATCACACCTAGCGAATAAAAGGTCCTTACTGATGAGTAGATTGTCCAATGTACGCTATAACGTGCGAGTGATAGTGATCAATAATGCTTGAAGTTTGAAGCCTTCAACCCATGCATTGCGGACTTCAGCAATTGAGTTGACTTGCTTTGGTTAATCAATTGCGTTTTACAGTCTGCAGATTTGTTTAGTTATGTGCCCCTACCATTTGGTAGCTACAACTGAAATTCCTGTGCCCTGGCAATTTGGAAAACAAAATTTATTGCCATTGCCTGATCTTTTCCACTTGATTTATTTCAACATGGTTATTCATGAATTGTTTTCTGTAAAATAATGTAACCCAAGCGGCCTCTAGTCCAGCCCACCAAAATACCAAAAACCAGGGCATTTTCATTTCTATACATACAAATACTAGTATATTTTGGGTTCTGAACCCTCAGATTTCGTACGAATTTATCAACTCTACCATTCCAAATTCAGCCATCTGGCCACGTCTAATGTTCCTGTCCGGCCGGGATCTGGGAGGCACTACTTAATTAGTACTGATTTCATGTTGACTTTGATAATTTCCATGATGAGAATCATACTCTTTCACTACGCAGATTCTCCAACCAACCATAGCACGTCATGCCCCTGATAGCAACGTGGTGCCCTGCAAATGCCCAGTGCTCACAGATCCTCCATTTGGCTGTTCATCCTTGTCGTTCTTGCTTTGATTTTCTTTCCGTTGCATTCTTAGTGTCATCATCTCCCGGTTTTATTTTCTCTCAGGATTATATAATAGAAAAAAAAGTTAAAACTCTTCACAGTTCAACTCTGTTATTTAATTTTACTCGATGGGGATATGTACTGTTCAACTCGCTAATGACATCACCGTCTTAAATATTTTTATGATTTAATTTAATTTCTTTTATCTTTTTATATGTGGTCTAGTATTCTTATATTCTATTTACCATTCTACGCAATTGATTCTGATTTTGTAAACAGGTAAAGCTCTAAGAATAACACAAAAAGAATCATTTCTCATTGGTTCTCATGCAAACTTTCCTCCTGATTTTGTGTGCAACGAGCTCAAGTAAACTCAAATTTTCATCATGACGCACGTTACATATGTCGTAGATGCTACAGATGAAAGCAACCGTGTGCCTTGTCTGCTAATTTAGTAGTGTAAAAGCTGAGCCAGAATCCACATCATCATATTTCTTGTTGTCTATCCTTCCTAGACTGTCCCTTTCAGCTACTCGGTAAGTCAAAGATAAAGACATCTATCTCTTGGGGCCATGTCAAAAGGTCGGTAACACAAGTTGCGCAATGCTTGCTAATGAACTGGTACTGCTCCATGATCCAATGCCGTGTGAATGTGTGCAGTGTAGCAGTCGGCGTCCTGATTGCTCGTTCTGTGAGCAAAGATCAGGTAGATTGTCGACAGCTACTTCGAACAAAACAATAGATTATATCAGGGGAGAACGTCGCCTCCTCCTTTTGCTTATTATTTAGAGTAGTTGTTGTGTATGGTACATAGAGAGTAGCTACCAGTCTTGCTATGAAGTGCCCATTGCAACTATTAGTAGATGGCTTCAAACATCTTGGCAAGTATGTTATCTTTTCACTGAAAAATGAGTGAAGAATTTTCAGGCGTAGATGAATAGTGTGGCAAAACCTTAAGGTTCCATGAGTTTGGCTTGTCTGGTTTTGGGTTGAATTGGTTAGTACTGTGGTGTATGTAACTCAGTTTTCACACTTATTACACGTTTGAGGCCTAAGCGGGAGTGTTAATAAATATAAGTGAATTAATTGTCTACCCTTCTTTATCAATTTAAGCTTCTAGGTTAAATTGGTTGGTGCATCCGTGCATGCGACTCAATAGATTTAATGCTTTTAGTTCGATTGAGTGTACTTTTTTTCCTAAGTAGGTCATGATTTGTTCAACCTGAATGTAAGGAATCTTTGTTTACAGCCTACTGGAGTTGAATGAAGCTGCTCCTACGTCATCTGACCGTCGAAATCCATGTTATCCTGAGTTGCTTCCCCTTCGATCCTCAATTCTAGTTCATTGCCTCCAACACTGTCAATTGACGACTCATCCTGAAGACCCCGCAGCTTGTACCCATTCTCCACCACCACCTCAGCCATGGGCACATTGGAACCTTGGATCATCCTATTGTAGCGGGATCAGTGAGCACGGTCACACAAAGGCATTAGGACATAGTGTGCCATAGTCTTCCCACTATCAAACCTCCCCATCAGTGTGAAATCACCGTCAAACTTTGCATCCAAACGGACACAGAGGTCGTTGAAGCTAGGAGATTCATCAAACCATTCAATTCTTCTTCCATATCCTCAAACATACCATCTTCTTTCCTAACACTTCCTCCGTAAAAAACACGGACACAACAATCCATCTACAAAAGCATTTGATGAAACTTCATCAAGTGGTTCAAATCGTGTACCTATACTAACTATACAAACTAATCTAATGTTAACACCTATACTAACTATTCTAAGTAACTATAATAACTATACTAGACTAACTATAATAACTAAGTACACTAACTATATTAATATTAGTACTTATACTAACCAATCTATTATTAATACCTATTCTAGCTGTAATACTAAAAACCAACTAACTAAATATACAACTGCAAACTATACTACAACCAAAATAATATCATCACATTCCTAACCCTAACTAATCAGTCAAAAAAAAAAAATCCTAACCCTAACTAACAAACATCCGAATCAAGCTACACAATGGAGAAGGGGATGGGGAAGATTGGGGCACACCCCAGGGGATGGGGAAGATTGGGGCACACCCCAAGGTCGGCACAGTGCCAACAACTGGCCAACGATGAGGAGAGGGAGGAGATGGGGGCGGGTTAGGAGAGAGAGAGGAGGGAGGGAGATAGGGCCGACAGGAGATGGGGGTGGGTCATGAGAGGGTGGGAGAGCGGGGAAGGACGAGAGGGAGGCAGTGAGGGAGAGATGGGGCCGCCGGCGGCAATGGCCGGCCGGCGGTGCAGACCATTGTGGCGAGGGTGAGGGGAGACGGCGGTCGGCTCTGGGGACTGAGGGGAGAGAGGGGAGGGCAGTGCGGAGGGGGAGAGGGGGCAGGGAGGAGCCGGTGGTGACGACAGCGTAGCTGGGGGTGGTAGCAAGGCCGGGGCAGCGAGAGAGCGGTGCTAGCGGCCGCAGCGGCGCTATTTTCGAACGAATCTGTGTGAGGGAGAGAGTGAAGGGAAGAGGAGGACGCGACACCTATATTCGGCCCTGCCATGCCGTGCGCGATGGCGCGGCAGTGACGCACCAAGATCTGCGGCGCGATAGAGGTGGCCACGTCACTGGTCAGCGCTCGGGTCATCACTACGGTTGCAGCCCTGCCGCGCCGACATGCATGGCGCGGCAGAGTGGTTTTGTCATGCCACGTCAATAGGCGTGGCCAAAAGTGTTAGATTTAAAAAAAAGTTAACCAATGTCAAATTTGGAAATAGTTTTAAAAAGTGTTAAAAATAATTTTTTTTGCAGCTACAGTTTGGGTCACTGGGTATGGTGGTGTGAGTCTGTGGCTCATCTAGACTGGGTACATTTGGTCCTTGGCCACGCCTGTCCTTGCCTCACCTGGTTGACACGGATAACAAAGCAAGAAAATTTGCAAATCTCGAAGGCTAATCAAATTAAGATAGAGCAAGATGGTCTTTACTAGAAATTGGATTAATAGTTGTTCAGAGACTAGGTGTCACGATATTGGGGGCTTTTACATTTTTACCATTATAAAGATCGGCGCTCATCCGATTATCATCCTTAGAATGGCACTTACATTTTTACCGGATGAAAGAAGATTGAGTTTCTGTTTTGCCACATTTGCGCATGTGGCAAGCCACGGCCCTCCGACACGCTGGCGCCGAGTCAGCAGGCGAAGGTAAAATGTCATCCCTGCCCCTGCCCATTTCGTTCATTACGCCGCATCCCTCCCGCTCATCATTTCTTCCCTCGCTCATTTCGTCCCCATCCCAGCCGCCGCCGCCGACGCGTTCTTCCTCCGTGCCGCCGCCGCCTCCTGCTCCCCTCCCGCCATCCCTGCGCCACAGTGACCGCATCTGGTCAGCGGGACCCCTGGTGAGCACATTGAAGGTACGTGGCCTTACTCCCCCTTTGCACCTAGGTCCCGTGTCCATTAGGGTTTAGGGTTAGGGTTCATGGATGCTGACTGTCTTCCTCGGTTGATTGCTTCGTAGGCTTGTGATGTAGTGGGAGAGGTGGTGTCAACTCGTGTCACAATGGCTAGCAGTAGTGCTTGCTGGTCACAGAGGGTGGAGTCGTCCAGCGCCAGTAGGGCGTTGAGGAGGCAGGAACGAGGCGGGAGCTCCGTGCGCGCGCATGCTGTGGCGTATCCAGTCGGTAAAGAAACTAGGCTTCCTTTGATTCAATGTTTGGATTACCATCTGGCCCGTGTGATCGAGCTTCGTGTCAAGCAGGACACTCCCAACAAGGGCCGGAGCTTTTTCAAGTGCCCCAGGAATGGGGTCAGTTTTGATGTGTCTCGATCTTTCTTGCTTTCTTTGTTTGAAATCTAGAGTTTAACAGTCATGAAATGGTGTTTGCAGAATCCGAAATTGTGTGGATTCTACAGATTCCAGAAGGAGTACCTAGATGAGCTGATTGATAAGAAGATCGTCATTATCAACTATAAGGAGGTCGAGGAACTCGAAGAAGGATCAGAGGGCAGTGAATATGCTAACCATGAGGAGAAGGACCTTGAGAAGAAGATGGAGAACCTGATGTGGAAAATGAACTGTTTCATTGTTGTTGTTGCAACTGTTTTGTTTGGAATTGTTGTCAGATCAGTTGTAATGACTTGATTTGTAGCAATGTGTTTGAAAATGAAATGAACATGATGTATGAACCATTTGCAATGAAACTTTGAACTGTGGTGTCCAGATAACCTTGTGCTGTTCGATTCATTTGGGAACAGGAAGTCTGGAAGTAATGTCGCACTGACATCCATTTGCAATGAAACTAGTAGCAGTAAGAAAGTACTCTCGCCATGGAAGCAAATAAGGCCTGTGAGTGTGAACCAAACAAATACAACATTTCTGCTACTACTGTAGGTAGGCAGCGTTTGTGTGTGTGTGAGCACTGTGCAACCTGCAATCCTTGCCCTTGCACAACTAGGCCGGCAGAGCCCTGTGCTATATCATTGCCAGATATAGATGATGCTGAACTTTTGAACAGGCATAGATACGCCTACTGAATGTCATATGCTGTACATGTACAACAAATCATACTGTGCTTGGCTAAACCCAATCACTGCACACATGCACATCATGAAAAGCAAGATGGATGCCAACAGATCCTCATATGCATGTACAACCATATAGGGTAGAGCACAACCCTCCACCACCAAATACAAGAGGAGGATCTTATTATGAAGCAGACACTATGAAGCTAGAGAAAGACCAGCAGGACCACAACCAATGATAACCAAATCAAGTTCATCTTTAGGCATAGATATGGGCACACATATAACAAATTCTGGGCATACAGATAGAGTTTAGCGCCCATTACACATAACAAGTTCATCTTTGGGCATTACATGCTATTTTTGTTCCCATCATTACATAATATTGTTTTTGCAAAATAATGAAACTTCATGATCTTGGCAAAACAAGACCAGTCAGGCTCCTGTCTTTCTCTTTCCTACTCTTGTCTTGTGCGGTGTCTTCTTCACCTTAGTTGCCAACTGCTTTTTCCTAGGAGTCATCTTACTAGCTAGCTGCACTTCAACCTCCAGTGCATCTTCAGCAAATAAGGACCTATGGAAAATAAACTATGATTAATGATTGATTTATTGCACAGGTAATCCATTATCAATTATCATGCTGTCATAGGAAGAAGAACAGTACCTCCTAGCTGTTGTGGTCTGAATAGCTATTTCTGGGAGCTCAACTTCTAAAGGCATCACCTCCATCACTTGTTCATCCCTTGCTTGGGCTGCTTCTGCTTCTTTCCTTGCTGCTGCTGCTTGGGCTGCTTCTGCTTCTTCCCTTGCTGCTGCTTGGGCTACTTCCCTTGCAATAGCTGCTCTGGTCCTTGGAGTTGGTGCTTCCTCAGTAGTGGTATCTTTTTTGGCTTTTTTCCTCCCAACCTTGACTGTGGTCTTCTTTGCTCTCTTCCAGCAATAATGATAGGATCAGTTTCATATTGTAATGTAACAAATAAAGAAGAATTGCGAAGGTACCTTTTCTTGGTGCCAGTGAGTGGACATTTCCAGCTACCACCCCTATGACCATACTCACTGCAGTTAGGACACCTCACTTGCCTTGTTGCCTTACCACCTGTCTCCTTTGCAGACTTGATCCTATTTTTCCTCAGTCTTCCTACTTCTCTCTTCTTCTGACATGGAGGGTGCAGTTTGAACCCTTTGTCTACCTCAGGCCACTGGTTCCTATCAGTGATATTAGGAATGATACCCTCATATGCTGCTTGAAACTTCTGAACTGAATAATACTTATCCACATATTTGGCCATGTTTGGTTGCCTAGTGCTGGTAATCATACCCAAGGCATGGGGACATGGTTGACCAGTTATCTGCCACTGTCTACATGTGCAAACTTTGTCAACTAGGTACACAACATGCCTTCTCACTTCTTCATCCTTGTAGATCTCTGTAACCTCAGCCTGATTTGGGTGCCCCTTGGAAATGGTCAGGTGTCCAAGTCCCTTGGATGCTGCATTTAGTTGATGGATGATCCCATGCAATATACCTGGTGGGAGGGCCCTTGAAATCTTCCTCCTTTTGGCAAACAAGACCATTATCTTCTCTCTGATTGCATCTGCCATGCAATGCACAGGAATGTCTTTGTGCTCTTTGATCCAAGAATTCCATGATTCTGCTAAATTGTTGTTGGTATAGTCACACTTGATGTGTTCTGAGAATTTACTTCTAGCCCATAGAAAAGGATGATGCTCTGTCAGCCATTTCTTCACATCTGGACTAGCTTGCAAGACTTTATCAAAAAAGTACTTGAATTTGTGTGGTGAGTAAGCTCTAGCTACAGGCCACATGTTTTTGCCATACACATCACTAGTGTAGTTTTTCTTCATGTTTTCCATGAAGTGCCTGAAACATTCTCTCATCTCTGCTTGTGGAAATACTAGTCTAACAGCTGACTCCAACCCCTTACATGCATCAGTGTAGATAGCTAGTTTATCCATGGGTCCAATGGCCTTCCTAAGTTGCTCCATAAACCAGACCTAGTTCTCCTTTGTCTCTGAGTCAAACAATCCAAAGGCCAGAGGAAACATCCAATTATGGCCATCTAAAGCTAAGGCTACATGCATGTGGCCATTCCACATCCCATTAAGTGCAGTGGAATCTACACTTATGTAAGGCCTACAACCATTCAAGAATCCATCTATACTAGCCTTGAATGCACAGAAGAATCTGCTAAACCTAATTTTCCCATCCTTAGGATCAGTGACAGTGGCTATCTCTACAACACTTCCAGGTGATCTCAGCTCTATCTCAGCCTTAAACCTAAACAAATAATCGAAATAATCATTTCATTTACCAAATAACTTATCTGATGCTCTCTGCCTTCCATTGTACACTGTCTGGTAGGGGATGTCAATCTTGTACTTATAATGCAGCTCTTCTTTGAGTTCTTTAGCCCCCATTTGTGGGTTCCTCTTGAGGTAGGGGATTGCTCTCCCAGCCACCCAAGCTATAGATGCCATCCTGCAGACAACCCTTTGTGTAGATGCACAGTTATGGACCCCCTGATTGATTTGAATCTGCATAATAAAAACAAAAGGACATATGAGGACAACAAAAAAGCAACACTCAACAAACACAGAAAAAGATTGTATTCAACAATAAAAAAAATTGTACCCTGAACTGCCATCATGTTGGGTTCTAGCTCTAAGAATCCATGGGCAGCCTAGAGCAACACAATTAGCCCTGAACCTTTCTTTGTCTGAATGCTCAGTATCGTACTCAAACTCCTTAATTATAGCATGCTGCCTAACAGCTAGCCTAAACTCAGCCATGCTGGGATAGCATGTGCCAACACTCATATCAGGATTGTCCCTGTCCCATTCATGCATTGGTTCTACATAAACTATATCATCAACATTAACAGCTCCTTCATTCATATCTGCCTGCATCTCTGCTGACATAGCTAGAATGGGCACCTCTTCTCTAGATCCTTCTGCTGTTGTCTCTGACTCCATAAACCCCATGGCCTCATAAACCTTGTCCTCATCAGCAACCTCTTTTGCTAAACCATCATCATCAGGCACCCTATTATTGTTAGAGTAGTCCAGTCAACTGCTATAGGCAAATCAGTAGGTGTTTCTTCTAGGGAACTGCAGGTATCACCACAACCTTCAGCATCATCATGCACAACATGTGAGCCACCAGTTGGCCCACTTGTGACACCAGAGACACATCTACCTTTAGAAGCACCAGAGCTGACATTTGCATTAGAACCACCCTTCCTCACAACATCCACTGCAATAACAGCCAACCTCTCATCCCATCTATCCTTAATCATCTGTTGGAAATGCTCATCCCTCCTAATCTTTCACTCAGACCCAGTATCTTGGTCAACAAACCACACTGCAAGTGTTTGAGTTGGCCCCCAGATTATCTTCGTGGCTAAATCCTCCTGGAATTGAGCCATAGAATACTGACAGTTCCTATCCAACCATAAGTCATGCTGCTGCTCTGCCATTTCAACTAGCCCATACTCACCATCAGCCATGAATTTAGCAACCTTAACGACTAGTCTAAACGCATTGCCAGGATCGATCCTGGCGTCATGGTAAACAATGAAAGAAATGAGGAGTTAGACGGTACCCAACTCCTCCAATTTTGCCTACACTGCTAGGTTGATTAAGCACTTACCAAGGAGGGCAATCACTGTTGCTAGCCATTGTGACACGGGTTGACACCACCTCTCCCACTACATCACAAGCCTACGAAGCAATCAACCGAGGAAGACAGTCAGCGTCCATGAACCCTAACCCTAAACCCTAATGGACACGGGACCTGGGTGCAAAGGGGGAGTAAGGCCACATACCTTCAATGCGCTCACCAGGGGTCCCGCTCACCAGATGCGGTCACCGTGGCGCAGGGACGGCGGGAGGGGAGCAGGAGGCGGCGGCGGCGCGGGGGAAGAACGCGTCGGCGACGACGGCTGGGATGGGGACGAAATGAGCGAGGGAAGAAATGATGAGCGGGAGGTATGCGGCGTAATGAACAAAATGGGCAGGGGCAGGGATGGCATTTTACCTTCGCCTGCTGACTCGGCGCCGGCGTGTCGGAGGGTCGTGGCTTGCCACATGCGCAAATGTGGCAAAACAGAAATTCAATCTTCTTTCATCTGGTAAAAATGTAAGTGCCATTCTAAGGATGATAATCGGATGAGCGCCGATCTTTATAATGGTAAAAATGTAAAAGCCCCGGATATTGTTAGGACTTAGGGTATGTACATTTTGTATGTCTGTAGTTTTTGAAGGTAATCTTATGCAATGTTACGTAAGATTTTTGATGATGGGAAAAAGAGAGAAAAGTGAGAGATAGATGTGGTTGTTTCATGAGAAAAATTTAGGACTATGAGACAATTATTTAAGATTATACAATTTAATGTTACCATGTAATTCATAAACTTCTCTTTGTTCATTGCATAAATAAGGATATTTTTTGCGAAGGGAAATAAGGATAATTGAATGAGTAGGTTATTCAATCTGTCATGATTACATGGCACTACATGAGAACATCTATGAGACAAATCGATGTATGTGTCCTTACTATTCGAACATTATAACCGAACCGCTTAGTCGCACAAAAAAATTATGTGACTTGAAAAATTAAATTAACCTACACTTTCCTTTGACTATATATTTGGTAATTTAGGTAAAATAATGTCGGTTATTATACTTGAATTTAGATAAGATATGGCCGAAAGAAATATAGGATAATCAGAATCCACCAACTGTGATAATTCAAGATAAACAATTGACGGGCTGTGGCAAACTAACTAAGCATAATTCTTAAGTTGTGTACATTACTCATTTATTAAAAGCTTTTCTAGATACATAACTATTGCTATTGCATACTAATGTATCTTATGTCTATATATATACATAGTAAAATCTAGACAATTGACTTACAACTTTGGAAAAGGAAGGAGTACAACCCAATATGTTCACTATGAATTATTCATCAGAGTTATAGAGCCCAACAAAAAGCAACCAGAAAATCATGTCTCTCTTTTTATGTCCTAAAAAAAATAGCAAACGAAAACCGTTGTGCATATTACAAACTAACGATTCTATCTACCTAATATATATAGTTAACCCTCACGCAGGAACAAATCCTAGCTCTCTCACGCACTCAAGCACTATTCAACCACTGTTTATGATACTGTTCATTATCGTTTTCTATCACTTTCCTGTACAGCCAGACACTGCTTCATATCATAACTGTTGCCTGCGTTGGGTACAAAACTTCCCGTTCGTTGTGTTACTGTTTAATTTTACTGTTCATGAACCCGCGCAGCGCGCGAAGTGTAGTCCTTAAGTTTTGTGCATTACTCATCTACTAAAACTTAGTCCATCCGTCAGATTGTAAGTTGTTTTGGTTTTCCATATACATACATGGAGGTGCCGTGGCGGTGTTGTAGGGGAGTCGGCAGCTCTCCCCCACCCCGGCGTAGCGCCCTCCCCACCCCTGGTGGCACCCTCTCTCACCCCGACGACCGAGCTCCCCCCACCCCGGCGGCCATGGCGCTCCCCGCGCCAGGCTCTCTCTCCCCCTCCCTATGTTGCAATTATATGTTTCAATTATTTTAAACATTTTAGAGGTACGTTGCAATTGAGTCATATGGATGTTGCAAAAGTAGATTATGGGATGTTGCATATGTTGCACGTGTTTCAGAGGCATGTTGTAAGCGTTTTGTTCGAAATGTTTCATTTGTTCCCAGATGTATTGTTGCAAGCATTTGATCTGGATGTTACATATGTTCCACACAAATGTTGCAAACTTGCAACAGTATGTTCCAAAATGTTTCATCTGTTTCAGTCTTCTGTTGCAGCAAGTATTTTTATGTTGCAAATTGTAAGTGTTCTGTTTTGGATGTTACATATGTGTTTCACATATGTTGCAACTACATGTTCCAGATGTTTCATCTGTTTAAGACGTATGTTGCACTGAAGTGTTTCATGCTGCACGTGTTTCATGCTGTTCGGAAAGTCATGGGACGCCGGGGAATAGGGCGCGGCAAGCCGGTGGACGTGGTGCGCGGTGCGCTCGGGGCCGGCGTCGGGGGCACGACGGGGCGGGGGTGTGCTTGCAGGGGGCGAGGCGAACGGATGGGGATGGGGGGCAGAGGTGCGGGGTGCGGGTGTGTCAGGCATGTGGGGGGCGTCCCGATAGAAGCTAGGCCCGCGTGCATGTGTGTGTGAGCGGAGGGGTTGCGGGCGGGCGTGCTTTCAGGGGCAGCAGCGCATTGGACGTCCGGACGCTCGCAGTTCCACAACTCAATCTGTTCACTACGAATTAGTTGTCCAAGTTCTAGAGCCCAACAAAAAGCAAGCAGAAACTCATCCATGTCTTTTTATATATATCCCTCATAAGAATAGCAAGCGAAAATCACTGTGCATATTACAAACTGACGATCCTAGCTACTTAATCTAGTTCCAGCATAGCTGAATATGACGATTTCGTTGGAAGGATAGATTCACCACACCTCTCCATCAGAAAGCATAAGAAGAAAGAGACGCCTGCAGCGAGAATGAGCAAAGGAGTCATAGTGAAAAGCAGTACTTCTCCCACCTCGTGGGTGGCAATAAATCTTCTCATCAAATCGACCAAATACACCCAAAGCAAAACCAACAGTCCCTGCACACCAGGAAAATATATTAATTCACAGTAAGCATATTTTTCGTTGTATATATAAGCCAAAGTATAACATATATATACCAACAGAATAAGAGTTAAATGGCATTCTAATTAACAAACCAGAAGAAAAGATTATAAATGACCATATGCATATAGGAACTTAAAGCTTCTCTCTCTATATATCCTTCCTTTTCGTTTTGTCAGTTTATTATTGATCGATCATCATCTCAACTACGATCTATCGATGATATACTTTTGTAAAGGACATTTTATAGTCTTGTTTTTAGAAGAAAATGAGTTACATGGCTATGTTTTCCTCTCTCTATATCAACATTGGTATGTATATCATGTTACGATCGATCGATATCCGCGTACGTACCCGGACGATGCATTTAGCGATCCTCGCGGCATCCATGTCCAGCGCAGCCTCGATGGCAGCCCTTCTCGTGGCGTCCTCCGGCGCCGGCGCCGGCGCCGGCACCGGCACCGTGGTGTGGCGGCTGGGTCCCTTCTCCAGGTCCAAGAATGGCGCATCGTCCGCCTCCTCCGTTGGAACCTCACTGTCGGCGCAAGCATACCCGCATGCGGCACATGGCGTCGATGATCCAATAATGGGAGGCCGCGACAATGGCGGTACCAAGGTCTGGCCCAAGATGCAGAACATTTCGGCTATAGGTACGGCAACAACAATCGCAGCAAACGTACTAAACCGTATATCTCCGCTAGTGTAGTTGATAGCGTATTCTCTCATAGAATTAAACAAATAAAGCCCCAGTAAGATCAGCGGTCCCTGCAACCAAGAAAACTTGTAGTTAGCACATACGTATGTGACTACAATAAGAGCCTGTTTTCATCAGCTAATCAGCTACAGCTAGTTATTAGAGCAGCTCCATATGTATTTTTTATAATTAACTTGCTAAATCAATAAATTTAGTGACTTAACAAAATAAGCAGTAGTAAACTCTCTCCAATTGTTTTCTATAGTAGCAACCTAAACCATTCTACATTGCATTAGAAACCTCGAATTATTTCCCAACCTCTTACCATTTTCCCACGTGAAACCTTTTATTTATTTAATTTACTTATGTGTTCAATTTACTCTGATCCTTGTAGAAAAATATCTGATGGGGAGTGGATACAGAGTTCCTCTCGACTGCGAAAACTTATGAGTTGGTGAGAATACTGGGCACTTTTATTTTTATAAGGAGCTCTTTTACCAAACTGTTAGAGAAATTTTTTTTCCTTTTTGATAAAAGATCAAAATAGAAAGTTGTTTTTATAAAACTTCTCGAGATGCTAAAAATCAGCCCTAATTAACCGTAATTGGCTGTATTTGACTAACTAAAGAATAATTAGCGCTCTCATTGGATGGGCTAGGGCAAAAAATTAACCGACTACAATTAGCTCAAACATGCCCTACATAAATTATAAATATATAACACAGAAAAGGGCCGGTTATTTATTTAAGCTAACTACTATGTACGTGTGTACATGCATTATGATTGTTTATTGATCGACGACCGTGCGGTGTGAGTTTGTGTTTGAGTTTAGACGCTACAACTTGTACTTAAGTATTAAGACATTAAAAAAACAAGCAGACGTAATCACAACGGCGACGCACCCGGATGATGAACTTGGCGGCCCTCTCCGCCGCCATCTTCGCGGGGTCCCTGTCCATCGAGGCGCCGGGCGTCTCCGTGGGACAGCCCGCTGGCCGTCCCTCGCCGGCGTTCAGCAATAATGGCGCGCCCAGCACCTCCCTCGGGGCCTCGCTGCAGGCGACCGCGCCGCGCGTCGTCATCGGTGATATGATCCGGAACGAAGACGCGTACGGCGGCGATGGCTCTTTCCTTCTGGAGTTCTGGTTGTGCCGACGCCCGACGCCGCTAATAATATACCTTTCCTCGAGTCGTCACGATACTCGATCGGCTGGAGGCTGGAGTCAAATATTTTAAGCTTTAACTATAAATAAATTCTTTTGAGTCAAATTTGAAAATATAAAAGTGATGTATGTAGATTTATAACGAAATTTAGTTTTATAAAAATATATATTGATTATATTTTCTAAATATTTTATATATCAAAAGGTAGCAGTCAAATTTGTTTTCTTTTTTTGAGACCCTTGATGTCCAAAACGATTTCTTCTAGAGACCTGGAGGGGAGTATATACTACTACTTCTTGAGATAAACTTCCATGCAGCAGATGCCTTACGAAATTCTTTTCTTTGATGCTCTCATTGTACTAGCGACCTCCAGAACCACAACCAATAGATTCTCCTAAAAATTGTCAACATAAAAAAAAATCGAGAGGCCTGTTAAGCAATATAATTTCATATTTGAGCCCTTTAACTCTAATTTATGTACCCCTTCCCCCAAACAATAATAATGCTCATTTGCACAGCACAATTTTTTCATTCTACTGCATAAATGCCTGTACGTTGCAACAGAAAAAATAATATGACAATAATTCAAACTTCCACATGTGTTGTATTATTGTAAAAATGATACTTTCACTACTACGACTAGATTTATAGGGGTGGCTAGTGAGCTACTATAGAAGCGGCTGGGCTAGCCGCCCGTACTAAACCATCTTTAGAAAACAGCTTTGTAGGGGTGCCTCACAGAGGCTCAAAGCCAGACATCCTTTGAGGGACCGATCGGGCCATGCTCAAGATTAACCAATTTGAGCTCACCAAGGGCGTTACCTGACCAAGAAGTCGTGACGGCGCTCCTCATGTCCTTAAACGAACAAACAAACCCGACACAAGGAGTTTCCGATCGAGACAAAAGGAAGATCCCCTCGCCGCCATCCCCAAGATAGCCCAGGAGGCTGCGAGGACCTCGGGGGGGTCTGCTGCTGTGCTTGTTGAGTATCAAACATAGGGTTGCCTAAACCCCCCTAATTAGCGCCATCACTACTACAATAACTATAACTCGGGTGGTCAAAAAAGGTTTCTCGAGGCGGGCAACCCGTCCGTCTGGAACCAAAGATCTGCGTAAATCAATATTTACCAACGCGGACCAGTTGCCCGCCTGTGTCAATAAATAGAAAAACGACGAGCCCAAACGTGAGCCCATCTAGGGCCCGACGTCGCCCTCCCTGCCCATGTAGTGCCCGCACTGCCGCCGAGGCACGGCCCCCGCCGCCACGCACGTGGAGCCAGATCCGTCACAGATCCACCGTCGTGGACCCAAATCCCGCCGGAGAGCCGCCGTGCTCGTGGGTGGGGCAGGGGCGCCACCGAGCCGGATCCACTGCGCGCAGTGTGGAAGGGTGCCGGATCCGCAGTGGTGGCGCCGGATCAGTAGTGGTGGAGGTGCTCCGGCGGTGGGGAAGAGGGGAAGGAGCATTGGATTGCTCGGTCATCGGGGTGCAGCACCATGCCGCCGTGCACGCCGAGGAGGCCCACCACACGCGTTGTCGTTGACACCCTGCGCACACCAGAGCAGTCCACCACCTCTGCCCCATGCGTGCCGGCCGTCGCCTCCACCTCGCATGCACCGGCTGCTGCCTCCGCCACAAGAGAGAGAGGTTTCATTTCTGGGCTGCTACCGAGGGAGAGAGAAACAAGTGCGGCTGAGGGAGATCTAGGTGAGGGAGAGAGTGGATTTAGGGTTTCATCTCTTTATATAGTGTGACCTGATTTCTTGGCTGAATGGGCTTCCTAGTGGGCTCGACCATATTAATCGAGACGGGCCTCTTATGAGGCCAGTCTCTATAAGCCCATTTTAGGAGGCGGGCATTTTCTGACCGCCTCCATAAATAAACCGACCACTTCCGTTAATTGATTTTACGAGGCAATCATTTTTTGGTGCCTCGGTAAATAAAACGACCGCCTCTGTTAATCAACGGGCATTTTACGAGGCGGTTCAATTATGTGACTGCCTCGTTTAATAAAAGGGCACTGTCTCATAAAATCATTTGTGTAGTAGTGGATGATAGTACGGTCAACCCCTGACTGATTCTCCTAGTCAACTAGGGGCTACACTCGTCGTGTACGCCGCACGTACACTCCAGCACATTACCGAATGTCCAAATGGCTCGATAGGCCTCAGAAGGCCCACCGCAGGATAAGGCCTTAGTGCCCACATGGTTCCCGACCTTGGGAGGTGATAACCGACCAAGGGCCACCGTATGCGCCTTTGTCTTGCTCGCGCTAGGCTTCCCATCCAGAACGACATGAGTAATATTCCTCTAGAATCCATCAGGTGCTCAGAGTCACATATACAGGAAGAGCCGTAGGGCACTAGGCCCTACCGGGACATTGTTCCCTCACTCCCACAAAGCCATGTCGATCATTTCTAGCACAAGGTCACACCCGGGGTGTGATGCAATGCGACAAAGAATAATGCATGCCCGCTGAGTGGACACATCCGGGCCTGCCTGCCAGTCGCACTTCGTGTGCGGCCGGACCCTTAGTAGACGTGTCGGTGTTTTGTAAACCGGACTAGTAAATTTATATGATTGCCGCGCTGCCCTAGGAAGATGATGGTAGCATCCAAAAGACATGAGGATTTATACTGGTTCAGGCCGGAACCCTACGTCTAGTCTCAGAGATGATCGAGTGCGTGTTCCTCGCTTGAATGCTCTGAAGTTCTTACAACGAGGGTGCAAGAATGGTGGAAGAGGAAGAAAAGCTAGAGCTAGGAGATGGATGTTGGTATTTCTTAATGACTATTGGAGGATTCCGCAAGCACATAGAACTATCATGTAGCACTTCGCTCGGTGAGTACCGAGTGTCGAATTTATATTTTTTCCCACAGGAAGGCGGAAGGCTATAATTTATAATTGGACTAGGATTTGCTAAAGGAAGGTTAAGGTTGATCCTAGGTAGGTGAACCATAGTGAAGGATGGGTGTGAACTACCTAAACTAATTACTAAATACAAGCTAACCAGAGATAGCTAGGTGGGAGAGCGAGTGATTTATCTTTCTAGTAACTAAGGGTAAACAAATAACTAGGAGAAATGCGATAGTACTTTGGGTCACAGTCTATCTACCAACTAGGAGAGTTAAATAGACAAGGTAGCCCTACGATTTAATAACTAGACCTATCATGGTGGAATACAGTTGATGGACAAGGCTGTCACCACTTGCCACGTACCACAATCTATCCGAAGGTCTAGCCGTATCCACAGGTAATCTATAGCGTAAGCACCATGCTTAATCTATAGGCTTACTATTTTGATCCGAGCTTCGATGAAATAAGATTAAAGCACCCTAACCAGATGGTAGAACCGATACTAATGAAAGACTACTAATGATAAGATAACCTATGCTACTAATGCCAAACAATAAGCACCTAAGCTCACTAATGATGAACACTAATGACTAAGTACTTAAAGTAAAGCGAGCAAAACTAGAATAAAGTACTGAAATAAATACTAAATAAAGTAATGCAGAAAATGAAAGAATTACAAAGAAGCTATACCAGACCTAGAAGATTCTTTCGGACTTTGAGAAGCTCCGCTCTTGCTCTACTCCATTACTAGACTACTACTCTATAGCTAATGCTAACCTAGAAATCTAAGAGAAGCTTGGAGAGCTTGGAATTGAATGGGGGCACTTCTCCATCGAGCTCCACACCCACTATTTATAGTGTATGGTGAGGGGAGGGGTATTTGTAGGCAGTAGGGAGGTCGGTGGAGGACCTAGGGCGCTGGGTGGCCAAGGTAGGGTGCCAGGAGGCCCTTGGATCCACCGCCTCTTGATCCTTTGGCTTTGGTTGGCTCCCAATGGCAGTTATAGAGGCAACACATGTCAAAATTCGGTAGGTATGGCGGTTGGTAAGTCGGTGGAGAGCTCCCAAGTCTATGACAATGGGCCCATGAATCCACCGGCATCAAATCTTATCCATTGATCAAACCGACTTGAATGGATGCTTCTCATTGGCTCTGGAGCAGGTCCCATGAATCAATGATGTGGCAAGGCCACCTGGGGGCCGAGCGGCGCCCTAGTGGGGCTGGGCGGCGGGCTCAAGTGGGCCCAAGGCCTCCTGCCATGTCCACTTGCTCCATATGTCCATATTTATCACCTTTTTTGGCCAAACTTTGGTATATTTTCTGCATACAAATAATTCTACAAGCATGAGTGGAACTAGGTGAAATTTAAACATAACTCTTCACATGTGATGATGATTTACCTCACTTTGCCATGCTTTTGGGTGAAATGTTGATGGTCAAAACGGGTGTTAGTGATCGTCAACAAGCTCCCCCAAGCTACCCCTTTGTTGCCCTCAGCAAAGATGTGGGTTTAGCATGAAATAGGTTGTTGAATCAGGGGTTGCGTACTATGTAACACCCTGCAAAGACTTGTATACAAACAAATACTATCTCTTGAGTTGAATATGTTAGCACTTAGAAATTTCACCATCGGTCTTAGCAATGTGGGACTTATAGCTTTCACCTTGATACAAGCAGTTGCAAGAATGTGTAGCTAGATAGATACTTTTTGCTTACTTTGGTTTAGCTCAAACTTCCTGGAGATTTTCAAATGATTTGAAAAGAAAACTTGCCTAATTTCCTCAGATGGTACACTCAAGTCACTCAATGGTGTTTGAAATCCTCACCAAGGCCATGAATTTTAGCCTTAATTTCTATCCTAAAGCTTATGTGGAGCTCAAGGTAGGGGTAAAAGCATAGCTTACTTGAATCAAATCTATTGCTAAGCCAAACACTTGGATCACAAGGAGCAACAAATCATACAAATTAATCAAGAGGTGCATGTAAGTTTCCCTTCTCTAGCTTCTTTTTGAGAGGGCATGGCTACTTTTCTTTTTCTCACTCTCTCTTTTTTTAACACTAGAGCTTTTTGCTCTTTTATTCTCTCTCAATTATTTTTTTCTGTAGCCCACGCCTCTGTTTTGATGTAAGACAGCATAGAGAGGTAACTTTGATTCTCATAGAGCAATAATAAATGGAATGCATATATGGATGCGTATCCCTAGTGTAGGAATAGCATAAATATGTGGGTATACGTGATCTTGATCAAAAAGCATGAAACGTTTCTCTACTCAGATCAACAAGGCTTGAAAAAGCTCAAAACAAACATGTAGCTTTTATGGTGGCTTTATCACATATGAGTGAATAGTTATTTGGCTCTAGTAGGAATTTATCACATATGGTAGGAACTTCTAGCAAGAGAGTTTAGCATTTTGCAAAATAAAACTCCAGATTATCTTTACCATTTCTCAGATAGGTTCAAAGATTTACTCTAATCATGGCATACAACATATCTCACAAAAGCCTATTCTTGGTTCTAGCATTTGCAAACCCACGAAAGCATTCAACTTAAGATGAACTCTAAGTTTATCATGCTCAAAACTTAAGAAGTATAAGGTTGTATCACAAGCTTTTGCAAAGTATCACAGAGCAACTATTCATCATCCCAAAATAATTTATCATCATGTTATTAGAGCAAAGTTTCTCTCGAGATAAATTTAAGGCACTCCTCTCTACATTCTATGATCATGAATATTGAAATTTAAAGCAAACAAGAATATAAAGAGAGGGTTTAAGATTTTCATAACGGAGCAGGGAGAGACGTCTTCCCCAAGCTTGCCTTTTGCATAAGTTGGAATGTCTTCTGGCGGTTCTTTCGATTCTTTCTTTATTGACTAACCAATACTACTAGAATAGATAAATAACTAGCTAAACCTATAACTACTAGATAACTTATTCAACAGGGATGCTACTAAATTTTATTCATTATTACTAAATATTTTTTCATATGTGTTGCTTTAAATGCATATCTATCCTATCAGGCATTAGCTGCTATAGAACTTTATTTATTAACATAGAGTAGCTAAATGCAACTAACCTATCATGCAATGTAAAGCAACTTTATTGAAAATGAAATGCAACTAACGAAACGCGGTAAATAAATGTAAGGAATAAAAAACTTACCTTTTTGTTGGGCTCAAGGTCATTCGTCCTTGGGTGGAGGTGTTTCCTCTTGTTCCACCTCGGAGGCCTTGTTAGGATAAGGGATGACGAGTTTGAGGACGGATCTTTCTTTTTACTCCATCTCTTTCTATTCTTCTTCTTCTTGACAGGTTTCTTCGGCTCTTCAATTGGCTTTGGTTTCTTCATCTTGATTCTCTTCAGATGCTTCTTCTTTTTCCTTTTTCTCATCAAAGAGGGGTTGTCCAGAGGTAAAAACAAATATTTCTTTTCTTCTAGCAAAGTGGAATTGGATTTGCCCAGAAACCACATATATGCAAGCATTTACAGTATTAAGGAAAGGACGACCAAAGATTAAAGGTGTATCCTTGGTGTTACCCATGTCTAAGATCATAAAATCTATAGGAACATAAGCACTCCTAACTTTAACTGATAAATCAGTGGCTACTCCCTCGAGATAACAGAGTAAACTAAAGTTGGCGCTAAGGTAGCGTAGAATAATTTATCATAAGTTGCCTTAGACATTATGTCAACACTAGAGCCTAGATCACAAATGGCATTATGAAAAGTGTGGGGGGTCTATGGAGCAAGTAATGATTGGGTTCCCAGGATCACCTTTCTTAATAGGAAATCTCAAACAATTCTTAGAGAAGTCATACCTTGCCGTGACAAGGTTGGCTGTCTCCATGGTTCAAACAGGTTTGCCAGAAATTCTATCTTTTTCATAGAATGGGATAGCAGCAACAATTTGAGCTAATTGGGTTTCTATCATCTTATTAAAGCTAAGTTGATTCTTTAAGACCAAAGAAAATTCATCCAATTTAGCATTTATATTTTCCAACATCTAGTCATGAGTATGCAACTTTTTATTTATACTATTGTTGGTATTTATTAAGTAGAAATAGAATATGAAGAATTCCGCAAGCGCACAGAATACCATTGTATCATTTTATCAGGAGTATTCTAGGTATCATTATTTATATTTTACCACAGGGAAATAATGGAGTAAAAATTTATTGGATAACAAAGGAATGTCTACTAATCAACATACCAGCATAGCTAGAGCAAGGCGTAAAGGTAATGATAGGAATTAAGTATAATGACACCCAGGGGATAGATCACTAAGATAATGTAAACTAGTCAACTCTGGAGAACAACGGGTGAGGTAGATTCCTATGATATTCCTATTATATGGTCAAAGTATATATACACCCAACTATAGCTAAGATTAACTCTACTCTTGTGCACTTCGGCACGCTGCTTAGATGGTAGAGCATGTCTAACGAGTAACTCTACTGATATGACTACGGTCCTATAATTTAAGAACTTGCTCAATTCAGAGTGGACTACAAAGGATAGATGGGGCTGTCATCACCCGCTGCTTCCACACAACCAGAGAACAGGGTGCACTCACAGGCAGAGCATCGTATAAGCACCATGCTTACACGAGACTCGGCTACTTAGCCTAACCAGTAAAGTAGTAGGATAAGCGCTCTATGAACCCATACACAAAAGTAATGATAACCATAACTATGCAAGATATATATTTAAAATAAGCATAGCCATATAGATAAGAATATAATAAATTGATAATAAGACTTAAAAGATGTAGAAGTGAAGATACAAGGCTTTGCCTAGCCTCCAAGACTAGATCCAGAACTTGAGCATGAGCCCAACTCGACCCTCACTCCTGAGCTACTAATCTACTACATTGGAGAGCTCTAGATCTAATCCTTCTGGTGTGTCTTGATCTGAATGAGATATATGAATTAGGGTTTCCAAGATGGTTGTTGTCGTGGTTGCTCAACGAGGTGGCCGGATGTGGAGGTGCTGGAACAAAGCCTTCCAATTTTGATTTTGTTGTTGTTGTTGCTGCTGGAGGCTGGCCATCTCATGTCACTTGCTTACCTACCATTGTGCATGATTATATAACGTACCTTGTATGACAGTTGTCCTCTAATCAATGGTTGTGAGCCTATTGTCGATTCAGAACTTCCACTTATAGAATTTGGGGGATTGACTCCCCCACACTTTACTCGAAATGTGTTCTGCTCATAAAGACAAGGTAAAGATCAAGTGCATGGGCTCTGTTGGTGAGAAAACACCAATAGAACCAAAACCTTATTTATTCTTCTCCAGCCTTAGGCACATTGAATTATGATAAGATTGATGTTGTGTGCATTGTTCATTTATAACACGAGTGATAAGATAGAAGGATGAGCATGAATGTAGCATTTTGACTATGACAAAAAAGTGGAGTTGCTTAACCTATGGAAGGATTGTCCATCTATATATAATGTATCAAACTTTTCATGACTATGACTATCATCTTCCAAAGATAAGATATGCAACATTTTAGCTCATTTGGTTAAGACCGAGATCAAGAAAGTGGTGCTATGAACAAACTTAAGGAACAAGACATGTTGAGTTAATTAGGTTGGATCAAGCAAAGTTATAACTCGAACATGTTTGTGTCTTTATTTATGTGCATACCAAGATCAAGAATAAAACAATGACCACTTACCTTAAGATGTTACCTTCATCATTGGAGAGTGATGACACCATGTGATGAAGGGTAGACGACTTTTAGTGGTCCTTTCCTTCCTTGCATCTTGAGTTGTTCATGAGCATCTTGTCTCATATGTTGCACTCCTTTCTCACTCTTCCATCGTGTCATCTTTTGTTCTTTCTTGGCATATTGATCGGACCTTCTGCTCCTCTCATTATTTCTTCTCTATAAGGGATTAGTAGACAACAAATACCCGAAGGAGTATACAAATGATTCAAAGCAAGGATAGTGTTGTCATAGAACTGAAGGTCATCCTCTATGCTATAATTAACATTTTAATTGGCATAGAATCTTTATCCCATGTTTTAAATAATGTGCCTTTATTGTTCACCACTACTTCAAATTTTCAACAAGTTTAAGGAAAAGATGTGTGTAATTGTTTTGAAGAATTCCTCAAACCTTGGTTTGTTTCTACAAATGATCTCCTAGCATTCCCAACCGAATACAAGTATGTTTTGATCCAATGAGTATGTTCGAATAATGTTCCAAGGCATACTTATAACAGAACAAGGAATCTTGAAAGACTTAAGAGATTTATTCAAGTAGAAACAAGAATATGTATGATGAACCAAAGGAGCATGATTACTTAATTTTTACTTGTTAGAGATTTAACAAGTTGAGCTCATCATAAAGGTAGGTATGACCAAGACAAATTAGCAACAAGACATGAGATGATTTGAAGAACTCCATCCCCTATACTTCAATTTTACAGAATGTAGAATCAAGTTGGATGATAGAATTCTCCTGTGAATGTGATTTTATGTTGCATAATGCTTGGTTGGATATATCTTATGTTTTCCTTCATTTTATTGAAGTGATTAATGACAAACATACCTAAAGGACGCTAATCCGATTTACCTATTGGCGAGAGCTCGTAGTCCGTTGAGCAGGACCTTTCCTTACATTAAGCTTTGTCTTTGCACCATCCGATGAGGATACGAACAATTGCATGCTCTTCTTCCATCAACCTTTCTTGATTTTTGTTAGTTCTTGGTTGATGAGTTGGGGTCCATTGGAGATCTAAACTCAAGTTCCTCCTTAGTTGTCTTTGTCCTCTAATGGCGTGGCAGAGAGTTCTTCTTTGTTTGTTAGTGATACGCCAACCATCTTGATAGTAGAGGAAGGAACCTCATTGGAATTTACATGAAAGCTTCATCTCCAATGACTTAGGATGTCTTCTTGTGCCCATGGTTGTTCATGATTCCATGAGACACCGTCGATAGACCACCACCGGTTGATGCCATTTTGTTGACACGAGATTGCACGCCACGATGTAGTGGCATCTTGTTGTCCTGGTTCTTGCTATCGACGTGTGAATCGGTGTCTCCAAAGATAATGGGAGCAGACGTATTCTAGATAATACAAGGTGGATTGCATCCTGCTTCACATCAGCATCCAAGCTTGAGTCTTGGAAAAGCTTAATGCTAGGTTCTCATTTGATGTTGCTCTTAGCATGTTGATTTGTTCATCCACTTCCACAGCTGTAGTGGTGGTTTGGTAGGTTCATACCAAACCTTGAATATGCATAGCTTATATTCATTCTTCCTGCAAAATGTTAATGGACACATACCCGAGGGAATACAATGAATTTGAAACACGGGTTGTTGTCCATAACTTCTATAATTTTCCTCTATGCTAATGAAAGAATGGTTTTAGGATTACTTTAGCATAGATTTTGTTCTTGTAGTAAATTTTATGTGGTTGCCGCATTCTAGCATGGTTCAAAGCTAAGATAACTTGCAACAAAGGATGAGTGAATAAACCTTGATACTTATAGTTCTTCCTTCCATGAAGAATGAGCTCGGTCTTCTTTGCATAGAGTTATTGGAGTTCATCACATGCCTTGATTCATCTTTGACGTGAATTTATCTCAGGACTTACCCAGATTGAATTTGAAAGTTCCCTGCAGGGTCAATCCAACAAAATATCTAGTATCTACTAAAGCATACTATCGGCTCAAAAATCAACCTAGACACCATGTCTAATTTGATTTAGGAAGGCATTTTAACCTAAGCACCATGCTTAATTTAAAAGGTCTTTGGAAGTAAGATCAACACACCTCTTTGTTCAAAAATCAAACTAAACACCTCGTCTAATTTGATTTAAGAAAACAGTTTAAACTAAGCACCTTGCCTAATTTAAAAGATGTGTGAGGATACTTCAAAACCTTAAGCATACTATAGCAAACAAAGGTAGCATGAAAGCATTATAGAGATTCATTCGAATAGAGATGAAAGAGCATGATCATGGTGATAGATTTTTTTACCAAGCATGAGACTTCATGTGCTCACATTTTTTTTTCTTTTTTTCTATACTTGGACCTTCATGTGTCCATATTTTTTTTTCTTTATTTAATAAATATGCAAGTGGGATGGATATATTGATGGAACTAAACATGTTATGGATTTGATGGGAAAATTTAAACTAATTAGAGTGGATGCATGGATTATTCAAAGTAAACATGCAATGGAACACAAAAAGTTTAAAAGATAACTACTCATTAAATTTTAAGTCCATGAGCAAGACTATCTCACCTTTCTTGATCATACTTACCATGACTCACATGATGGAAATTGTGAGTAGTGCAGCATCTGTATTCGTCACTTAAGATGTGATTTGAATTCTTATGACGACAACCTTTTTCTCCAATCTACACCTGGTTAGAGAATATAAATATATGTCTATACAAACCTGTGAGATGGCAGGGTTCCAATGTTGATCAATCTTGAATGTTCAGGCACCCTAGGGTTCTTCAATGTTTCTTCTTTACTTGTGGAAGTTTGATGGAAGGTCAAAACGGCATCTGCTGTCCTGTCTTATTCCACAATTCAACAGAACAGGGGTAATCCTACTAAAGCTAGTGGTATGTTCATGATCTAAATCTTTACACCAATTGTTTCCCTGGCAACGGCGCCAAAAATGTTTGTTGGTATTTATTAAGTGCAAATAGAATATGAAGGATTCCGCAAGCGCACAAAATACCATTGTAGCATTTTACCAGGAGTATTCTAGGTATCATTATTTATATTTTACCATAGAGAAATAATTGAGTAAAGATTTATTAGATAACAAAGGAATGTCTACTAATCAACATACTAGCATAGCTTGAGCAAGGGGTAAAGGTAATGATAGGAATTAAGTATAATGACACTCAGAGGATAGATCACTAATATAATATAAACTAGTCAACTCGGGAGAACAACGGGTGAGGTAGATTCCTATGATATTCCTATTATATGGTCAAAGTATATATACACCCAACTATAGCTAAGATTGACTCTACTCTTGTGCACTTTGGGACGCCGCTTAGACAGTAGAGCACGTCTAAAGAGTAACTCTACTGATGTGACTACGGTCCTACAATTGAAGAACCTGCTCTATTCAGAGTGGACTACAAAGGATAGATGTGGCTGTCACCACCCGCTGCTACCACCCAATCAGAGAACAAGGTGCACTCACAGGCAGAGCATCATATAAGCACCATGCTTACACGAGACTCGGCTACTTAGCCTAAGCGGTAAACTAGCAGACTAAGCGCTCTATGAACCCACACACAAAAGTAATGATAACCATAACTAAGCAAGATATATATTCAAAATAAGCATAGCCATGTATATAAGAATATAATAAATTAATGATAAGTCTTACAAGATGTAGAAGTGAAGATACAAGGCTTTGCCTAGCCTCCAAGACTAGATCCGAAACTTGAGCATAAGCCCAACTCGACCCTCACTCCCAAGCTACTAATGTACTACATTGGAGAGCTCTAGATGTAATCCTCCTGGTGTGTCTTGATCTGAATGAGAGATATGAATTAGGGTTTTCAAGATGGCTCTACGGAGGGGGTCTAGGTGCCCTTATATAGGCCAAGGTGGAGTAGGGGGCAAGGAATCGAGGTGGAGTAGGGGGCAAGGAATCGAGGTGGAGTAAGGGGGCAAGGAATCGAGGTGGAGTAGAGGGCAAGGAATCGCCACGTCATCGATCCGCGTCAACTCCCTCGATCACCATTGGATAAACTGACCTAAAACTACCTTAAAATCAAGGGTCCAGATCTTAGTACGGTGTACGCGGTGGCAGAGGGTGAGGGGCCAACCCCATGGGCCGGGCAGCCTCCCCATTGGGCGAGCCGGCCCACTATGGTGCTAGGTGGGCTCCTCTTTCTGGTGGCGAGGCTTGGGCTCCATCTTGAGTCATCTTTCGCAGGTTTTGTGGGTTGAATCACTTGTTGATGTCGGTTTGCCTATTTAGAGTGCATGACGGATAAATCCCTTGTTGATGTCGGTCTCCCGGGACCACCGTCATGCTTTCTGGATAAATCCTCCTGCATTCACATATTCACCAAAGCTCATGGAATTCATTAGTTTAAACCCCTAAACCTATGTTTGATAATGGAATTAAGTGTATAAGTAGGATATATTAATGGTTTATGATTGACATTAACAACCATCTACAATTATCAGTCATTCTACCATTGCTATAAACAAGATCTTTTAAGAAAGCATAACTATTATAACCTTGATTATTCAAACAAGAAGAAGATTAATAAGTGTTACCTCCCTGGTTGTTGGAGCGCTGATTCTAGCCTTGATGTTGTGGACGGAACCCGTTGTCGGTGTCAACGAAGTTGAGGTCCTCTTGAGTTTTGGGGCAGGAGTTGCCCGAATGTCCAACATCTCCACAAACTTCATAAGTCATGTGGGAATCCATGGCTTTGAGTGTCTCTTGGGCACTCACCTTCTCATAATGTTCCATTCGCTTCGCGAGTAGATCCATCTTAGCTGCAAACATGTCAATTTCTTTAATTGAATGCATACCTCATTTATGGGGTTGGAGTCGATCGTCGCTCCATCCTTGGTTAGAAACCATCTTTTTGATCAGCGTCTTTGCATCTGCAACACTTAGTGAAAAGAATGCACCACCACCACCAGCATCTAAATGGCTCCTATCTAACGACACTAATCCATGGTAGATGTTTTGGATCAAAAGCCAGTCTTCCATGCCATGGTGTGGGCATGTAGAGATGGCCTCTTGCATTCATCCCCAAGCTTCGGGAATCGATTCATCTGCTAGTTGTTGAAAACTAGAGATTTTATTGCGTAGAGCATTAGTCTTCCCCATGGGGAAAAACTTAACTTGGAAAGCATTAGAACACTTGTCCCAGGTATCTATAGCATTGCAGTTAGAATAAAATCATTGCTTAGCCTTTCCTAACAAAGAAAAGGAGAAAAGGCAAAGGCGTATAGCCTCTTGGCTCACTCCCTTAATGGTGAATGTGCTACAGATCGCCAAGAAATGTTGGAAGTGAGCATTTGCATCCTCGTGGGCTTTTCCACAGAACAGACTAGCTTGAACCATCGTAATTAACGCTGGCTTAAGCTCAAAGTTAGCGTCCCCATTGATAACATTGGGTCCGGTGTCTACATTAGCAGCCGAGGGTGTAGAAAAATCATGAATGGACTTGTCGCCCATGATCATGTAGTGTAGTGAAAGGATATGAGGAAAAAAGGATAAACTAATTAGGATAACTAAAAACCTAGCTAGCGAATCTAGCAATATAAATCTGAGGCCAGTTGCCTTCCCCGGCAATGGCGCTAGAAATGCTTGTTGATATTTCTTAATGACTATTGCAGGATTCCGCAAGCTCACAGAACTATCGCGTAGCACTTCGTTCGGTGAGTACCGAGTGTCGAATTTATATTTTTTTCCACCAGAAGGCGGAAGGCTAGAATTTATAATTGGACTAGGATTTGCTAACGGAAGGTTAAGGTTGATCCTAGGTAGGTGAACGATAGTGAAGGATGGGTGTGAACTACCTAAACTAACTACCAAATACAAGCTAACTAGAGATAGATAGGTGGGAGAGCGAGCGATTTATCTTTCTAGTAACTAAGGGTAAACAAATAACTAGGAGAAATGCGATAGTATTTTGGGGCACAACCCGCCTACCAACTAGGAGAGTTAAATAGACAAGGTCTGTCATGAGCCCTATGATTTAATAACTAGACCTATTGTGGTGGAATACAGAGTATGGACAAGGCTATCATCACTTACCACCTACCACGATCTATCCGGAGGCCTATCGTATCCATAGGTAATCTATAGCCTAAGCACCACGCTTAATCTACAGGCTTACTACTTCGATCCGAGCTCCGATGAAATGAGATCAAAGCACCCTAACCAGACGGTGGAACCAGTACTAACGAAAGAATACTAATGATAAGATAACATATGCTACTAATGCCAAACAATAAGCACCTTAGCTCTCGTCGTGGATCCCATCCCGTAGTGGGTGGGATCGTACAAACGTCTTGTTAGACCGTATTTGGACGGTGGGCTCTGTACCGGTCGTCACCGCCGTGCGGTGTTGTCTTATCTATGCAATGTGGCACAAGGATGGCGTCTGACCAGACCGAGGTGACCGTCCTTCCGGGGTTAGTGTGGCATGCCTACTCTTGTTAGAGGGGGCATGTCTAGCTAGTCTTGACCTCTCCCCATTCCTCCCAGAGGTCGGGATGGGGGAGAGGTCATTCACCTATCGAGTGTCGTGCGTCTGAGGCGAGAGGGAGGGGTCATGGCTGACCCTGTCCTTGTCGCCTGTCCTGGTTTGTTTAGCCTAGCTAGGCCTCAGTCATCCGAGCCTTTGCCAAGTGATGTCTTGTGGGCCACTTGGCCTGCTAACTTAATTGGTGCCTTGAGATACCCTAGGGTTATAGCCCCGACAGTAGCCCCCGAGCATTTTTGTGATCATGAAGTGATCGTGAAAGCGTTGAGATACGTGTGCATTATGCGTGGGTCCGTTGTTGTGACTTATTCGAGCTTCATCGCTCGACCCCTTGCGGGCTAATGTGTTCAATGTGGTAGGTGGCCATTATATTTCGCCCTGTTAGGACGCCCTGGCGATGCAGTATGTGACTATCAAGCCCTGCCATGTGCCGTGTCAGTGTGCCGCATATCGAGGCTCATGACCTAGGCGGGACTGAGTAGTCTCATCAATGTCGTACCAGTCTTGCCTTTGTGAGTCTCAATTTTTCCGACCTCACACAGGCATCTGACATTGGCTGTGGCCTCCCATGGTTCGCCACGCGACGTGGGGGTTTCGGGCTGTTCGGTCCGTCCCAGGCCTATAAATGGAGACCTTTCTACCGTTTGAGGTAGCCATGAGCTATTTTCGATTGGTTAGATGTTAAGAGAGGGAGGGGAGTAGAGAATTTATGGGAGAGAAGGAGTGTGACATTATCATGATGTGTCCTATTGAAGGTGGTCTATGGTGCCGTTTGCCGGCCTCCTGTGGCCGCCCGCCCCCGCCCGCTTGGCCACTCCGGTTGCCAGCCGGGTGCACGCGTGGGCGCACGAGAGCTTCCCCGCCAGCCGTCTCTGCCTCTTGTCGACCAGCTACGCCTCCCCTGCACTCGAGGTACATTAGTTTTTCAATTTTGTTATTTAACAGTAGTTATTAGTTGGTTAGTGTGGTAGTGATTTAGATAGGTAGAAAGATATTTAGATTGATAGATTGATACTTTACATAGTTAGATATATAGTTAGTTACATAGTTATATAGTTAGTTAAATAGTTATATACTTAGTTACATAGTTAGTTAGATAGTTACTTGACATAGTTAGTTAGTAGTACTTAGTAGTTAGCAGTGAATTGATAGTATCTATTTAGTTAGTTAGTACATACTAGAGACCTTGTACTTAGTATGCTTCATTTATATTGGACTAAAGGAATTGTGCGTCCTTATGTGTATGAACTAGATGGACAACCTAGTGAGCATATATCATGGAGGCACCGTAGAAAGAGATCGCTATGGATATGTTGAGTTTGTTGAGATGCAAAGCGTGCCTGTGTTATTCAATGAGAAGCCATCATTTAGTGAGTTGGTTGCAAGGGCTCGGGAGGAGCTACATTGCCATGGAGCCGATGATGATGATGGCACCATAGTGGAGGGTGTACTTCACCTAGGTTCCCCTCCCAACATCCTAAGGAAGATGATCCCAATTGGGTGTGCAGACCAGTGGGAGAACTATGTGAGATCGGCTATGAAGTGCCAGTTCCAAAGTTTGGACTTGGTTGTGCGTCGGGTGTTAGTTGATTCCATCCTTCATGGGTTTTCCCCACCAATGGGTCAGCAGGCACACTTCGACCCTCCCATCCTGGAACCTGATATGGATGTGAAGGTTGCACCTACAGTTCCCGATGCTCAATTTGCCCCCAATGAGCTAGTTGGAGATGCTTGTTAGACTCATGATGTTGTGGCAGATCCTCCTCATAAGATCCCTTTGACACAGAATCATTCGAGTAAGTGTCTTATCCGCATGGTTATTGGGAGCTTACCCCCTTCCTTACATCCATTTTTTTCATTCTTTCCTCATTTTTCTACTTATGTTGCAGGAGACATTCCTGACAATGTGGATGTACCCACTGTTGCTGCATAAGTGCACTGTGGAGATGCATTCCGTGGCTCCAATAGTGTTGAAATTATGAATGATTCAGAGCCATATGAGATGGCAAGGGCTCTTGATTCTGATGATGATCGTCCTGTTGGAGAGCTAACAGAGAGTGATGTTGAGATGCTGAGGCATATCTTTCCTGACCGCCGTGATCCAAGAGTTCACGAGTTCAACGATCTTGCTCATTCCGATCAGGCGTGTGCATAAGGACGTGATGATGAGCTCCTAGAAGCTCCTGAGGCCGGCCCTAACATGGTAATTGAGAAGGGTAGGATATTCAAGGACCTCCATGCATTGAAGAGGTGGTTACAGGTGTTTGCAGTGATACGAAAGAGACCTTATAAGGTCTTGCATTCATATGCAGAGCACCGTTACACAGTTGTGTGTGACAAGGAATGCTTCCCATGGAGGGTTTGTGCAAGGAAGCAAAAGGTCACCGAAAAGTGGAAGATCACAAAAGTTCTCGGGCCACACAATTGTGCTGACCATGTGTTGACACTGAAGCATCGGCAGTTGACATCTACCCTCGTTGCCAAGCGGTTGATGGGAATATTGTAGGGAGAACCCAACATGAAGGTTAGGATAATTATCAGGATCGTTGAGGCGTTGTATGGAGGTTATGTGATAACTTAAGGTAAAGCTTGGAGGGCTAAGCAGCGAGCATGGAAGATGATATATGGGGATTGGGAGAATGGGTATGAGGAGCTGCCAGTACTTTTCAATACAATCAAAGCGGTGAAACCAGGCATGCATTATGAGTACATCCCAAAACCAAATGCATGGAAGGATGGGAGGCAGATATTCTTCCATGCTTTCAGGCTACCCATATCATAACAACGTGCGTTGAGGTTACCTTGGTTTGGTAGCTTTTCCATGCCTTGGCATCCTACGGTTGTATAATATAAATATAAAAATTGCATGCAACCCTAAGTAATGACAATTCTTAAGTTGAAAAATCCGACTAATATATACCGAATCAATTTGAAAAAAAAACTAGGAGGGAGCGATGATACCGCTCTCAAAGATCTAAGGATCAAATCAAAGTTTCCAAGGTCCAATATGCCGATTCGTGAGGTAGGGCGAAGTGGGGAGAGAAAAAACCCGAGAGGGAGGAGAAAGAAGAGGAAGAAGGCTCGGGCAGGAAGGTTGGGCGTCGGGTTAAAAAACCACCTCGACGCCATAGATCTTGGCGCCGTTCTCGGTGCCAATAACCACGACACCAAACTTGGCGCCAGGATCTTTTGGGCCAAGCTCGGCACCAAGATCTACGGCGTCAAGCTCGGTGCCAAGATCTACGGCGCCAAGGTGCCTGCCAAGTCACCGCCATGTCTGTGCCGAGCCCAAGACCTAGGCGCCAAAATCTATGGCGCCGAGACGTGTAAGCTTGGCACCACCAACGATGGCGCCGAGCTAAGGGTCCAGATTTTGAAAGCATACCTCCAGGGGCATATTTGTGATAAATTTTCAAAAAAGGCTAAAAAATAAAAACCTAGCGCCGGCCAGCCACCATCCTCCACGTCCATCTCCCTGATAACCCGATGGATAAACGACGACGCTGGATCGATGCATTGGCCTCAACTTCGGCGTGGGCTGCTGGGCGTTTATTTGGCTACGTTGGGTGCAACCACGCACAGCGCGGTGGAGTTTGGGGAGTCTGGGAGCGACTAAGTGATTAGAGACGAAGGACGGAGCAGTTGAGGAGGAGCGCTAACGCTAAATGGTCAGGCGCCTTCCTCACTTCCTCGTGTTCGGACGGACGCATGAGTCATTCATAAGTATGTGCATGTTGTGCAGGGGGCCACCATGGCCAACCAACCATGTTTTTTTCCTTAAAAATTGGGAGCTGCTCTTCTTTCTTCTTGTGCAGACACTAGCTAACACCTGCTTGTTTTCCTTACCAGCCTTTGTGATTTGAGTTTTGGTGAAGTTCACCTATCTCTAAGTCTAAGGCAAAATTACCTCTGTTAGACTAGATTACCCCTTCGTACAGTTGTTTTTTTGTGTGAAAAATATTACTCTCATGGCAAAAGTGGCTTTCCCTAAGTAGTTCGTGCTTTTTAGGCACGACATGCACGCGGGTGAGTCCACCTTATCTCTTCTCATGTGAACCAGTCCTCCGGACTTCCTCACCCCTCTCTTCCTCAAATCCATGGCTGCTTAGGATCCAAGGTTTCCTCCAACGACAAATCAAGCCCAATGACCCCAAGCCTCCTACGACGAGTTGAGCGGATTCGAGGACCCTGAGCCAGGTTAGTGGTTAGGGTTTCAGGATTAGGGCTGGGGATTTATGTGTTTTTCAGTTGTGAACAAAAGTTTGGGAGGCCAGCGGACTAGTCGTGGTGATGGTCGAGAAGGCAGTGGGGGAGGGTGGCGTCCCCGCCGCCTGCCGGCAGTGGGAGAGGCCGATTTGATGGTGCCGGTGCTAGGCGAGTCCAACTTATTTCTTCTGACGCTAACCAGTCCTCCTGCCTGCCTCCACCTTTCTCCATCTTCCTCGTTCCTCACTCTCTCCCTCAAATCCATGGCTACCAAGGAAACAAGGTCTCACTACTACAAAACTAATTTTGTGAGACACTGCCCAAACATTAACGAATACTTGAGGATTTTCGAAGGCAGTTATTTTGTTTATGGAGGTGGTCACCATTGCCCGTCACGCAAAATGGATTGACTGAGGGAGACATTTTATTTATGTAGGCGGTCAGATTTTGCCCGTCTCCTAAAATTGATTTATGGAGGTGAGCCTCTAGAGATCCACCTACGAAAATGGAGGCCATTTTTGGAGGCGAACATTTTCGGAGGAGGACCTCTTTAGAGGCCCACCTCTGTTAATGGGTGTGAAGCCCAACCGGCCCATCTCTGAGCCTAGAATCCCTCGACTATAAAAACACCGAGCCAGTGTTTTCACTCTCTCATCTCCCACCAACCGCCGCACCTCCAGCTCTCTCTCATCTCCTACCCATCTCTCTTCCTCTCACAGGAAGATGCGAGCACCGGGGCTCCCTCTCATCTCACACCCCGATTGCGTGCGCGAGCACGGGGGCTCCCACCACATGGCAGCGCACACACAGGAGCTCTCCACTCCGGTGGTGGCGTGCACACAGGGCTCTCCACTCCAGCAACAGTGAGCACACAAGGCTCCCCTATCCGGTGGGACACGGATCCGTCCACCTCCGACGCGGATCCGGCCACCTCCGATGCGGATCCGGCCACCAACGATTGCGAGGGCATGGATCCGGCCACCACCGACATGGATCCGGACACCAACGGCGGTGAGGGCATGGATCTGGCCACCACCGACGCGGATCTGGCCACCAACGGCGGCAAGGGCGTGGATCCAGCACCACCGACATGGATCCGGCCACCAACGACGGTGAGGGCGCAGATCCGGCCACCACCGACGCGGATCTGGCCATTAACGACAGCGAGGGCATGGATCTAGCCACCACCAATGACGAGTCGAGCAAACTTGGTGAGTCTAAGCCTCCTCCTCCGAGTAGAGCAGATCTGGCGATTGCGAGCCTGGTTAGCGGATATGGTTTCGGGGTTTGGGACGTATGTGTTCTCCGACTATAAAGGAAAGTTTGGGGAGGTCGATGGAATAGTAGTGGTGGCGGTCAAGATTGCGGTGGGGGCACTGCAGTGGGGACGCTTCCCACTGGGCGGTGGGAGAGGCCAAATCGATGGTCCCGGCGGTGGGTGATCCCACCATATCTCTTCTTATGCAAACTGGTCCTCTCGTCTTCCTCCATCTTACCCATCTTTCCGTCTCCCCCTTAAATCCATGGATACCGAGGACTTGAGGTCTCCTCCTCTCACAACTCGAGCAGATCTGGCGGCCCCAAGCCTCTTCTGACGAGTTGAGCAGCCTTGAGCCAGGTTTGTCGTTAGGGTTTCGAGGTTGGGGATTTATGTGTTCTCCGTTTGTAAAGGAAAGTTTGGGGAGGTCAAAGGACTGACGATAGTGGTGGTCGAGACTGTTGTAGGGGCGAGGCGATGGGGACACCGCCCGCCAGGTGGTGGGGGAGGTAGTTGGATGGTGCCGTTGACGGGGGTCTTCGTGAGTGGGTGGAGATGGATTTTGTGATTCGGGTTGGCGACGGAGGCATCATTTTGCTGTCAGAGCCAGGTGGGAGGAGACTGAGGCGGGAGCGTTCAACTGAGAAGATGCGAGCGTGCGGCATGCTATAATAGCATGACCATGCCTAAGTTAGCTGCTTCCTACTCTTATTGCTGGGAAAATAAAAGACACATGTTCATATTAAGGTTTGAAGTATTCTAAGGCAGAATTTAATGTAGTTTAGCATGCTTAAACGAAGTGGAAAGCTTGTGATATTCCACTCCTTTGATTTTTTTTGTATCCGGTTAAATCTTTGAGCAACAAGGATATAATGTTGTTTTACTGTCATTGTTGCAACCGAGTTGGTTTGCTGATTTGTGCTCTTAATAATATACTATTCCTTAACCCATTTGATGATAGGAGATATCAAATATGTCATACACGAACACTTTGGACCTAATCGCTTTTGTCAATGACTTACAAGGTTCCACTACCGCTATTTAGTCACTGACGACACTAGCAGAACAACATGCAAGTAATGCAAGGTATGTAGAAGTACTTCAATATCACACCCACTGCATTTATGCTTGAGGTAGGTAGATTTTTCCACCAACATTTGTTCAAGTGCAAGCGTCTCCTATATAGGAGTATTTTGATGTGCCATCACGCAATGAACATATATAGTTTTTTTTAAAAAGTATATATATATATATATATATATATAGTTTTTTTAAAAGTATATATAGTTTTTTTAAAGTATGTATAGGTTTTGACAACCCTGAAGTATATATATAGGTTTTTAATGTGGAAGCTTAATTTACTAATCTTAGATAACCACGTGAAGATGATACAATTATACAACCACTCTTGGGTTTTTATAGCTAAGATACACATAGCATAGATTTGTTAAGAAAATAAAAATAACATGACACCCGATATCATGCCACATCGAGCAATAGCACACAACAAAGACTTTAGCAGATAACAAAATAAAAGAAATTAAAGTTTGATTAATAACAAATTAAAGCTATACACCTGACTTGTTGATAAAAGAAGAACTAAATTGAACTCCACAAATTAGAGAATATATGACCATGCACGCAATTAAATGTTGCTGAAATTGTGATGGTAAAGTTTGGGCTTGTCGGAACACATTTAATTTAGCCACTGCACTATTCTGGATTAATCTGTTTCCCTTTTATTTTTGCCATTTATAGTAGATACATTGCTGTGGAATGTGAAAAAAATGCGCACTTATTATAGGCCCTCAAAATCATTTTGCAAGTATGTTTGATTAAATTGGAAGATTTCCTTTTGCTCTCTATATGAGCTTTGTTACGGTAGTTAGAAGTAGAAGTACTTTTAGTTACTTTCCTTTCTAATTTTCATTCATCGTTAATTTAAGATAATTAGTAATATTAGATTTATGGACTTAAGGATATACTTGGTTATAGCCCCTACCCTAACTCATGACCACATGGACCACAGAGGCACAAAACGGTAGTTAGCGTCGTCGCCCCGCTCCTTTGAGATCCCCATGCCCCGAGACTACCTATCACCTACTAGCCTCCATCTATCTCTAGTGAGTTGCTGGCCTCCATGTCCTCCACCCACACCGTCGCTCTCGTCTTGCTTGCGTCGAGATCGATGATGCCCCCATCTGCATCTCTGTAACTTTATCCAATATGACCTAGCCAACGCCCTGCTCGGCTCAGGCACCATATAGTCCGTCTGATGAGGCTACCATCCGCCGACTAGCTAGTGGACAGCAGTTGTCGTCCTGCTTGGCTCAAGAGGTTCGGCTACCCCAACTGGCGTTGCTGGCTGTGGGAGTTTGTCATTGCATCTTGTCCCATATATGCTGGTGGTCCACCATCGTGGCGCCTTGTGTCAGCCTTGAGAGTAGGATGACTCCTTGCTAGCTGCTCGAAGATGAGTTGCTGCTCCCATTTCACAGCCGTGGATGGGCTACACACCATGCTACCGCACACAACCGGAGTTCAGAAAGACACACCTCCGAGTATTAGGCGGTGCTCTGTGCCCTACACGTACCGCACTACAGGAGCAGCTTGTCATTCCATTGGTTGACTCTTTCTAGCTGGCTTAGTTGTCTCAGCCCCTGGAGTCACCTCGATGTAGACTCTCCCACATTGGAGTTTAGGGAAGAAACCTCTCCATCCGTCGTTTTACCCAGCCTCCTTCACCAGTAGTTGGCGCTAAAATTGGTATGTGTCTTTCTCAATCAACTCTCCTTTGTTGCGGTGCCATCGATCCTATCTATCCACACATGTGTCTTCCTTTCTGGAAGTCCAATGCATTTGGATCTTTTTGCTTGCTGCCATAGAAGCAGATCTTTTAGGTAGCATCATTCTGTGTACCTGTTTTTGGACACTAAGAAAATGCACTAAGGCAAGTTAAGATATCCAATTTTGTATATCTAGAGTGACCCCTATGTAGTCATTCATGGCAAACCACTTCTTCATTGGAGTAGAGTTCAAGTCATGTTAACTAGGTGAAGAAACATGGTGCTTTTATTTGAGTTTGAGGTGTAGAGTTGACAACTAGGACATCATGGATGTTGTCTGGCAAGAGACAAATGATAGAGGCTGTTAACACTTAGATTGCTCTGTATTGCACTTTACTAGCTACTACGTGTGTTCAACAAATAGTGGTCAGGATCTTGTTTTGCAAATACTAAAAATTGAGAGCTGATTGTTAATTATGTGAGTTTAAAGTACAATGAGATGAGATACAAGATTTTTTTTGTGGGAATTACCACTCAACAATGCTAAACTTTGGTCATACATCCTTTGCATACTGAAGGTAAGCCTGCAACCACCAATATATTTGAGTACTATGAAATTGTTAGCAAGATGTTTGTTAACGAGAATGAAGGCTTTCTGTGTTATATCAAATATGCTCTTGATAAAGAGTTCAATGTGCGGAAAAGCTATGTTGAGTGGGACAATGCCAACCAATAGATTATCTTGAGGAAATTTGTGTATGGTTGGGAAGGTTTCCATGAGCGTGAAGCCAATCACATGAAGAGAAAAAGAGATTAAGCCATGGAATATAAGTTGTGTTGGGTGTAAAGCCAAAATGGTCATTGCACGAGGCAAGGAATCATGGCGGTGGTATGTGAAGGATTTCATTGATGGACACAACCATCCTTTGGCCACAAGAGACCTTGCTTTTCTGTTGTAGTTCACACTAAAGGATTACCAATGAGCAGAAAGCTGACATCGTAGAGATGGAAAATTCTAGGATCTAGAACCACCAAATCATGGACAAGCCTTGTCAAATGAATGACTGATCAATAGGTTCAATCAAAACATGCGAACACACCACATAATTCAGAGTTCATTCACTTACTAACTACATCAGGATGTGAAGACATGGCATCAGGAACCAACAGGCAAATTCCTTTATTATCCCAGTCAAATTTGCTATAGTAGTCAAGAAACCAATAGAGGACATGCAGAAGGAAATATAGTGATTTAACCCTTGGTAATTATCTATCTTGAAGAGCATTGATAAGGTGGAAAAAACCTATAGCTCAACAACAAAATTTATGCCAAAACTTACAGCTATTGGACCATTCAGAGGCTTGTCGAAGATATGGAGAATCTATAGAACTAATGTCTCCAAGGCATAGGTGGAAATTAAACCATGGTGGAGCACCATGAATGCGGCTTTCATAATAACATCA
This sequence comes from Miscanthus lutarioriparius, assembly GCA_904845875.1. NCBI lineage: Eukaryota > Viridiplantae > Streptophyta > Magnoliopsida > Poales > Poaceae > Miscanthus > Miscanthus lutarioriparius. The sequence continues at coordinate 13,012,810 of CAJGYO010000019.1, forward strand.
GTCATTGATCAGCATTGTGCTTCTTTTGTAAGGTTTTTTCTTCTATTTTTTTATCAATACAAATGAAATTGTCATCAATGTGTTTATTAACACTGCATCCTGGCATAAGCAACTCCAAAAATGGCACTAATCCCTGTAGTCCAACCTCAAGAAGGAAGATATGGAAAAAATACTTTTATGTTATTAACTATATATTATGACTATCAGATCTGAGGTTTGATGAAATACAACAAAATGAACCATATTGTGGAAGCATGGGTTGTTATTGGAAATGCCTAGTGCAAAACAAAGTTTTGGATACCTCATTTGTGGACTACTTGACTCTGTACGCTTTGTTTTATCAACTAATATTTCAAAGTTGTTTTCATTAAACCTCAGATCTGGTACTCGTAATGGTTAATCTCATAAAATAATTTCCCCATACTTTCTTGCTTGAGGTTGGAATTTTAAGGATTGTTGTTTTTGGTTTGCTTATGCTAGGGTGCATTGTAGCACACTGTTAATAATTTCATTTATATTGATCAAAATTTTGGAAATAAAAACACCTCTTCAAAAGAAGCATAACGTTGATCAAAGACTGGTGTTGTTATGAAGAGCCGCATTCTTGGTGCCCATCATGGTTTAATTTCTACATATGACTTGGAAATATTAGAGCTATACTTTTTTCATATCTTCCACAAGTCTCTGAATTGTCGATAGCTTTTGGTACAAATTTTGTTATTGTAGTTATAAGTTTTCTTTATGACCTTACCAAAGGTCATCAAGATACATAATTTCATAGGGCCAAGATGTTGAGATAACTATCTACCCTTCTATAGGTCATCTCTAGGTTTCTTCACTACTTTGGCAAATTTGATTGGAATAAAAAGGAATCGTCTTGTTTATTCATGTTTCCTTATCTTCACTTCTTGATCTATTCAGCAAGTGAATGAAGTATGAATTATGTTGTGTGTTCTCTTGTCACGACTGATATTATTGGTCATTTGATATGCATGATGTTCCATTCTTGTACATGGGGATACCGCGTAGACGCTACTAATATTGTTGCGGCATTGATCGATGACAAACGTGAAATAGACAGACAAGACAAACACACACGGGTTGCTACTGGAGCATGAGGATGTACACCTACTTCCGCTACATTGACACATACGACGTTTGACCAAGACGCTCCAACTCTTCTTTCATTGTGTTTAGGGGTGGGCATAATTAACCGAACAGAAAGAATCGAAATCTAAAACAAAAGAACCAAAATAATCGAGAAAATTTCGGTTCCTACTCTTAGATAACCAAATTAACCGAGAGAACAGAAATACATGAATTGTACTTCACTTCTTGCATTTTGTAAAACTATGTTGGTTTATATGTGATGTCTCAAATTGAATTGCTATGTATTTGTGTTACTATATTGCTATTATTTCCTTATCAATTATGATTATCTAAAATAGAGGTAATGTTGGCTAATTTTGCCTTAGAACCCGCATATTTTTTTGTTGCTTAATCTCTACTAAAAAATTCAATTAGTTCGGTTCGAACCAGAACCGAACCGAAATAACCGAAAATCGAAATGCTCGGTTCCTAAAATTTCTGAGAACCGATCTATTCCCGTTTCTAGGAACCAAATTTCTTCAATAACCGAGGAACAGAACCAAAAAAATCAAATGCCAACTCCTAGTTGTGTTGCACAAGTCTAGTGGTAACGATCTATGATCTTATGCTCACATGATATCTTGGTTGAACGCGGTAGATTTATTTTGTCCTGGCGTAGCATATGTTCGTCTACATTGTGCTGCATCTTCTACTCATAGTAACCTAAAGACTCACCCAACAGGTAGTTCGCACATCCCATCCGTGGATTATATATGGTTCCACCCCTACATATCCATATAATTGTTGCTACAGTCATGGGCTCACAGCTATACGCCTATACGTAATTTCAACATTTTCTTTTGAGTTCTGGTTCTTCATTCCTTTGTGTGGAGCATGAATTTGGTGTAATTTTCCCAGTCTGAAAAGAAAATGATCCCAAGGACCAAAATAGTGCATGGACAATGGATGCGAAATCCATCCAAAACAATGGGCATGAAACAACTTGGCATCACTGTCCCTTCAATTAAACTGGAAGTTTTTTCGATAAAGGAAGATTTTTATTAATTTTCAAGAACATTACATCGAGATGATACAAAGTCTTGAAAAAATTCTTTTAGTCTCTGTTTGAATAAAGCACACAATCATAAAAAGACAGAACACCATGAACACTCTACTGATCCTAGATCGCCACCCATGTGCTCGGGAAAAAATAACCTTGACCGCCAGCGCCAACCGTTGTGAAGCCACTACAACCAAGTCTTCTGCAATGGTGTTCGAGAAAAGGAGGGGCCCTTTTCTCCTGCTGATATGTCACTTGTTTATACTCTTGCACCAATGATACATGGAAGTAACGGACTACCTTTCTTCGTGTTGCTCATCCCTTAGAACTTTTATTTCCAAGAGTAGATCGACTGGAGTGCATATCTTTCCAGTCATGAGCAGTGGATCATTTGTGCTTGTGGAAGGCGTTTTGTTGATACTATGCCTCCAAATCGGCTGTTGGTTTCATCTTTGATGCTAGCGTCTATGCAGATTCAAATATTGCATCTCTGAAAGAAACAGGGATCTAGAAGGAAAACAAGCAACTCAATGTCAGAAGTGCATATTTTGGGCACTCTCTTTTTGTGTCATTTTACCTTGTTTACTACTTCAAGGAAAGCAGGAAAACAATACATCACTCATGCTTTTTTCAAGAACACTACATTCTATCCACTTTGTTCCACATGGCAGCTATATACGGACATGTTAATCTCATTATCAAGCAAGAAAAGTACATCTGAAACATGCCATTCCGGCATTCCCTATGGCCCTGAAACTGAAGAAACCATTAATGAAAGCTTAACAAGATCATGGTCCACACATTTGTTAGTGTTGATCTCATTTGACTTGGCCCAATGGTTGAGTCGGGCCTTGATCCAGTGCCCTGATCGGGGGCATCCAACCAAACCAAGGTTGGTGGGCTCCCGTCGTGCAGCACCATTTAGAGGGAGGTGGGGGCCAGGGCACATGACGTGAGGTTCACCTGAGCCATTAGAGGACCCACTTAATATCTAACCCTAGACCGATCGAGAGGGGTGCTGCCAGCGATGGGAAGCGCCACCACCGCCTCTGCACCGCTGCTGGATGACGCCACCGACAAGGACGGCTCATCCTTCTCCAAAGCCGACGGTTAGCCACTCCTACATCTCCCTCTCTCACTGTCTCCCTCTCTGTATCAAGTTATAGGTTGAATTGAACTAAACAAGTACCGGATTCACCCTCTAATCTACACCTAGATGATCCTAAGAATCTATCAATGGTATCGGAGCCATCGATCTATTGTGTAGATTGAGTGTGGGATAGAAAATTGAAAAGAAATAGAAAAGACAGAGAAGTAGAGGGTCCGATCCGGTTCGGATTGGAACCCTAATGTAACACCTCGGGTGTTTAAAATACTAAAACCTGACATGTCATCATATGCATTGCAAAGCATTTGGCATTTGGTGAAAACTTTGAGATGCATACACTAAAACAAGTTTATGTTCATGTGGTATGTGTTGAATTGTATTGGTTGACTCTAGTTCAAAGTTTGTTTGGATTTTGAATTTTTCGAGAAAACCCCGCTTTTCAGCATTTAAATCCTACCCTAAAAATCCATTTCAAAATCTAAGCATAATTTGGGGTTGATCCCAAAAGCAAAAGTGTAGAGCTTGGCAAGTTATGCAAAGTTTGTTTTTGGAGTTTTTCAAGTTGTTTAGAAAAATTTTGAGTAATTCAAAAAGGCGTAATTCGTTAAATTTCCCTATTCAAATTCAAAAGTTCATTTCAAAATCTAGACCAAATTAGGAGATGGTTATAGAAGCAAAGTAGTAGAACTTTCGATTTTGAACAACTTTTGTTTTTGGAGATTTTTGAGTTGTTATGAAAATTTGAGAGTAATTTGTGAATTTTGGCGTATGGCAATTTTATAATTTCTGTGAACAGTGTTCACCGCCTAAGCTACATTGCCGTCGGACCTTCTTCGGCGTTCCAGGCGCGTCGTGGCCGTCCTTGATGTCGCGCTGGCACGGAAAACGGCTCCGTCGTGGCTTCCTTGAGCTTCTGCGCCGCGCTATAAGTACCAAGACGTCGTCATCGTCGTTTTTCTTCTTCCTTTGTTTTCACCACCGCCGTTGTCATCGCTCCAACAAGCTCGAATCGTCTCCCAAGCGCTGTTGCCATCTCGGTAAAGGCCGTCCTAGTTCCGTCTTTTCCTTGCGAATCCAAATTACTAACATTGGTCGCTTTGAAATGCCGAGAACTTCGCTGTCCACGTTTTTCTTCCTCGAGGTCAACAACTTCACCGCTCACGGGCGTGTCATCGTGGCGAGCCCTTCGGTGAGCCGTTGTCATGTCGGTGTACTTACGGCTTTGTTTCGATGCTGTAGTACTTAGTCAGTTGTTGTTTACTCATTTTGATCACTGCAGTCGCCGGTTCTCCCTCACCGACGATCTTTGCTCCGCATAGTTCACCGTAGTGGTCGGATAGTTCACCGTAGTGGTCGGATAGTTCACCGTAGTGGTCGGATAGTTCACCGTAGTGGTCGGATAGTTCACCATAGTGGTCGGAGAGTTCACCAAAGTGATCGGTGCTGGCGTGGTCACATCAGTTACGAATATGGTTTGGTTAGTTTGGTTTGTAACTGTACTGCGAAGGAAAATTGTATCCAATTTATTAATTTTTGCATCCATTATCGAGCATCATGTTTCATATTCCGCATCATGTTAAACATGGCAATGTTACTACGTGTAGTAAACGAAGGTGAACACGTGGTAGTTAATCAAGTTGCGGAGGAGGTTGATCTGTCTGTTGAGGTCGGATCGAAGACTTGTGAAACGTCGCAGGAGCCGGACTTTTCCGTCAACGAAGGCAAGCCCCGGATGCATACAACCCTACCTTGTGTTTTACAAATTAATTTCGCTTTTGCTTTCCGTTACTGCATTAAGTGATTAAGAGTTAAGTAAGAGCCTAATTGGTGCATTACCACCCTTGTTATTCCATATTTACCATATTACCAATTTTGAACTTGTATATGCCTAGTTTTGCTTAGCTATGCGTAGAACGATGAAGTCGGTGACTACCTGCCACCTGCAAGTTTTAAATGGAACATTGGTTAATTATATTAGCATGTGATATGGGAATGTGGAGTAATAAATCTAGACCGGGCGGACTCGATGTGTGTGAGCCACAAGACATGGAGGTCTTGTGAGCGGGATCTTTCCGCCTGTGTCGATTAAGGCACGTCCGTTGTTGAATTGCATGAGGTGAGAATTTGTAGTACTAACCACATACTCCGGTAAGCCTGAACTTGGCAATTCTATTACGAGAATGGCTACTCGCACACTGGGAGTGGAGAGATGGCGGGAATAGCGTGTACCCACGTGGCAATGGGCTGGATTGGTGGAGTACTGTATTCTCGGGTGGCGCGGACCCGTTCTTGTTTTAGAGGATCCGAGAATAGGTTGGTATATGTAGGTCAGGGACCTGCATATGTCGTGCTTGATCTGGAATCCCGACTTGGTTTATAATCGGTTCAATCGTCGTTGCTCCTCGGTTATGGAGACTCAACTCACTTTGTCATCATCGTAGTAATTAATAACTGGAACTTGAGAATGGTTGATGAAGGTGTTGGATATGAAGTTTCATGATCTCATTACGGATCGTGTCATCTTTGTATATGATTTTATGAAGTTTAAACTGTTGAAACAAAGAATTTTGTCAAAGAGCTTTTACGCAAAATAACTTTAATTATTGCTAAAACCATACCTTGAATCCCTGAGCCTGCATTCCTGAGTTATCAGTTCTTATTTCGGTTAAGTCTTGTTGAGTACTTTTGTACTCAGGGTTCGTTGACCCTTGTTGCAGGTGAGCCTCATGAGTAGATCTGTTTTGGATCGTGCTGCATGATAGTTGTACCTTGTGATGACGTTGAGAAGTAATTGTGTGGCCCTTGGGCAGGGCAGCCTCATTGTGTGTTTTGTATTATATTATAATGCCGCTCCACTACTTTGGTTTGTATTAATATCGAACTTAGTTGTACGGTTTGAAACAAATGATTTGTAAACTATGTTATTGTAAGTCTTCCGCTACTTTTACTCTGATGTGTCTATTTGAATAAACTGTTGTAATACTACAATGACTTTGTAACGTGATCCTGCTCGGAAATCGTGGATGATTCGGGGTTCCCCGAGGACACCCGATAGACTTCTTAAGTTACCAGGAACATATGCATTGTTGTCAAAGGTCTTTGGACAGTGACAAATGTATGTGGGTCCTTTAATTTAGGAGGTTCTGCCACATAATGGTATCAGAGCAATCGTTACAAAGTTTTTATGGTATTGGTTTACAAAAACTTCAAAATGATTTGGGATGACTAAATTTAACTTGATTAATTTGGTCCAAATTGCTTCTGACTTGTCTTATTTCTTTCACACCATTCCTTATTTGATTAAAAGGGTCTTATGTGGTGGAGTAGTAATTTTACTATGCCCTATATAGAAAAATAAATGTTGTTTATGTGCATTATAAACTTTGATGTTTTTGTTCGTAAGAACGATTCATGCATCATGAATAATTCACTCGTTACTTCCTTCACCTCTTAGTCTGGAGTTGAGTAGTGAGTCTGGTTTGAGGAATGTAATCCATCATAGCTACTCTTTAGACTTTGATCAAGTGGTCTTACTTGGATTAAATTGGTTTCCTACAGTATGGCTCGTGCCAAGATGACGCCCCGTAAGTCCACTGGACCCAAAGGAGTTCCTCGTCACCAACTTGCCCCTAGAAACGATGGTGCTAGCGATGCAGATTCTAGGCCTGATCCCCAAGCAGAGATACAAAGAATTTCTATAGAATTAGCACAAGCTACTAGAGATAGGGCTTTGGATGCTATACAGGTAGGAGAATTACAGGATCAATTGAGGCGTCTCACCACCGCACACAGGAACTACGAAAGTATATTAGTTAAATGCGGTGGAGGAGGGACGAAATGAGGCTTAGCGGAGGGAAAATGTAGCTAGAGCTAGAACTCATGAGCTAGAGTTCTATGTAGAAGATTTAGAAGAACATAATACCTATCTACATGAGGAAGTGCATAGGCTTAGCAATCTACTAAACCCAAATCATGAGCCTCAAGTCGATGCCATGGACCCAAAAATATCCTTGCCAATGATAGCGAATCGGAAGAGGAAGAAGAAGAAGATCCTGAAGAATTAGTAATGATCAATGAAAGTGATGATGAAGGCGGTAATAATTCGGAATGGATACCGAGTTGAAGTTTGAAGTAATCACGTAAAAGAGTAGAGTTGTATAATAGTTAATTATGGTTAGGCTATGTATCTTGTTTTGGTACTTATAGGGTCCGGTGTTTATAGTAGTAAACCCTATGTAATGTGTCTGAGTAAGCTTTTGTGCAATCCAATAAAGGCTTGTGAATAAAGTTTGGTTTGTTATGAGCGAGATGCGTCAGACGCGGAGGATCGCATATTCTGGTACTTCACAAGATGATGATGATATCCCCAACCCGCCACCAATGCCGACTAATGGGTGATGCTATTCTTTGCATTAGTCAATGTGGACTGTGGAAAATTCTCGTTTGCTTCATGAGATGGCTCAAAGTAATCGAATCGATGCATGGAAACCGTGGCGCAATCATAACAGGCATGAGGCTACCTATGTGGATTTCACGGATACAAAACCCCGGTGTTTACCAAGGCGGATGAACCACTTTGAGGCGATGGTCGGCTTAGGACCATGGAGCGTAAATTTGATCTTATTCACTTTACGTAGTTTTAGAAACCGGTGTTTGCTGCCCAACAACTTAGAGGTGCAAATGGTGCTTGGTATGCAAATCTGATGGCCATGCAACCCAGCGAGCGTTCCGTTAACTTGGACAGAATTTCGCTTGCTTTGAGCCCATTATATCCCTGGAAGGAGTGATGGCTATGAAGTCGGATGAATTTCTTGCTTTGAGGCAAGGGGATCAAACGGTTATGCAAAGATGTGGGAAGATTCAATCATCTCGTCATCATGATATGCATCCGAACATGTCAATCTGGATGCCAAGAAAAAGAAATAGTTCATGAGAGGTCCGAATACCAAATCTGCAGACAATGATGACAAACTGTACCAATATCACTTATCATGAGGCAAGAAATATTGCAATTGCTTCAGAGGCAAAATATCGGCATCATAAGGAGCTCAAGAAGAAAAGAATGTGTTGTCTAGACCTTTTGGTGGAAACCAAAAGAGGCGAGAGTGATTTATCATCCAAGAAACCATTATCGCCTCTTCCTTATCATCCGCCACGCCTCAAGCCGGCAACGATCAAATGTCCGTCCCCGCTATAACCTATCCGAACTCACAGTCAACCAATGCTCCCGGTGGCAATGCTCCAACGTCACGGGTCACACAACTATCCGTGTTACAATTGTGGAAGGATCGGTCATTTCTCTAGGGAATGTCCATACCCTAGGCGAAAGCTAATCAAAATTATCGAAAGGCCCCCGCCAATCAACAACGTGGTCGCACCAAACAAGAACCACAATCGTAATGCTCGGAAGGGCAAAGATGAGAGAGAGAAGACAGACGGGTGTTCTATATTCAAGTGGAGAAATTCGGAGGGGGAGCCAAAGGATGATGGGTATGTTTCTGCTTGCCAATCACCCTCGCAGCTTATACTTTTTTGATTACAAGCGCATCGCATTCATTCATCAATAGAACATTTGTCGTGAAGCATGAAATTTCAATTGGGGCAACAAAGGAAAGTTTCTTTATACACGATGCCTGGGGGCGCCTCATGTACTAAGGAAATGGTATACCAGTACCCGTAAACCTGGTGGGCATATTTTCCCACTACCATGATTATCCTTAAGGATCGGGATATAGATGTAATCTTGGGAATGAATTGGATGTATCAAAGATAAGGCTATTATAGATGCTTTGAATAGGACTTTAAGAGTAAGTTTGCACGATAGTAATTCTCAACTTCTCATCCAACTTCCAACCTTAAGAAGATCAGTGGGTCGAGTTTGTGCAACTACCGTCAAAGAGATTAGAGATATCCCGGTAGTACGTGAATTTCTTGATGTGTTTCCTAAAGATTTACCCGGTCTACCACCTGATAGGGATGTACAGCTTTAGCATAGAGTTACAACTTTGAATGAGCTCGATTTCTCGGAGAGCCTATAGAATGCCACCTAAGGAATTGGCCGAGTTGAAGGGTCGATTACAAGAATTAATTGAGAAGGGGTTTATCCAACCTAGTTCCTCACCTTGGGGATGTCCGGCAATTTTTGTGAAAAAGAAAGATGAGACCCTGAGGTTATGTGTTGACTATCGTCCGTTGAATGAAGTGACCATCAAGAATAAGTATCCATTACCTCGGATAGATTTGCTTTTTGATCGGTTGGCCGAGCCAAAGTTTTCTCAAGATAGATTTGAGATCGGGTATCATCAAATCAAGATAAAGCTGAAGATATTCCCAAAACGGCATTTACCACGAGATACTGGATTATATGAATACTTGGTGATGTCTTTTGGTTTGACCAATGCTCCAACTCATTTCATGTATTTGATGAACTCAAGATTCATGCCCGGGCTAGACAAGTTTGTAGTGGTATTTATAGATGATATACTAGTATATTCCAATAATAAGATGAACATGCGAGAACACCTCGTAATTGTTCGACTCGTTTGAGAGAACATCAATTGTATGCTAAGTTCAACAAATGTGATTCTTGGCTTAAGGAAGTGCGATTTACGGGACATGTCTTGTCGAGAGGAAGGAGTTGTTGTTGATCCAAGCAAAGTGAAGGATGTGCTTGATTGGAAACCACCAACCACAGCTTCATCAAGTTCGAGTTTTCTAGGATTGGCGGGGTATTACCGTCGGTTTATTCCAGATTTCTCTAAAGTATCAAAGTCCATAACTCAATTGTTGAAGAACCAAGTCAAGTTTGTCTCGGTCATCAGATTGTGAAGAGGCTTTCCGGACTTTAAAAAGGCTGTTGACTCTCGCACTGATGTTAGCTCAACCTCGATATCGAGAAGCCATTTGATGTTTATTGTGATGCTTCGTATTGGTATTGGATGTGTGTTGATGGAAGAAGGCCGAGTCATTGCCTATGCGTCCAGGCAACTTAAGCAACATGAAGAACACTATCCTACTCATGATTTGGAGTTAGCAGCTGTGGTTCATGCTCTAAAGATTTGGCGGTATTACACGCTGGTAATACGTGCCATATGTATCTGAACCACAAGAGCTTAAAGTATATCTTTACTCAATCGAGTTGAACATGCAACAAAGAAGATGGTTAGAACTGATTAAGGATTATGATTTGGAAGTACATTATCACCCTGGTAAAGCAAATGTAGTTGCAGATGCTCTCAGTCGCAAAAGTTATTGTAATTGTCTGGCAGTGAAAACAATGGGTTTGACTTTATGTCAAGAAATGGAAAAGTTGAATATAGAAGTAATTCAACAAGGAAGTTTGACCAACATAATTGTAGAAGCCACTATTCGAGATCAAGTTATTGCTTGCTCGGAAGGAAAACAAGGGTATAGCCCATATCAAGGAAAGAGTCGAGAATGGAAAAGCGAATGCTTCAAATAGATGATAAAGATGTGTTGTGGTTCAAGGATCGCTTTGGTGGTACCAAAGGTTCTGAGTTGCGACAATCAATTCTAGAGGAGGCACATGCTACTAGGTTATCTATCCATCCGGGAAGTAACAAGATGTACCATGACTTGAAGCAAAGATTCTGGTGGACTAAAATGAAAATAGAGATTGCTAGATATATAGCAAAGTGTGATACTTGTCAAAAGGTGAAAGCTATACATTTGAGGTCTGCTGGTGAATTACAACCATTACCTATTCCATCTTGGAAGTGGGAGGACATAAGTATGGATTTTATTGTTGGTCTACCCAAGACATCAAAGGGATTTGACTCAGTATGGGTTATTGTAGATCGACTCACTAAGTCAGCACATTTTCTTCCAGTCAAGACAATATATCCTACGATCCAATATGCCAAAATGTACTTAGCAAGAATCATGAGTTTGCATGGAGTACCCAAGACTATAGTGTTAGATAGGGGTACACAGTTTGTCTCCAGCTTTTGGAAACACTTACATGCTTCATTGGGTACTAAACTTTTGTATAGTATAGCTTATCATCCGCAGACTGATGGACAGACTGAAAGAGTCAATCAAGTACTTGAAGATATGTTAAGGTGTTGTGTCCTTAATTATTCCAACAAGTGGGACGAATGCTTACCTTTGGCCGAGTTCTCATATAACAATAGTTATCAGGAAAGCATTAGAATGGCTCCATTTGAAGCACTCTATGGCCGTAGGTGCAGAACATCGCTGAGTTGGTCCGAGCCCGGAGAAAGAAGATTCTTTGGAGTTGACCTTGTGAAAGAAACGGAAGACAAGGTTAGGCAAATACAAAGTAATTTGAAAATAGCTCAGTCTCGCCAAAAGAGTTATGCGGATAGACGACAGAGACCATTGGTATTCAACAAAGGAGATTTTGTATATCTGAAAGTATCACCAATGAAGGGAGTTAACCGTTTTGGTGTTAAAGGAAAGTTGGCACCCCGATACATTGGACCATATCAAATTTTGGAGAGGTTTGGAAAAGTGGCATATCGCTTGAAATTACCAGAACATTTATCAGCTGTACATGATGTGTTCCATGTGTCTCAGTTAAAGAAGTGCCTCCGAGTGCCTGAGCGGAATGTTGAAGTTGAAGGAGTGGAACTTGAACCAGATCTGACTTATTCAAAATATCCTATCCGAGTGTTGGATCAGAAAGATCGTGTTACTCGGAGGAGAACAATAAAGTTCTACAAGATACAATGGAATCAACATTCGGAAGAGGAAGCTACTTGGGAATCGAAAGATTACTTGTTAGAAAAGTTTCCGAGTTTCTAGCGTCAATATAGAATAGAATAATGTTAGTTGAGCTCGGTTGCTACAAATTGTGTTTTGTAAAAGAACCTCGGTTGTTTTATGGAAAAGTTCGGATGTTTTTGGATTGACACATTTCCTTTTCCATTACTTACTCTATGGCTTTGAATCTCGGGTAGATTTCTTTTAGGGGGAAGGATTGTAACACCTCGGGTGTTTAAAATACTAAAACCTGACATGTCATCATATGCATTGCAAAGCATTTGGCATTTGGTGAAAACTTTGAGATGCATACACTAAAACAAGTTTATATTCATGTGGTATGTGTTGAATTGTATTGGTTGACTCTAGTTCAAAGTTTGTTTGGATTTTGAATTTTTCGAGAAACCCCCGCTTTTCAGCATTTAAATCCTACCCTGAAAATCCATTTCAAAATTTAAGCATAATTTGGGGTTGATCCCAAAAGCAAAAGTGTAGAGCTTGGCAAGTTATGCAAAGTTTGTTTTTGGAGTTTTTCAAGTTGTTTAGAAAAATTTTGAGTAATTCAAAAAGGCGTAATTCGTTAAATTTCCCTATTCAAATTCAAAAGTTCATTTCAAAATCTAGACCGAATTAGGAGATGGTTATAGAAGCAAAGTAGTAGAACTTTCGATTTTGAACAACTTTTGTTTTTGGAGATTTTTGAGTTGTTATGAAAATTTGAGAGTAATTTGTGAATTTTGGCGTATGGCAATTTTGTAATTTCTATGAACAGTGTTCACCGCCTAAGCTACATTGCCGTCGGACCTTCTTCGGCGTTCCAGGCACGTCATGGCCGTCCTTGATGTCGCGCTGGCATGGAAACGGCTCCGTCGTGGCTTCCTTGAGCTTCTGCCAGCTATAAGTACCAAGACGTCGTCATCGCTGCTTTTTTTTCTTCCTTTGTTTTCACCACCGCCGTTGTCATCGCTCCAACAAACTCGCGATCGTCTCCCCAACGCTGCTGCCATCTCGGTAAAGGCCGTCCTAGTTCCATCTTTTCCTTGAATCGAATCCAAATTGCCACTAACATTGGTCGCCTGAAATTGCCGAGAACTCACTGTCCACGTTTTTCTTCCTCGAGGTCAGCAACTTCACCGCTGCGGGTGTGTCATCGTGGCCAGAGCCCTTCGGTGAGCCGTTGTCTGTAATCAGTGTACTTACGGCTTTGTTTCGATGCTGTAGTACTTAGTCAGTTGTTGTTTACTCATTTTGATCACTGCAGTCACCGGTTCTCCCTCACCGACGATCTTTGCTCCACATAGTTCACCGTAGTGGTCGGATAGTTCACCGTAGTGGTCGGATAGTTCACCGTAGTGGTCGGATAGTTCACCGTAGTGGTCGGATAGTTCACCGTAGTGGTCGGATAGTTCACCATAGTGGTCGGAGAGTTCACCAAAGTGATCGGTGCTGGCGTGGTCACATCAGTTACGAATATGGTTTGGTTAGTTTGGTTTGTAACTGTACTGCAAAGGAAAATTGTATCCAATTTATTAATTTTTGCATCCATTATCGAGCATCATGTTTCATATTCCGCATCATGTTAAACATGGAAATATTACTACGTGTAGTAAACGAAGGTGAACACGTGGTAGTTAATCAAGTTGCGGAGGAGGTTGATCTGTCTGTTGAGGTCGGATCAAAGACTTGTGAAACGTCGCAGGAGCCGGACTTTTCCGTCAATGAAGGCAAGCCCCGGATGCATACAACCCTACCTTGTGTTTTACAAATTAATTTCGCTTTTGCTTTCCGTTACTGCATTAAGTGATTAAGAGTTAAGTAAGAGCCTCATTGGTGCATTACCACCCTTGTTATTCCATATTTACCATATTACCAGCTTTGAACTCAGATATGCCTAGTTTTGCTTAGCTATCGTGAGAACGATGAAGTCGGTGACTACCGCCACCGCAAGTTTTAAATGGAACATTGGTTAATTATGTTAGCATGTGATATGGGAATGTGGAGTAATAAATCTAGACCGGCGGACTTTGGTGTGTGTGAGCCACAAGACATGGAGGTCTTGTGAGCGGGATCTTTCCACTTTGTGTCGATTAAGGCACGTCCATTGTTGAATTGCATGAGGTGAGAATTTGTAGTACTAACCACATACTCCGTAAGCTCTAACTTGGCAATTCTATTACGAGAATGGCTACTCGCGCCCGGGAGTGGAGAGATGGCGGAATAGCGTGTACCCACGTGGCAATGGGCTGGATTGGTGGAGTATCTTGTATTCTCGGGTGGCGCGGACCCATTCTTGTTTTAGAGGATCCGAGAATAGGTTGGTATATGTAGGTCGTGGACCCGCATATGTCGTGTGGTCTGGAATCCCAATTTGGGTTTATAATCGGTTCAATCGTCGTTGCTCCTGGATATGGAGACTCTACTCACTGCTCATCATCATAGTAGTAATTAATAACCGGAACTTGAGAATGGTTGATGAAGGTGTTGGATATGAAGTTTCATGATCTCATTACGGATCGTGTCATCTTTGTATATGATTTTATGAAGTTTAAACTGTTGAAACAAAGAATTTTGTCAAAGAGCTTTTCATAAAATAAACTTTGATTATTGCTAAAACCATACCTTGAATCCACGAGCTTTGCATTCCCGAGTTATCGTTCTTATTTCGGTTAAGTCTTGTTGAGTACTTTTGTACTCGTGGTTCGCTGACCCTTGTTGCGGTGAGCCTCATGTGCGAGATCTATTTTGGATCATCTTTGCATGACAGTTGTACCTTGTGATGATGTTGAGAAGTAATTGTGTGGCCTTTAGGTAGGGGCAGCCTCATTGTGTGTTTTGTATTATATTATAATGCCGCTCCACTACTTTGGTTTGTATTAATATCGAACTTAGTTGTACGGTTTGAAACAAATGGTTTGTAAACTATGTTATTGTAAGTCTTCCGCTACTTTTACTCTGATGTGTCTATTTGAATAAACTGTTGTAATACTACAATAACTCTATAACATGATCCTGCTCGGAAATCGTGGATGATTCGGGGTTCCCCGAGAACACCCGACAGACTTCTTAAGTTACCAGGAACATATGCATTGTTGTCAAAGGTCTTTGGACAGTGACAAATGTATGTGGGTCCTATAATTTAGGAGGTTCTGCCACACCTAACCCTAGTCGGGGTGAAGAAATCAGAAGAAAGAGGGTTTAATTCGGCCAATTTGGATCGACCCAAACACGAACCCTAACCCTAACCCTAATCTAGAAGAAAGAAAGAAAAGAGAACCTACCGGCAGAATCTATGATCGGGGAAGGGGAAGAAGCAAAGAGACAGAGGGTTTGAACCCTAACTCAAACCCCAATCACTAACTCAAACCCTAATCCATTGGGGAAGAAAAACAGTAACCGATCTCTAACCCTAACCCTAAATTGGATCAGCTCCGAGAAGAAGGGAAACAAGATGCGAACATATAGAAGAAAGAAGGGGAAAGGGGGAATGGCATGGGAGGTGGCTCGCCGGCCTCCACTCACTAGGTCACCCAGGAAGGACCTCAATGCCAGTATAGACCAACAGTGCTAGGGCACCGCTGCTAGGCCGCTTGATGGTGGTGCGCTCACCCGCTGGGGAGCGCCCGCGCCGGCGAGGGGGCCAGTGACGGTGCCATCATCCTCTTCTTCTCCGGTCTCTCTCTCTAGTGGACGCTGCGCTCTGCTCTTCGTCACAGCGGTCAGAGAGGAAAGGGAGGGAGTGAGACTGAGCTAGGGTTTGGGGGAGCCGGCTGTAGCTGCTGGTTTTGTTCAAGCGAAAAAGAAGCTAAGCCGACGATCTTGATCGAGCGGCTACGAGCGGCTGGGCCGGCTTTCGGCCCAGGCGGACGTGAGCGCCAGGTCACTTTCCTGGCCTAGGCCCAGGTTGTGGCCTGGGCTCGGGGGAGCCGCACGGGAGAGCGCGCGCGCGGCCGTGGGCCGTGGCCGCTTTGCCGGTTGGGCCAAAGACAGTAAGAGAAATGAGTCAGTTTTTCTTTTTTCTTTTTTCTTTTTCCAGTAAATGTTTATTTCCTGGAAATTGATTAATGGCTCAAGAAAATTAGCAAAAAGAATTTTTCCTATGGGTAAAATTCATAAATTATGTTTAAGTTTCTGCTGCAAAGTTTAATGTTGATTATCTTCTAATTAAATTCGAACCAATGGGAGAATTTGATTTGAAGAGCAGTTATATTTAGTAAATTATGATGATGCTTATCCTCTAATTTAATTAGAACCAACGGGAAAGTAGTCCGTTCTTTGTTTGAGTAAGATTATGGTATTGTTATTTTCTGACCAACGTTGATGATGATAATATTATAATAAATTTAAGTTTGAAGTTTAAATCTCTGATAAATTTTACACCAACGTGGTCAATTTTTCAGAGAGTAGATAAGGACCAAGAAATGCTCATGAACTAAAAGAATGTATTTCATTATCAAGTTTCCGCTGCAATGATGTTGATTATCTTCCAATTAAATTCGAATCAACGGGAGAATTTAATTTTGAAGAGTAGTTATATGGATTTCAAGTTAATTTATGAGTTTTATGCATTAATTCTATTTTCTGCCCAACGGTGATGTAGAATTGATGCAGAAGCATATTGTATGTTTTGTTTTAACTGACGAGATCACTCAGCTGCATGTCAACGGGCTGCAACGCTGGGGTATGTGAATGGAAAGGCTTGAGTCAAGCTAGTTCAGGATAATTTTTTGTTAGTTTACTAATTTTCTAATTAAATTGGAACCAACAAGAAGATTTAATTGGAAAATGAAGTATAAGTGAATGTTTCAGTCATCGTGACTAAGTTTTTGTATAGATGTATCCCGCATGAGGAGAAGTTTTGGCACAGTACTTATGCTAGTTAATCCTACATGGTAGGAGAAGTTTTCTGATGATTCAAATGTTTTGTATCCCGCATAGCGAGAGAAGTTTGGGTAGCTCTTATGCTGTCCTAGTATTGACCTTGGCACAATAGAAATGCATCGTCATGGTCAATACTAACCAAAGATAAGAAAATATGCAAGCGTGACTTGCAAAAGCACTGCTAATGAAAGACCTCGTTGAGTTCTCGAAGTAAAATAAGGAAAGTGTACTCCTATACGAATCAAAAAATAACTATGTTCACATGACATAATTATGTGAATGAAGTAAGTCATATATGTCTCCTTGTTCATAGGTTTTCTTAATGGTTCTCGAAATTATGGGAGTAAAGTTCATGCCATATTTTGAGGGAGAGAATATTAAGATCAATTAAGAAAATACTCTTCATTAAGAGTGAGATAAAGATCAATTAAGAAAGATACTCTTCATTAAGAGTGAGATAAAGACTGTTGGAGGAGTACAACGGTTACAACAATGATACCCCTAAGCAGAGAAATAGCTAAATTTCTGGACCTTTTAAAGTTCCGACAGAAAAATAGCGTAGTCGGTCTCAAAGATGTTAAGGTGGTGCTTGAAGCACCATATGAGAGTTTAACAGATTAAACCCAAAATAAGATATTTGAAGATACACTATCTTTAGAAAAGATGGGAAGATCTAAGGGAGCATGGTATGTAGAGGTATGTAGAGACCTAAGACTTGAAGAGAAGTGTAACACCCTAAAATTTGTCTCTTTTGAAAATATGTTTAAAATGAGTTATTCGTGAATTTTGTGCTCATAAAATATAGAAAAAGTAAAAAATTTCATTAAATTAAAATTCATCATAAGGTTTAGCAACATGTTTGTGCATACATGCCGGTGCATTTGTTTCTTTGAATTGTGTGGATTTGATTCAAATTGAAAACATTCAAAATGCTTTTGGAAAAAAATTAGAAATGGCTTTGAAGTAAAAGAAAAGAGGGAAAAAGAAAATTTGAAGACAAAAGAATTTTAAAAGGTTGTAAAATTTATTTTTGAGGACTTACTAAAATTTCTCACTTTTAGTTAAGTTGAAAAGTATATTCAAAATTCTAATTGAATTTGGTTTGAAAATGAAAAAGGAAAATAGAAAAGAAAATTTGGTAATAAAAAACTCTCCCTCTCTCTTCTGGCCCGTGGCCGCAGGCAGTCCAGCAGGCCAGCCTATTTGCTTTCTTCCCCGCGCTGTTCCAGTCGGCCCGCTTCCCGTTCGGCCCATCCCCCGCACCCGCTCCTTCGTGGAGGCCCAGCACGCAGGCCGGCCCTGGCCGAAGCCGTGCAAGCGCCCTCTCTCTCTCCCTCGGTTCACCGACAGGCTGGCTCCACTCATCAGGTCCTCCATCCCATAAATAGCTAGCCCCACGCCATGCCGTCTACCCTGAGCCCCATCTCGCACCACCCTTGGCCGAGCCAGCCTTGCGCCGTCGACGGATCTCGCCGAGGAGCCAGTCACCCGCCGCCACAGTCCTTCGCTGTCGTTGCTTTCCCGATGCTCTTGTACTTCTACCGAGTTCTGTGTTGAGGGTACGAAGCTTCCTACGCTTTCCCCTCTTTCTCTGCTGCTCTCTACTGTTCATCAGTCGTTGCTGAATGCCTGCAGGTGGTCACCGTCCGCCCCATCTGGCCTCGTGCCTTCACCAAGCCATCCCCATCGACGATAACCTTCTAGGTGAGTTCGCCTTGCTCCGTTATTCCACCCTGTGTTTTTCCCGTTGCAAATAGTGCACCGTAGGGCCGTTTCCTTGCTTCGTCGTCGAGCTTTCGTGGCCGCCCATGGCGCCACCGTGGTCCCTGTTCACACTGGCGGCCAGCTCTTCCCCTCTCCGCTCTTAGCCGTTCGATTTGAAATCAAGAGCCCAGATTAAAACATACCCCTTCGCTGTTCTTTTTGCTAAAGAGACCCTGTATTTTCGGTAAATAAACCCGCAGTCCAAAACATGTTTACAGATTTTGTTTTCTTCATTTGAAAGAGCATTTTTGTTTCGGTTAAGTCTAAAATATGTTTTCAGCTATTTACAGAATTGCCACTGATTTTGTTTTGGCCATAACTTTTCTGTTTTAACTCCGATTTGATCCGTTCAAATTGCGTTAGGTTCGTAATTTCATAATCTACGTGTTCATACTACTGTTCAGTATGTTTTTAACTTTTAAAATTTGTGATTAGATTTAATCTATTGTTTTATTAAAGGAAATCTTGTTTAAATCATATCTTCTTCGTTTTAACTCCGTTTTAGCCCATTCAAGTTGTGTTAGATTCATATCGATAAGATCTATGTGTTAGTGACAATGTTTATCATGTCACTAATACTAAAATTTCATGGTTTAAACTCTAATTTGAATAATAGTTATGCAACCGGGTTTTATAAATAAAATATGATTTGTTTTACTTTAGTTTTATAATTCGAATCTAAATTTGATTTAATTCAATTTATATAAGCTTTTATATAGTTAAAATAAATGAAGCCTATAGTTTTGTTTTTCGTGTATAGAGTAAATCTTTCGGTAGATGTATCTTTTTCACCGTAGCTCCAATTAGAGTGCTTCTCACGACTTTGTGTTCATAGCGATACGTAGAATCGTGTTTCAAACTCTTTTACTTATTTTTCTATGATTGGTGTACTGTTCTAATTTAGATCTATTGTTTGCTTCATGTATGATTGTATGGATGCTTGTGTGGTGCTTTATGATCATGTCCAGTCGATGAGATATACGCGGTGATCAAGAAGAAGAAGAAAAACATTGAAGATTAAAGCTTACCGAAGGATCGGTGTTTTAAGGCAAGTATAGCATGGGATCTTCCTTGTTGCCTATTCACCGTTAATCACTTAATTCATATTGCATGTGTCTACCTTGTTGCCAATAAGGATGTCCTAGATATTTGATATCTTGTACCTTGACACCTTTGGGTTATTGCATTGGGTAGTATGATGCTAGCGCTCAATTAAAGACCATGATCTTGTAACTTGACTAATGGTATATGCAATAAACATTAAAAGATGCTTTTTAGCAACATGGAACAAGGGGGCTAGAGCATTGGGCTATTTTTATGGTGCTCTAGATTCCTCTCCCTAAGGACTTATCTGTAAGTGATCATCCGGGACTTACAGTACAGCTATGAGAGCTATATGGCTCTGGCTTTAGCTCAGTATGAGGACCTTTTCTAGCTTGTTAGTGGTTACCTTTATTGGCGTAAGAATGGCTTGACGAATTAGGTATAGGACAGCCTCTACTTTTATGTGTATAGCTACGAAGGAATTGTGCTATTCGACAGGGGGGTTCCTATAACTGTTTGCCGAGTGAATCTAATGGCCCTAACTTGTTAGACGAACCTTTGGAAGGCTTCATAGTGAACCCTACCGACCTTCCTTGGTAGTGGGTCAAGAGGTTGGCCACCTCGGGTGAAAGGGTAAATCACGACTCACAGTGAAAGTGTACAACCTCTGCAGAGTGTAAAATTGGTATATCAGTCGTGCTCACGGTCACGAGCGGCCTTGGAACCCTTATGGAATAGATGAACACAAATGAAACTAATGATGAAGATGCTTATTAATGATTACTGTTTATGCTATTCATTATTCATGTTTACCTGATCATGTGTTTACATGGGCTGGTGATAAACTTGTTGCTACTTAATTGCTAAAAGATTGACTCATTAAAAGCTAATCACAGTTAAACCAGTGTCAGCCTTTTGAGCCTCATGAACCCCATGTTATATTTGTTGAGTACGACATGTACTTACGCTTACTTTATTTTACACATATTTGGAAAAAATCCTGGATGGGTACCAGATTGCTAGAGTTTGGAGAAATTAGGCTTGTGATCAACCAGTCAGTTGTCCCTATGGATTTGGAGTACTCGCCTTAAGAATGAAGTTGTCTTTCCGCTGTTTATACTCTGAGGTTATATTTTTATACTAATAAGTTATGTATTTGAGCATTGTCTTTCGATATTACCCTTATTTGTAGCTATATGTGAGATTTGACTTCCTAGGCTCACATATGGTGTGTATCTGGTTTTGTCCTTAAAACCGGGTGCTACAAGAAGCGGGACTGCATGCCCACTTCAGTGATTCAAGAACAATGAATCTCTCAATACCTGTTGATGTTGTATGACTTATATAACACCTGTTGTTAGCTTTTCGAAGAAGATGAATAATATAAACAAAGATCTTGTCATACAGGAGCCTATAGAATTAATTGCATCTTAGCAATGAAGAGGAACAACAGTCCCATATGAAAGTGCCAGTAGATGAGGCCCCAGAAGGTCTCAAAGAATTAGTAAACTAGTTTTTTCAATGACTATGAAGCCTATGTTAGTAAAAAAATTCAAATGGAGGGTGATTCCACCTCATTTAAAGAAGCTATGAGAAGCATTTACTCGTTTAAATGGCAAGAAGATATAAAGTTGAAATGATTTTGATAAGTACCAACGATATTTGGGACTTAGAAGTAATTCCTAATGGAACCAAAATAATAGGCTATTAATGGGTCTACAAGACAAAATGTGACTCCAAAGGGAATGTAGAAAGATGTAAAGCACGACTTGTGGCAATATGCTTTAAGCAAAGAGAATGAATAGATTACAATCAGAGTTTTCTCTCCAGTCTTATGTAAGGATTCTTTTAAAATCATAATGGTGTTAATGGCTCATTACGATTTAGAGTTACATCAGATGGATGTAAAAGACGGCATTCCTCAACGGGGATTTATATGAAAACGATTACATGGCACAACCCAAAAGGTTTTGTCGTGGAAGAAAAGAACATATGGGATGCCGCCTGTAGAAATCCATTTATGGGTAAAATGTAAGTCTCTAGACAGTAGTATTTGAAGTTGATGAAAACAATGAGAAAGTTTGGGTTTCAAAGAAAATGAGAAGGACAATAGCGTTTATGTGAAGCTCAAGAATAGAAAATTCATTTTCCACATCCTGTAAAGATGACATTCTACTCACTAGTAGTGATGTTAATCTGTCATTGGAGAAGAAGAAGTTTTGTCCTCAAGTTTCAATGTAAATGATCTTAGTGAAGCGTCATTGGTTCTAGAAATTGAAATTCACCGAGATAGAAGAAAATGGGGTATTAGGACTATCGCAAAGTCATACTTAGAAAAGATTCTAAAGAAGTAAAGTATGCATGCGAGTAAACCTACGCCTGCTCCTATAGTCAAGGGTAATAGATAAGGGAACTTTCAGTGTTCCAGAAACCAATATGAGATCGATCGAATGAACATGGTTCCATATGCTTCAGCTGTTGGAAGCTTGATGAGTGTACAAGTACAAGTAAGAACTTACCCTGACGTAGTTTATGTATCTGGGATATTTTGGCAGAAGTCCAGTTCAGATATAGATCACTAGAATTGAGTTGAGAATGTCTTGTAATTTTGCAAAGTATTATAGGCCTCATGCTGAGTAAGAAAGAATAAGAACTCTCAAATAGTTGAGGGTACAAAAGTTAAGTCTTGGCGAGATGTGTAGTGAAATCCACAGCAGTTGCTAACACTCGCAGTTGGAATATTATTGTGGAAAAGCTCTAAAGAAACAGTTGTGGTGCCATCAGTGATGCATACCATAGTATAGCTTGTCATGAGGCTTAAGGAAAAGGCAAAAGAGGTTAAGGGAATATGTACCTAGATTTAACAATGGTAGACAACAGCAATAACCATTTAAAGTAAGTTAACTCCTAAAACAACAGGTCAAGTGTGCTGTCAAACACATTGACACTAAGTTATATGTTATAAAGGAGAAAATCCAGAATCATTTTTAAAAGCATTGAGCATATAAGTACCAAGTAAGTACTTGCAGATCCACTTACCAAAGGCTAACCACCCAGTGCGTTCAGAGAACACACAGTCGACATGGGTTTATGAGAAAGTCTATGATTTTTTGATACTAAGGGTCTAGTTGAGTATCTGTTTCAAAACAGAGAGGTGCATTGTAGCTGTTAAGTCTAATGGCAACTGACCATGATGATTAAGCACGCTCTATGCACTGATCTGTGATGCAATGGGAAAAGATAAAGAAAGTTGAGTTTAAGTATAAGGGAAGATCAAGGAGAAAATTGTTAGTATTGATCTCATCTGACTCGGCCCAATGGTCGAGTCAGGCCTTGATCCAGTGCCCTGATCGGGGGCATCCAACCAAACCAAGGTTGGTGGGCTCCCGTCACGCAACACCATATAGAGGGAGGTGGGGGTGGGGGCCAGGGCACATGACGCGAGGTTCACCTGAGCCGCTAGAGGCCCCACCTAATATCTAACCCTAGACCGATCTAGAGGGGTGCTGCCAGCGACAGAAAGCGCCACCACAGCCTCTGCACCGCCGCCAGACGACGCCACCAACATGGACGGCTCATCCTTCTCAAAAGCCGACGGTCAGCCACTCCTACATCTCCCTCTCTCATTGTCTCCCTCTCTGTATAAGTTATAGGTCGAATTGAACTAAACAAGTACCGGATTCACCCTCTAATATACACCTAGATGATCCTAAGAATCTATCAACCTTTTCCCACTTCGCCGTCGACGGATGGTCACCCTCAGCTGTTGGCTACAAGTTTGTTCCTGCAACAATTAGTCCATATCGTGTCAAGGGTATTAAACGGCACTGCAAGAAAATAAAGAAACCCTTAATTTATATATAAATTACTAGCCTATGCTTTTACAAAATATAACGCAAGTATCCCATAAATTTAAATCTAAATGATCCATGTTTGTCATTAGAAAAGATAATATAAAGTAACACCTTTAATTTTATCTAAATCATCCACATACACCAGTAAACTCAAACAGTTTGTCAGCACCCATGTTCCAACTTTTCTCATACAGAAATAAAACGGTGTCAAAACTATAATTGAACCAAGAATGAGCTAAAAGAACTGGACACAAAACAAGAGCATGTACCTTCACCGTCGTTTGCTCCAAGAACAAAGATGGTGTATTTGAGTAGTGGTTTGAGCGTGAGGCTCCAGAAGATGAGAAACAGCACCCCAAGGATCTCCTCGTCCTCCTTATGCAGACGCAGCTTCCCAGAGGAGATGTTCTTGTACACATATACAGGTGAAATGCAGAGGGAGATCGCCATAGCCCATACACAACTCCGAAGCTCTAGTGTGCCGGTAAAAGCATCGCTTTCTGAAGTCCCTGCACCAACAGGAATAGTATAAGTTTGCAGTGTTCTGTTTTTTACTATTCGTAACTATTAATCTAGTAAAACAAACTGTAAATGCAGTTTTGAGGGGAAAAAGATTAACAAACTAACTACATGTAGGTAGTACAGTACAGCTGTACTGGTAGAAAAACATAGAAAGCAAGAGAAGAGTCTGATGTAAGTTCAATAAACGATAATGATATGCCACGGCGTCAGTCCCGTGACTCCCTCCGAACGCGGCTCATCCTCATCCACTCATCCACGGACCCATCCTCATCCACTCATCTGTGTACCCCGCCCGTGTTGCACGCCCGCCCGCTCTGCGCTGCGCGCCCCTGCTCGTGAGACGGACTCCGCTTGCCCGTGCCACCCCCGCTCGGATGGACTCCGCCTGCGCCGCTCGCAGTCACCGCCCCCGCCCGCGCCGCTCGTCGGCGCTGCCCCTGCCCATGTCGCCCGCCCTCGCAGGACGGACTCTGTCCGCCCGGGCCACCCCCGCCCACGCCGCCCTCCCACCGTCCCGGCTCACGCCTCCCGTCGCGGCCGCGCACCATCCGCCTGCCACAGGCATTGCCGAAGTCCGTGCTACTGATGAGCTTCGGACCGGCGACCTCCGCACACTCCGTGGCATCGAGCTCCACGCCGACATCGAGTTCCACAAGGACAAGCTCAATTCGACCAAGCAGCAAGGTGACTTGTGCTGAAAGCACATGTTGCAAGTGTATGTTTCAAGTGTTTTAGTTATTTCAGAGGTATGTTGCAATGGTTGTACCCTTTTGTTGCAAACGTCTATTCCCAATGTTTCATCTGTTTTTTTAGATGTATGTTGCAAGTGTGTTTATCTAGATGTTGCATATGTATCACACATATATTGCAAGTGTTTTATCTGGATGTTGCGTACGTGTTGCAATGGTTTTCAAGTGTTTCATGTGTTTTTTGCAAGTGCTTTAGGCGCATGTTTCAAATGTTTCATTTGTCTCAGACGTATGTTGCAAATGTTTCATCTAGATGTTTCAAAAGTAGATCGGGTGTTGCACATGTTGCATGGCGCCGGTAGCTAGCGGACAATGGCCTGCTATAGGGCTTCGGCTCCTACCTCATGTCTTCCTCGTGTGGCGCGCCTCACCTCGCCTCTCCTCTCCCTTTCCTTCCCTCCATCTCACCATGATAGTTTGAGTTCAGCGGGGAAACCCTAGCCGACGAGCACGCAGATGCCCACGGAGGTGGTGGCCCCAGGTGGACGGACGGTGGCACGATGCTCGCGTGGTGGCCCCAAAACAAGCTGAGGTCCACTCACTACGCGCAGGAAACAAACAGTCGGTCATGACATTTGGGCGCTACTAACGCCCTTCAATAAAAGGACTAAGATGGTTCAGATAGACTAAACAAACCGAAGTGAAGTGAGAAACCTATGTATGGGCACCCTAAGCTACCACGTACATATTGTCGGTGTTTTGAGTTACCATCGACGAGTAAATTTGTATTACTATGCGTCTAGCTCGGATGGTGTGCTTAGAGGACACGAGGTTTATACTGGTTCGGGCAGAAAGTCCCTACGTCCAGTTCGTCACTGCTGCTCATGTTACTAGTACTGAAAGTTTGTAGTAGGTGGTATAAACGGGCGAGAGAGGGAAAGGATCCTAAGTCTCTGGTGAAAGAAGTGAACAGGTGCTGAGAGCTCGATTGCTTCTCAGCCGAGTGCTCGTGTCGTGCTTCTTGTGTCGATCTTGATTGATCAGTTTTAATTGGATCGGCCCCCCTTCATGGGACGCCCTGCTTTCCCTTTTATAGGCCAAGGGAAAGCACGGGTTATAGCAGAGGAAAAGAGAAGAATGAGAGAGAGAGAGAATAAGTCCTTCAGGATCGCCGGGTCCTTCTTATCCTTCATGCAGGTCCCGCCGACCCTATAGATGTCAATAGGGATAGCTCCGCATCGTGGCCCTGACCGTTATTGGCGCCATGCACAGGCGTCGTCTGCCGATCATGGCGTTCCATTCCGTCGTAGCGGACATCGTGATGAGCTGACGCGCCTGTCAGCGTTCATACAGGGGTTAGGCAGAACAGCACTGGTATGCCCGACACTATTCTTGATGTGAATCCTCAGGTATGGCCCGTCATGACCACGGGTTACATCGGGGCATGCTGGTCTCTTCCTTGGTGTCAAAGTTTTGACCAAGGCCCATACATTTGGACCTAGAGTGGTTGGCGGTGGTATGGGTCCCCATCGGGCGAGGCGGAGCCCACGGCCTCGGGGTCAGGGGAGGCAAAGCATAAACCCAAGGGTTGGGCGAGGCGGAGCCCGCGGCCTCGGGGTCGGGCGAGGCGAAGCCCATGTTCTCGGGGTTGGGTGAGGTGGAGCCCGCCCCCAGAGGTCGAGCGAGGCAGAGCACAAACCCCAGGGTCAGAGGTTGGGCGAGGCATAGCACAAACCCTAGGGTCGGGCGAGGCGGAGCCTGTGGCCTCAGGGTCCGGCGATGCAGAGCCCCCCTAGAGGTTGGGCAAGGGCGAGCACAAACCCAAGGGTCGGGTGAGGCGGAGCCTACGGCCTTGTGGTCGGGTGGAGCTATAGTCGTGCTCTTAACTATTCGGATGAATCAATGTTGATGGTCATTAGCTTCTCCTCTTCGGGTACCCTAGTATTGGTCCCCGACAGTAGCCCCCAAGCCTACGGAGGAGTAGAATACTCCTTCAAAGGCTTTTCTGAATGGGATGACTCTGAGGGCCTTGGCCTTTTCTTGTCACCCACGGCGTGTCCTAGGGACGGCGATTCCCTATCGTTGTGATCGGGCCTCTCGGGGGTATAGTCGTGAGATTTGGTGGGTCAGAAAAGCTCTTTCCTGATTTCGACCCCTACGGGGGTCTGTCGTTCTGCGACCGTGCGTTCGGTCTCCTTGCGAGTCCAACTTTCCTCGAGCCCCCGCACGTAGCAGGGGTCCGATCGAGGGTTGGCTCGTCTACGTGATCATCTTCCCTCAAGCAATTTTTTCTGATAAAAATGGAGGGGTTGAGCCATGCCATGATTTTCCTCTATGGACAAGCCATGGTGCTCGGTGAGTTCTTAATGGGCTAGTTCGAGTGGGGCCTCAGCATCCTGTTCGTGGGGGTCCAGGTTGGATCAACTGGTGACCGACTCTAGATTCTCAGTGGTCAATGCATATAGTTCTTAGGTCCGTTCGATCGGTCCCGAAGGCTCTCTGCCTTTCTTCGAGGAAAAACCATGGATCGTATCGATCCGAGGCTTGAACATGGGCCGGGACGGCCATGGCGCTCATGCGCCCGGGTATTGGCCGCTAGCGGGCCCATCCCTTTCCACCCCTCACTCTTAAAGTGCCCAGAGCAGTTGTCGAACCCATTGTTGGGCTAACCTTCGAACTCCTGGGCTTAGACAGGACATAGGAGCGTTTTCAGCTCTGTATCCCTCTTACCTATGACGGGTCATGGCCCGTTCGGGGAGGCAAAACATCCGGTGAGTTTTCCAAGGGGGTGGCCATAGGTTGTGTGCGCACGCAC
The DNA here is from genome assembly GCA_904845875.1 of Miscanthus lutarioriparius. Taxonomy (NCBI): domain Eukaryota; kingdom Viridiplantae; phylum Streptophyta; class Magnoliopsida; order Poales; family Poaceae; genus Miscanthus; species Miscanthus lutarioriparius. The sequence continues at coordinate 13,040,378 of CAJGYO010000019.1, forward strand.
ACGGCGAGACGTGATGACAGGACGTGGCAGGCGTGGAGACCTAGGTGGGTGGTTGGTTTCCTCGCACCCGTCGCCCCTATAAAACCAAAGGGTTTGCCCTCCGTGTTTCATACGCACGCCTGCATCCTTACCTCCGTAGCCACGCCACTGCCGCCAATCACTTAGGTTTCCTGTCTCCACATCCCCACCATTGTTGCGCTCGCATCCATCCGCACCACCTCCAATGGATCCATGGTGCCATTCTAACATCACCTTCCAGCGCATGGAGGGCCTCGTTCATTGTGGTCTTCTCCATGCGCGGACATCGGCTGAGGAGTGGTTGCTGCCTGGCGACGAGGATCTACTGTCGCCGCCCGATGGCTGTGGTGTCGTTCGCCCACTTCCACAAGCTTGGGATCATGACCCCCACCCACAAATTCCTTTGAGGGCTGCTGCACTTCTACAAGATCAAGCTGCAGCATCTTAATCCCAATGGGATCCAACACATGGCGATGTTCATCGCGCTGTGCAAAGGATTCTTGGGGATCAGCCCCCACTTTGACTTGTGGAGGTATTTCTTCACTGTCAACCTACGGAAGAAGAGGGAGAAGGGCGACAGGCAAGAGCTGCACATGCCAATGGGGTGCGCTGGCATCCAACTTCGAAACAATCGAGTTGGTGAGTACCCGTCCATGTGGCTCTTAATGTCAAACAAGGGGTGACACTCGCAGTGGTTCTACCTCAAGAATGATGCCGCCGCCCCTCTGCTGGAGTTCACCGAGCATCTGATCGAAGAGGCCATGGAGCAGTGAAGGAAGTGGGCATCCTAGAGAAGGATAAGAAGAAGATCCAAGACCACATTGCTGCCATCCACATCCTGAAGGAGAACGTCCTGAAGGGGTCAGGCATCATCAGGGCTTACCACGCAAGGAGGGTGGCGCCATTGATGATGCGTGTGCTCCCGCTATACACGATGGCGCCCGAGGCATCGTTCGACGGAACGACGCTCATCGAGGGAGCGCTCCCCAACTCCGAGATTGCGCAATGCATCAAGGAGGTGATGGAGCCTTTGTGGGATGACGCGGGTTCCACCCTTGATTTCATCTACCCGGTGCCGGGGCATCCTCCGATGTGGCCGGGGCCAAGCTACATTGTTTTTGTAAGTTTCTCTTTCTTTTGCCTTCTCATCAATTGATTTTTTGACCCCATGTGACTAACTTAGAGAGGGGTGGGACCAGTCGAGGGACCTCATCCTCACGGATCACCCAGCACTGCTGCCGAGGGATTCGGCCGTGAGGACGGTGAATCACGCTAAGGGCGAACGACTGAGGAAGGCGAAGGAGGACAAGAAGAGGAAGAAGCAGCGAAAGCTGCAAGCATGAGAATGAGGGGAGGACACCGACAACGATGATGATGATGACGATGGAGATGATGATGAGGTGATGGAGGAAGAAGAATTGGTAGCCGCTGATATCGAGTGGGACAACCTAGAGAGCAAAGATGTGCTGACAGACATCGGTTCGTCCTTACAGGTGTTAGGACCCTTCTGGTTCCACAGAGGGGAGGGCACATCAGGGGAGCTGGTGGAGGCGGGACGTACCGTCAGCCTCCCCTAGGAGCCAATAGAGGTGGGCGGCTCTGCCGTCATGCCCGAGGTGCTAGCGAAGGCGGGTGGCTCCCCCATCGTGCCCCAAGAGCCAAGGGGAGCGAGCGTTCCACCAGTGTGCCCCAGGAGCTACCAGGGGTGAGCCCCTCTGCCCAGGAGCAGGGGGTGGGCATGGAATGTCCTCATTCTAACGAGGCAAAGCAAAGGTTAGGGGGTTCGTCCCCAAACGCATCTACCACCCGATGGCGCTGAGGTGAGTTATCAATTCCTCTGTTTTCCTGTTTTAGTTGGATTTCATCATGACTTATGTTTTTAGTCCCTTGCAGCGTCAGCATGCAGCAGAATCCTTTGGCACTGGTGCCAAAGAAGAGCATCACCCTCCAATCGAGGCAGCAGCCGTCGGCTAGTGTTGCGCCCGTTTTGGGCGAGGGCGGCGCTAGTGTGACCGCGTCGCCGGACGGTCAGACGCCACCCTCGGTGGCGCTTGTGCCCTCGGTGGGACGGGTGGACACGGGTGTTCAAGGGGTGCCTTTGGAGGTCGTGGAGCAGCCGGTGACGGTCGCGATACCGCTACCGATAGTGGGACAGACTGGGCTACCGACCACACTCGTGGCGCCGACCGTGGTGGGTGTGGCGCAGCTAGTCATGACCCCACCGATGCAGGTGGAGGTGGCGGCGGCCGTGACAGATGGGTCACAGCCGGGCACACCCGCAGTGTCACCTGAGGCATCAGCGTGACCTGTGCCATCGGTGGCCCAAGCGATGGCGCCTGGTGTGGTGCTGGGAGAGAGGTTCGTGTCTGCACCGCTGACCCCTTCCGTCGCCGGAGGGGGCGTCCCGGTGGGGACATCATGGCGAGAAGGGTCAGTGGCGTTTGGGGCCAGTGGGAAGTCATCCCTAACCCTGACATCAGTGGGCAGTGGCTTGCCCGCGTGGGGCGAGCCCTTGCTCCAGTGGACGGATCCGTAGCATCCAGCGTCGATGCTTTTTACTCTTGATGATGCCACAGAGAGCATGGAGCGGGAGAGCCTCGACGTAGGGATCGCGTCTGTGCTTGAGGCCCTGTACCATGCCATGGGCGCATTGCGTGATGTTGTCATTCCCTCTGGCTGGGTATTACTAGATCCTGCTTCTTGCTCTTTTCTTCCTCTATATACTTTTTGTATCCTGACCATCATCTTTCTGCAGTCCCTTATAGCTCACAGCCAGGGGAAATCTTAGTTCCTTCGTAATAGAAGGAAGCCTAGGACCGCCTCATCGAGGAGGTGCGGCTACATGAGAGGTGATAGCTCAGCTCATTGCTGCCTAGTAGAGGGTGGTCTAGCTAACTCTCCTTGCCAAGGAGGTGGCCAGTCTTCGGTCGTAGGTGGCCGAGGCCCATCGGGATGATGACGAGGCCGAGAAGGCATTCGAGGCCCTATCGGTGAGGTCACGAAAGGATGATGAAGAAGCCGAAAGGGTCAGGAAGGAGCAGGATGAGTTGCTCCAGAAGGATGCCGAGACCCACCAACGGATCCTTGACCTTCGTGGTGAGGTTGAGATAGAAAGGGATATAAAGCTTGGGGCCAAGGAGAAGCTCGCGACCCTAGAGAAGAGGGCGAGCCTGGATGCCACATCGGTCACTCGGCTGCACATGGAGCAGGATGAATTAATCCAAACCACAGAGAGGCTCCACTTGAAACACAGCACGGCTCGCGAGGAGCATGACCAGGCTTTCTGAGAGCGTGACCAGGCCTACCAAGAGCACGATGACGCGTAGCAGAAGGTCGGCTCCCTCCAGACCGAGCTTGAAAGCGTGATGACCCAGAAGCTAGAGGTCAAGAGCGTTTCTGCTGGCCTGGCTATGGATCTCGCTGAGGTGAGGAGAAATCTTCAGGTGGAGAGTGATGAGCTCGGTATCTTGAGTGCCATCCTTAGAGTGGTCTACGACGACCTTGAGGTGGTGTGGTCGGAGGGGACCAACTCGCTCATGGCCTATGCCATCGAGATCATGGCTCGGGTGAGCCAGCTCGAGAGGAATGCCCTTCGCGCTAGGGTCAATCAGTCCTTCATGATTGCTCGTTCTCATTATGGGGACAACATCGATCTGGAGGCGATGAGCCATGGCTACGCGCTCGGCTATGAAGTCCACAAGCTAGAGGAGATGGAAATGGCGGTGGTTCCCCTTTCATAGGACCAGGCGGATAGGATAGAAGGCATAGTTCTCCCCCAAAGGGGCTAGTTGGTTAAATAGGTCGGGTGGTCGTTCTTGTAATAAGCGGACAAGTTCCGACCCTTGTGCTTTGTTTAAACAAACTTGTTATTTAGTTTGAACAAATTTGTTTTTTCTTCCTTTTAGTGTGTTAAAAGGGGTTAATGCATTCTGACCCTTCCTATTGCTAAGAACATAGAGCTCGAGGTGTGGGTGAGAAACTCTAATTACGCTGGTAAGCAAGAGTTGCGTAGCCGCTAGGGCATAGGTTTCTTGCAGTTAGACCAGCCTTACTCACTCGTTTGTTTCCACAAACCTTGCCTCTAGTTGTTTAACGTGAGGAAGGGGTCGGGCATGACAACTATTTTAGAAAGGGTATATATATACCCTTATCAGCCCCTGAGTGAGGCCCGACCCCTTGTCATTGCTGGGGTCAGGTTTCACTAAAGATCGAGAGAGACGATAGCGAAACTAGTAGGAGAATGCATCTCTTGTTTTAGAAACATTATCCTTAGTTTTTTGCATGTATCCCCTCCCTAGGATCTGAGCCATTGTTCTGCGACCGCACATTCGATCTCCTTGCGAGTCCAACTTTCCTCGAGCTCCCGCATGTAGCAGGGGTCCGGTCGAGGGTCAACTCATCTTTGCGATCGTTACCCCGTCCAGGGTTTCCGCAATCGGAGGGGTTGAGCTAACGTCACTTGCCTCGATGGCTCAAGTGACGTGCTCGGTGAGCTCGCTAATGGGTATGTCCGAGTGGAATCCGGGTCCGTCATTCATGATAGGGTCAGCATAGCCCTCATGTGGCATTCCACTGCTCCTTAACCCATATCCTGGCAGATGCCCGAGTCATTCCGGAGACCGACTCAGGTGGCCCGTTGGCCTCCCCTCGATGGAGATTCTGTGGGCATGGCTTGAGGTTAGGATCAAACAAGAAGGTCAAGATGACCCTGTCCACTTCTGAGTGGGTCGAGTAAAGGCCGCTGGGGCTCATCTGTGTTTTCTCCCTAGGCTCTGTTTGACATGAGGCAGCCTTGAGCCCTTTGTGGGCCAGCCTTCGAACCTTGGTCGGTCGCCGCTCATATCGAATGAGATGACTATCGCTTCGTGACGCGACGCGAAGCGTTGTGATGCAATAATTGCATATGCGATGCTTGGATGTATGGGATGAATGTATGAATGAATGTATGAAAGCATGCATGGGAATGGATGAATGAAGGATCATGCATTGGAAAAGTGGAATGGGGGTTGGTAAAGTTACCTCAATGGCTCGAGTGACAGGTTTGGGGTGCTCTAATCAGATATGTCCGAGTGAAATCTGGGTCCGTCGTTCATGATGGAGTCGGCATAACCCACGTGGGGCCTCCCACTGCTCCTTACCCGAGCCGTCCAATCGACTTGGGTGACCTACTGGCCTCTCCTCAATGGAGATTCCGCAGGTGGGCCCCTCCAAACCCTTCCTAGGAAGGCAGAGGCTAAAGCTCGAAGTGCGGGTAACAAACTCTAATCATGCTAGTGAGCAAAAACGCCGTAGCCGCTGGGGCGTACGTTTCTTGTGGTCTGACCAGTTTTACTACGCATTTGTCTCCACAAACCTTGCCTCTAGGTTTTAGCATGAGAAAGGGGTTGGGTATAGAGAATGTCTACCGAATAGACACTCTTGCCAGCCCCCGAGTGAGGCCTGACCCCTTGCCGTTGTTAGGGTCGAGTGTCACTTAAAGATGACCCATCTCTCGGTAGCGGCCCAAGCCATCCGATCGACTTGGGCGACCTACTCGCCTCTCCTCGATGGAGATTCTGCCAGTGGGCCCCTCCAAACCCTTCCTGGGAAGGCGGAGGCTAAAGCTTGGGGTGCGGGGACAAAAACTCTGATCAAGCTGGTGAGCAAGAACGTCGTAGCCGCTGGGGCATAGGTTTCTTGCGGTCCAACCAGTTTTACTCAGCATTTGTTTCCACAAACCTTGGCTCTAGGTTTTAGCATGAGAAAGGGGTCGGGCATAGAGAATGTCTACCGAATAGACACTCTTGCCAGTCCCCGAGTGAGGCCCTACCACATGCCGTTGCTAGGGTCGGGTGTCACTTAAAGATGACCCGTCTCTCGGCAGTGGCCTGAGCCGTCGGATCGACTTGGGTAATCCACTGGCATAGGACTTACCTTGATGGCTCGAGTGACGGGTTTAGAGAGCTCTTACCAGATATGTTCGAGTGAAATCCGGATCCATTATTCATGATGGAGTCGGCCTAACCCATGTGGGGCATCTTGCTGCTCCCTACCCATCTCTCGGCAGTGGCCCGAGCCGTCCGACCAACTTGGGTGACCCCCTGGCATAGGACTTTCCTATGAAGATAGAGGATGAAATCATCCTTCCCAAGAATTTTAGTTAGGCAGATAAGCTAGGCGGTGAACTCATAATAAGTGAACAAGCTCTTAAATTTTGTTATGGCCAAATAGATTTTTAGCCCTTCTCCCCTTTTTGTATAAAAAGGTTAATGTGTTCCGACCCTTTCCATTGTTAAGGCTGTAAAGCCCGGGGTGCGGGTGAACAAACTATGATCACGCTGGTGAGCAAAAATGCCATAGCGGTTAGGACGTAGGTTTCCTGTAGTCCGACCAGCTTTACTCAGCGTTTGTTTCCACAACCCTTGCTTCTAGATCTTATCGTGAGAGAGGGTTGGGCATAGAGGATGTTTGCTAGGTGGATATACTCTTAGACGCATACCGACTCTTTCTGTAGTTAAGGCTAGAAAAGCTCGGGGTGCGGAAAAAACTCTAATCATGCTGGTGAGCAAAAACGACATAGCCACTGGGGCGTAGGTTTCTTGCAGTCCGACTTGTTTTACTCAGCATCTATTTTTGCAATCCTCACTTCTGGGTCTTAACATGAGAAAGGGTCGGTCGTAGAGAATCTCTACTAGATAGATATGCTCTTATCAGCCCCCGAGTGAAGCCCGACCCCTTGCCGTTGCTGGGTCAGGTGTCACTAAAGATCGGGGAGTTAGTAGCGAAACTAATAAGAGAAAGTGTGTGTATATTAAGGGTAAAAACAACGTAGTTGTTCGATGTTCTAGGCATTGATGAAGACTTCGCCATCGATGGTCTTGAGCTTGTTGGTGCCTGGTCAGAGCACTTCCGCAATGACGTATGGTCCCTCCCACGGTGGAGAGAGCTTGTGGCGGTTCTTATTGCTCTGGACAAGGCAGAGCACGAGGTACTTGATGTCGAAGGCCAGACCCCGCACTCGATGGCTATGGTACTAGCACAACGCTTGCTGGTACTTGGCCAAGCAGAGGAGGGCGACGTTGCGCGCTTCATCTAGTTGATCCATGGCATCCTCAAGGGACGCTTTGGCTCCCTATTCATCGTATGCCCTGACCCTCGACGCTCCATAATCAAGGTCGGTTGGGAGGATAGCCTCGGAACTGTAGACCATGAAGAATGGTGTGTAGCCGGTGGCCTGGTCGGGGGTCATCCTCAGGCTCCAGAGCACCGCAGGAAGCTCCATGACCCATCGTCTGCCAAACTTGTTCAATCGGTTGAAGATCCTAGGCTTGAGGCCGTGTAGGACCATGCCGTTTGCGCGTTCGACCTACCCGTTTGTGCGGTGGTGCGCCACAGTGGCCCAATCAACGTGGATGTGGTCTTCATCGTAGAATCGGAGGAACTTCTTTCCAATGAACTATGTGTCGTTGTCCATGACGATGGAGTTCGGGACCCCAAAGTGATGGACGATGTCAAGGAAGAACAACACGGCTTGCTCGGACTTGATCACTGAGATCAGTCATGCCTCTATCCACTTTGTAAACTTGTCTACGGTGACAAGCAAGTATGTATAGCCCCCGGGTGCCCAATTGAGAGGTCCGACCAGATCGAGCACCCAGACCGCGAATGGCCACGTGATGGGGATCGTTTGGAGTTCTTGGGACGGTAGGTGGGTCTGCCGAGCGTAGTATTGACACCCTTCGCAGGTGCGCATGATATGTTCAGCGTCGGCTACCATGGTCGGCCAGTAGAAGCCTTGCTAGAACGCATTTTTGACCAGGGTTCTAGGCGTGGCATGGTGACCGCAGACCCCACCGTGGATATCGCTTAACAACCGCTTCCCTTGTTCGATGGGGATGCAGCGCTATAGGATCTTGGTGTGGCTTTGCCTATAGAGCTCACCCTCAATAAGGACAAAGGACTTAGCGCAATGCGCTAGCCGCCGAGCCTCCATTTTGTCCGTCGGTAGCGCCTCACGGAGCAAGTAGTCGAGGTAAGGCGTCCTCTAGTCGGCCAGAGGGTCGGGCTCTATCGTTGGATCCATGTCAAGCTCCATGACTTCGGGGTTGGATGGAGCCGATGGCTGGTTAGCCCCCGAGCCTAGGGTAGGTGGCCCATCACCGGCTTGTTCTGGCTCCTCGTAGTGGACCGAGGGCTTGTACTGATCGCTAGAAAAGACACCCATCAGCACTAGCTCTCAGTCGGACGCCATTTTTGCCAGCGTGTTAGCAGTCTCATTGAGACACCTCGGGATGTGATTGAACTCAAGACTATCGAACTTGTCCTCTAGTTGGTGGACCTCTTGGCAATATACAGCCATCTTGGCATTGTGGCAGCTTGATTCCTTCATGACTTGGTCGATGACCAGCTGGGAGTCACCCCGGACATCGAGCCGTCGGATACCCAGCTCAACGGTGATGCGCAGGCCATTGATGAGTGTCTCATACTCGGCCACATTGTTGGAGGAGGGGAAATGGAGGCAAACCATGTACCTCATGCGTACCCCGAGGGGTGAAACAAAGACCAGCCCCAAGCCAGCGCCTTTCTTCATCAGTGATCCATAGAAGTACATCGTCCAGTACTCTTGGTCAACGACTGCTGGCGGCATTTGGTGGTCCACTCTACAACGAAATCAGCCAGCACTTGGGACTTGATGGCCATCTGAGGGGCATACGAAATGCCTTGACCCATCAGCTCGAATGCCCACTTCGTGATTCTTCCTATGGCATCCCAGTTTTGGGCGACTTCACCGAGAGGGAAGGACGTCACGACCATCACCGAATGCGACTCGAAGTAGTGACATAACTTTCTCTTGGCAATGAGGACGGCGTACAGGAGTTTTTGGATTTGGGGGTAGTGAGTCTTAGAATCGGATAAGACCTCGCTAATGAAGTACACGGGACGCTGCACTCTGAGGGCGTGTCCCTCTTCTTCTCACTCCACCACCAGGGCGGCGCTAACCACTTGCGTGGTGGCCACAATGTAGAACAGAATTGGTTCCACGTAGGTCGGAGGGACCAAGATTGGGGCCTTCATCAGAAGCTGCTTGACCATGTCAAGTGCCTCGGGCGTCCATTCAAAATGGTTGGCCTTCTTCAGGTGCTGATAGAGGGGGAGACATCATTTGCCGAGGCGTGAGATAAAGCGACTGAGCGTGGCGAAGCACCCTATAACTCGTTGTACCCCCTTTATGTTCTAAATCGGTCCATCCTCGTGATGGCCGAGATCTTCTCTGGGTTGGCTTCGATGCCACGCTCAGAGATGATAAAACCTTGCAGCATACCCTTGGGACCCTAAAAACGCACTTCTCAGGGTTGAGCTTAATGCTGTTTGCTCAGAGTTTCATGAAGGTCTGCTCTAGGTCGGCTATGACCTAGTCAGCCCATTTGGACTTGACCACGATGTCATCCACGTAGGCCTCAACGGTTTGCCCGATCAGGTCCTCGAAACATTTCAGCATACAATGCTGGTACGTAGCCCCACATTTTTTAGACCGAATGGCATCATTACGTAGCAGAACGATCCAAATGGGGTGACAAAAGATGTCATGAGCTGGTCGGACTCTTTCATCGTGATTTGATGGTACCCGTAGTATGCATCAAGGAAGCAAAGTGTTTTGCACCCTAAGGTTGAGTCGACTACTTGGACTATGCATGGCAAAGGAAATGGATCCTTTAGACACGCTTTATTGAGACGTGTGTAGTGGACACACATTCTCCATTTCCCACTCTTTTTTCATACCAGAATGGGATTGGCTAACCACTCAGGGTGGTATACTTCCTTGATGAACCCAGCTGCCAAAAGCTTCGCCATCTCCTCGCCGATGGCCCTGCGCTTCTCCTTGCCGAAGTGACACAGGCGCTGCTTCAACGGTGTGGAGCCTAGCCTGATCTTCAAGGAATGCTTGGCGACTTCTCTTGGAATGCCTAGCATGTCCAAGGGTTTCCACGTAAAGATGTCTCTGTTAGCGCAGAGGAAGTCGACGAGCATGCCTTCCTATTCGGAGGAAAGCGTGGTGCTAATGTGCACCACTTTGCCGTTGAAGCCGCTAGGGTCTATGAGGACCTCCTTGGTGCCCTCTATAGGCTCAAAAGACCCGACCGACTGCTTAGGATCGGGTGCTTCTTCGGCGACCTCCTTCCTGATGGCCGCAAGCTCCTTGGAGGTGACAATTGTCGCGGTGTGTTCGCATCACTCGACCATGCACTCGTAGGCACGCTGTAAGGAGGTGCCGATGGTGATGACCTCGCACGGTCCCGGCATCTTTAGCTTCGGATAGGTGTAGTTGGGGACGGCCATGAACTTCGTGTAGCATGGACGTCCCAGGATCGCATGGTAGGTTCTGTGGAACCTGACCCCCTTGAAGGTAAGGGTCTCCATCCTATAATTAGTCAGATCCCCAAAGGTGATCGGCAGATCGATCTGCCCAAGTGGCACAGCCTGCTTTCCAGGCATGATGCCGTTGAAAGGCACTCTGGTTGGTCGGATGCACGATCGGTCGATGCCCATGGTGTCGAGCGTCTCGGCGTACATGATGTTGAGGCCACTGCCTCCATCCATCAGTACCTTGGTGAGGTGCTTTGTGCCGATGATCGGGTCGACCACGAGCGGATATCTCCCCAGTTGTGGGACACTCTCCAGGTGGTCGGTTCAATCAAAGGTTATGGTGGACTTCGACCATCGGAGGAAGGTAGGCGTGCGGGCGGCTCGGCTGTATAGACCTCGCTATAGGGTCGAGATGGCGGACTAGAGGGGGGGTGAATAGTCCTTTCTAAAATTAATCATGTCGGCTAACCAAAACAAGTGCGGAATTAAAACTATCGGTCTAGCCAAGACTACACCCCTCTATATATGTTCTCTAGCACCTTCCAAAGATACTAATTAAGCAACAAAGGTGCCGAGCTAGCTAGAGCTCACCTAACCAATTCTAGAAGCAAGGTCACACAAACCTATGCCACTAGTACTTCAATCAACAAGGGAGCTCCTACATATGCTAGTAAGCAAAAGCACAAAGCCACCTAATGCTCACTAACAATGCTCAATAACAAGGCAACCAATGCCAAATTAGAGAGCGCAAATACTTAGCTACACAAACTAAGCAATGTGACTAACAAGGTTACACAAACCAAATTAGCCACGCAAGGGAGCTACTTCTATGCTACACAAGCAAGAAGGTAACTAGTGAGCTACACAAGCTAACTAATTACAAGAGCAACTACACAAGCACAACGTATATAAAAGCAATCACAAGCTTGTGTAAAGGGATTGCAAACCAACAGGAGGAACAAGGTTGACATGGTGATTTTCTCCCGAGGTTCACGTGCTTGCCAACACGCTACGTCCCCGTTGTGTCGACCGCTCACTTGGTGGTTCGGCGGCTAATTGGCATCACCCACCAAGCCCGCACGTCGGGCACCGCAAGAACCTACCCCGAAAGTGAGGGTAGCTCAATGACACGCTCAACTAGAGTTGCTCTTCGCGGCTCCCGTGGGGCGAGCACAATGCCCCTCACAAAGCTCTTCTCCGAAGCACCGCACAAACTTCTTGCGGGCTTCGATGGAGACCACCACCAAGCCACCTAGGAGGTGGCAACCTCCAAGAGTAACAAGCACCACCGGCTTACAACTCAATCACCTAGTGTCACTCGATGCAACCTCATGATGCAATCGCACTAGAATCGCTCTCTCACACAATCGGATGATCACTATCAAGCATATGTGAGATGGAAGGCTCCCAAGCACTCTCAAGCATGGACACAAAGTCCCCCGAGGTGCTCCTTTTCTGCCATGGCCGAGACACCCTTCTATTTATAGTCCCACGGGCTAAACTAGCCGTTACCCCTTCACTTGGCGTTTTTTGGGTTGACCGGACGCGCCGGTCATATTGACCGGACGTAGGACCTCAGCGTCCGGTCAATGGATGCTCACCACATGTTGCCTCCATTCATCCTCAGTCGCTTAATCTCAACAGTCAAGTGATGACCGGACGCAGCTGCTCAAAGTGACCGGACGCAGCAACCCCAGCGTCCGGTAGTTTCCAGTAAGGTACCAGTCGCGACCGGACGCGTCCGGTCGTTCATGATCGGATGCAGCATCAGCGTCCGGTCCTTCTCCACCTTCTCCGCATCGCCTATGTCACCATATGTCAGCCTGACCGGACGCACCCTACCAGCGTCCGGTCACTTTTAGCGCCAGCGTCCGGTCGAAGACTGACGCCTGCACGCTCTCTGCCGCCACTGACCGGACACAGGACCCCAGCGTCCGATCACAGCGTGACTAGCGTCCGGTGCACTCTGTGAAACCCTGTCTTTTCTGTATAGGGCGCCAGTGGCACTGTCGGACTGTCTGCACTCTACAGGCGGACACTCCGCCAGTGAAGTTTCGAACCCTTCTCGCCTCCATTTCATCACCGAGTTGATCCACATCAACTCCAACTTCATCTCCTTTGTAAATGTGCCAACACCACCAAGTGTACACCACCATGTGTATGTGTGTTAGCATTTTCACAATCATTTTCCAAAGGATTAGCCACTCAACTTGCCACACCACTCAATCCTAACGACGATGTAAAGTTAGATCACTCGAGTGGCACTAGATGACCGATATGCAAACAAGTTTGCCCCTCTTGATAGTACGGCCATCTATCCTAAACCCGGTCATAAACTTCTCTACACACCTATGACCGGTGAAATGAAATGCCCTAGGTTATACCTTTGCCTTGCGCATTCCATTCCATCTCCTCTAATGTCGATGCAACACATGCACCAACACGATCAACAATGATATGATCCACTTCATATCATCACGTGATCATATTGGTTCATCAATCTTGACTTCACTTGCTTTTCATCGTTGCCTTTGTCCATCGGCGCCAAGTCTTGCTTAAGCTTCACCGCCACACGGTCCATCGCTCCAAAGCCTCCAACTTGCCCTTCACGCTTGCAACCAGTCCATCAAGCCAAGCCATGTCTTGATCTTCTCCACCTTGATCACATGACTCAATGTCATGTCTCATTTGCAATGAGCTCCTTTATCATCACATGTGTGAGCTTTGCAACATCTCCAAGCCATTTTCACCTTCATAGCATATGTTGCTCACACATATGTACCTGTGGACTAATCACCTATGTATCTTACATAAACACAATTAGTCCACCTAGGTTGTCACTCAATTACCAAAACCACACAAGGACCTTTCACTCGTGGCGCACGAGCTTCTGGCGACGCTTGGAGTCATAGGCCACTGACCCTCCGAAGATCATGAGGTAGCCATCCAGCGTCAGAAAGCAACCATCCTTCCCCTCAGCATCGTCCGCGGATGGCTTGGGGTCCTTCCTATGCTCCCCCTTGTTGGAGCCTTCGGACAAGAACCTCTTCATGAGACCACAGTGCTTGTATAGATTCTTGATGGGGAAAGCATGGTTCGAACATGGTCCTTCGAGCAGCTTCTCAAAGTGGTCTAGGGTGCCCTTGGTGGGCTTCTGACCCCCCCCTTTATGGTCGGTGGTGGCCACGAGCGAGCCCTCGCGCCGCTACTTGTTCTTCTTCTTGTTGGGACGACTGGAGGCGCCTTCGTCGGCGTCCTTGTCCCGCTTTGCCTTACCCTTGAGGCGGTCAAAGATCGCTCCGACCGTCTCCTCGCCCAAGGCATGGCTGGTGGCAATGTCGAGGAGCTCCATAGTGGTTCATGGGCCCTTACATCCCAGCTTGTGAACTAGGGACTCGTAGGTGTTCCCAGACAGGAAGTCTCCTATGACGTCGGCGTCGGCGACATTAGGTAGCTCGTTGCACTGCCGGGAGAAGCATCGGATATACCCACGAAGAGTTTCCCTAGCCTTCTGTCGGTAGTTTTTGAGATCCCATGGTTTCCCAGGACGCGCGTATGAGCCCTAGAAGTTTTTCATGAAGATCTCTTTCAGGTCCGCCCAACTTTGGATTTTGTTGGGCGGAAGGTGTTCTAACCACGTTTGCGCCGAATCAACTAGGAATAATGGAAGGTTGCGGATAATGAAGTCATCATTATCCGCTCCACCAGCTTGGCAAGCAAGCCGATAATCCTTGAGCCACAGTCTGAGGTTCATTTCCCTAGAGTATTTCAGGATGTTGGTCGACGGTTGGTACCACGATGAAAAGGCGGTGTTGAGGATGTGTCGACCAAAGGCCTGAGGTCTTGGCAAGTCAGGGCTTGGGCTTCGGCCCTCATCGCTGTCGTAGCGTCCACCATGATGAGGATGGTAGCTATGGCTGGCCCCCTCCCTCGTGTCGCCGCGGGCATGCCTACGGGCATCAAGGGTGTCGCGCGCGTCGCGGTTGCGGCCAAGATGCTCATGCACCGGGACCACGGTGCGTGGCCTGCCACCTCGCTGCACCTGGTGAACTGACACATTCATGTTGGGTCGCTCTGAGGGTGCACGCTGGCTAGAGTCAAGCTCATGTTGTCAGGACAGCGAACTCTCAGCCTATTGGGCCACCGCACGCTTGAGCAGCATGCGAATCTCGCTATGGGTCCAATGATCCTCGGGAATCGCGGGCCTCAGAAGCCCTCAGAGCAAGGCCGCCATAGAGCGACGTTCTGGCTTGCCCGAGTGAAGTGTGGGAGGGCTTCTTCGTCCTCGATGATCCTCCGGTTCACGTCGTGGGCCACGGCGCGCGCACACCCGCTGTCTCCATGGCGCTCGATCTCTTGCTCGAGCTCCGCACATTCCTGCTTGAGCTAGAGTCATGCTTCCTCGAGCTCTTGGTGCCGGGCCTTCAGCTGCTCCACCCGTAGGCAAGGTGGGGACCCTGTATCCCTCTCGACCTCATCGTCGAGGTCATTCATTGGGGTAGCCTCTCCCTTGTGGATGCTTTTGACATGTCCCTCGGGGGTACCTGCCATGAAACATTCATGAGAAGGGTGATGGCTCCCCCTATTGGAGTTAGAGTCATAGGGCGACCCCGATTCTCCCGCGAGGAGGTCGTGGAAAGATTCCACAACATATTCGGTCATCCCCACGAACTCGTCGTTCATGGGGGATGGAAGCGTGCATTACACCACAAGGTGGCCAACGGTCTCTACGGTGTTGCGAAGATCGGACAGGAGCGCTGTCAGGGCGCTCCAGATGAGGTATTCCGGGGAGAGCGGCTCTCCTCCATCAAGCTATGTCATGACGTTGGTGAACTATAAGGTGAGGTGGCACAAGTCCTCTCGGGATGGTCGGGGTCCTAGGAAGGCGCCGAGCTGGCGCTCTAACCTCCCATAGTCGAAGCCGAGGAGATGATCGCTCCCAAGGACGCGGGCCTCCGGTGTGCGCAGCTGCAGCTCCTCAAGCGCCTCGGCGATCGCGTCGAGGCCGGTAGGGTGGAGAGATTGGACGGTGGTAGGAGGTTACGCCAACCTTCCCTCCATCGTAATGATGAAGTCCAGGTCCCCAAAGCACACGTGCGTGCCTAGGACCCAGCTAACGCCCTGACTGGCCATCCGAGACCTGAAGTGGACGTCGAGATGCGCAAAAGGCCCCTACCTGGCGCATCAACTGTTGGTGTTTCAAGTTACCACCGATGGGTAAATTTGTATTATTGCGCGTCTGGCTCGGATGGTGTGCTTAGAGGACACAAGGTTTATACTGGTTCGGATAGAAAGTCCCTATGTCCAGTTCATTGCTGCTGCTCATGTTACTAGCACTAAAAGTTTGTAGTAGGGGGTACAAACAGGCGAGAGAGGGAAAGGATCCTAAGTCTCTGGTGAAAGGAGTGAACGGGTGTTGAGAGCTCGATTGCTGCTCAGCCCAGTGCTCATGTCGTGCTTCTTGTGTCAATCTCGATTGATCGGTTTTAATCGGATCGGCCCCCTTTATGGGACGCCCTACTTTCTCTTTTATAGGCCAAGAGAAAGCACGGGTAACAGCGGAGAAAAAGAGAAGAACGAGAGAGAGAAGTCTTTCAGGATCGTTGGGTCCTTATCCTTCATGCGGGTCCCACCAACCCTGTAGATGTCAACAAGTACAGCTCCGCGTCACGGCCATGTCCGTTACTAGCGCCATGCATAGGCGTCGTCTGCCGGTCATGGCGTTCAATTCCATCGCAGCGAACGTCGTGGTGAGCTGACGCACCTGTCAGCGTTCGTACGGGGGTTAGACAGAACAACACTGGTACGCCCGACACTGTTCTTAATGTGAATCCTCAGGTATGGCCCGTCATGGCCACGGGTTACATCGGGACATGCAGGTCTCTTCCTTGGTGTCAGAGTTTTGATCCAAGCCCATATGTTTGAACCTGGAGTGGTTGGCGGTGGTATGGGTCCCCGTCGGGCGAGGCGGAGCATAAACCCAAGGGTCAGGTTAGGCGGAGCCCGTGGCCCCGGGGTCGGGCGAGACGGAGCACAAACCCAAGGGTTGGGCGAGACGGAGCCTATGGCCTTGGGGTTAGGTGGAGCTGTAGTCGCGCTCTTGACTGCTCGGATGAATCATTGTTGATGGCCATTAGTTCCTCCTCTTTAGGTACCCTAGTATTGGTCTCCGACACATATGTACTTCAAAGAAATATACGACTGTAAAAATGGGCTAGTATTATGTAGGATTGTTGGCATTTACCATTTCATCCATGGAGTCCAGCCCACGCCTGATGTCAACAGTTTTTTTTTATTTTTTTGAATTAAACTAGCTAACAACCAACATTTCCAAAATTCATATCAATTAAAATCTTAGAAAATAGCAAATCATTTTAAAATTTTATAATAATATATTCAAGCTCATACGTTTCACTTTAGACCATACCCAAAGAGATAGATAAAAAATTTGTTTGCTAGGGATAATTCATCTGACTAACTCCAAATTACCATAGAATAGTTGTAACAATATATAAACTTAGTTTAGAAAAATCTACAGACTTATATGAGAACATGTTTTTGGTGTATGATATTTCCATAAAAATTTTAAATAATTTTAACAAAGGAGTACTATACGCTCTTCACAAATAGATACATCTCTTACATAGTTATATGTATTTATGTGATAGATGTATCCATTTATGAACAATGTATAGTCCTACTTTATTGAAATGGTTTGAAATTTTTATGAAAAAGTTATACACCTATATTATGGCCCCATGCCAATATTTAGGGTTTTCAAACCACTTTACGATATTATTCCTTTTTTCATCAGAGTCACCAAAACATAACTTAAAGTAATCTCTAACAAAGTGCTTTATTTTTCATTGATTTTTAGATACAAGCTCAAATGGAACATGTCTTATTATATATATACCCAGGGGCAAATTTGTCCTTTCTTGTGCCTGATATTAGAAAATGATAAGAAAAGAAATTAAATAAGTGATATGTCAAAGAAATCAAATTGACCTTGTACTATATGGTATTTTTGCAAAGCCAACGATATGGAGGGTAAATTTGCAAAGCCTATCATACAGGAAGGTAAATATCCAATTTTCTCCACCTTAGATATGCTTGAACGAGCGAAGGCGGAGGTTGTCGTGAACTCTCTCTCTCTCTCCCAAAATAAATATGCATCTCGCATTTTAAGGAGTCAAATAAATATATTTTTATAATAACCATATGTCAGGGTTATAACCCCAGGGTGTCTCAAGGCATCGATTAGTTAGCAGGTCGAGCGGCCCATGGTACATCAGCCAGCAAGAGTCCAAACGATCGAAGCCCAGCTGATCCAAGAAAACCAGGCCAAGCGCTAAGGCGGGGGTCGGCCACGACCCCTCCAGCAGACTTAGCTACACAACGTGAAAGAAACTCACGATCTCCCCGCTCCTACCCCTTGGGGAACGGGGAGGGGTCGAGTCTGACCAAGCGTGCCCGCTCTGACAAGAGTAGGCACGCCGCACTGACCCCGCAAGGACCGAGGGACAACGGTCACCTCGGTCCGGTCCCTGCGCCACGCTGTGCAGACAGGACAACACCGCACGACGATGACAACTAGTACGATGATCCATCGTCCAAATACGGTCCGACAGGACGCATGTACGATTCTACCCACCACGGTATGGGATCCACGACGAAGGCCTTGACTTAGAGGCCATCCAGACCGACGGAAGCCACGACCCCGACGATCGGGATCGTGGCCCTCAGTTCTTCAAACCAACAAGACGATCGACGACCTAGGGGCGGCTATCAACTCATGTACGATGCCCCAGAAAACCAAGGAACGATGACGAAGAGCACGGCGAGGACCACGTTGCACAGGACGGCTGACTAACAACCACCGTGCCTACAGTGCCGCCATGGCCGACACAGTAGCACCACGTCATACCATACCGCGACGTGGCCATAAGACCATGACGACAACCACACCCAAACGTGCTTCACAAGACAGCGTAGTTTGCAAGTCAAGTTAGCTAAGACCTCCCTCAGGCTTACGACCCTTCGGTCAGGAGAACCTTCTTCTTTGTACACGTCCTGACCCCGAACTCTATATAAGAGCAGCCAGGGCACCCATCTTGGGAACCAAAATCATTCGATCCATCTCTCATTCACTCATTCTTACACCGTAGAAGGGCTCCGATCTCCTACCCCTTCCACCATTCTTGCACCCCCATTATAAGAACTTCAGAGCATTCAAATGAGAAACACGCACTCGATCATTTTTTTGACTGGACGTAGAGCTCCAGTCTGAACCAGTACAAATTCTCATGTCTTTTGGATGCTACCATCATCTTCTTAAAGTAGCACGGCAATCGTATAAGTTTACTAGTCCAGTTTACAAAACACCGATGCCATATTTTAAGATATAAATATTGATATTTATTTTTATAAATCTAGTTAAACTTACGGTCGGTTAACTTCTCGTAAAACGAGATCAACATTTATTTTGGAAATTGGGACGGAGCCATGGAGGGAGTATACTTTTTTTTTAACTATGGAGGGAGTATACTTGATGCAGCTGCAGGTGGACAGATTAGTCACAGGTTCAATAGTCAAGACAGGGAGGAGTGCCTTGAGCAGAAGCCCATTCTTGTGATCTTGTCTAGTGTACGTATTCGGCCTTGGGCCGTATTCTAACGGGAATGTGTGAGAGGAAGGCACATTAGACAAACTACTATATGTAGGCCCACTTCCCGGAAGGCTGGCCGTAATCACTGATTACATGAAATAAAATCCAAAGGTAATACACTCCCCAACTACTGAACTTCTTGCTATTCATCACCAACCCTAGATAGCAATGTGTGATTGTCCATTTCCTCCCAGCAACAGGGCCAACACCTGTCTAAGATCAGTTCACAAAGACAAAATATAAATCAAAACAGAACATCCCATCTCAATCTCAAAATTTAAAAATCTTTATATATCTCAAATCTCAAATCTCAAAATTTAAAAATCTCGATTTGTTGGGCGCTTTCTCGAGAAAGCACCCTCTAAACATTAGAGTATGCTGCTTATTGTGACGAGCACACGGTATTTCTTTAGTAAAAGGCCAAAGAATAATTCGCTTTGTGTTCACCACACAGCTGCTTGAGTTGGTTGCCTTCACCTGCTACTGTATAAGACGTTGGATGGTTGGCTAATCTCCATAAGGACGTGTTTGGATGCGCATATATTCGTCTCAGTCCACATGTGTTGAAGTGGATTAGAGTAGAATTAAACTAAATTCCATTCCATTCTACTCCAACACATGTGGATTGAGGTGAATACATATGTATCCAAACAAATACATCCAAACAAGGCCTAAGATTGACCGGTGTGGGACTGAACATTATTTCCCGGGCTGTCTGGATGTGGGAACTACTGTTCGCCTAAACGGTCGTTTAGCCTGTTTAAATACCGTGTAAACGCTACACGATGGTACGCCATTTCCATTTAATCACCCATTTACCCGTTTAATTGGCCGTTTAGCCCGTTTCATGAGACGTTTTGCCTAAATAATGACTAAACAGTAGTTGACCAACTATTTACCGTTTAGCGTTTAGGGCGTCATTGCAAACGCCCTCGTACATGGGCTTGTCGTGTCAAAAGCTGGCCTATGGGTATGCGGCCCAGTGATAGAGACCATGGCCCCCGTTTCCTGGCGCTGACGCTGACGACACGCAACATGGCAGCTCACGTTTTTTCCCCCCGAAATGAGTTGCAGCTCACGTTTCACTACGCAGAAATTAAAAAAATCAACACAAAGATGTACATTTATTTTACAGAGAATGTTATTATGCTACATAACCAGCAACACTCAATTATACGTCAACAACATAATAAACGTAATAAGCGTACTGGACTGTTGTATGGAGTAATCAGCAGTTTCGACTTTCGAGAACGCATAAAGATTCAGCAAACATTCTATCTATAGACACAAAAGAAAGAGAGTGTTCTCATAATACTCCTTGTATTGTCAATTTATAGCAGCATCAGTATTCAGTGGAAAGGCAAAATCCACAGCTGTACAGAGATCTATCTACCATCCTTATATGCCTTCTTTCATCATCAGAATGCTCCATCATCTTCCATGTCTACTTTTAGGGCTCTTTTGGCGCCGTTAACCATCAGATTTAGGCTGTAATCTTCATCATCCTCCCCCTTTCTGCTGGGGTCAGGTACTTTGACCCCCTCTGTTCTTATCGTCTCATCTTTACCATGCCAGCTTCCTTTCCAATCACTGTGGTTTTTCTCACAGTTTTTCTGCCATGATCACCCCGAGATGGTTGCTCTGATCTTTGATCATCAACTCTTTGAATCTTTATTCTATGACCATTTTCGTGATCTTTTGTATCAGAATGAGCGCTGTCTTCGTGAAAGACTAGATCATAGCTGCACAATGAGAATTTGTCAAAGCATGCATATTCGAGAAAAAAAGAAGAATTTTCCAAAGCATGAGGTTAATGATCAGAATAAATTTAGTGCAAATTAAACACATAAAGAAGAAAGGGCAGAGAGTTACCATCGACCATAATTTCCACTGTGCTTTGTGTTTTTGCCTTTCAGAAGGCCTTTGTTTTTCTGGCCACCATCTTGGTCGCAATCCCTAGCTAGGTGATGAGGGGCACCACACCTGAAGCACCCATGTGCAATGAGGAATGGTATCATATAATCTTTATCAAGGAATTGTTTACAGCTGAGGAATGATTATCATATAATCTCTATCCAGAGAATGGCTGGACGGAGAACACTAAGACAACTTTCAATATAGATATAAAATGATATAACAATATGCAAAAGGAACGATCTGGTTTACGATCTTTTACCTCTCTTTGCATCTCTTTTGCTTTGTCTGAATTGGCTCCATGACTTGAAAGCACTCTGACCGAAATCAACCTCAATCCTCCGGTCATCAATCAAACATTTTTTCATCTAAATGCAAAACACTCTGTAAGAAATCTTTATTTAAGACTATTCAAGGCAATTCCAAGTGAGAAACTCAGACACTCCTCTGGATGCAAAATTTTCACTGACTAGTCATATAAGCTCTTTGTTTCATTTTACTTTCTTATCAGGTTGCTTCTACTTTTCAAGTCTGGTATTTTCTTATTATCTTTTCCACTGCTTGTACCGCGCTAACTAAATCAGTGGTGAAACTAGAAGGTTACTCTTTCTTACACTTTAAAAAACAGTCACTTTTTGGGCATAAACAAAGCATGACTCCATCAAAGCACTAATAAACGTGTGGCATTCACTAGTAAGGAGTAATCAATAAATCATCATGCCATCGAAATGGTAGAATACCATTACTGCAAATACACATTCACATGAGAATCTGCGATTCTGACCTGAAACTGGGAATATGCACATTCGCAAGCAAGCCTCCTTTGTTTCGAATTCTGACAGAACACCATCAAGAGAAATGTTAGCATGACATATTAGACAACTCAGCTAAGTATAAGGTATTTAGCAGGAACTATGGATTCTCTGACAGATATTGCCACCATTTATATGGATTTAAACTATACCTAATGAAAGCTTGTGGAAACAATGGGTGGTTACTTTTTAGGAGTGCAATGTAGACTTGTTTATTTCTATAGAAAAAAGAAAATAAAATAAATAAATTCTATAGAAAAAAGAAGCAGAAGACAGAGGATGAGAAAGTAAATATATTTTCCCTGTTTATTTACTACTTGCTGTTCTTTCAACAATCAGATGAATCAGCGATCCTTGTTGCCTATTCAAATGATAATCAACCAAAGAGGCCTAGCCAACACATAAACATGCAATGCAGTTGTCAAAACGGATGATACATGTGCAATACAGTATACAACAAGAGTTTTACAGGAATGAAACATACCGATGAAAGCAAAACCTAAGCTGTGTCCAGTCTTCTTGTCACGAATTATTTCAGCCCTGCAAAAAGAAAAGAAAACAAATTGAAGAGAATAAACAAGGAGAAGCATTAATCAGAGCTAAGAAAGGCACTCACGATGTCACAGTTCCAAAACGAGAGAAAATTGTATATAAATCTTCATCCTGCAAAAGAATTGAAGTTATTCAGAAAAAATAGTTAGCATTGAAGACATTGAGAATTTGATAAGTTCAGTTTCAGTATCCACAATAATCAGCAACACACCCAACACAATGGGGGGGGGTGCATTTCTAAAAATAATAGCTGAAGAAACATACTATAATTCCACCAAAAAGCTCCAACGAAGTAACTTAAAGGCAAGCAATTAGGAATAATACTAACTTGTGTTACTGGGTTAATTGGGCGAACAAATAAGACATTGTCTGGAGGTTTGATCTCAGCATCTGGAATATCTCCCATCTGCGCAACGAAATGTATTGATCACTTGTAAGCATGATATCAGTACTAAACCACTAACGAATATAAGCTGGTGACTTTTGATTTATCACTAGGACTTACAATCTGAAGGGCTACTGCATTTGTATGTGCCTCTTTAGCACGGATCATCTCCTCAAGTTTTTCAGGAGCCGCTGTTTCGTCCGGAGGAACATAATTATCCTCTAAGCGCTCTTCTCCAATCTGCATGCAACACAAAAGTAAAACATAAGGGTATACTCACGTTGACAGAACTACTATGGCATTCAAGACACAGGGCCTGCTTGGTTGGGTTCCAAAATAGTTTTGGAACCCAACCAAGCAGGCCCACAACCTCTTTTATAAGGCGGATTGGCTGAAACATGCTCAATTAGTCAATTTGCACAAATTGGCCTACAGAGGACAATGGGGGAAGGTTTCAATCCTAAATGAAATGGATGCACACTAAAAAACTGCCATGGCCGAAATAAAAAAATGAACAGACAGACAAATCAGAAATTCTCGATAGCCAACAAATCAGATAGACAGTTGAAAAATATGTACACTCGGTAACTGCTAATCTGCCACAACTGGAATTTTGAACTAAAATGCAAAACAGACACACAGATAAAGCAAATAATCAGAAATTCTCGATAGCCAACATAACTTTAATAATATATAATTAAATTAAGAAAGCCAAAAAGAAAAGAAAAAATACCGTGGCCTCCTGTTATTAAGATTGGTGCATTCCGACTTATCATCTCACATTTTGGAAATGAACACGATTAGAATACTTGTTACCTCATCACGTGGCTTTCCTTTGGAGGAATTCTCAGGAATAAGTTCAGCAAGCTGAGGAGGATCATCAAAAGGATCATCCAAGACGTATGTATGTTTAATCCTGCAAATAAATATATTCTAAGGGTCAGCAACAAGGAAAGAAATAAACAAAACAATTAAACAAAGAAGGAAAGTGATGCTGGTGAAGAGTGAACTTCAATATTAATGCTGTAGCTAAGACACTATTAACACTCCACCTTATGTTCTTGAATGGTCTTCCTTTATCGTCAACATAAGCTTCATTTATTTTCAGCAGTGTATTGAAACCTTCAGCAACCATCCCAAACACCTATGGTTCACAGAAGAAACGTTGAGTTTCTGCAGATAAAGGACGAATTCAGTTCATAAAAAATAACAGTTAATGGAATAAAGTACTCACGGTGTGTTTATCATCAAGGTAATCCAAATCATCCCGTAGAGTAATGTAGAACTAAAAGTATTTTATAAAAATACATAAATGGAAGGTCAAAAGAAACAATGAGACTACGCACGCACCGGCCGCACCGCTGGGACGAGCGATACCGGCTGTACATACAATGTGCCGGCTTCCTTGAGATCATCCGGGTCTTCAACACTGGGCTACCGATCCTCGACCCTGCACTTCTCACTGCTGCTATCGATAGGTATGATTTGATACACGTTTGGTGAAGTACAAAGCATTGATTTGTCTCATTGTTTGAATTAAAAAAACTTCGTGTATTGAATTAAAAACCCACAGGTGGAGACCAGAGACTCACACCTTCCACCTTCCTCGCGGCGAGATGGCTATCACGATGCAGGACGTGAAGATGATTCTGTGTCTGCGGTTGGGGGGTCTCCCAGTGACTGGGATCCTTGATAACGATCACCGGATAGACTTGGTGGAGCAGTTCTGTGGCAGAAGACCATCCGAGGACGAGGATGCTAAGAGAGCAAAGTAAGAATTTCTACGTTCCAAACATTTACCATTTTGACACCAGCATATGCAAGTCTTTGGTTAGTCTCTTATATCACAAATATATGTTATGGTCTAAGTTTGTCATTGATCTACATATTCTGCAAATTATTTTGCTATTTAAATGGAGGGTGTAGTATATAACTTTTATGATGCGTATTGTCTTTGTCTAATTTATTGTTTATTTTTGTTTTCTCAGCTCTCATGTAATTGTCCTTCAAAAATTTCAGGGAAACATCCGGTGTCAGTTCGGTCTGGATAATAGAAAACTTCGGGGCGCCGCTGCACCTAGACGCTCCAGAGCAGGAGATCGAGCAGTATGCTAGGGTGTGGTTGTGGCACTTCTTAGGTGCCTTTCTGTTCCCCGATGCGTCGGGTGACACTATCAGCTGGGCCATCCTCGACATACTGAGCCAGCCATGGGAGAATATAGGAGCGTACAGCTGGGGCAGCGTGGTCCTAGCATGGATCTATCGTTAGCTCTGCGTTGCCTGCCGACGTAGTACAGGAGGTGCCAACCTAGGAGGTTGTTCCCACCTACTACAGGCTTGGTGTTGGGAGTGATGGCCGGTCGGGAGGCCCGTTGTTCACGGTTTACCTGTAAGTGTATCGATTTTTTATTTTCCTCAAACTTGATGCCGCACTTGTGACTGACTATCGTATTCAATGCAGTCATGGAATCACGTGGACATAGGACCGACTGCTCTATACGTCTGGCAAGAAGCGGAGGTAGTTAGAGGGAACCCGAAGCGGCGGTACAGGAAGTACTCGGACACGCTAGACGTCCTAACACAGCACGAGGTAACGACCACTTTGATACTGCTAGTCGGTGTTGTTACTTTTTTATTATTCCAAAAACCTAACTGTAGTTACCTAACTTTTAGGTGAATTGGTGTCCTTGATCTAGATTCGAGCTAGAGGGGTACCTGAGTCCTCGCACTGAGGAAGAGTCGGACGAGTGGTTTTTTAACGGTCCACTAATTTTGTTCCACGTGGTCGAGATGCACTACCCTATAAGGGTGTATAGGTAATTTGGAAGATTGCAACCATGCCCACCGCTGCTGTACACAACCAACAGAAAGTTGCACGAGCGCGACGACTATAACATAATAATTTAGTAGTCATGTGCATACATACAACCACTAACTAACGTTAAATTTGTAGGTACGATCGAAGGAACAAGTACAAGGAGAAGAATTGGGCCGTGACGCATGCGGGGTACATGGACGACTGGGAGAATAGGCAAAGGGTCCTGATCGTCGAGAAACCATCGGACGACCAACGCAACTTTGACCGCTACCTCCAATGGTTGCATAGGAGTACCCGCACACATATACAGGCCCCCTACACTAACAAGCCAATTAATGAGGACGAAGACGAGGATGACATCGTTGATGTGTATGACGAGGAGACAAGGATGAAGACACAACTTCAGAGAGCCCCGCTACAGAGATACGTGGTGAAAGGATCAAGATGCCCAAGAGGGGGGTGAATTAGGCTAATTATAAATTTCTTTGCAATAATTAACTCATATGGTTAGCCCAATTAAACCCTTGTGCCTAGAAAGTGTTTCTAATTGTTCTACTGCACAAAAGACTTACAACCTAAGTTACAATCCTACTCTAGCATGGCAATTCTATGAATGCAAAGACAATAATTGAATTGCTCAAAGTAAATGCTCAAAGTAAATAGAGAAGGAGGAACGCGGCGATGTTTTGCGGAGGTATCGGAGAATAGCCACTCCCCACTAGTCCTCGTTGGAGCACCCGCACAAGGGTGTAGCTCCCCCTTGATCCGCGCAAGGATCAAGTGCTCTCTATGGGTTGATTCTTCGACACTCCGTCACGGTGAATCACCCACAATTGCTCACAACTTGAGTTGGGTCATCCACAAGCTCTCTAGATGATCACCAAGCTCACAATCACCACCAAGCCATCTAGGTGATGGCGATCACCAAGAGTAACAAGCACCAACTCTCACTTGACCACGGCAAGCCTAGGGAGAAGGGTGGATGCACACTTTGCTACTCTTGATCTTGCTAATGAGGGCTCTCTTTGGGATTCTCAAATCTCAATCACCTCACTAGGACCTTGCTCTTCTTGGCACTCTCTAAGGTGTGTTTCAGCTATTGGAATGAGCAAAAGTACCCCCACACATGAGTGGAGGTTCTATTTATAACACCGGCTGAAAAACGAACCGTTATGTGCCTCTGCTGGATGACCGGACGCTCCGGTCAATTCACCCTAAATTCCAGTGATTACAGTGTGACCGGTCGTGATTTTCCCTCTGTGGAACCTTACTGGAAACGACCGGACGCTGGCTCTCAGCGTCCGGTCGCACCGAATGAAATCACCTTGATCAAATGAACTGACCAAACTCTATGCCAGCATCTGGTCACATCGAAGCCAGCGTCCGGTCAGCATTTGACCCTCCATTCACTTCCAACTCTCGATCATACGTGAATGAAGTTTGCTCCATAGGATCTTAGGCATATTTAGGAGCTACCTAGCGCTAGTTTTAACAAGTGTGCACCACACCAAACTCACTCGACTCACCTAGGTCAAGCTACTCGTCCATACCCCCCGTAATAGTACGGCCAAAGGAAAAACAAAGTCCTAAACTACTCTAAGTGTCTCTCCAACTCTAAACGACACTTAGAACTAGTCCATCCTTAACCTTATCGTCCATCCTTTGAAAATTAAAATGATTTCCATCGTAGGGGCATGACAACCATGATTACCCAATCGATTTCCATTGCCATGACCTAACTTAATTGCCTCTGCAAAACACACGTTAGTCACAATAATCTTATATTGTCATTAATCACCGAAACCCAATTAGGGTCCTAGATGCTTTCAATCTCTCCCTTTTTGGTGATTGATGACAATACTACCTCGAGTATGTGAAAGAGTTGAGGTTTTAAACATGCTTGGATCATATAAGCTTTTGTCAATAAGAACAAAAGAGTTAGTCAAGCTTATATGACCCAAGCCAACATAATGTACTCCAAAGATATGAAATAAGCATGAGTACAAGTAATAAAGTTCATTTACATTGGAGTAAAAATGCAGAAGCAAATCAAATGAGCATAACACAAGTGATATGACATAAATAATCCAAAATAGAGAGCACACATGTCATATATCACGATCACGTAGATATCATTATCACATATATAGTTCAATGCATGAAAGTAAACACACACGATGAATGCATAATAGTGTATCACACATAAAAATCCAAATGTAATAGATAAGCTAATATAATAACTAAGCTCCCCCTAGATAAGTCGCTCCCCCTAAGGCTAACATACTCGATCCCTCTCTCCCTTTGGCGTCAAACACCAAAACCTAAGGGTCGGTCGGCGGGGCTGCAACGGACGAGTCGGGCGCTGAGGTGCGAGGAGCAAACTAGAACCGTGTGCCATCATCATCTGACCCTGAGCTCTGAGCTGTGTGACCCTCTATAGCTGAAAGCAACGCTGAAGTGGTCTGGGTCGGATCAGTAACTGGTGCGGCTGTAGGCTGTGCTGGTATGACTGAAGCAACCGGCTCTGATGATGCCACTGAGGAAGGGAGCATCTCTGTAGTCCCAGTAATAGGTGCAATGGTAGAAGGACCTAGGACATGTAGATATGGAGGAGTAGGTTGCCCTATCAACTCACTGAAGAAAACACCAAGGCTCCTGGACACTGTAGTCTCTGGCACTAGCAGCGAGGGCATCTCTGTCGGTGTGAAGCCCGTCTGAAAAGGTGTGAACTATGGGGCTACCACTGGCGAAGCAAAATACTAGGACACCTGCTCTATGGGTGAAGCAAACTGTGCTGGTGGCTGTCCCTAACTCTGAAGCCCACTAGGTTGTAATGTTGGAGTCATAGAAGTAGTGGCAGTCTGACCAAGCTGGGGCGAAGGCTGTGGCGGTGGAGCCCCAATAGCTGTCACAACATGCTGCATAAATCCAAGTAGCTGCTGTTGCATGAGGATCTACTGCTGATGCATGGCCTGCTGCTGCTGCTGTAGAGCCTGCGTCTGCTGCTGAATGACCAACTGCTGTCTCTGAAACTCGTCTTGGCGAGTCTGGAACTGTGCGAAAGTAGCAGTTGTCTCCTGTGTCTGGCGAGCCTGATCCTGCCTCATCCGCTCAAGTATGGCAAGAAGAGCAGATTTTGTCTGCGGTGCAGGTGGAGCTGAACTAGAGCTGCTGGCCTCATGATCATATCGACGTGCATGCATCTGAGGAATGTCCCGGTAGTCCTCATCTGAGCTGTCACTGGGGTCGCTCTTGACTGCCCCCTCCTACTGAGCAAGCTGCTCCTCCTCGGTAGCTGCAATACCCCTGATAATATCATCCTACTGGGCTACAGTCTTCGGCACCTCAGGACAACGGCGCGGCTGACTAGGTGTTGTAGGTGTACTATGCCAGATCATCTGAGACAGGTTATAAGCAGGGAACTCTATAGTAGCACCACTGTACTCAGCTAGCATCTCAGGCGGCCTCACTGTAACTGCCCTGTAAATAAGGAATGTGATCCAGTGGGCATAGGGCAACTGATGGTGACCTCTGAACCCCTCAGCAATAGTATCATCCATCTCTGACAAAAGAAGATCCCAGATGTCAAATACTGTCTGCTGCATCAGAGAGTTGATAAGCCACAACTCTATGCGAGTCAAGCCCTCGCGATACCCCATCCTCAAAAGCAGTGTCCTCCTCATGACAGCCTCAAGCACGTGAGCAATCAGAGTAAGATCACTGGGGTTCCTCCTCGACCCTTCTCCAAAAGGCTTTGTGAAACAGTGACGAACCAAGTCTGTAGGGGGCACCATACCGCCATGAGGGCGCCTAGGAGGTGCTGTCTGTCCATAGCAAACCTCATGTAATCAGACAGGCTACTCCTGAAGCCTGAGTATCTGCCTGACCCTAGTGCTCGTCAGCCGATAATCTCTACCTCTGAATGCAAAGTGAATAAAGTTATGGTGCGGGTCAATCCAGAGAGTAGCATAGAACTGACAAACCCAAGATGGAACATATAATCCGGTCCGTCCAATCAAGTCTGTTAGCCCCGACAGATATGCAAGGTAGGGGCGAATGTGCTCTCCAGTTGCTGCTACTATAGACTCAATGATGCAGACTCTCTGAGATCTAAAAACTGCCCCACTGTTGAGATAGGTGTTGTAGAAATCTTCCTGTAGAGGTGTGTAGAAACCCTCAGATGCACGCTCATCTCTCCTTAGAGGAAACCACACCTCAAACACCACAAATCTCAGCTGTTGCATCTGCTTGGCCGTGGCGGCCTCCAAGTCCAAGTGTGTCACTAGAGGCGGACCCTGTGGTCTAGGCAGTGGACGAGAACCCCTCCGCTATGTATCTGCCCTGGGCATGACTGGAGCATGGGTATGACTAGAGCGGCAAAGCTATGGCTAAGGTGCCTGCTCTGTCTCCTTGGTCTACTGTCCCTCCTAAGTCTGCTCTCCCTCCTGGGCCTGCTCTGTCGGCTCTACTGGCTGTGGCTGCTGCTGAGACTCCCCCTGAGGCTGACTCTCCTCTAAAAGAACTCGCCATCCTCCAATCGTGGCTGTCCTAGGTGGACCACCATGAAGATGCTCAATATGCTCAAGTCTAGCCCTTGCTCCTGGTGAAAGCGGATCTGCTATAACAACACCACTGCGAGCACCTCCTCTCTTAGCATGCTCTGTGGCCTCTGCAACTGCGGCTTCTCTAGCTGTCTCTGCATCTGGGTACTTGCGCTTCTTTGTTGCAATCTTCTTTGTCATCTTGCCTTTTGGATCTGCAGGCAAGCGAGGTGGACGCCTTGGATCCTCATCTCCTAGACCACCTCTGGCGTTCTTCACACGAGCCATCTGATGAAGCTGAAAGAGATCAACTACCACTGACAAAGATCAACTGCCACTGACACTTCTGAGGCTTGGCCTCGATCCGTACTCACGAGCTTGGCCCCGAGTTGACTGACAACTTCAAACACGATCTCAATGGCACCGACTCGCTGCACGATGGAATAGATAGGATATACAAATAAATACAATATATCTAAAGATAAAAAACCCTAGGAAGCAAGCAATTAGGTACGAAATTGAAACGGAGGGCTTACTACCTGACGAACCAGCGAAACAGCGAGAAGAGGAACGGATCAGGGGACCACCGAATCGCGAGGCTAGGGTTAGGGTTCCAGTGAGCAGTGAATCGACAGCCCTAGATGCAATTGAAATCAGTGTTGTGATGCCGAGCTAGGTCACGAGCGAGGTTGCACTATGGGTGCTAGGGCACAACGGCGTTAGGGCAGAGCCTTACCGGCGTTGGGCGTGGACGGCTCTGCCATTGTGGAGGCACGACGGCTCGGGCAGGTCACTGGCGCGGTGGCGCACGAGAGCAGCGTGGGCGAGCGGCGGTGCGGTGGTGCGCGGGAGCAGTGCAGGAGCATGTCATGGCGGCGCACAGAGTGGAGGCGCGGGGAGGCTGGGGCGGTGGCTCGGGCAATGGAGGCGCTGAGGCGCGGGCACGCCGCAAAATCGGTGGCTAGGGCAGGCATGACGGAGCTTGCTGTGCGGCGGATGGGATTGCGGTGGCGCTGACATGGGGAACGGTTGTTCGGCGATGTCGGCGCGGCGTGGAGGCGGAATAGGGCTTAGGTTAACACGCGCGGTGATTATATGGTGGCCCCCATGGAGTAGAAAAGGAAACGGAGAAAGAAACTGTGTCCCGCATGTTTTCTACTGACCGAACGCTGCCACCCAGCGTCCAGTCGATTCCAGTAAGGTCCAAAACCCCTGGAATCACGACCGGACACGTCCGGTGGACACCGACTGGACGCAGCCAGAGTCCGGTCACCTAGCCTTGATGCCTTCTTGCTCGACCAGACGCTGAAGCTCCATCTGACCGGACGCTGGGAGAACACTGTTTTAGCGTCCGGTCACTCCTTCGTAGCAAGTTCACCTCCTGTGAACTGACCGGACGCTGGACATCAGAGTCCGGTGCAGCGTCCGGTCACTCCTTTTCTAGCAAATCTTCAAAGTCCTTCATGTTGCCTGTTCCCAATCAAGTCCTAACTTAAATAAGATCTAAATAAACACCAATTGGAACTGATGTGAGTGACCTCTCTCAAACCCTCATATTTTTTAGAATATTTTGCCTTAGGCTATAGTTCCTTTTTTTAAAGAAAATATGCAATAAAGGGCGATTTAAGATAAACGACAAAACAACATTCATGCATATGCAATACTTGAATGTAAATCTAGTTGCTTGTCAAGTTTGATCCAAGGTTAAGCTTCTTCACACGCTTTACGGCGGTTATCTTAACCATGTTAGACAAGCCCTATATGCATTACCAAACATTAAACATGTTGTATATTACAATGCAATGCAAGGGACAACACAAGCTCATCTTTTAGTAAAGTTGCTAAAATCAAGCACATTGAGCTCATTCTGCAATCTACAAAATGTTGCCTCATCTAGCGGTTTAGTGAAGATATCCGCCAATTGATTCTCGATCCTTACACCTTCTAATGATATATTATTTTTAGCAACATGATCTCTAAGAAAGTGATGGTGGATATCTATGTGCTTAGTGCGAGAGTGTTAAACCAGATTATTTGCAAGTTTTACCGTACTTTCATTGTCGCATAAAAGAGGTACTTTTTTTAGAACTACACCATAGTCTAGCAAAGTTTGTTTCATGTAAAGTATTTGTGCACAACAAGCACCCGCGGCAATGTATTCCGCTTCGGCAGTGGACAAAGCCACACTATTTTGTTTCTTGGAGGACCAAGACACAAGTGATCTACCAAGCAAATGACACCCTCCGGATGTGCTTTTTCTATCAACTTTGCATCCGGCATAATCCAAATCAGAATAGCCAATTAATTCAAATCTAACTCCTTTGGGATACCAAAGGCCAATGCTTGGTGTGTACTTAAGATACCTAAGGATTCTTTTTATGGCAATTAAATGTGTTTCCTTAGGATTAGCTTGAAATCTAGCACACATACACACACTAAACATGATGTCGGGCCTAGATGCGGTTAAATATAACAAGCTATCAATCATAGAGCGGTAGAGAGTTTGATCAACCTTGTTACCTCCCTCATCTAGGTCGAGATGTCCATTAGTTGGCATTGGTGTCTTGATTGGCTTACATTCATCCATCTTGAATCTCTTGAGAAGATCATTTGTATATTTCTCTTGAGAGATGAAAATCCCTTCTCTCATTTGCTTGACTTGAAAACCAAGAAAGAATGTAAGCTCTCCAATCATTGACATCTCGAACTCCTTTGGCATCAATTCACCAAATTCTTTACATGAGTCTTCATTTGATGATCCAAAGATGATATCATCAACATACACTTGACAAATAAAGATATGCCCATCAAGCTTCTTGGTGAATAGTGTGGTGTCGACCTTCCCAATGGTGAAGCCCTTCTCAATGAGGAAGTCCCGAAGGCGCTCATACCAAGCTCTTGGGGCTTGCTTGAGCACATATAACGCCTTGGACAACCTATAAATATGATTAGAATATCTAGGGTCTTCAAACCTGGGAGGTTGATCAACATAGACTAGTTCATTAATAAAGCCATTTAAAAAATGTACTTTTCACATCCATTTGATAAAGTTTTATTTCATGATGTGATGCATATGCAAGGAGGATATGGATGGCTTCTAGTCTTGCAACCGGTGCAAAGGTCTCTCCAAAATCTAAACCTTCAACTTGAGATAACCCCTTTGCAACTAGTCTTGCCTTGTTCCTCACAACAACACCTTGATCATCTTGCTTGTTGCGGAACACCCACTTTGTTCCAATGACTCTTGCACCTTTTGGCCGCTCTTCAAGAGTCCAAACTTCATTACGGGTGAAGTTGTTCAACTCTTCATGCATGGCATTTATCTAATCTGGATCTTGAAGAGCTTCTTCTACCTTAGTAGGCTCAAAACAAGAGACAAAAGAGTAATGAGCAATAAATGAAGCAAGTTTTTGTGAGCGAGTCATTACACCCTTTGATGGACTCCCTATGATGAGATCTTGTGGATGATCTTGTAGTAGAGGTGTATTTCTTTTATTGACCACTTGAGGGGGAGGTTGTGGAGCATCAACATCTTGTGCTTGTGCCACCGCTTGATCATGGGAGACATGAGTATCTTCATTTTCAACTCTTCCATCTTTATCACCATCTTGTGGCACACTTGATGAAGAAGGTGGATCAATGACTTGTACATCATCTTCATCATCTTTAGGCTTGATGTCTCCAACTGGCATGTTCTTCATAGCATCCCTCAATGGTTCATCACCTACATCATCAAGATTCTCATGTGCTCCTTGGGAGCCGTTAGATTCATCAAATTCCACATCATATGTTTCTTCAACCAAGCCGGTGGCATGATTAAATACTCTATATGCTTTGGACTTTGATGAGTAACCAACAAAGAAACCAATATCACAACACCTTTGAAACTTCCCTAGGTGTTGTCGCTTCTTGTAGATATAGCATTTGCAACCAAATACCGTAAAGAAGGAGACGTCCGGCTTCTTCTCATTGAGCAACTCATACGGTGTCTTGCCAAGGACTTTTAAAGGAATAGGCGGTTGGATGCATAGCATGCGGTGTTGATAGCTTCCGCCCATAAAGCTTCGGGGGTGTTGTATTCATCAAGCATTGTTCTTGCAAGAGTGATCAATGTCCGGTTCTTCCTCTCAACTACACCATTTTGTTGAGGAGTATAAGTTGCGGAGACTTCATGTTTGATTCCAACTTCATCACAATAAGCTTCTATGTTTGTGTTGTCAAATTCCTTCCCATTATCACTTCTTATCTTCTTGAGCTTGACTTTAAATTCATTTTGTGCTCTCTTGGCAAACTTCTTGAAGCAAGATGCAACTTCGGATTTGTCATGAAGGAAGAATACTCATGTATACCTTGAATAATCATCAACAATCACAAGAAAATAAAGATTTTCTCCCAAACTCTTGTATG
This sequence comes from Miscanthus lutarioriparius, assembly GCA_904845875.1. Taxonomy (NCBI): domain Eukaryota; kingdom Viridiplantae; phylum Streptophyta; class Magnoliopsida; order Poales; family Poaceae; genus Miscanthus; species Miscanthus lutarioriparius. The sequence continues at coordinate 13,074,837 of CAJGYO010000019.1, forward strand.
TTGTTGGTCCAAATAAATCCATATGAAGGAGTTCTAGCACTCTTGTGGTTGACATAAAGGCTTTGGTTGGATGAGTATTTGCAACTTGCTTGCCGACTTGACATGCACTACAAAGCTTGTCCTTCTCAAACTTCACATCCTTCAACCCTCTCACCAAATCATTCTTCATTAGCTTCTTGAGTGAGCTCATCCCAATATGAGCAAGTCTTCTATGCCATAGCCACCCAAGTGTTGTTTTGGTGAATAGGCAAGTCTTCAAATTTGCATCTTCAAAGGTAAAGTCCACTAGATATAGGTTGTTGTATCTAAATCCTTTGAATATAACTTGATCATCATCCTTCTTAGATACAACAACTTTCTTCTTGGTAAACAAGCATTGGAAGCCAAGATCACACAATTGTCCAACGGATAGCAAGTTAAAGCTCAAAGAAGCAACATATAGCACATTTGAGATAGAATGATCATTTGATATTGCCACTTTGCCCAATCCCTTGACCTTGCCCTTTGAATTATCCCCAAATGTGATTCTTTCTTGTCCATCTACTTTTTCATCTAGTGAGGTGAACATACGAGAATCACCGGTCATATGTTGTGTGCAACCACTATCAATTACCCAATGACTTCCACCGGCCTTGTAGTTCACCTACACACAAGAGATCAAGCTTTAGGAACCCAAACTTGTTGAGGGCCCTTCACCTTCTCAACAAGTGACTTTGCAACCCAAATCTTCTTAGGCCTATTCTTGTTGGGAGGTCCTAAAAACATGACTTTCATTTTTCCACTAGAGTCCTTTCTAAGCATGTAGTGAGCATTGAAAGCAAAGGATCTAGCATGCTTGGGCAAGGGTTGTAGTGGTGGAGTTTGGCACTCATGAGAAAAATGGCCTTCTTGTCCACACTCAAAGCATCTCTTTGGCTTTAGCTTCGGCTTTGATTGTTGTTGTTGAGCTTGAGCCTTCTTCTTCTCTACATTTGCCACATATCCAATGCCACTTCTATTCATCTTCATGACGGTGTTCATTAGTAGCTCACTTTGTAGATGCTTGCCTCTTGTGAACTTTCTCAATCCAATCTTAAGATGCTCTCTTTCCAACTTGAGCTTCTTGTTCTCTTCCTTGAGTGCATCACTACTTTTATCTTCCTTGAGAGTGACATTGTTCTTCTCTTCCTTGAGTTTCTTGTTCTCTTCTTTTAGCTTCTCATTCTCAAGAATCAAGTCACTATCATGATCAAGAGTTTCTAGCACAATGGTGTTGTGGATTTTGAACTCTTCAAACTCTTTCTTGAGCTTTTCATTGTCATGCTTGAGCTTGACATACTCATCATAGTCATTGCACTCAACCACTTGCTTGCCTTTGCCACTAGATCCTTGCTCAATGCTCTCATCAATTAAATCATCACATGATGTAGCTATATCAATCTTAACAACATCGTTAGTAGCATCATGCGGCTCATTGGATAAGAATTCTTGAGCAATGACAAGACTATCATGATTGATCTTAAGAGTAGTATAATCATCTTTTAGCTTGTTGTGGCTAGTGATGAGATCTTTGTGCACCCACTCAAGTTTATCATGTTTATCTTTAAGCTCTTTCTTAGAAGATTTGAGCTCCTTGAGTTTGGATGACATAGTGTCATTTGCTTCTATAAGCTCAATATTAGCCTTTTCCATTATATCACATTTGGCTAAAAGAGAATCATTCTTAGCTTCTAGTTTTTCATTTTTAGCTCTACCCTTTCTAATGGTCTTAGTGTATTGATTAAGCAATTTAACAAGATCATCATAAGAAGGTGATTCATATTCATCATCATCGCTATCACTATCACTATCATCATTATGAGCATGATCATCACCACTACTATCATCATCATGTGATACCTTTCGTTCACCTTTGGCCATAAGGCATAGGTGTGTAGAGGATGATGGCGGTGGTGGCGGTGAGGATGATGAAGAGTCAATAACAATGGCGGCCACCTTCTTATTATCACTATCATCATCGGATGAGCAACTTGATGAATCAATGTCCGTGAGCCAATCACCGACAATGTATGCCTTCCCACTCTTCTTCTTCTTGTGGAAGTCCTTCTTCTTGCCATCTCTCTTCTTGTATGGCTTGTCTTTCTTCTTCTCATCTTCATCACTTGAGTCATCTTTCTTGCCCTTGTTCTTGTTCTTGAACTTGTCTTTCTTGGGCTTTGTGCATTGGTGAGCTAGATGACCAAGTTCTCCACAATTGTAGCAATCCATCTCAGAGATTGGCTTCCTTCTAGAGCTTGTGAAGAACTTATTCTTCTTCTTGCCATCGAACTTGATGCCACTCTTGTTGAGCTTCTTTAGCATCTTGGTGGTTTTCTTCACCATGAGAGCAAGGCTTTCATCATCAACCTCATCATCACTTGAGCTCTCATATTCAAGCCTTGCTTTGCCCTTTTCTTGGCTAGCTTTAAATGCTAAATCTTTTTATTTCTTCTTTGTAGAGGATGAGCCATCTTGTGGAGTGATGTGCATGTACATCTCATGAGCATTGATCTTTCCTAAGATTTGTGTCGGTGTAGCGGTGGAAAGATCACCTTGGTGTAGCACGGTCACAATATGCCCATATTTGTCAATGGGGAGGACACTCAAGATTTTTCTTACAACATCGGATGGTTGCATTTGAGTGAGTCCAAGCCCATTGACTTCCTCTACAAGAACATTTAAAGGTGAATACATCTCATTAGCACATTCTTTAGGAAGCATTTCAAAAGAGTTGAGCTTTTTCATGACAAGATAATAGCGTTCCTCATGCTCACTCTTTGTTTGATCATGGAGCGCACAAACGTCCGACCATAGTGCATGGGTGTCTTTGTGGTTCCTCACCCGGTTGAACACATCTTTACAAAGACCTCTAAATATGGTGTTTCTAGCCTTTGCATCCCATTTTCATAGTTCAACTCATCGCCTTGTGGGTGTGCGACATCCCAAGGTTTTGGGAAACCTTGTGAGGTGGCTCTAAGTATTCCAACATCTAGAGCTTCTAGGTACGTCTCCATGCGGATTTTCCAATAAGGAAAATCATCCCCCTTAAAGATAGGAGGAGGTCCATCCCCATGAGACATCTTTCACTAGACTGTTAAGCCTAAATACGTGAGCACGAGGCTCTGATACCAATTGAAAGGATCAAGATGCCCAAGAGGGGGGGGTGAATTAGGCTAATTCTAAATTTCTTTGCAATAATTAACTCCTATGGTTAGCCCAATTAACCCCTTTTGCCTAGAAAGTGTTTCTAATTGTTCAACCGCACAAAAGACTTGAAACCTAAGTTCCAATCCTACTCTAGCATGGCAATTCTATGAATGCAAAGACAATAATTGAATTGCCCAAAGTAAATAGAGAAGAAGGAACACGGCGATATTTTGCTGAGGTATCGGAGAGTCGCCACTCCCCACTAGTCCTCATTAGAGCACCCGCGCAAGGGTGTAGCTCTCCCTTGATCCGCGCAAGGATCAAGTGCTCTCTATGGGTTGATTCTTCGACACTCCGTCACGGTGAATCACCCACAACCGCTCACAACTTGAGTTGGGTCATCCACAAGCTCTCTGGATGATCACCAAGCTCACAATCACCACCAAGCCGTCTAGGTGATGGCGATCACCAAGAGTAACAAGCACGAACTCTCACTTGACCACAACAAGCCTAGGGAGAAGGGTGGATGCACACTTTGCTACTCTTGATCTTGCTAATGAGGGCTCTCTTTGGGATTCTCAAATCTCAATCACCTCACTAGGACCTTGCTCTTCTTGGCACTCTCTAAGGTGTGTTTCAGCTGTTGGAATAAGCAAAAGTACCCCCACATACGAGTGGAGGTTTTATTTATAACACCGGCTGAAAAACGAACCGTTATGTGTCTCTGTGGGGTGACCGGATGCTCCGGTCAGTTCACCCCGAATTCCAGTGATTACAGTGTGACCGGTCGTAATTTTCCCTCTCTGGAACCTTACTGGAAACGACCGGATGTCGGCTCTCAGCGTCCGGTCACTTAACCTTCCAGCGTCTGGTCGCACCGAACGAAATCACCTTGATCAAATGAACTGACCAGACTCTGCGCCAGCGTCCGGTCACACTGAAGCCAGCGTCCGGTCAGCATTTGACCTCCATTCACTTCCAACTCTCGATCATACGTGAATGAAGTTTGCTCCATAGGATCTTAGGCATATTTAGGAGCTACCTAGCGCTAGTTTTAACAAGTGTGCACCACACCTAACTCACTAGACTCACCTAGGTCAAGCTACCCGTCCATATCCCCCTTAATAGTACGGCCAAAGGAAAAACAAAGTTCTAAACTACTCTAAGTGTCTCTCCAACTCCAAACGACACTTAGAACTAGTCCATCCTTAACATTGTCGTCCATCCTTTGAAAATCGAAACGATTTCCATCGTAGGGGCATGACAACCATTATTGCCCAATCGATTTCTATTGCCATGACCTAACTTAATTGCCTCTGTAAAACACATGTTAGTCACAGTAATATTATATTATCATTAATCACTAAAACCCAATTAGGGGCCTAGATGCTTTTACGTGGTAAGAAATTTGAATTTCAATACAACTGCACGTCGACGTTCCTATAAATTGTAGTGATATGAACTTACCTCGATTGTGTATGCAAGCAACATAGTTGACAAGTCTGTCCAACGAAGCAGCCGTGCAACTTTACGAGACCAGAGGGGAGCCGCACGGCATTCTACATGTCTTCGTCGATGTACATTCTATTCTCAAAGCCATGACAGTGGTTAAATGGTTCCCATGACTCATTCATCCGTGTTTTCTTTTTTTGCAGAAAGTGAGGAGGAGCTACAAGAAGCTAGCATAGAAGCTCAGCTGCGTGGATACTCCGTGGGAGATGCCCTATGACCCGGACCTGTCTAGTTCCTTACGCTCGAGCACTATGCCGACACAAACAGGTTCCTCCGACACGACGGCTACAGCGACCTCTTATGTTTGTACTCTCGGCAATGCAGGCAAGGGTCCTGCGGAGCACGACGTTAAGGAGGACAAGGATGAGGAGGACGAGGACTATGATGAGATTGGGATGTCTCAGCTTGGTGATGCACCATTTCCTACATAGTTTGACGAACAGGTACTTAAAACAACCCTTCGCCATATACGTCACAATTACTTAAACATTGTAAGGAATGATGCCTATATTGTAATTACAGGATCCTAGTTACACTCAGCAGTACCGCCGGGTGTACCGCCAGCAAGACCGTACCGACGTTGGGTTCACCCCCAACGTGCTGCCTTCACGTCCGAAGAGGCAGCGACGTTTGCGGTACCCATATACTCCTGGGTCGTAGGAGTTCTTTAGGATGACATGGTGCACTTGTACTCGGACACCCATATATTCATGGAACATGTAGTATGTCTAGTAATGTCGAACTTATGTATTGATGAACTTGTGTCGTAGTTATGACTTGCTGAACTTTTATCGAACAGAGGTATTGTCGAACTTACGATGAACTTGGGACGTATAAAAGTTAGTATTGCTGAACTTGTGTATTGATTGTCTCGTGCACTTAACCTTCCTGCTAACCTATTCGTTAAACCGACACGAAGAAATAACTTGGATCATGTGAGAACATAACAGAAGTGCCTTGTTCCATTTGCTGCCGCTTTTGACCTCTGCGCCATGGCTGAGGGCGCGTCAGCCTTGCCGCACCATGGCAGCTGACACGTCAGCCTTGCCGCGCCATGGCAGCTGGCGCGTTAGTGCCGCGCCCATATCCGCGGCGCGGCAGCTCCGGCCACGTTAGTATTCAGCGGCCTTGGTCGCTGCCACGTCGCCGCTCCTACCGCGCCCCCATGCATGGCGCGGCAGCGTGATTTCACCGCGCCATGAAAACAAGCGCGTCAAAAAATGTTAGTTTTGAAGAAAAAAAGTGTCAGATTTAAAAATAGTTTAGAAAATATGTTAAAAATAAAATAAAAATCGAAATTGAAGTCTCTGGCATTCCAGCACACCTTTGCAACAGCAACACAATCAACCAAATTATGCCAGATTCCTTTCAGATCAAACACATTCAGTTTGCACACTACCCATGCTACGTCGAAGGGCACACAACAAACATCTCAGCAATTCCAAACACTGCAACTATAGCCGTGAAAAAAAAACACAGCATGGAAAGTTTCTGAGCGTGTGGCCAATATGGAACAAGTTCATGGAAATGTTTCCTTTCAACGACGCAGACCCTGAAGATCACCACCCTCCAGCAGCACCGAATCAAGGTACCGATCCACCAAAATCCTCTAATTTTTTACTGCAAACCGCACACACAACGCACCCACACAAATATGTATCTTATAAATAACAAGTTCGCTTGCAGGAAGCCCCTATAGACTCAGATGCTGCGCGGGAAGGCTACATACAATATGTGGAAGGTAAGTAACAACTGCAAGCACACATGAGGAACAAATAAAAGAACAGAAAAATATATTGGTCCATAAATAACGGCCTCTTCATTGCTAACAGAACGAGAAGGCCCTTCTGCTTTCCGCCCACGAGGTGAGTCATACCACAAACACAGACAAATATCAGCTATTCTTAGAGCTGCATAATCGTTCCTGCCTAATTCTACAGGTCCCTCAAAGGGCATCAGTGAAAACACAGGTAAGAACCGATATCTGCCATAAGTTTTGCGTAACGTTTTATAGCCAAACATTTGTAAAATCCCTCGCTTTTTATCAATGGCGCAGAATCCTCCAGCTGCAACAGCGCCGGCTCACACGCACATCTCTCGGATCGCGAACCAAGACGTTAGAACAGTGTCTTACACGGCGCTGACTCCACCAACCCAGCAAAGCACCATGTACAATATACGCCATCCCATCTGAACAATCTATGTAGTGTTTATTATTCAGTAGCATATGTAACCATAAAGAACATATGTAATATGTCCCGTATTCAGCAGCACAATATCGCAATCACGAATAAGTGCTATGCTCATCAATACTGCCTTAGTTACCTCATGATTATGTCCATACATATGTGCGCGGGGGCGCGACCGACACTTTTTCTTTAGTAAAAGGCGAAAGAATAGTTCGCTTTGTGCTCACCACGCAGCTCACCTGCTGTATATAATATGTTGGATGGTTGGCTAATCTGCGTATAATATGTTGGATGGTTGGCTAATCTCTTCTAGACTGACCGGTGTGGGACTAAACGTCATTCCCCGGCCCCCATGGGCCGCATGGGGCTTCTAATGGAACTACTGGGCCGGCCTTGCAGTTTTAGGCCGACCTTGCAGTTTTAGGCCGATAAGATTGTGCGTACATTCCCGCGTGGGCCATATGTGAGACTTCTAAAGGCACTACTAGGCCGGTCATGTAGTTTTAGCCCAATATAAAATTAACGTGCACATGTAAAACGGGTGGGTGGTATATTCTCGCTTAAATCTGCTTACATAATGCTTGTTCATGATAGGAATCAAATACAAGATTGGCTCGAGCTGGGACACTGAAGGAGCTAAAAGGAGATGGAAATTATTCTAGAAGGTTAAGGTACCATCAAAATTCATATTTTTGCTTGGACATAATTCTTTAACAACCGGTGAAGTTCTTAAAGAAAGGTCAACCTGCGAACGAAGTGGGTGCAAATTATTTGGTGCTATTATCAACTCGTGGCGCCATGCTCTTTTCTATTGTACAATGTCAAGATGTGTTTGGGCTCTAGTAGATGAGGATCTCACAGAACATATTGTTACAACTGAAATTATTGATAATCCAAAGACATGGCTGTGTTTTTATGCAGGTGCAAAAGAACTTCAAAAACTTCTAATCATATGTTGGGCAATCTGGGCGGGCGGAGAAAGGTATTACACGAGGATATATTCCAAAGCCCATTATCAATATTCAAAATATCGGCGGAGAAAGGCATTACACGAGGATATATTCCAAAGCCCATTATCAATATTCGGCTTTATTACAAAATATCTTGATGATCTCAAACTGACTGGATTGATTGACGACAATGAAACAACCAAGTCAACAAGAAACAAGCAACCAGCTTCCAAATGGATACCTCCTCCTGAAGCTTTCTTGAAGTTTAATGTTGATGGTGCGGCGCGATCTGGAGATAAGGGGACTGTTGGTGTGGTGTGTTGGGATAATGTAGGGAATTATGTTGCTGCAAGTGCTATGGTCATTGATGGTTTAACTGATCCGTCATATTTGGAAGCTCTGGCTTGCAATGAAGCAACTTCCTTGGCCATGGACATAGGTGTGCGCAAGTGTGTAATAGCTTCAGATTGCTTGGAAGTGATTACAAATCTTCAGAAGCAAAGTTTGTGTGCTTATTCCTCAGTCTTGAAGGAAATTAAAGCTAGGAGCACTTTGTTTCAGGAAGTAGTTTTAAGCACAAAGGTAGAGAATCAAATTGTGAGGCCCATGCTCTTGCTATAAGTGTTTGTGAACTGGCACCAGGGAGAATATGTATGGCTCCTTGGGCGTCCAGAAATTTTGCATGTACCTCAAAACATTATGAATTAATAAAAGTCTACCTTCCTCTCAAAAAAAATTTAAAATGGGTGGGTGCAGACCGCGGACTAAAGTTTTTTTAGGGGCGTTGGCTAGCGCTCGGACGCCCAAGGAGCCCGCCCTCGTCCGTCTTCGCCCCGACCCTGTCCGCCTTCGTCCCGCCCCACGCGCGCACTTCGCCCTATCTTTGCGCCCATCGGTCGCCCCTGACCCCCCCTCTCTCTCTCTCTCTCTCTCTCTCTCCACGTAGGCGACACTCAGGAGGCAGGATGAGCTGCTGAGAAAGAGCACGCCCCGACCGCAGCACTAACATCCGTCGGCCCCTAGCGCCCCCAGTTCCCTCGCCCCCGGCCAAGCGCCCCCAGTTCCCTCGCCCCCGGCCGAACAACATGAAACATTGCAACATCAAAAACACTTGAATGCAACAAATAGATGAAACATGCACTTGCAACATGTGTGTGAAACACATGAAACATCCAAAATTGCCACTTGCAACATGAAACCACTTGTTGCAACATAAGATTGAAACAGCAGAAACATTTAGAACATACTGTTGCAACATATGTGTGAAACATATGCAACATCCAGATAAAAAATGATTGCAACATACGTCTGGAAATAGATGAAATATTTTGAACAAACGCTTGCAACATGCTTTTGAAACACTTGCAACATATGCAACATGTGTAACATCCCCCGATCTACTTATGCAACATCAAGATGAAACAATTGCAACATACATCCGAAACGTCTGAAACACTTAAAACATACATATGCAACACATGGGAGGGGAAGGCCGGGGCAGCAACCGGGAAATCGGGCTTCGAAAAACACCATGGCAAGCCCCGCAGATCTGCCAGCCGACAACCGGAACATGCCCGGTGACTACGCGAGTCACGGGGCAGGCGCACGCAACTGAGCAGGAGTGGCAGTCGGGTACCTCTGCGGAGTTACCCGGGACCTCGCGAAGCACAACCTTGTCGAGGTCATTGACACCCTTGCAGTGCCTGACGAGCGCCACCTCCTGCTTCTCGCCCTCCGGTGGCAACGACGCCGAGGCCGACATGTTGTCCTTCCGCCGGACCAAGCCGCAGCGAGCACCACACGCCGAGGCCGAGCGGAGCGGAGCGGAGCAGTGGAGCTAGAGGGAGGGAGGGAGAGGAAGCAGAAGTGGAGAGAGACCAGCCGGCGGGCAGATGGGCTGGCTCCAAGTCGATTTGGGAAATTTCCGGATATCGCACCTGTGCATGCGTGTTGGTTTTTGAGAGAGCGGATAAGGATAAGCCGCATCCGAAAGGGACGGATACCCGTGGGCCAGCATTATCGTTTTTTTTAAGCAAAAACCGTGGGGAAAAATCCCCCGGCAGCAACGAACTGCATTAAAACTCACAACCCAAACCGGCTATGTTTTCAAAAGAAAAACAACCCAAAACGGCTACAGAAGGACAGGCCAACCAGAAGGTGACCGCACCACAAAACTCACACAAAGAAAGAAGAAGAAAACAAGAGAGAAAAAGAAAAAGGCTAAAGAACTAACAAACTAAAGAACTAAACTAGGCTAAAAAGGAAACAAAAATTACAGGTCGTTGAGCCAAGACTGAATGGAGGAAAGAAGAGAAGGCTTGATCCTATGCAAGCGAATGGAGACTTCACGCTTGAAACCAGCCTTCCAGGAACCCAGACTGTAAGGAATTAGCAAAGCGTAAATGAAGAATTATTTAATCAGCAACATAACCCCATAGGTTTGCCATGCCAATTCTTACAATAGAATAAGAGCAAACAGTCAAAATTAGCAATTTTTTATTGCAACAAATTATCCAGCAAAAGCTGTAAACACACAGAAAAGATTCAGATTTGGACACTACAACAATTCAATATAGTCCAGGCAGTCACATTGACTTCCAAAAAAAGTTGAGCTAAGAATACCAGCTTATAGGGACATCAGTGGAAAGCAGGCAACAAAACCTTGTGTCGTACAGAAACCTATCTTATCTACCATCTCTGTGACTTCTCTCCTTGTAGGACCTATCATCAGACTGCTGGTTCTTCACATGGTGTCCTCCATCTTCTCTTCTATGTCTACTATCTGGGCTCCTTTTCCTGTGGTCATCTTCATCTCTCCGGTGGCGATTGCTCTTCTCGTAGCCGTCATCTCTATGGCGCCACTCGGCATCAGATTTATCCCTTTGTCTGTAGCCTTCCTCTTCCTCCCCACTTCTGCTTCTATTAGAGTGCTTGCTATAATCACGATCATCATATCTACCAGAGCTTCGATCACCGGATCTACTGTAACTGTGGTAGTCATCATGTTTCCAACTCCCTCGGTTCCTATCATCTTTCCCATGCCTGCTTCCTTTCTCATCACTGTGCGTTCTCTCATGGCTATTTCTATCATGATCACCACGAGGTGGCAACTCTGATTTTCGATCATCTATTCTTCGATTCTTTCTTCTGTGGCCATTTTCATGATCTCTCTTATCAGAATAATCAGCTTCATCTTCGTCAAAGACTAGATCATAGCTGCAAAATAAAGAGTGGAGTATCACAGTATGGAACAGCGTTCAATGTTTTTTGTGCAACAGAAGAAAGAACCAAAGAGGGTAGGGACTGACCTTCGACGGTGATTTCCACCACGCTGTGTGTTTTCATCTTTTAGAACATAATTTGGGCCTTTGTTTTTCTGCTCACCATCTTGATCGCAGTCTCTGGCTAGGTGATCAGGGGCGCCACACTTAAAACACCCATCTGCAGTGAGAAACAATGGTTCAATGTAAGACTAAAGATAACAAAACTTTCAATACAAATAAAATGGACAACCGGGTTATGGACAATATAGTTTCAGATCTTTTACCTTTCTTTGCATTTCTTTTGCTTTGTCTGAACTGACCCCACAGCTTCGAAACACTCTGACTAAAATCAACATGGATCCTTCGGTCATCAATCAGACAATTGTCCATCTACAAGCATAACACCGTGTAAATAATACTCTCTTCAGATTATTCATAATGGAACACCACATGAGAACCAATATGGCCGTTGTGTTAGATGCAAAACTCGGACTCTCCGCTGGGCAAAAAAGTTCACTAAGCAGTCTTTTAAGCTCTTTGTTTCATTTTCCACTCTCTTTTTTCAGTTCACAGTTCTTGCAGTTTTCATTTTAGTTTTTTTAGTTTCTTTTCCTTTTTTTCTTCTTCTATCAGGTTGCTTTAGCTTTGTTCAGTCTTTTTTTTTCTTGGTTTTTTGCACTGCTTGCATGGCTAACTAAAATCAATGGAACTATAAGGTCGACTCTACCCTATCCTTAAAAAATGTATAGTCATTGTTGGGCACATCCTAAGTAGGGCAGGACTCTATCATGGAAAAAAATAAACATGTAGCAAGGAGTAACCTATAAATTATGCATGAAAAATGCTATAGTACCACTGTAAATACACAGCCACATGGCAATCTGAGATACTGACCTTGAAATATGCACGCTCACAAGCCTCCTTTGTATCGAATTCTGACAGATCAAGATAAATTGTTAGCATGTCAAACTAGGCCACTCAGCTAAGAGCTAAGCATCATGAATCTAGGAGCATTCACAAATACTGTCAGCACATGAACTGAACCTAGCTAGATTGGTGAGAATCTGAGGTGTGGGTGTACACCCCCTACCACCAGGTTCAAGTCCTCTTTGGCTCAAATTTGGGTGTATATTTCTTATTTACATCAACACCTAGTTCCTCCTAGGTTAGTTGAGTTTTTTAAGTTATTATCATTGTCAGCACATAAATGGCTCCAGACTGTACCAAATGAAACTTTGAGGAAATACTGGGAGGTTTTCTACTTTTCAATAAAGTGCAAATCTTAGAATATGTTATTTAGGAAATAAAAAAGAGAGACAGAAAACAATACTTTAGTAGATGAGCAAGGAATTGTTTCTTTCCCTGTATACTACTCACTCATCTTTTAACCTCGTACAATAAGCAATCCCAGTTGCCCGTTCAAAGGATAACCAACTATCCTAAAGAGGCTAACACATACATGTGTAACACAGCTGACAAAATAGATCACAGTTGCCTCGGCCAGCTACTTAAGCCAATGCAACTGTGCAGTGAACAAACTGGAACTAGGTATCTAGCCAAATAGCAAAAGTACTTGTCAGCACAGTAAGAGTTTTCAAGGGACGAAACATACCAATAAAAGCATAGCATAAACTATCTCCAGTCTTGTAGTCACGAATTATTTCAGCACTGCAAGCAAAAGTTAAGAAATTGAAAGATGAGAATAAACAAGTAAATGCACACAATTAGTTATAAGAAAGGCACTCACGATGTCACAGTTCCAAAACGAGAAAAGATTGTGTATAAATCTTCATCCTGCAAAACAATTGAAGTTAATCAGCAAAAGATGTTCAAATTTTCAGGCCTAAAATGATCAGCAATGTAGGCACAGCAGTAGAAAACCAAACACTTGTATGAACAAAAGCTGAAGAAATGTATGAGTACATCTTAGGGCGTGTTTAGTACTTTAGTTCCCTGAATTTGGAAATTTGGGCTACTGTAGCACGTTCGTTTTTATTTGGCAAATAGTGTTCAATCATAGACTAATTAGGCTCAAAACGTTCGTCTCGCAATTTCCAACCAAACTATGCAATTAGTTTTTTTTTTCGTCTACATTTAATCCTCCATGCACGTATCGCAAGATTCGATGTGATAGATACTGTAGCACTTTTTGGATTTTGGGTAGCAACTAAACACGCGCTTAAAAACTCCAATGAAGTGGAGAAGTGGAAGGAAGGCAAGCAGCAAGCAATCAGGAACTAACACTAACCTGTGTTACTGGGTTGAGTTTACAAACAAATAAGACATTTTCTGGAGGTTTAATCTCAGCATCTGGAATATCTGCCAACTGCACAAAAAAGGTATTAACCATTCATAAAAAATGATATAAGTACTAATTAGAAATAAATAAGTTGCCAACTTTCATATGGAACCAGGACTTACACTCTCAAGTATTACTGCATTTGTGTGTGCCTCTTTAGAGCGGATCATCTCCTCAAGTTGTTCAGGGGCCACTGTTTGGTCCAAAGGAACCCAAGTATCCTCTAAACGCTCTTCTGCAACCTGTCAATTTGAAACAAAAAAAGGGGAAAATATGAGGAAATACTCATGTTGGTATGTTGCCAGATTACTATTGGATTCAAGATATGATCTCTTTTATAGGGTTTAAATATGCCCCAACCCAAGTAGCACAAGTTGGTATAGATAGAACACGGGGATGATTTCAATACTAAATGAAATGAATGCACACTCAATAACTACCATGCCCAAACTTTCAAATGAAATTAAGAGGTACACAGACAATAAAAGGAAATAGGTGAAAAAAACTGCAGTCTGCCTCGACAGTAATTTGGAATCAAAATAAAAACAGGTGCATGGACAAAGAAACAGAATTCTTGACATCTAATGGTTCTTAACGATTGCTAAACGCCTAAATTAGGAAAAGAAACCAAAAAGAGAATGAATGAACCATGGCCTGTGATTAAGAATGATGCATCTCGACTCTTCCTCTCTTATTACTGAAATGAACATGATTGGGATACTCAATTACCTCATCACGTGGCTTTCCTGTAGGAGAATTCTCAGGAATAAGTTCAGCAAGCTGAGGAGGATCATCGAAAGGATCATCCAAGACATAAGTATGCTTAATTCTGCAAATAATTAAATTGTATAAGGTCAGCAAACAGGAATTAAAATGACAAAGGAGACTAATGCTGGAGAAGAAGTGAAACATTCATTTAATGTTGCAACTAAGGCATTAATCAGAAATCCACCTTATGTCCTTGAATGGTCTTCCTTTATCATCAACATAAGCTTCATTTATTTTTGTCAGCGTATCCAAACCTTCGGCAATCATCCCAAACACCTATGGTCAACAGAACAAACACAGGAATTGTTCAAATAAAGGGATTATGTTCATAAGAGAAAAAATATATTGGTTAACAGAATCAAGTACTACTCACAGTGTGTTTATCATCAAGGTAATCCACGTCATCCCGCAAGGTAATGTAAAACTGAAAACATTAAAAAAACACATAAATAGAAGGCCAAAACAAGCAACAAAATACTGAAAAATGGAACATCCAATATTATCAATTAAGACGCTGGGGCAGGCATTGCACCTGCGAGGCATTGCAGTTTTCACCAGCACTGGCCATAGCAACAGTTCCAGTTTTTGAATGCCTTAACTCAGGGCGGATCTCATCATCAAAAAATCGAGCTTGATCACCATACAGAAATCTGAGGAAATAAGATATAGTTTTCAGGCATATATTTAACAATATGTAATAATAAGATACCTCAATAATAATAACTGTATACATATGAAAAAGAGCAAACATCTAAGAAAGGCTCTATCAAAACTATACGTGTATTGTATCCATTGAAGACACTAGTTATATCTAGATGCAGGATACCGCATTATATGGTTCAGAGATGAAACTTTGGAGACATTTCAAAAGTTCAAATCAAAAGAATCACTTACTTGTATACAGAATCACCACCGGTGCCAGTTCCAGTTGGATCGCCAGTTTGCGCCAAGAAATCCTTCTCCACCTTGTGGAACAGACACCCATTGTAGTACTTCATTCTGGTCGGTCAAAGAAGAGAAACAGAGAATAAGTAACCTAAATGATAATCTCAAATTCATGAGATGGTATTTTCCATTATTAAGTGATAACAAAAGAGCAGCCAGGCATAATCTTCGATTCTTCAAGCACTTCACCAATGGTGAAAATTCAAGATTCTGTGGAAGAAATTGAGTGCAGGAACCACAGTAGAAGCTAAATCCAGTTCCCATAATGCCATAAAAATTGATAAGAAGAAACCTAAGAAACAGAACACAATCCTTTGATGTCAACTAAGATCATTGCTGTGGCTCTATCACCTCTATAAAGGTTCAGTACTAAGCCTGCAACGCAATAATTTCGAAATTTCTGGTAGCATACCTACGAGCCTAGAAATCAGTAAGCAGCTAAATACATTTGGAATTAGGAATCCCACGAAACTAGATGTAAATTATTGCGAATAGATGCAGGAACACCACTAGCGACTAGCTTCACCAACTTATACCTATTGCAGTTGCAACCCACAAATTACAATCAAGCCAATAGTGGCCCAACAACGCCGAATTGGACAACTGAACAGCTTGATACAGGACAGTACATAAATCATCAACCGTGCTGTGTTGTCAGAAACTACAGACGAACCCGAGAGATCGAACAAGCCCTAGACGCGGGACGGGATGCTTACTTGCAGAGCTTGAGGAAGTTCTTGGTGGTGAGGGGGCACCGGTCGGTGTGGAGATCCACCTCGATGTCGCCCACGCTGGTGACGATGAGCACCGACATCTCCTGAACTTATCCGCCTCTGCCCTCGGCTATCGAACGGCGGCGAAACAGTGCTTGGGGGAGAACGAGGCTAGCGCGAGCGCCGGATGCTTCTGGGGTTTCGTCAAAGACTCAAACCAGGCAGCAACCGTACAAGGTGGCGCGTTGGGTGTCCTGCCCTAGCCGGGATGGAGGAGGCAACCCCACTCGGACCGGCGGACGGGAAGGGAGCGAGGAGGGCGGCGACCGGCGAGTGTGTGGAAGCCGTCGAAGAGAAGAAGGGCGGCGCGGAGCGGGCCACTGCCCACTAGAGCCGCGGCCAGACGGGCTCCCGTGCTCTTGGACCGACTGGACGGCCCAAACCAAAAGCCTTGTTTTTTTATTTAAGGAAAACAAGTCAAATTTACGTGCCTCAGCTATATGGATGGCAATGGGATGTACCGTTAGGTATCGTCGGAACGTTCTCTTCCCCGCTATGGAGAATTTATCCCGTCTCTATCTCTGTTAACTGTCTTGGGTATAGATTCTTGCCCATCCCCGTACCCGTCGGACATCGGTTGGGTAACAGATACTCGACGGGTACTGCATACCCGATAAATAAGGATACTTGGGGTCACAGCTTTGCAATCAGAGACGTTTCTTCTTCACCCGGGTATAAGTGTCAGAGTCTCGGAGATGCCGAGGAGAAGGAGCGAGGTTGCGAGGAGGACGAGCAAAGGTGGCAGAGAGACAGAACTGAGGAAGCGAGGGGCACGAGCGCTCGTGAGGCAGGCGTGCTTGTGCTGCTGGCGAAGATGGTGAGAAAAAATTGAACTAGGGTTCTAGAACACACAGACTATATATATGATTGTTCAGATTTAGGCCAAAATACCTATGTTGAGCTTCTTTGGGCCTAATACTCGCATGGCAGCTCAAATAGTCGGGTTCCCCAACGGGTAACGGGGACGGGTAAACAAGGAACGTTCCCGTACCCGCTATACCCGCCGGGGATGGATTCTTGCCCATTTAGATGCCCGCGGGTAAAGATATGATCCCATCTCCATCCCCTAATGGATCAAATACCCGTCGGGTATCGGGTATCAGGCCCCGTTGCCATCTTTACTTAGCTACCGCGGTCGTTTGATTTTCCTCGTGATCTACAAAACCAGTTTTTCAACCTCCCTCAACTTTTCAAAATCATGCACTTTGGCACCCGGAAGGTTTTGAGGTAGAACAGGACGGCCACCGTGTTCTGCTGCACCTCGACCTTGACGGCCACGTTCACGGCGTCGATGATGAAGCCCAACCCGCCAGCTTCCACCAGCGCCCGCCGCCTGGCCTCCACGTTCACGGCGTTGTTCTGCACAGACGCGTCCGTGGAGGAGAGCAGGTGGAGCTGCCACGGCATGGCATCCACCTCCACGAAGCACGTCCGGTAGAAGATGCTCCACTTTGAGAGCTTGTGGGCCTCGTACGTCATCTTCTTCTACTCCGCTAGGTAGCCTCGCCATTAGGAACGCCGCGGCCATGCCGAACGGCGTGGCAGTCATGTCGACCGCGCACCGGTGGCTAGTGCTTGCTACTGGACTCGTGGAGCAAGACACCCCGGCTGAGGAGCTGCTCGAGATGACCCCACGCGCCACGACGTTCGTCACGAGATCGGCGCTGCAGAGCCTCTCGACGGTGACGGGGCACGTCCAGCACCCGCTCTTGATCCACTTCTTAATGAACGCTCTGTCTGTTGCATACCACCATATGCGCGTCACCTGAACTGAATGTTCAGTTTCAGAATGTTTTTCAGATTAGCACAGTGTTTTCTGTTTTCTGTTTCGTCAGTGTAAGCCGATGGCCACCGTCATCAGCTCCAACACGATCATACATCTGGGCGATGGCCACCGTCATCAGCTCTATCGGGCACTGCAGCGCCTCCTGGTTCACTCCTGCCGCGCACCTTGGCGGGAGCCTGTTCGCCATCGCAGCCTTGCTGGAATCATCAATGCGGTCGAACAAGACGACGCGGCAGTAGAGCAAGAACGCCATGAGCCCACCGATGAGCACGAGCCATGAGGTCGTTGTCGTTGTCCCTACCGGTCTCCAGGCGCTCCAGCAGCTCGGCCTGCAGTAACGCGGCATCCTCGGGGCAGTCCGACCAGGTGGCGACTCCGACACGGGTGAGCACGTGCATTGCCATGGCGACGGAGCTCAGCAACACCTGGACACATGGCTGGATCTACAGCGGATGTGGGACACCAACCCCGCTAGCTCCTTGGCTTTCGCGGACGCTCTGACGATGGGCAGCACGTCCATTGCCGTGGCGACGGAGCTCAGCAGCACCCGGAGACATGGCTGGATCTACAGCGGATGTGGGACAGAGGAAGCTACGGCGAGGGGCGATGGATGCGACGACGGCTGGCTGCGAAGGGGACGGCAGCTCCCAGCGATAGGGTTCAGACCCACAGGTTCTTCTGATCGTCCTCGCATTCGCTCAGGGGGTATTTGCATTAGTTCAATGTGTGTCACGCCCGATTGGGCCTAACTGAGACCCAAACAATGATTAGGTACTCAAACGACCGTTTTGCAACTTTAGGGACCGGGATGACACATCAGCGTAAGTTTAGGGACCGATGTTGTACTTTACTCAAAAAAAACTTCGCCCCACCTTCCTGCCCTCCCCGTACGATCGTCTCCCGCGACTTTGTAGTTTTGTACACCGCGCAATCAATGACAAAGACAAGGAAGGTGGGACGCACAAATAGAAGGAAGGTACGACACCCAATCACCGGCAAAGAGAAGGAAGGTACGACGCCCAATGATTGTGCGTGACTCTATTTCCATCGTGCATGACTCTTCTTTCTCCACGATCGGCCAGTACTGCACTCTGCCACGCCGCGCGTCATGAGACCCCGCCGCCGACCGCAACCAAATCCGCCTCCGCCGACCTCCTGCGCGTCCAAGTACTTGGAGTTCTTCAAGCGCGAGTGCCCGCAGGCCTTCACCTACACACACAACAGCCCCTCGCTCACCCACAAGTGCGCCGCGCCACGCGAGCTCAAGGTCATCTTCTGCCTATCAAGCATCGGAGGGTCGTGCGCCATCGAGAAGTGTCGCCGACGTCCAAGTACTCGGAGCTCGGAGATCGGAGGGACGTGCGCCGTCGCCATCAAGAAGTGTCGCCGATGTGGACCTAGGAACACCCGTCGATCAAGCATCGCAGCCCATCGTGAACGCCGCCCATTCCAGGTGCTGCTGATTGGCCTACTATTCATTAACTGACAATTCAAGTTTGTTTTCTAGATCCATGAACCATTACATGTGCACGTGTGTTTGTGGTAATATGTACAACAACTGATTATATGACAATCCATCAACCAGGTTATGCATATCATTTCATTGCTGTCTCCTCAGGCTTAGGAACTCCAATGCAAATAAGTATTTTATATTTATTATGTACTGCAAAAAATGGATTTGATAAGACACAATAGAAGCCATGCGTTGATCCTGAATTGGCATGAAGCTCATATGTGTGTGGTCTGATGGTCTCTATGTCAGCTGGTCTAATAACAGGGATGCCTAATAAATCTGCACGTAGCTAGGAAGTAATCAAGCTATCATCAGTTAACAACAAAGAAAAGCCCGGCAAGAGAACAAGACTTTCCGTGCCATGTAATATCACACAAGAAGTCCAAGAACACATATCCCAGCAATCGCCTCAACTTAATTATATATGTTAGATTTTTCTGAAGCTTTTGACATGATCTTTGCCCTATGATATTGATTTTTCAATTTCAAGGTTCAACTATTTCTGTTCATCTTGCAGCTGGTTTAATTCCATGATTAATTCAAAAAAACAGGGTTAGGTGAGTACTGCTTGTTTATCTGAATAAAATCCGGCAACAGGTTGAGAACCTGGACCTATCATGCTGATAGTTGTAATTACTGATTCTTGTACCTATATAGGATCAGTTTCGTCTTGTGTTTCAGAGTAACTTTAGTTTCAGGCCTTTGTCTACACTGTTCGCTATCCGATAAAATCAATTTTGCATTTTTTATTTGAAGATATTCCTCTCAGTCTTGCATGTTTCTGTCTACCACAGTTTAGTTTGAAACCTAATATGTTGGTCATCAATCTATAATACTATATATGACTTTGCACAGGATGATCGAAGGATACAAATGGACTTTGTAATCCAGTTATTGGCTTATGTCAAGAATTCTAGGAGAATTTTAACTCATGTAGATTTCATGGTCCGGCAATTGGATCCAGAAGTGGTTCGATGGTCGATTTCATTAGGAAATTCTATCCACAAATTGTTTGATTGTTGGGTTATGTATATGTCGTGACCTTAGACTGTCTAGCGAACCTTGTGCACTGCATAATTCGTTTCTCTTTCTTTTGTATTATGACTCACACTATCTGATCTGTGGTAATTATTCGCTAACTTTTGCTTACTGCTATTCTGATTTTGTTTTCAGGAAAGGATCGTGATCTATCCAAGAAATTTTGGAGGTAAACTATCAATCTATTTTCTTGATTTACATCGAAGTGTAGCGCATCAGCGGAATAAGCACGTGTACACTGAAGGTAGTTCTTTTCCTGTCAGTCAATGTGTTCTGTTGCTGTTTCTTTCAGCACCAAGGACCCTGGGCAGCAGCCATTCAGTTTCAACATTGGTCTGGGTTTAGTGATCAAAGGTAATCATGCCACATATCATCAGTTCATGTAGAGACCTAATAACTTTGCCTGTTAGTTATCTTCACGTGCATACTTAATTTGCGATTTAGCAAGGGTTCCATTACCTGACCATTCTGATTAGTTCAGTCCTGCATGTTATATTTGTCGCTCAAACCTGTACTTTTGATGTTATTTATAAATGGAGCATGAACTTTACTTATCATGATGTTTAATTTCTGGTAGAGCTCCAAATTTGCGTTGTTTGCTTTATATTCTCTTTTAGCCATGGTTGTAAATTGGCAGTCATGTTTTTCTTGATGAATTAACTCAGATGAAGCCTAGAGCATTTTATATTTTTCCAAAAGTGAGCGGTCATTGTTCAGGGCCGGTCCAGTTTCATGTTGCATGCCAAAACTTCACAGGCCTGCAAAATCATGGTCTATTAGCCAAATAAACCATTCCCATTACTGTTGTGCTAATTGTTGGTTTCACTTTTTTCAAAGCTGAGTTCCTTTGTATCTAGGCATAATGTCTGCTTCGTTTTGTGTTGCTTTGTTATGTAGGGAGGACACTAGCGACAAGCACAAGATGAGCCTCTGAGGGCTATCGAGGAAGGTTCTAGGCTGCTCCTGTGTTGTACTCAAGGTGACTATAAGTTTCCTACTGAATTTGGAGTGAGTTGTTTTCCCCTCAATTTCCAACCTAATTGCTTGGTACTTTGTCTAAAGGTAACTATCAGTTTACTACTGAATTTCTTGTGAATTGTTTGTGCTAACTTGGTTTGGCCATCGTCCTCACCGGCCGCCAGCGACCGAGCGCCGAGCCGCCGAGCAGCAGCCGAGAAGCAGGAGGTAGGTCTCATCATCCGTATCGAACTGCTATTAATAATAAGCCAATCAGGCAATCAAGAGTTTCTCTGCTCTGCTATGACCTTAGACTGTCTAGTAAGAGGTATTACTGTATTAGACATTGCTGGCGATCAGTGATACTGTATCTATGGTATACACTACAATTCAAGTTTATTTTCCCTCCTGCCTACTATTCATGGTATGGTAATTGGATCCGGAAGTGGTTCGATTGTCGATTTCATCAGGAAAATCTATCCGCAAATTGTTTGATTGTTGATCAACGCTTAATATTCAGTGTTCCGCCTTTTTTTTTGCTCTACATGCCTGCAGTTTGAGCGAGTAGATTGATTGGCATCTTTGTTGTGCCATAGTTAGAAATCAGTTGGTGTTGTACCTGCACTTTGAGCGAGTAGATTGATTGATCTAATACCCGTGCGTTGGATTTTGAAGTCAAGTGCTGATTCTGTGGTCTTTCTGTGTTTGAGAATTTTTTTTTTGGGTAAAGTCAGCTGAATCTGTGTCATGGCTTATCATCTTGGATTCTGAAGTCAAGTGATTATTTTTCTTTGAAACATCTTTGATTTCAATATTGATTTTCATTATAGCCTTTAAGTGCTAATTGCATTATTCTGGTTTGGCCATTTAATTTTTTCTTTATACAGAAATTAGCTTCTCACGTGATGTGAAACACCTGCTGGAAGTTGCTATCCTTTTCTGATAGCCTTGAAACATGCTTTCTCAATTCGAATTTTGCCAAAGTTATTCAGTGTACTACATGTTGTGAGAGATGTGACAGGTAGTGTTGATGGACACACCAAGGCCGACCGGTGATCGGGTACCTTTGGGGGACCTTACAAATACAACACATGGAGGTATATAAACTTTTACAACATCTTTATATATCTATGTTCATATGTTTGCAACTCCTCACCATAATTGAAGGGAATCATACCCGACCGGGGTTGGTGCGACTAGATGGGGATCCTAATGGGCAGAAGAGGTAGAGGGAGAGAGAGAATGGTATGCAACAATGGCTGACGAAAAGAGTAGTGAAAGAAACAAGAAATGCCGTGAGAGGGATACAACAGATCAAACGGACAAAAATAGTGACCGGCTCCATATGCACTCAACCTACCGTAATGGCGCCAGGCAACTATTAGGTTACTTATTCTGCTAATGAAAGTATTTATTGGTGTGGCGACTGCAATAATCATGGTGACATAGTTTGCTTATTGTAAGGATTAATTTGTTTTGTATGGATTAATAACAATTTATTACGTTTAAAGTTGTAGATGGGAATACAACAAATGAAAGGGATGAAAATAGTGACCAGCTGCATAGGAACTCAACCTACTGTAATGTCTTGCAACAATTATCAGGTGACTTATTTTGTAAATAAAAGTATTGCTTGGTGCGGCAACCGTAAGTGACATAGTTTGGATATGGAATGGTTTAACTTGTATTGTATGGTTATATTTGTAGACGCTCCGGTGCCTTTAAGCACCGTTGGTGGCACCGGTGACGTGGATAACATTGACACTGAGGAAGATAACAATATTGTTTATGAAACGGGTATACTTTTGTATCTATTGTCTGAGATTCTGGTGAATCGTGCCTGTGTTTGTTTATTACAATTGTGCTTAGACACCATCCTAGCGTGTGTTGATTTAAGTGGCATTCCATGACATGCATTCTGGATATGCACCAGGTACCATCAACCAGCTTGTCACGTGTCCAAAAGAGCGTAAGCGTGATCATGACAGAGCACGAAATGCTGCAATGTCTCCTGAACAAAGGGCGCTAATGAATAAGAGACGGTGTGAATTGTATGCAACAAAAAATGCACTAAAAAAGTCTGCAAAGATGCTACAAATGACTCCAAAGGAGACTGTCCGGTCAATAGGTATGGTAATAAAATTGATTTCTTTACAGCAAAAATATCATGGTGCTGTAGGATACTTAATATATCATTAAATTTTTAGACGGTCTTGTCCCTTTAAGCATTGGAGTTCCTGGTGATATTGACGACGGTTTAACAGAGATGGATATCAATACTGTTCATGAAATGGGTACGACTTTATAGAATCGTGGCTTTGTTTTTAATTAAAAAAGAGTTTGAACACCAGACTAGCTGACACTGTTGTGTAAACTTTATTATCTTAGAATTTTAATTATTGTGTGTCCTTTCGTGGATTAGACGTTGAGACCATGCTTTTGTATTATAATATAGGTGTTGTAACTGCATCCAGTTCCATCGACAATATTGTCACATGTTCAAAAGAGCGTAAGCGTGAGCTAGATAGAGAACGAAGGGCTACAATGTCTCCTGAACAAAAGACGCTAATAAACAAGAGGCAGTGTGACTTGTATGGTGCAACAAATGCAGCAAGAAAACTAAAAATGACTCCACAAGAGAAGTTGAAACGAAAAGAGAGCAATAAAAACTACAAAATGATGGTGAGAGAACACCGAGCCAATAATTTGCATCCGGACTCAATCGCCATGGAGAGCCCTCACTTTAACCCTCAACTTATTTTCCCTTCTTCACCTCAATTGCCTAAAGCGCCTTCACACAGTATGGAAATACCCGAATCGAGGGGCACACCCGTTGACATCGCGCCATCTATAGTTCAAAATCTAGAAGTCTAGACCCCTGAATTGGCTGCGGCACAGACCATACATAGGCATTGAGTGACCATGGAGAGAGAAATGCCCTTCTATCCCATCACAATCGGGCTTTTGAAGCAAACATTGGAAGAAGGGCTAGAGGGTATGCGGATGGAAAGTACAATGATTCGAATGACCCGACTCAACCGAGTGTGGTTTACAACGGTAATTAGCCTTGATCACTATATATAGTCGGTACTTCCACCTTCGCTCTTATATTCCGAAAACTCATACCTTTTCTTACTACAGATGGTGTCACCCAGGAAGCTCCAGTTCCACCACCTAATAATTGCACAGGTACATGGACACAATCGTCTGTAGTTGACGGTACCTCTTCAATGCCTCCAAATGGTGCACAAGCTCATACACCAGACTTTATGGTCAAGGATGGTATTTCCTTTATTATATTTATCCCTTTTTTGTTTTTTTAATGCCATTATGTTTCTCTCATCATATATGTGGTTGTGTTGCACAGATTATGATGAGGATGTCATATTTGAGGAGGACGAGGAAGAGGATGAGGCGTACTTTTTCGTTGAACAAGGTACACCACGTAATAGTCAAAACATTCTTTCACAAACTTTCTTTCAATGCGTAACACATCGACATTTTGTCAGAAGACGACGAGGAGGGAACCAAAGTCGAGCACAATCTCGACATGGACGAGCAAGAGAACAGTGAGCCTGATGTCCTAGATCCATACGACAGGGTTTATGCTAATGTCCCATCAGAGTCGCACATGCTACCGTCAGTGCCAAACGGCGAGCACTGCAACACAAAGAAATTCAAGGGTGGACCGCCCGGATTCTGTTGTTCGGGTGGAAAGATTCATCTTTCAACTCCCGAGACACCACCAAAGCTCATGAGATTGTGGTCAAGCTCGGACGCTGATGCTAGGCACTTTCGTGCAAACATCAGATATTTCAACGGCCACTTCTCTTTCACTTCTCTGTACCACCACCTAGATCGTGTGACCACTAACATGCGAATCTACGGTGTCTACACGTTCCGTGCCCATGGCCAGATTTACCATAACATACGATCATTTGGTAAAGAGGAGGGTGTCAAAAAGAGACACCTCGATCTTTATTTTTATGACAATGATCCGTCCCTCGAGCATCGGATGAGCAAGTGATGTGAGCAATGCGCCCAAGAAGACAGAGAAGTTATAGAGCAATTGG
This sequence comes from Miscanthus lutarioriparius, assembly GCA_904845875.1. Lineage (NCBI taxonomy): Eukaryota > Viridiplantae > Streptophyta > Magnoliopsida > Poales > Poaceae > Miscanthus > Miscanthus lutarioriparius. The sequence goes on from CAJGYO010000019.1 coordinate 13,100,068, forward strand.
TTAGGATCTTTAATGAGAATCCCTACTCTCAACAACTAAGGAGTATGGGACACATTGGAAACCTCGAGGATTACTAGGTCGAGTTGAACCTTGACCAGCGGCTTGACCAGAGAACATATAACATGCCATTGACAACAGAGGTGGCTGTCATCAGGGTTGAGGGGAGTGAGCGTCTAGGCCAATTCGAGCATAGTGTTATTTTGCAAGGGAAGGATCGGTCTATACACGGCATTCACTCATATAATGCGTGCTACAACCCACTATCATACCCGCTGTTCTTTCCAAGGGGCGAGCTCGGGTGGCACAATTGCATTCTAAAAGTGGGTGGGACTGGCTCAAGTTGAGCGAGCTCGAGCAATCCACAAAAAGCGTGCTGAGAATGGTGGCGATGATGATGGAGGTAACTTGAACTCTTTTCAATAATGCAATATAAACTCTTTTCTGTTAACTCATGATACTAATTCGAACAATATCTCCCTATAGAACCTGTTGCGAATACATGTGTCTCTGTGCGTGACTACTACTGCTACAAGTTCTAGCTGTGGCCAGGGATATTTAATCCAATACTCTATGGCCGGGGTCTTTTCCAGCAGTTCGCTGTCGACACCTACATCAAGATTGAGAGCTCGCATTTAGACTACATGAGGAACAATCAAGATACTTTGAGGGCTGACCTATACCAAGGCTTGGTGGACAGCATGCATTTGGGTGAAGGATCTGCTGAGAATGTCGGAAGGCGTACTGTCCTGTCTTCGTCATCCATCGGAGGACCCTGTGATATGAGGCATCGGTACATGGATGCAATGGCTTTAGTGCGAAAGTATGGTAAACCAGATATCTTCCAAACAATGACATGCAACCCTAACTGGGATGAGATCAAGAATGAACTTTATCTAGGCAAGACACCATAGGACCACCTAGATCTCGTCACACGAGTCTTCATAGAAAAGTTAGAGGCGATGAGGAAAATGTTGATGGATAAAGACATACTTGGGAAGGAGAAGGCCTACGTATATGTAGTGGAGTTCTAGAAGAGGGGTTTGCCACATGCACACTTCTTGCTAATAATGAAACGGAAGTACAAGCTCACATGTCCCGAGCAATATGACATGATTATCACTGCAGAGCTACCAAACAAGAAGGAGTTCCCTGAGCTCTACAAGATGGTCACAAAGCATATGATGCATGGTCCCTGCGGGATGCTTAATCCATCATGTCCCATGCACGGTGGGCCACAGGTCATGCAATAACCGTTACCTGCACCCATTCTATGAGTCAACGTCACAGGGAAAGGATTCATACCCCATCTATCGGCGACGCAATGACGGTCGTACGCAAAAAGTTCAAGGCCATTACCTGGACAATCAATGGGTCGTGCCTTACAACCCTTGCCTGCTACGTACCTTCCTGTGGGAGCATTAAATCAATAAAATATCTATTCAAGTACATATACAAGGGACATGATAGGGCGTCAGTGGTGATGAGGGAGGCTAACAAAGCAGACGAGAAAGGAAACATTGATGAAATCAAGCAGTATAGAGACGCCCGGTGGGTGACGCCTCCAGAAGCACTGTGGAGGATATATGGCTTTGACTTGAGCAAGAACCATCCACCAGTACAGCAGTTGTAGCTTAATCTACCCGACATGCACATGGTGGTATTTTATAAATGGGACAAGGTCGAATGGATCGTTAATAGGCTAGGTGTAGAAGAGTCAATGCCGACAGCATCCTTCGATGCAAACAGGCTACATGAGGAAGCCCGCGGAATATTCAGCCTGTTCGGGAGGCCATATCGTATCGTGGATTATTTACTGCTGGCTGGTTTGGTGTGAGAGAAAAACACTGTTCCCGGCTGAAAATTTACGATCGTTTACGAGCAAGCGAACAGGCTGATTGTATTGGGACTTCCTGGAGCATTTTACCTGGCAAATTGATGGTAAATTCTGACAGAAAAGAAAAAACTCCATTTTCCAAGTTGGCAGAGTCATCTCGGCTCATCCTGTTGAGGGAGAACGCTACTTTCTCCGTGTTCTTTTAAATAATGTTGTTGGTGCTATCTCATACGAACACCTCAGGACAGTTGATGGCATGCTACTACCTTCGTTCCATGAAGCCGTAGAAAGGAGGGGTCTAATCGAAGAAGACAATACACTGGATGAATGTCTAACTGAAGCTACTTTCTTCTAGATGCCTTCCTCTCTACGAAGGCTATTTGCAACAATATTGGTATTCTGCGAGTCGAATGATGTGATGGGGTTGTGGAAAAAACACTACGATGCAATGTCAAAGGACTACAGCCGCAATAATCCATCCCCGGATCTGGTGCAACAGATGGTTTTGATAGACATTAGAAACATGCTGCAGTCTATGGGGAAGGACATAAGGTCATTTCCTCTTCCAGATATTGATCACTCATACGACAATGCCAACCATATTCCTCATGAGATATTTGAGGAAGCTAGTGTCGAGCAGAATCCTAAAGATGTGTTATTGTCTGACTCACTCAACGTCGAGCAAAGGTCTGCCTACGATGAGATAATGGCCACTGTCTATAGCAAACAAGGCGGGCTGTTCTTTGTGGATGGACCTGGCAGGACGGGAAATACCTTTTTGTATAGGGCACTTCTCGCAAAACTACATAGCCAGGACAAGCTTGCCATGGCTACAACTACATCTAGAGTCGTAGCATCCATAAGGGCGGCCCACTCGCGTTTCAAGATACCCCTCACTCTTGAAGAGGGCGGTTGTTGTAGCTTCACGAAACAGAGTGGTACTGCCAAGTTGCTGCAGTAAGCATCTCTCATAATTTGGGACGAGACATCTATGACAAAGAGGCAAAATATGGAAGCACTAGACAACAACCTATAGGATATAATGGGTTGGTCAGACCTACCGTTTGATGGGAAGACTGTTGTCCTTGATGGGGATTTCAGACAGGTCCTCCCTGTTGTGCGGAAAGGATCCAGGGCTCAAATAGTCGGTGCTTCTCTACGAAGGTGGTATCTTTGGGAATCCATGTGGCACCTAAAGCTCGTCCACAACATGAGGGCTCAGAGTGACCCATGGTTTGTAGATTATCTGTTGCGCATTGTGGTGGAACGGAAGAGGTTAACTTCGATGGCGATGTATGTATCCTAAAGCTGAGAAAGATCTTCATAGATTGATCGACATCATCTTTCCAGATCTAAATGCAAACATGGCGGACTGCGGTAGTTATAAAACTGGTTTTGTATATCAAGTAGGAAAATCAGACGACTGCGGTAGTTGAGGGAGGTAAATTGTACTCCAAAGTCCAAACCAAAAGCCTTGTTACGATCTTTATACAATGCAAGGGCGCTTAAATAGATGATCACAAGGGCATTGCTGTCGATTTATTCTGGGAGCATGTGCCCCTACCGCTGTCCCAATTTTTTACAATTTGGCCCTTTTTGAAGAAAATTTACGTTTGACCCTCTAGGAGACTTAAACTCATCTTTGGACCCTGGGGGTCGGCGCCAAGACTCATGGCGCCGAGGTAACACGTTTTGGCACCACAGATCTTGGCTCCGAGGTGCTTGGCCGTGCATAGCAGGGCATCCTAGGTGGCGTTGACGTGACCGGTACCTCGGCGCCAGAATACATGGCGCCGAGCTCGACGCCACAGATCTTGGCGCCGAGCATGGATTCAGAGCGCGGTGGAGCGGGCGGTGTAGGTCGCTGAGGTTGACTGCTCACTAGTCACTGCTCACACGTTGCATTCATGTTGCTCACCGACCAGAGTGTTCGGTGGCATGCATTTACAGGTGCACCGACCAGAGTGTTCGGTGGCATGCATCTGGTCGGTGCGCCTGTAAATGCATGCCACTGAACACTCTGGTCGGTGAGCAACATGAATGCAACGTGTGAGCAGTGACTAGTGAGCAGTCAACCTCAGCAACCTCCACCGCCCGCTCCACCGCGCTCTGAATCCATGCTCGGCGTCAAGATCTGTGGCGCCGAGCTCGGCGCCATGTATTCTGTCGCCGAGGTACCAGCCACGTCAACACCACCTAGGATGCCCTGCTATGCACAGCCAGGCACCTCGGAGCCAAGATCTGTGGTGCCGAGACGTATTACCTCGGCGCCATGAGTCCTGGCGCCGACCCCCAGGCTCCAAATATGAGTTTAAGTCTCCCAGTGGACCAAAACGTAAATTTCTTCAAAAAAAGACCAAATTGTAAAAAATTGGGTACCGTCGTCTCGAGACGACGGCTCTATTCTCTGCCTTCATTCATTGCTGTACAAAGAGGCTTTGTACCGATCTACAAAATTCATACCAAACAGACGACAGTTGGAGACGCGTTGTACGTGCCCTAAGTGGAAGAATAAATAACCACCACCATCATATTCACATATATCCATTTTTGTATTTACTTTCCAAATTAGATACTACGCCTTGCACGTTTTTAGAAATACATTCCATGTGGGAAAGGCAATACACACCGTTTGATGATGCAGGCACAGCGAGGATTGATGAGTGCTTCACTGCAGTCCGCAGGCAGATCATCGTGAGGATGAGCTTAGATGTCATCTCAAAGGGCAATTAACTAAGTTGCTAAGAGAAGAGGAGATTTACTAGCTCCAACGATCAAAAGCAACAAAGTTATTATAAGGGGATGATAATACTAAGTATTTTCATATGGTGACAAATGGGAGATACAGGAAAACAAAAAATGTTCAGCTACAACAACTATAAAGGGCTGTTTGGATCGCATATGCAAATTTCTTTCTCAATGGACGAGACTTTGAGGCATGACATATCGGAGGAGGAGAATGCGGCATTGACGGCTCCATTCAGTGAGGAAGAGGTTAAAATGGTTGTGTTCGATATGGAACATAACAAGGCACCTAGTCCGGATGGGTTCCTAGCGGAATTTTACTAATTCTTTTGGAAGATTGTGAAGCCGGACTTGATGAGCCATTTTTTATGAATTCCATGCTAGGAGACCGCCTATTCATAGCCTGAATTTTGGGATAAGTACATTATTACCAAAGATTGCTGATGCGGTCCGGATACAACAATACAGGCCTACATGTCTTTTAAATATGAGTTTTAAGATTTTTATGAAAGTGCTAAATAATAAAATTTTAAAAGTGGCATATAAGCTTATAGGACCGTCGGAGACGGCCTTCATTCTGGGTCGCTATATCATGGAAGGAGTTGTGATCTTACATGAAACGATTCATGAGCTGCATAGGAAAAGGCTTACGATAAATTAAAATGGCCATTTGTACAACATGTCCTTAGAATGAAAGGATTCTCACCAACTTGGTGTGAATGGATTTCAAAAGTCATGTCTAGAGGGAGTGTTGCAGTAAAGGTCAATGAGAATACAGACCATTATTTTCAAACAAGGAAAGGTGTACGTCAGGGAGATCCGTTATCTCTAATCCTGTGTTAATATAGTGGTTGACATGTTGGCTATCCTTATTTCACGAGCTAAAGAGGCTGAACAAATCCATGGGGTTGTTCCGCATTTGATAGATGAGGGACTTTCAGTCCTTCAGTACGCGGATGACACTTTATCTTTATGGACAATGATCTTGAGAGGGCAAAAAACATAAAGCTCTTGCTTTGTGCTTTTAAACAGTTATTAGGACTCAAGATTAATTTTCATAAAAGTGAAATTTTCTGCTATGGAGCAGCCAAAGCCAATCAAATTGAGTATACACAAATTTTAGGATGTAATGTGGGGTCGTTCCCGTTTAGATACTTGGGAATACCGATGCATCATAAAAAACTCATGAATAAGGACCGGAAACATGTTGAAGAAAGATTCTAAAAGAGATTGAACTGTTGGAGGAGTAAGATGTTGTCAGTAGGAGGGAGGCTTGTTCTAATTAACTCTGTTTTGAGTAGTCTTCCCATATTCATGTTGTCCTTTGTCGAATTACCTAGAGGGGTTTTGAAGAAGTTGAATTGTTTTAGATCTTGGTTTTTCTGGAACAGTGATGAACACAAGAAAAAATATAGATTGACTAAGTGGAAGATAGTATGTACACCAAAGGACCAAGGAGGGTTAGGAGTCCTAAATTTAGATGTTCATAATAAGTGTCTCCTAAGCAAATGGTTTTTTAAATTGTTAAATGGAGATGGGATTTGGCAACAATTGCTTAGGAATAAATATCTAAGGGACAAAACTTTGACACAGGTTCAATGCATACCCGGGGACTCTCAGTTTTGGGCTGGCCTCATGAAGATCAAGGGGGAGTTCCTCTCGGTGGGCAAGTTTGATCTAGATGATAGGTCTCAAGTGCGATTTTGGGAGGATTCGTGGATCAAACTGCGCCCACTAAAATTGCTCTTTCCTGCACTATATAACATTGTGAGGAAAAAAATGCGTCTATAAGATCAGTGATGTCTACGACACTATTAAATGTAGCTTTTCAGGAGATCTCTGGTGGATGTTAATTTGCAAGCGTGGCACAATGTGGTGGCTATGGTTGCAGATGTACAACTAACGAACGAGAGAGACCGCTTTGTGTGGGGGCTACATCAGAATGGTTTGTTTTCAGTCAAATCTATGTACAAAGACTTATTAGGAGCATAAGCTATACCTTATAATACGTTAATCTAGAAACTTAAACTACCTCTCAAAATCAAAGTCTTTATGTGATATTTATACAAAGGAGTAATCTTAACAAAGGATAATTTAGCACGACGACAGTGGCAAGGCGATAAGAAGTGTTGTTTCTGTTCTTCAGACGAGTCTATACAACATTTACTATTTGACTGTCATTTTGCTAAATTTACATGGGAGAGCCGTTCATGTTTCCTTTAATTTAATACCGCCAATTAGTGTACACAATTTGTTTACAGACTGGTTGGAAGGAATAAATAGGAAACTGAAATCTCAGATTCTTGTGGGAGCAAGTGCCATCTGTTGGGCAATATGGCTAACCCAAAATGATATTGTGTTTGACAAGGTCTTAACACCATCTTATTTGTAGGTTTTATTCAGGGGGACTTACTGGACTAGGTCCTGGTCCTGTTCCAGAAGGAGGAGGATCACCATATGATGAAGATATGATACAATACTATTGAGGCAGTCGCGACGGAGGTGTTTGCAAGACACGGCTGACGATTTACCAATAGGCTTACTTTTTAGTTGTGGTTTTTGAAAATGTTTTTTGTACTCACTATGGTTCAAAATTTTGTTTTTGAGATTCCCTGAATTGTTTTACTCTAGTCTATAATAAGGAACAGTCATATGCATTGGTCGATGCAGATGCTGAGATATTAATATATTCCCTTTTCTAAAAAGGCAAAAGGATTACAATCCGAATCTAGTATCACTTCTATTAGACCACTCAAAAGAACCCAACTGCTATTTTTTTTAATTTAAGAGTAGCCAATCAACAAAAACATCAACTCTGGCAACAAAACCTGTAGCATAACGCTTGTTGTAATTATTTGTCAGCAATCTCAGCGATACTATAAATGAATGTAAGATATCCTCAGTATCAGCAAAGTATCATTAGTATTTTTCTCTCTCCTGTGGCTGAAGTATTAGCACCTTAAGAACGGGGCGACGAAAAGAAGTGTCCATTGTCCAAGGAGTGGAGCTAGAGATCATATATAGTTCTATTGTAAGCGCAACCATCGGAGTCTGATCTGCATGGATATTCTTTGCCTTGCAAAGGAGAAAGCCCAAAAAATGAAGAATAAACGATCGAATGTTAGTGGGTTAACAAACAAAAACAGTAAATCTAGTGGGACGGGAGCATACAGTTGCCTTCTTACTGTGAGTAGTGAAGTGAGACCCGTGAATTGTAATAAGCTAGCATTAGGCATCAGATGATAACATCTAAAATGTTTTATGCAGTTTTGGAACTCATGTAAGAAAAATGCTTCCTCCTTTGTTAATTTTTTATATGCTTTTAGAATCCATATTTTGTGAAGTTGCTTGGCTTATAGAAAACATGGCGGCTAAGTGCAATTGTGTAAACAACCTGTACTGATAACTTGTATTTTCAGTAAACACATGTGGTTAGATTTAGTTAATCAATAGTGAGGTACGGCTGTTGAAAGACTTAAGGGGCATAGGAAGAAACTGTAAGTAAAAAAACTGCATTAGTTAATGGGCAAAATATTTTCTTAAGGTAATAGTAATTTTGTGCTTGTAGAAGATATGGAGCATCATGGCTATAGAACCAATTTTCCCTTACATCATCCCTTTCAGCAAGGGAAAATTGGTTCTACAGCACTCAAAGATTCATAGAATCATGAAATACCATTGAAACTTCTTGGCAACGTAAAATGACACTGAAAGTTCGAACGTTAACCGGATCAAACAGTCCGTTAGAAAATGTTCACAGAAAACGTACTGGATGGGTACCGAAGCACGTGAAATGACCGTTATACCCTTAGAGAGAGAACCTTATCTGGTTCACGATTCACGACTGCTATCTCCTTGAGCGCGTCCGACTTCTCCAGGACCAAGCGCAGCCAGTCCATCTACTCTGCGCCGGCGCCACCGCCGGTCATGCCCCACCGCCGGTCAGGCCCCACCGCCCGCCAGCCCCGCGACTCCGCCCGCCCCATCGCCGTCCGAGTCATCGCCCCCGACACCGGCCGGGTCGTCGCCCCCCATCAAGGAGGGGGTCGTCGCCCTTGACGCCGGGCCGCTGAGGTCGGGCTCGCGCCACGACGCCAGAGCTGACTGAGGTCGGGGCTCGTCTTGCGCGACTCAATCGCCGAGTCCAGGGCTCGCATCCGTGATATTCTTTGGGCGGCGCACTTACCGCCGCCGCCATTTGGCAAAGACGAGCCTACCCTGGCCGCCGGTCTTTCGAGCGAGTTGTTCCACTTCGCGTTGCTGTTCTTCTTCATCAACGCAGTAGTGCTGTTCTCTTTCTACAGATGCATCGATTTGAGATCCCTGAAGGGTAAGTCTGGAACCCTAGCTCTGCTTGAATGTTCCTCTGTTGCCTCTGGGTCAGTGCTCTATGTTAAATTAGTTTGTTTCTCTAAAAATGTGATCCGTTTGTGGTGTCTGGATGCGGTTGGTCAGTGTTGATCTTGATCCTGTGGAAATTGTTGTAGGCAGTGCTGTTAATTTTCTGCACTGCTACTCTTTCAGGATCGATGAGAAGAATGGTTGTAAAATTTTCATTGATGTTTGCTCGTTCTCTACTATCGAGGATGATCGATCTATGTACTGTAAAGGCCGACGTTTGGAGTGGTGGGTGGATCCAGAGGAGTACTCCATCATTGAGATGGAGGACGATGTTTCAAAGCATTACAGCTGGGCAAGTTATCAAGAACCAAATTTCTAGTATTCAGATCAGAATGGTCAAACAATGCGGCTTGCTAGTGATAAGGAGCTTCTGACCTTATTGCGGGCATCAAGACAGGTGAAGTTTATTATGACGGTTGATAGATGCTCAAGTGTAGGTGCTCTGAATGTGACTCAAAATGAAAACAATCTGGTCACAGATAGCAAGTTGCAGCTAGTTCAGGTGACAGATGAGCTGAATGAGCAACATATTCAAGTGACAGATGAGTTGCAGCTAGTTCAGGTCACAGATAGCAAGTTGCAGCTAGTTGAGTTGACAGATGAGTTGAATGAGCAACATATTCAAGTCACAGATGAGGTGATTGAGTCCTCGGCTCAAGCTACACAAGAGGTGCCACAATATAATGGTCAAGAATGGGCTGAAGTACCAGAACTTGGACTTACAGCCGTTGGTCCTGCTAGAGTAGAAGAGGAAGAAAAGGAGCACTACATGGAGCCTGGTGTTGACCCTGACGGAGATGAACCAATTGGGGCTGATGAAGAATGGAGGTATTTCAAGAAGGCAAAGGTAGCTGAAGGAGATAAGATTGCAAAAGTGCCGTAAGAAAACAAGAAAGTGGATAAGAAAGGGGAGGAAAAAAGGGAAGGGACAAGAAGCATTTGATCCTGATGCTGTACCAAGTGATGAAGCCACTATGGCCAATGCTGCCTTTGTTGCACACACCACATATGATCGAGATAACCCTGACATAAAGAAAGGATCAACATTTGTTGACAAGAATGCCTTTGTGCTACTTATGAAGCAATTTGCAATCAAAAGGGAGTTTGAGACTTTTGTGGTGCATAGTGACAAGTCAAGGTACAGGGCTAAATGTGTAGATCCAGAGTGCGAATGAAAAGTTCATGCAAAGAAACTCCTTGGATGCCCTACTTTCATGGTGAACTAGCTGTTTTCATATATATTCTTAACTAGCTGTTTTTATATAGATTTCAGATTGCTAAGTTCATATAGATTTCAGTTTTCTAACATGCTATTTTTATAACAATTTCATACAGTTTTCAGTATGATATCTAGCTGTTTTTATTACAATTTCATATAGATTTCAGTTTTCTAACATGCTATTTTTATAACAATTTCATACAGTTTTCAGTATGATATCTAGCTGTTTTTATAACAATTTCATATAATTTTTAGATTGCTAACTTGCTGTTTTCATACTATTTTCAGGTTGTTTCAATATCTGAAGGTCATACATGCGCTAGCACAAGCAAAGTGCTAAGTAGAGAGGCAACGAAGGGGTGGATAGCCGACAGAGCAAAAGATATACTAAGGACCAGACCAACAATGGGTCCTAAGAAATTGCAAGAACACCTTGAGGGGCAGTTCCCAGTCAAAATAGCTTATACCAAGGTCTGGAAAGGAAGGCAACGTGCACTAGATGAACTTCATGGCACTTGGCAGGAAAGTTTCAGAATGTTGTGGAGCTTCAAAGCAGAGTTAGAAGCTACATGCCCAGGAAGTGTAGTAGAGATTGATTGCAAGAAGACTAAAGGTGGCAAGATTCGTTTCTCTAGGATGTTTGTGGCCATCAAAGCATGTGTGGATGGATTTCTTGTGGGATGTAGGCCTTACCTTGGAGTTGACTCCACTCACCTCACAGGCAAGTACAATGGACAGCTAGCTGCAGCAACTACGGTTGATGGACATAATTGGATGTACTCGGTGGCTTATGGCATTTTTTTACAAGGAGACTAAAGCCAATTGGATTTGGTTCATGAAGCAATTGAAGAGGGCAATTGGGATTCCATGTGGACTGACAATCCACACTGATGCTTGCAAGGGTCTAGAGACAGCAGTCCATAAAGTATTTGGAGATGCAGTTGAGCACAGAGAGTGTTTTAGACACATCATGCATAATTTTAGAAAGAAATACCAAGGAGATGTGTTGAAGTACATGTGGCCTTGTGCTTGGGCATGTACTACTAGGAGGCATGAATGGCTTTGGAACAAAATTTCAAAAACCTGTCCAGAAGCAATCCCTTACTTGCAAGACAACCACAAGCATGTTTGGTCACGAGCAAAGTTTCCAGGGGAGTGCAAGGTGGATTATGTCAATAACAACATATCAGAATGCTTCAATAATTGGATCAAGGATTTCAAAGGTCTGCTGGTGGATAATCTCGTGGACATGATTAGAGGTAAGATCATGTAGAAGATAGCAATGAGGCAGCTTATAAGTCAGAAGCTTGAAGGGCCAATCCTTCCTAGTGTTCTCAACGAGCTGAAGGAGAAGAGTAGAAACTTGAATTATACAATCAAGGGGAGTGGTGGACTAAAGGCTGAAGTCTCTGGATTGACTAGGGACAACTTTCCTTGGAGGCATGCAGTGGACCTTGAAGGGAAAACATGCTCATGCGGTCAATGGTAGATCTCTGGGAAACCTTGCACCCATGCTATAGCCTTTATAGGTTCACTAAGGAAAGTGAAACTTGATGACTATGTGCATGATTACTACTCAGTTGAGCGTTTCAAGGCTACTTACTAGTTTTTGGTGAACCCGATGGTTGACAAGTCACAGTGGCCTACAGCTGATCCTGGGTTTGAGATGTGGCCTCCGAAACTAGAAAGGGCCGCTGGTAGGCCAAGAGTGAAAAGGATCAAGAGTAGGGGTGAACCAGGGAAAAGGGGCCCTTATCAATGCAAAAGATGCTTTCAGTTTGGGCATATTGCGAAGGGCTGCAGGGAGCCTCCTACTGAACTTGGTGATGAATTACCACCTTTAGTTCTTACCAAGTCTGACTCTAGGTAAATTTAAGCTCTTGTCTCTTTGGTCTCACTTTTTCAAATTAACCAATGGCTTCATTACCTTGCTGTTGACTAGGAAGAGGAAAGGGAAGGCTGCTACTTTAGACTCCAATAATAATCCTAAAAAATCAAAGAAGGAAGCAGCAACAAACTCAACTGAACTTAGTGATGAATTACCACCATCAGCTCCTACCAAGTCCAAGTCTAGGTACATTTAAGCTCTCTCACTTTAGTTTCAATACCATGTTCATGAGTGTTTTCATCATTTTTTACTACTTATGCCTTCACTACCTTCCTGTTGTGTAGTAAGAGGAAAGCAAATGATACTACAAAGTCTGCCAATGCTCCTAAAAAATCCAAGAAGGAATTTGCAACAACCTCTACTTCCTTAGCTACACTATCACCTGTAAGTCCAGGGCCAACAACAAGACAAATGGCGGCTTCTATTTCCACACCAGCCAGTCCACGGCCTACAACCAGGAGCAAATCACAAGACATCTCCAGGAGGCATTGCTAGAAGGCTCATCATAAATTAGGCTTGGATTTGTCATGCAAAAAGCTATCTATGGCATTGTTATCTGCTAGTCCTGAACTTGTCTTGTGTTGTGTGTACTAAAACTTGTCAACTGTTATGTGTGTTGTGTGTACTAAAACTTGTCAACTGTTATGTGTACTGCAAGATGGTTGTGGTGTGCTGGAATTAGTGTTTGTTTGTGTTCAAATTCCCTATCAAGACTGTTGCTGAAAGGGATGATGTAATGGCTTGTTATCTAAGAGTATATGGCCACAAATTTGTTAATTGCTACAAATGAGATGAAGTGTAGTTTGTGAACCAACGACACATTACTTTAGCAAGTTTGCACTTTGTAGTCTGTTTATTAGAGCCTTTGCATAAACACATCAACTATGATTATTTTAAGAAAAGGGCATTAGTTCAATTATTCTTTGTTATTTAGTCTTATTAGTTTACCAAATTTTGAGATATTTCGAACACAAATCATTCATTTGTTTCAGATAAATTACTCAGGTAAACGGTTACTCAAGGAGCAGAGGCTACCGACTGAGCTTAGTGTCATCTAAACCATCAGTCACAGTTGCATCGTTTCATTTCAGAACATATTGACAAAATTAAAGAACAACAATTTCACCTGCCGCATGATGCTATGCAGCACAGGAGAAAAGTCAAGGTCCAGCATCACATGAAAAACTTACTACTTTCTGTACTTCAACAGGCTTTCCAGTGCTCCTCCTTGAACTAAATCAGTTAAACAGAGAAACTTTGTAAAGCTCCATACAATTATACTGGGTAGTACTAACAGAGATAAGTTGTTATATTAATCATATTAGTTCAAGATAGTTAAGCGAAATTAGCACACTGTCATTAGATTAAACAACGCAACAATGATATTGATCCTTTTGGTGGAAAGAAATATTTAGCACTCAGCCTGAAGAACAATTGACAGAACCAATTTGACCTAAAGATACGTAGCTTGCATGTGGCCTTTCTTGACATGCCTACGCATTGGATGCTTACCGTTCGTCAGATTTGCCATCATCCCTATTGCCTGCAAAATGAAACCAAACCAAGGGGATTAATTGAGAACCTTGGATTGCACAGGGTAGTTAATGAGGAAGACTGGAAGAGGCGCTGCTAAGCCACTTGTGGCTTGATGAACCCCGGCATTGTAGCGAGCCCATGCCCCTCTACCATCTGCATCGCAGGGAAGGGAGGGAGGGGGCTAGGACTGTGCTGCCGTTGCTGCCCGTGTGTCAAGACAAGGCAGCGCATCCAAGGACATGAGCAACACATGTGTTTAGTAAGCAGCTTGCCTTGGAGTCATTTTGTCAAACAGCTGCTGGGCGTCCTCCATGTGGTGGCAGCAGCACCACGCTCCTCCGACCGCTGGCCCACCTGCTCACGCCGAGTCTCTCGCTGCGCCATCACTTTCTCGGCAGGCCCCATCCAACGCCGCGGCGGCCAGCTCCTCCCCCATTAACGCCTCTGCCGCTTCAAAGAGAGGCAGCAGGTACAGTCTTGGTTCAGGACGGCGAAGTGGCAGGGGAGGATACATCCATGGTAATAAATAGTGTAATTAGTACACAGTGAATAGGAATTGTGAAAAAAAGAGGTTACCAAGATAGAATGGCAAAACCAGCTTAGCTTGCTACCACGTGTGCATAGAACAGCAAATCTGGTATTTGTTCAATAGCCCTGCAAAAAAAAAAACATATTGTTAAATGATGCCATGGGAGGGAGTTTTAAGCCTCCAAAAGTGTGGGGAAGCACAGGTAAGATAATATTTCAGCCTTTAGAGGGAACAATCCAGATCCTCATTAGTAGAAAATTAAACGCTACTAATGGAGCAGATAAATATATCTGTGCACTCCATCTGATGGAAAGTGGAGCCGTGTTTGGTCAGGGCAGGGCTTCTGGAGTCTTCGGCCGGAGTGCAGATATTTCATGGTACAGTAACTTTCTTTCAGGGTGAAACTGGAGCCATAGAAAGTGAATCAGATGGGGTAAATTTTTTTTGCTGACTTGGTCCGGCTCTTTTCCCTGGGAGCGCCGGGGCTGTACTGAAGAGAAATTTTATCCTTAATGCGAAAGAAAAAAAGGTTAGAAATATTATAAGATTTTAGATTAGCTACAGAGGCTGAACTGCATAGTACATGATCAATAGGGTGTTCAGTGTTCACACTCTCGAATTTGTATCAACCTACATTAGTAGAGGTTCAAAGTGCTAGAAGTTCAGGAATAGAAGTAGCTTTATATTTTCATTAATCTTATAAGTGCATATTTGAATATAAAACTGTTGTATTCATTGGTGATGTGTGTTGAAATTTGCGGAATCAGTTCGGAATCTGATTTGCTAAAGTTTTTTTTCTTTTTTTTGGCAAATTTAGCAGTAAAACTATCTATAGCTCAAGACGATAGCAGTATGACAATTTTCTTAAATAACTACCATTGGTATTTATATCTGTTGTCTCCTAGCAGTGCAATGTTAACACAACTTGCCCATAAATATAGGAAATTTTAGTTCAGAATAGCGATGAAAGGTATATATTGAATATACCCAATCTTCAGAATAAAGACAGTATAGCACCAGGTGCCACCCAACAAGGGCGTGAATAGGAGGCTTAACCATTCTCCTTCCTTGATTGTATCAGCTGTTGTGAAAATTCCAATGCCACACTGTACCCTGAAATTCGACCAGAAAAACTTAGATAAAAAAGATAGCATCTTTGTCCTGACTTAGCTAACAATTCTTCAACTAATATTCACGAGTGAGATAGTGCGTTTTCTGAAAGCATTTGTGTTCTGTGATGGATTGATGGGATAGTAATGGGGCAAACCTCGCAAAATTATTATTTTGGATAGCAGATTGCTATCTTGCTTGATTGCAATACGGAATAGATAGTTTCAGAAATTGCAATTTCTATTATGATAATAATACCAAGAGTATTACATGCTAGCACTTATCCAAGAAAATCCCTTTGGGGTCGAAATGCCAAGAAATGATGTCCTCCATATCCATGTGGGTCGGTACTGCTAGAATCACAGCCCTGTGCTCTTCCCAGAAATGTTCCTGGACTAGTTCTGTATCCCATTGCCCTGTTGCCAGATCAATTAGATCCTCAACCTTTGTCAGTACAGACCCCCCCTCTAGGTGTGATTGGCCTTCGGGTGATTCCATGCAGCATCCATGGGTTGTCCCAGATACGTATGCTTGAGCGACTGCCTTTAGCATGTTTCTTTTCTTAATTTAAAGTATTTGAGACATCAGTTCTTTAAGTATAATTAAATGTCGCAATCTTATGTTTAATTTTTGTGTTACAGCTCAGATCTGCCTTGCACGATGACAGTCTCAACAGCCACCACACTGTGGCCATCATTTGTGGCCTTGTCGCTGCCGTGTATATTTTGTGTGGTGGTGATGTACAAGTTCTGGCATGAGAGGCGGCAGCAGCAGGCTATTCAGAATGCCAGAGCACAATCACTGGCCAGGATAACTGAGAAGGCTATGGACACCGAGGATGACGCAGGGGGGGAGTGCGACATCTGCCTGGAAGGGTATGCAGAGGGAGATCAACTTGGTCGACTACCGTGCACCCACAGGTTCCACGTCGGCTGCATCTGAAAGTGGATTGGAGACAGCGTTAGCGCCACCTGTCCGAGGTGCAGGGAGTTTGTCTGAGTTTCGAGGATTATTATTCTGTGTACATGGGGACAAGCAATTTGTGATGGTATTTGTACTTAATCAGAAGTCGAATATAAAGATTCTTGAACCAATGTCAATGAGCAAACTGGAGACTCTGCGCTTTGCTACAGGATATTAGCCTGCGACAACATAACATTCATATTGAGCTTTTTGGATCAATTTGTACTGGGCACTTTATTTTTCTAAAGTTGGGTCTAAAAATATCTTCTTCTGCATTATCCATGGTGCTTATGCCCTACACAAACCCAAGCATAATCTTCATATCCATAACCCCAGTTCTATTTACTCTTTTCTTCTTTTTAAATTTGTAGCTTACAATTAACAGAGGAGCACAGCAAGACTCGGCAAGGATGCACTGCAAAGAGCAGCAAAGCTCCGTCTCAGTGTCCATATGTCTTGATGACTGTGGTATCCTCTTTGCCTCCCTAGGGTCAGCCTTCATCGACTTCTCCCCTGGCTTCCATCCGGCCGGGCACACGGCATAACTCATTTGGGTTCTCTGGACGTAGGAAAGAAAATAGATGGGAATGGGCTGAAAAGCCCTCAACCATTTCAGTTTCTGCATTTCTTTGCTAGGGGCGGGACAGATGAGAACAGGATGTATGGGTATACTAAAACAAATAAACATGCTCGGGGAATGCAACGGAGACGGACGGGAACTGGCAACTTAAGTTGGGAACCCAGAAAAACATGTTCCATAATCATCCAAAGTCCACGTGACAGGAAAATTGTATTGCACTGTTAAACATTGACAAACAACTAATCATGTAACATTCACAGCAATGTTGAATCTTGTTCAAGTTGCATAGTGTATCACAAGCACTATGAACACAGAAGTATATCTTCTTTTTATTTTATCGTTTAGTAATTCCAACAGAACTTAAATTTCTCAAGAATAGAGCAATGACCTATCAGAAATGTAGCACAACCAAAATGGAGCACACCTGAAGGGTCATCTACACAGCACCTGATGGCATGGTTGTTAATGGTAGAGCGCTGAATCCACTCCCTCCTTGTCAATCATGAACAGTTCTCTCAGAGGTAATGCCCTGGCCAAAGATCATTCAGATTTAGAGAGCAACATAGTGCAGCATAACACAGAAAACAAAAGGACTTGACAGGGAAAGAATTTAGGGTAGAATATCCTGTGGTTGAAAATAACACATGATCAGCAGTCTGAAAGACAAAGGACATTGAATTTTTTTCGAACCGAGGCTTACTCCATTTCTATTGACAAAGTAACAGAAATACAGAAGTTTTAGATAGTTCAGAAACAGAGACACAGAAAAACCAGCTGGCCCTAAACCAAGCTAACCATGACTACCGAAGCCAGAGACACTACCGCAAAGGACATTGAAATCGATTTGATTTTATCAGAAAATAAGCAGGTATTTACGCCACACCCACCAAACTTCCTGCCTGCACCCATGCGGTGTCAGAATGCTCTTCGTAGAGGAATGAGAGGAAAAAAAAACAAAGCTGAATATATTTACTTAAATTCATCTATGCAGACTGCTCTCGATCTTAAAAAAAAAATCTGCAAAGTTATTTTGTCTCTCATGCAACTATAATGAGGATATAGAAAGCATCACATAACTAAGCTACAGAAAATTTGGTACAGTTATTGCATTAGACAGAAGTGCTGCCGAGGTAATAAAAAAATTAAGAACTGTGAGCTGCTCATTTAAACTCTTAACACGCTTAGCATGCTCATAGCATACTGCTGAAACTATGAAATTTACCAGTAAATGCCCATCTTAATGGGTTCCAACTGAAATAAATTTCTTCAGTGCCTGCAGCTAACGCACTCCACGGTGAACAATGACGTGGCAGCGGCACGTAGCCTGAGAGTACTGGGTACTGCGCTCTGCATAAAACCTGAGAACAAAGTCAGGGGCTAGGACCACAATTCAACCCAATTCGCAGCAGTAACGCGAGGAGGTGGAACAGGAATCAAGACCTCGTTGCTGGTATTGACGATGGCAGCATCTCTAGGTAAGCGCTAATGCGAGGAGGCCAGCACCGATGCCGACGCCGAGGCCCAGGCAGCCTGATGTCGACGCCGACCCTCACGCCGCGGTGGGAACATCCGATCATGACAGCTCACTGTACTCTTTTACATAGAGGTTGTCGCCGACTCGCCGTCCTCCGCGTCCGGGTCGCGCCTGTAGACTTGTAGTCCGGTTCCTGCACTCGCAGCAGTTCAGTTGTTTCAGTTCAGAGTGGCTGCTGAAAGAAACTTTTCTGAATTCAACGAAAGAGGAAAAGAAATGAACTCACACGGTTGCCTCGCCACGGCGCCCCGCCGCACGCATGCGCGCCGCCACCAGCCGCCCCGAGTGTTCTTCACTCTTGTCTCCTTCCTGAGCTCCTGGCCCTCTTTCTTGTCTCGCGGGCCCTGCACACTGCACGCGTGCTGGTGCGCCGCCGCCAGGACACGGTGTCGCGCTCGAGCACGGCCAACCCGTGGGGGTCATTTCACCGAGCACCTTGTGTGCGCCCCCAGGTCCCCAACCATCCCCTCTCCCTGCTAGCCCAGTAAACAAATTATCAGCATTATCAGCATGTAACTGCCTGTGTCTGGCTGACCGAGCCTGTAAGAGCATCTCACAGAGATATGCTAAAAATAGATGTCAAATTCTTTGATTTAGCCATTATGTAAAATAGAAAACCTCTCAGAAAGAAAGTGAACTGCAACAGCCTCTCTAAATAGCTCACCACATCATCTTTTTGAGGCTCCATGGTGCAGTAGTCCGCTGTGGGAACGTCACCGGGCCTTTGCTTCCTCCGTGACCGGCCACCTAGACACAACCATCACGGTGGTAGCTCGGCTCGTTGGCTAATTGCACCCAAGCTACAGCAACGGCCATGCTACGTATTTGACGCCCGTGCATCCGGCCTTGGCTAGCACTTGGAGAAGTCACCCAATCTATCAAAATCGAATGTAGCCGGTTAGAAAAGAGATTGGCGCCGTTCTGACTAGGAAGGATGGGGAACGAGTACGTACAACGCAGAGCAGAGCTCCTGCAGATGGCGGATGCGACAAGCTTGCGTAGTGCCACGGCGTGATTTTTTTAGAGCTCGAAGGGGCGGGGCAGCGTGATGAGGAACATGCGTGTGGAGTGCCGGAAAGGGCAGCCGGCGAGTCGGCGACTCGCGACGGGGAACGGCCAAGACAGCGCGGCAACTGGCCGCATGTGTGCGAAGCCACACGGGAAAGCGAGATAGCAAGCGGCGCTCGCTAGCTTTCTCCGGCCACCGAGATTCACGGAATAGACGGCTGGCTATTTTACAACTCCAGATACAATATCCGTTAGGAGTCCATTTTGTTCTACGGCTGGCTATTTTACAACTCCAGATACAATATCTGTTAGGAGTCTATTTTGTAGAACAAAACGTCTAAATCTGATTCCATACTAGGAATAGCAACTCCCTTGGAGTTGCTCTAACTGCCTGTATCTGGCTTGGCTTATCAGCCAGCCAACAATATTTTTCTCTCACATCAAACCAGCCAGCAGTACTTTCAGCCATGACTTATAAGCCAATCCAGCCGAAACGAACAGGCTGTATGTCCCGGCCCAGCTAGGAGGAAAGCCCAAGATCCAGCCAGTTTTAGCTCGTTAAGGGCTCACAGGCGAAACCAGCAGATGCATCAGATGACATCAGCCCTAGAAGCTAGTCAGCTTGGGACCCGTGACCACATTAGCCCTAGGAGCCCAATCAGCTGCCATGTCAGAAAATAGGACCACCGGTAAGAGCATGTTCAATAGGAGCCCTCAAGTAAGGAATCTTACTCTCTTTTTTGCGAAAAGTCAGGATTCCTACCTTTTGATTTGAGACATCTCCTACTCTAGTCTTGAGGATCTATCTTATTTGCATCGATTCTAGTAGAAGCCCACCTGTCGGTATCAAGATATGCGCCGACCAGCCTCTCGCTCCACCACAAGCAACACACAAGAGACTAGGAACTTGCATGGATGTATGTCATATTTTCTATCTATAAACAAAAGAAGTCATAGTTGCTAAACTGATCATCCAAATTAAATTTTGATTATATCATCATATTTCTTGCAATAAATCCTTCGAAGCAAGACCTCGTATGAAATAGATTTAGCTAAAATTTTGTTGACAGATATTTATCTTATGAAGATAGAATGTTTTTATTGAGCAGAGGCAATATTCTAGGTTCAGGAAACAATGTTTCGTCTGGATAGAAAAATTGTTCTTGATTTAGGAGAACATTATTCTAGATCTAGAAGAACAAATTATAGGTTCATGTGATTTGTATTGTAACAGTCATCAAAATAAAGAAACAACAAAAGCTATGAAATATATAGAAATAGATAAATAAATAACATAAAACAAATAGAAAAATAATAAAAGATAGAACAAAGCATAAGAGAAACAAAAATAAAAAAGTTATGTAATATCAAAAAGATTGCCATGACGTCACCTGGCTTGATGGGCCCACAACCAACCTTTTTCTAGTAATATCATCTGTGGTTTCCCAATCTAGTATGTCCTATTCCCTCAACCATTTAGTCAATCGAAGCTTGTGTTGTTTCATGACCCATTCCTCTATGCGGCCATTACTCTCCGCTCTAATGGTATCCAAGTGTTCATCAATATACGGTTGTATCAATTCAACACTTTGTAGGAAAATATAATGTGCTCGACTCACTTCTTTATAATCATTGTCGATGAAGAATTTTTTTTCCTTGCAACCCTTCCCATCAAGCCTTCCCTTGTGGCAAGAATCTCATAGGCCAATCCCTTTCTTATCTTTTAGGTACTCTTGACAGCACTCGACGACTTCTTCCGTATTGTAGCCCTCTATCATGGAGCCCTCTAGGTATGCTTGATTTAGTACATAGCGGTTAAGAACTGACATGAACCACTCGTAGGGCCATACTTCATGTTAGTAGGAAGGGCTTGGCGCCAGTATCTGATAAACCATATGAATCATGAGATGTGACATTCTATCGAAAAAACAAGAGGTAAGCACATCTCCAGTTGGTTTTGGGTCTCCACCGCAAATTCCCATAAGTCACGAAGCTCAGTTTTATCGATCGTCTTCTGCGAGATCTTGGTAAAGAAGTAACACATGCGGGTGATGGCCATTTTAAAAACTCTGGCTTTATTGCCAAGATTGCAATAGGTAGTAACATTGTCAGCATAACATGACAATCGTGAGCCTTCAAGTGTGTTATCGACAAGTCCTTCATTGACACTAGTAGTCTCTTCACGTTAGCTAAAAACCCGATGGGAACTTTTACCTCCCTCAATGAATTTCACACTGCCCTCCTCTCTTCTAGTGTAAGGTTGAAGCTACCGTGGAAAGCAGGTATTTACCGTTACCCTGAGGAACCACGTGAAGCTTTGGCATCTGATTTAGCTACACCATGTCTCTCCGTGATTTAATTTTAGATCATGCTTTGTTTTGCCCGGTATGTCCATCAAGAGCGCAATGAGGCTCTCAAACACATTCTTCTACATGTGTATATAATCAATGGCATGAGGGACCTCCAAGTCTGACCAATAAGGCTAATACTTAAAGAAGATGGACCACTTCTTGAAAGGTCCCTACTAATGAATACGAAGTCCTTCTTTCAGAATGCATTGAACATCAGCTCCCCGTACCTCCATAGGTTCTCCATTTCTTGCATCAAAGGCTCGAGGAACACATCTATATCAATGCCTAGTTACTTGGGCCCTTGGATGAGAATAGTGAGCAAATGATACTTTCACTTCTGACACAACCACGTGGGGATGTTGTACATGGTTAAGATCACTGGCCATGTGTTGTGGTCGCTCATCCTCTCATTGAAGGGATTCATTCTATTGGTACTCAAGCCAAACCATACATTCCTTGGGTCAGAGCTAAAGTCAGTGTGCTTTGCATCAAATTCTTGCCACTAGTACCATCAGCCAGGTTGAAAGCTCTAGTTTGGTTTTGGTGAATTGATGAAACCCTAAGTGCTAACCTAGTTTATCAAAGTGATCATGAGATAGGTAGCGCATTCCAAGTGGTAAAGCAAATGAAGATCATGACATGATGATGGTGATGCTATGGTGATGATTAAGTGCTTAGACTTGAAAAGAAGAAAGAGAAAAACAAAAGGCTCAAGGCAAAGGTATAAGTGGTAAGAGCCATTTCATTTCGGTGATCAAGACACTTAGCGAGTGTGATCACATTTAGGTTTAATAGCCGTACTATTAAGAGGTGTGAAACTCATATTGAAATACGGTTATCAAAGTGCCACTAGATGCTCTAACTCATTGCATATGCATTTAGGATCTAGTGGAGTGCTAACACCCTTAAAAATGTTTGTGAAAATATGCTAACACACATGCACAAAGGTGATACACATTGTGTTTAGCACTTGGGAGCAAGGGTTCGAAACTTCACCGGTGGAGTTTCACATAGTGCACCGGACGCTGGTCACATAGTGACCAGACTCTGACCCTACGTCCGGTCAGTAGCTACTGTGAGCGCGCGGTCTTGGTCTCGTGACCGGACGCTAGCGCGAAGAGTGATCGGACGCTCAGGGCCTGTGTCCGGCCAGTACTGATGTACGCTGATGTGGTAGCGTGAGGAACAACAGTGACGCGTGGCAGTTGGAGAATGACTGGACTCAGGTGCTGCGTCCGGTCGTACAGGAGTGGATGCGTCCGGTCGCAAAACAGAGGTTCGGGGAGCTCTCTGGAAATGACTGGACTCTGGTTTGTCTATGTCCGGTCACTTATAATCAGACGCGTCCGATCACGACTGGAACCTTACTGAAAGTGACCGGACGCTGGGGTCCTATGTCCGGTCCTACACTGTAGAGCATCCAGTCCCAACTTAAGTGTACTGTTGACTGTTGAGATCGGGCGATCAGCATTTGAAGTAGGAGACACGTGGCAAAAATCTAAGGACCGGACGTTGGGGTCATGTGTCCGGTCAATTCGACCGGCGCGTCCGGTCGTCCTGATTTTTCGGTGAACAGAGAGCCAACGGCTCTATTCGTGGGGGCTCTCTATTTAAGCCCCATGGCCGGCTCAAGCTTACTCTCTTGGCCATTTGCATTGACATAGCAACCTTGTGAGCTTAGCCAAAGCCCTCCCACTCATCTCCATCATTGATTCATCATCTTTGTGAGATTGGGAGTGAATCCAAGTGCATTGCTTGAGTGTTTGCATCTAGAGGCACTTGGTGTTCGTGTTTCGCTGTAGGATTCTCTTGTTACTCTTGGTGGTTGCCGCCACCTAGATGGCTTGGAGCAGCGAGGATCGTCGAGCGAAGGTTGGTGATTGTCTCCGGCTCCGATCGTGGTGATTGTGAGGGGTTCTTGACCTTTCCCCGGCAGAGAGCCAAAAGGTACTCTAGTAAATTGCTCGTGGCTTGTGTGATCCTCATCTTGTGTTGGTTGTGCAGCACCCTATTGAGGGTTTGGCGTGTGATGCCAATTAGTGCGTGAACCTCCAAGTAAGTATATCGCCACAACGAGGACTAGCTTGCCGGCAAACAAGTGAACCTTAGTAAAAATCATTGTGTCATCATTTAATTCTGAGGTGATTGGTCTTCATTGGTATTCATTCTTGTGATTGATTGGTTCATTCCTCGACTCGGCGGTATAACCATCTTGCTCTCTCTCTCTTTATATTACCGCAAACTAGTTGTCAAACTCTTTAGTGTAGCTAGTCGTGAGAGCTTGTTAGTTTGGTTAGTGTAGCTCTTTAGTTAGCCTTTGAGAGCACACTAACTTAGTGCAGTGACATAGCCATTGTGTGGATAGAGACTATATAAGTTAGAATTGTGGTATGTGGCTTGCATTTTTAGTAGGCTAGCGCAACACTCGCTTTGCCTCATATTTGTCTAACCGGTTTGCTAAGTGTTGTTGTAGAAATTTTTATAGGCTATTCACCCCCCCTCTCTAGCCATTAGGACCTTTCATAGGTGTCCAATCTTACCCTCCTCCACCTTGCGTTCATCATCCCACCATGTCATTAATGCAGCTTCCTTAGGATTTAGAAACATACGTCTCAAGCGATCAATGACTGGTAGGTACCATATTACCAAGGCAGGAATTCTCCTTTGCTTTACATCGTTGCCTAAATGAGTGCCCTCTTGGGGTTGAGAATCCTGTACCACCTTTTTCCTACCATTCTTCCTTTTTCCTTATGGAGGCTTCATCCCTGTTGTAAAGGTCATTGTTCTCATACCGACTGGCGCCACACATGGGGCATTTATCTAGTGACTTAAACATATCGCCATGGTAAAGGATACAATGGTTCCGGCATGCATGGATTTTTTTTGAACCCCTATTGTCAATGGACTCATAACCATCTTCGCTCGTATGTGTTGGCAGGAATTAAATTTGGCTATGGGAGCAACCATGACAAGAGTTGCAACAGACAGTCCAACCAAGTGTACTTAGCCTTCAGGATGAGCAACTCAAGTACAAAACGTAGCACTGTCCAGTGACAACCCTTTTCGATACCATACAGATTCTCCTTTGCTGCCTTCTTAACCCCTTTCTAAATTTTATAGACCTTTTGCTCTCTTGAGTATCACCTTTGGTCCAATGGACTGAAGCATTTCCTCTAAATAATCACCATCAGCTTCGTCCCCCTCACGTCCTCCACCATCATTATTGTCGCTAGCCTCATCCCCCAAATGCCCTTGACCATCACTCCCACCAGATTAATCCTCAGCAGGCCAACCACCACCACCAACACCAAAACCGTCATGGCCACAAGTAAATAGTACTCCTCCATCAAGCCCATATGTAAATGCATCAAGATCTTTTGTTGTAGTTCCTACATCTCGTATCTCAATGCTAACTGGTGTTTCAATTCACCATGATGGATCCAAACTGTATAGTCTGTTACAAAACCTCGCACGATCAAGTGTGATCTAATTCTAGTCACCTCATTCCATGTTATACCATTCTTGCAATCGCTACACAAACAAAGAATTTCGATTCTGTTCTTTGTCGCCATTGAATGCTTCTCTGTGGCTTTAAGAAATAGATCCACTTCTTGTCGGAAATCTGTCTTCCACCTTACAGAACCATATACCCATGACTTCATGTGCTCCATTTCCTACAATGATCAACAAAGCAAAAACAAAAAGACAAAGTTATGTATAAGAATAATTAATACACCAAAAGACTATAATAATTAGCATGTAACAATATATTATGGAAGGCCATTCTTATTTGAAATTATAGATAATATATAATTTTCAACTTTTTTCATCGTGTTCCTCATGTAAGATATATATTAATACAACCTAGTTAACAAACTAATATAATGTACCACTAAACTACTATTTTTTTACTTTTGTTAATTGAAATAAACGATTTCAAATTAAGAAATGAATTAGCACCGGTTAATATTTCGCCCGTTATTGTTCATGAAAAATTAATCCTATATACTAAATAAAATAATATGAATGTTAACAATATAAAAACTAATCCCAAACCCTAGTCCTAGATCTAGATCTAGATGCAACCATCTCTCCCTAAAAACTATTAAATAGACCACTAAAATGAAGACATGGCCGCTAAATGACGGTAGAATCTTGTTACCCTACTAAATTCACCCTATCACCATCAAAGATTTGATATACATGCACCCATAAATTTCTGAACCACCATGGAAGAGAGACAATGAGAACCATATATAATTACACTAATCTACCACTAAAACTTCAAAATGGGGCTTGGATTAGCATCTACTTACCATTTTAAGCCTCCTCCACCATAGAAATCAAGATGAAAGTCTTTCCCCTTGGATTTTTGTTTTTTGAGGAGGTAGCCCGAGGCTCCGCCTTCCTCCTTCTTGGTGTACAGTAAAAAACCAAGGAGAAAGAAGGAGACTGCTACTTATGCACGGGACGATTTGTATAGAGCCGCATCTGAAGATATCTAGAGGCGGCTCCAACTGTACTGTTGTCTCTAGCCGCCTCTAAAATTCTCCTATTTTTAGAGATGGCTACAGCAGCCGCATCTGAAGATTATTTTATAGAGACGACCGGGGTTGGAGCCACCTCTGTAAATCATCTTCAGAGCCTGCTTGTTTGACAGGGCACTATAGAGGCACCTCAATCAGGAGTTGCCTCTATCTACTACCACCTAAAAATAGGGAACGCTTTCGTCCAACTAAATCTGGTGCGTGCACCGTACCCCGCTCGCCGTGTGTCTCGCGCGTACACCGTTGAAGGAAAACGTGACCTGTCTACGTTAAACTGCGTGTCCTACGTGGCTCTCTTGGGCAGTTGGGCCACTACAGCCCAGTCCGAGTCCCGTCAACTTCCCAAGACAAAAAAATACGATGGACTGGTGTGAAGTTACGTGCGATCTACTCGTGCGTCTGGAGGCCACGTAATTCAGGATTAAATTATTCTCAAAAAAATATTCGGGGTTAAATTTGCTTCTCCAATTTTTTTTGACTCCCTCTTGTCAATCATCAGCTAGGTTATATTCAGAGTTCGACGTCACGCAAAACCAGCTTAACCTAGCAAACTATATAAATATAATATAATAATAACTCACAATGTTCGGTATGTTCTAGGTGTAGAGAATATTTTCTAAAAAAATCAAATCAGCTTAAATTTATAAAATGCATAATAATAAATCACAATAAAATCACACAAGTATTCAATTAAAAAAGTGAAACCAATTTTCTTAGATTATATATCTCTACACATAAAAAGCGGCAAAGGAAATCGTCTGCACCACCAAATAAAAGAGGCAAAGGGAATCGTCTCTGCCTCGTCCCGCCCCGTCGACACAGCCACGGATGCACCACCACCCGCTCGCCCCAAGCTCATGGATGCACGACCACCCGTCGACATAACCGTGGATGCATCGCCACCCACCGTTGATCTGTGAAAGATATCAATGGGGACAGACGTCGGACAAGGGGTCATCGATGTGGATGGGTAAGGGCATCGAGCAGCCGCCGCAACTGGTGACGTAGAAGAGTCAACGACGTCGATGGGGAAAGGGCATTGAGCACCCACAGTCGATGGATGGCCACATGCGTCGTCATATCATATACATAGACAAAGTTTTGTTACCTGTGCAACGCACGAGCATATATTCAGTATAGAAAAAGAGCTCATGTCTCTAAAAATCATTTTTAGTAGTGGTAAAGAGAGAATTGGCTGTCTTTTTTGTGGCGTGGCTGCTGCTGGCTACAAGTTTTCACAACTAGAATAAAGTGATAAACTTAACCTAGGCGGTCATTTTTTATTTTTCCAGGCGGTCAAGCCGTCCGCCTCCGACAAAAGGCATGTGTTAATGGCTATTTTCGGAGGCGGTCCAAATGCCCGCATGTGAAAATCGATTAAAAAACAAAAAAAAGAAAGAAAAAGCCTGCAGCCCAAACCAGGCCTACATCTGGGCCTCGTGCCGCTACCCTTGCACGCTCCCCGCCCCTCGATTCGCTGCCGAGGAAGCCGGATCCAGCCTCGCTCCACGCGCGCGCCGCTGCCGGATCCGCGCTGCTCGGGGAGGAAGAAGAGGGAGCTGTTGCCGGATCTGGCCTCCCCGTCGTTGGATCCGGCCTTCCCATGTGCCGCCATCGCCGGATCCAGCCTCCCTGCACGCACCGTTACCAGATCCGCGCCGCTCAGGGAGGGAGATCAAAGAGTGAGAAGAGGGAGCCACCGCCGGATCCTGCCTCCCCGCTCGCGCTGCGGCTGGATCCGGCCTTCCCACGCGCCGCCGTCGCCGATTCGACCTCCCAACGCGTGCCGTCGCCGGATCCACGCCGCGCAGGGAGGAAGAAGAGGGAGCCATTGTCGGATCTGGCCTCCCGGCCCATGCCGCCGTCGGAGACCCGCGCCCCGCGCCGCCGTCAAAGAACCGCGTCTGAGCGCTACCGGGCGGCACACGAGTGCCACTGGGGAGGGGGGGGCGCGAGCGCCACTGACGAGGGAAGGAGGAGAGCTGGTGGGCGCTTGTGGATGAGGGAAACAGAGAGAAAGGAGAGCTGGTGTGTTAGGGTTTCGTTTCTCATTATATATTCGAGACTGGTGATGGGCTAACTTGCGTCTGGAGATGATTAGCAGGCTAGGCCTGATTTGCTGATGCGGGTATTTTAAAGGTCCGCCTCCGAAAATAGATTTACGGAGACGAGTCTTTTAAGGCGTCCGTCTCCGTAAATAGACTATTTTTGAAGGCGATTGTCTTAAGGCGTCCGTCTCCGTAAATCCATTTTTGGAGGTAGGGTATTTTCTAACAGCCTTTATAAATAAAACGACCGACTCCGTAAATGCATTTTGTGTGACGGTTAATTGTGACTACCTTCGTAAATAAAAACGTCCGTCTCTAAAAATCCTGAGGCATTTTGTGAGACAGTTGGATTCTGTGACCGCCTACGTTAATGTTTGAGCAGTGTGTTGCAAAATTATTTTTGTAGTAGTGTTTTTTCTTTCTAGGGATGTATACTTGTAGCTACTGAGGACTTGCCTCCGGCTGCAGCAGTAGTGCTGCAACAAGCGCAGCCGCTTAGGCTGAGAACAGAGTAGCTCATGAATTACCTTTTCTCTATGGGCTTGTTCGCTGGTTGAGGTTGGTGCTGCTTTAGGCTGGCCGGTGCTGGTTTTTTGTGAGAGAAAAACACTGTTGGCTGGCTGGTTTAGGCTGGTTGAAACCAACAAGCGAACAGGCTGTATATAGGAGAGGAACATTAGTCGTACTGCTGTTTGGTTAGGCCAAGCGCCTGTGTGCGTTCTTGACCTCATCAATCATCAACAACAACGGCTGTAACGATTCTTTTTTGTAGCTAATGAATCTCTCTTTTACTAAAAAAAAATTCTCTTTATTTCATGACAGAAGCTGTATGGGTGCTTCAAATGTCCAAGGTTGCTAATCAGTGCAGTCGCCTGGACCCCCGTAGTAGAACATGTTGTCCAAAAATGTGCTAGCTTGGTAGCATTTCTTGTTGTTTGCATCAACATAAACAGACCCAACTGGCAGTATATATCCCTGGCCATTAGAATCGACAAGTTGAACATTCTGAAAACTTGCTGAGTCTTTTTCCAGGCCATTGCCCATTGCCCATTGGGGGACTTGCATATCCTTTGTAACACTTAGTGTAACCACCCCAGGTTATGTCTCCGGCATGATCCTCCAAGCTGTTAAATATACTTTCCGGCCAGAACCCAACGGGCTTCAGGTTGCTTATGTCATACCCAAAGTGTAGCCACCAATCTCCATCGTCTTTATTCTGCAATACAATTTTTTTTTAAAAAAAACTGGATCGGCGAGGGTATGACCACCCTAGGCATTGCATTAAGAAGAAGACATTCTCACACATGTCTAGAAAACTCACAAACCCCTACCCCATCCTTACACAGTGGCACCGTCGCCCTGTGAGACCGGGCCGGTCCTTAGACCTGTGCTTTGGTGTGGGACTGACGAGGAATTTTTTTTAACCCCAGTCTGAAATTCGCTCCCACGGGGAGTCGAACCCAGAACCTGAAGAGTGTCGCCGAGACACTCTAACCAGTTGGAGTAGAAGCCCTTTGGCGCAATACAATTTTACATGGATATATATCACGCAATGAGAGATAACAAATATCACTAATACCAACAAAACCGAATATTGATATGATTCACCACTCATCGATTGTTCTGTGATTTGATCCTCTCAACTCATAACATATACCAAGATGACAAATGGAAATATAAAGAATGTGTTATTAATTCCTTACAGATTGGGCTTGTCAAATCAAAATATTGTCATATGAGGGAAGTCGATCTATTGCAAGTTTATAATATAATAATGAGTTATTCAACTTCTCCTTGCCAATAATCCGCGCCCAATCAATAGTGCTTAAATAAACTAGATTTTATAATATTCAACTTCTCCCACCAGAACAAACGTGCTTAGATGATTTTATCAATCCGCGCCCAATCAATAGTGCTCATGCTCACCTAAATGTTTAAAGAGTCCAGGATACTCAGTAGTTAGCTAATTAGGTGGACTAAACAGCCATGTAATTGCCCTAAACGACTAGAGAAGTGAACACGAATGGCCACCGTGTAGCGTCTACATGCCATTTAATCTAATCTAAATTAATGGCTGTTAGTTTAGGCAAACGCTAATCCCACCACACCTTAGGGTGTCTCTAAGGGCATGTCCCCAACAACTGTCGACTTCGCTAGCTGACTCGGATTCTCATATGATGTGTAGGTGAGAGAAAACCGAAAACCGGATCCTGTTCGCTTATTCTGAAATTTAGCTTATGCTGATACTTATGCTAAAATATTGTTACAGAAAAACACTGTTCCATAGTTGAAAAGTAGCTCAAGCGAATAGGGCCCAACCTCGCTAGTGACTTTCTCGTCGCTCAGCTCGCTCAAAAACGAGGTGAAGCCGAGCATGCAATGGTGGCAAAGAGGAATCGGAATATTTACATATTTTCCATCATTATGATGTGAGTGGTATAAAAAATACCATGTCAGTGACTCATGTGTCAGTGACGCAGTGTAAGATGTCATCCGTAATAGTGGTAAATATGTAAATGCACCAGAGGAATCTTGCCTCTGTGATGGACTGAGATGGAGAGATGAATATAACTAAAAGTTACGTGCGGGGCCCATGGCTCTTTTAATCGCTGGTTGCTGACGATTACTGTTGGAGACACCCTAATAGTATGAGCTACCACTAACTCTAAGCTGAAAAATATGGAGAGAGAGACTATAGCATCATGCTGTGAGAGAGGGATACATCGTGAAATGTGCTGAGACTATCTCTTAAGTCTATGCTAGTATCTTTATTTTTACACTATTTAGTGATTGAAAAATTGATTCAACTAGCTCCAGACCATTGAAGGCGCCCTTATTAGCTACTCTATCACTCTATAAATTTGGAACTGCAAGCACTAGTGGCATATTCGGAAAGCTGATGCAAAAAAAATGACATTGAACTGGTGCACGTATCATTTATATGGTAACAAGTTTAGCTTATGAACTTTATCAAGCGGTGTTATTATTAGACAATTTTCTCTTTGAGAATAGCAGGCGTGGCGGTCCAGTATAATCTTTACTCCCTATCTCTTGATGCCATGAAGCAATAAGATATTTTTGCATATATATATGATGACATTATGTACATTATACCTTAAATATCTTGAATGGTTTTTTAGGTTGACCATTTGCTGGTTCTAAGGTATCTCCTGGTGTAGTAGGAGCATCCTTCACAGGTACAAAACCATTACAGTCCAGATTAAAGCATCCAGTTGACTCGTGTCCATCAGCCTGCAAATAAAAACAAAATTGCTTATGGGTGTGGCACAATAAGGATATTTGAGTAAAGAAGAACTTATAGATTTTTATTTCATACCGTCCAGTATAAAAAAACGTGTCTTGATGTCACCAAAGCGGGATGGGTTAACCTATGGATAACAAGGAATTTGTGAACTATATATATCTACTAAATCCGTCCCAAATTATAAGATGTTTTGACTTTTCTAAATACAATGTTTTTATTATGTATCTAGACTAGTATATATCTATGTGCATAGTAAATACCACGTATCTAGAAAAGCCAAAACGTCTTATAACTTGGAACGAAGTATATATATGGTAATATAGCATACTATCGATGACTTACCATACAACCCGCTTGCATATCATTGTAGTCACTATTGCCGGGCTTGTCATTTGATACCCACATTAATGCAGCAGTAAATCCCATTTCGCTTATAGTGGGGAAATTATAAACATCTAGAGTTGCCATGCCGCCTGTGTATCCACCGGTTGGGGGGCTGTTCGCATCATAGGCTGCGTACTGTGAAAAAAATAGCACACTTTTCGTAATCATACGTAATTTTATAATTGTTGGAAAAACATGAGCTATCTATTGGACGAGATTGGACGACGAAAAAATAAGAAGTACCAATATAAAAGTACCTAAAGTTACTAAGTAGGTGAAGATAGTACCAAAATTACGTGGGGCAAGTACTAAAATATGTGAGGCCCAATTTATTTTTTTACTTTATTATTTTTTCAGTTATGGATAAATTGGTAATTTTAGCATCTTCCTTGAAGGGCAAAGATGGAATTTCCCATCTCATCCCTGTCTAAAGTCTAAACCTGTCGCTCCCATCTCAGTCAAGTTCTTTCTCGCCTTGAACTAAAAAAAATGTTCTTTCTCCCTTTGAACTCAAAAAAGGTTCTTTCTCCCCTTTGTTAAAGCTGCTAGCCGGTCGTAAGCGGCCACGTCGACGGCCGCCGGTGCCCCACCGTCGTGGCGACCTCGCACGCGAAGAGCTGCTAGCACCGGTCGCGTACCGGCCTCGGTGCAGTCTCCTCTCGCGCTGAGATCTCCTCAGCAGAGAAGGGGAACACGGGCGGCATGGTCCACCACCAGTTGCGCCGCCACACTCCTGCGACCGTCGTCGCCGACGAAGATCGGATAGCACCGGGCAAGTCTACTGACCTAGGCACGCTGCGCGGTGCATTCTCCTTTCCGTGCTCAAGGCCGCCTTGCGCCGCCCGCCCCCTCAGCTAGTTTCCTCCTCATGTTTGTTAGCTCACAGGATCACCGGCTCAGGTGAATGAACCACTCACCGGCCTTGCCGAGCACCCACTAGCTAAGCCGACCACAAACAAGCGTTGTCCATCTCCACATACTATGGCTAGAGGTTGAAGAAGAGGGAGAACAGAGCATACACGCACAGTACAAGACACCAGCGTTGGCCAAAGCCCTGTATGGGAGATGGCAAATCTGAACTCTATTTACTGAGTTGCCGTAGTAGTCTATTTATACATCTCTATCCATCTAGTCCTAGTACAGCGCACATGCTGCAACAGTAACTAGATAACACAGCAGGACTGACTTCTGCGCCTGTCCCTGCATGTGGCTACAGTGCGGCAGGTGAGCCGTTCGGCGCCTGCCTCTGACAGCGGCTACAGTATCACAGCAGGGGGCCTTTTAGGCGCCGCCTTCCCTTGCTATGTGTTCACATAAGGAAGCAGTAGATTATTATAACAATCTTCCCCTGATCCTACTGCTATCCCTTGTACCCCCTCCATGCCAATTATCTTCTTCAGCTCTGTGAGTCGAAGACGTCCGAGCGGCTTGGTGAGGACGTCCAAGAGTTGCCGACCAGTTTCGACGAACTCGATGATGATCTGCCCTCCATCGACATAGTCCCTGAGGAAGTGGAACTTTACGTCGATGTGTTTACTCCGGTCGTGCAGAACCGGATTCTTCATGAGGGCGATGGTGGGCTGGTTGTCCACCATCAGTGCTGGTGGGTGAGCTTCCACACCGGTCAGCTCGCCCAGCAGCCGGCGCAGCCACACAACTTGGCACGCCGCTGTGGCCGCCGCTACATACTCTGCCTTGCACGTAGATAGCACCACCACCTTCTGTTTCAGCGACAGCCATGAAATTAGGGCCGACCCGAGGAAGATGAGCACGCTAGAGGTGCTTCGTCGTTCGTCGATGTCCCCCGCCATATCTGCATTGCTGAACAAAGTAAGCTGTAGCCTACTCCCACCAGTCTTGGGAAAGATGATCCCCTGATCCACCGTCCCCTTGACGTAGCGCAGTAGCCGCTTCACTGCAGCCCAGTGATCCTCTCTAGGATCCTCCGTGAAGCGACTGACGTAGCCCACGACGAACGCAATGTCCGACCTCGTGTGGACTAGGTAGCGCAGACCGCCGACGATGCTCTGGTGGAGTGTTACATCCACCTTCGCCGCAGTGTTGGCCTTCGTCAGCTTTAGCCGCTCCTGCATCGGAGTCACGCATGGCTTGCACTCTGTCATGCCGCCCCTCCCTAACAGCTTGGAGGCATACGCGCTCTGACTGAGCGTGAGTTCCTCCTTCCCCTGTCTCACCTCGATGCTGAGGTAGTAGGAGAGTGCGTCAAGATCGTTCATTCAAAAAAGAGCCACCATCTCGCGCTTGAAGCCATTGATGTCCTCCGTGCACGCGCCGGTGATGATTAAGTCATCCACATACACGCCAACGACGAGCTCCTCCTTCCCCCGTCGCCACGTGTAGAGCGCATGCTCGGTTGCGCACCGCTGAAACCGAAGCTCGCCCATCGTGGTGTTAAGCTTGGCGTTCCATGCTCGTGGGGCCTGTCGCAGCCCGTAGAGCGCCTTGCGCAGTCAGAGCACCCTGTGCTCCTCTCCCTTGACGGTGAAACCTGGAGGTTGGCTGACGAAGACCGTCTCCGCCAGCTCACCATTGAGGAAGGCCAATTTAATGTCCAAGTGATGGACATGCCAGTCCTTTGCTGCTGCTAAGGCTAGTAGCAAATGGACTGACTCCATGCACGCTACTGGCGCAAAGACTTCCTCAAAGTCTATGCCCTCGCGCTGAACAAAGCCTCGGGTGACGAGGCGCGCCTTGTGCTTGACAATGGCACCGAGCTCATCCCGCTTCACCTTATACACCCACTTCAGGCTGATCGGACGGCATCCTAGTGGTGGATCGATGAGCTGCCATGTCTCGTTTTCCTCGATTGCCTTCATCTCCTCCAGCATCACCCGTCGCCAGTTTTCGTCTCGCTTGGCCAGCGCGAACGTGGGTGGTTCCTCTGCACTAACGAGCAGCAGCTCTATGTCATTGAGCAGCCGACCAGCCAATCCTGAGGGTCCTATGCCGCAGATGATGTCGTCCAGCCTACGGAACCTCACCTCCTCACCTTCGTGGAAGGTATCCACAAACTCAGTGATGTCACTTGGAGGTGAGGCGAACTCGATCGGCGTCGATGGAGTTCTCTGTTCCACCAGAGTGCTCGGCACAGCACCTGGAGTGCTCGACACCCTGGTTGCAGTGCTCGGCACTACTTCTAAATAGCTCGTCACTACTCCTGCAGTGCTCGGCACCACTATAGGAGCATTTAGCCTCAGTCTTGGAGTGGTTGGTACCACTGCAAGACCTCTTGGCTTCACCACAGGAGTGCTCGGCACCCGACCTAGAGTGGTCGCCACCACTACAGAACCTGCTAGCACCACTCCTGGCGTGCTTGGCATCCCTCTAGGAGTGCTCAGCACTCCTCCTGGAGTGCTCGGCATCCCTCCCGAAGTGCTCGGCACTGCCCCAGGAGTGCTCGGCTCTACCGCTGGAGTGCTCGGCGCTCCTCCCAGAGTGCTCGGCACCTCTTCCCCAGCGTCTCCACCACTATGGATGACCAGGTGCTCGACGACAAAGGTGCTGGTGAAGCCGCCAGCTTCCCCCGTGCTCAGACTGGTCTAGTCCCAAACCGCCTTCTCGTCGAACATGACGTCGCGCGTGAGACAAGAACCTTGTCTCTGTGTGGGTCATAGAGCCAGTACGCCTTGGTACCCTCCGTGTAGCCTAGGAACACCATAGGTGTGCTCCTATCCTCCAGCTTGGTGAGGATCGGCTTCGTCTTCCTAACGTGACCGATGCAGCCAAATGTCCGGAGGAAGGACACGCTCGGCTTGCGCCCATACCAAGCTTCGAACGGCGTCTTGCCCGTCAGGGCCTTGGTCGAAGCGTGGTTGAGGATGAACACCACCGTGGTCACCGCCTCCCCCCAGAACCTTGCCGGCATGCCTTTGGCCTTCATCATGGATCGGGCCATGCCGACCACCGTCTGGTTCCATCGCTCCACCACACCATTCTGTTGTGGTGAGTATGGCACGGTGTGGTGTTGCACCACACCCTAATCCACGCAGTACGCCGCAAACTCCACCGAAGTAAATTCGCCGCCGCGATTAGTCCTCAGCACACGGAGCTTCTTGCCGCTCTCGGCCTCCGCGCGCATCTTGAACTTCTTGATCGCCGCTGCCGCTTCGTCCTTGCTCGTCAGGAGTTGCAGCCACATGTAGCGACTGTAATCATCCACAAGCAGGAGGAAGTATCGCCGACCACC
This sequence comes from Miscanthus lutarioriparius, assembly GCA_904845875.1. Taxonomy (NCBI): domain Eukaryota; kingdom Viridiplantae; phylum Streptophyta; class Magnoliopsida; order Poales; family Poaceae; genus Miscanthus; species Miscanthus lutarioriparius. The sequence goes on from CAJGYO010000019.1 coordinate 13,136,217, forward strand.
GTTTGTAGCTGGCGTTATCGACCCACAGAGGAAGCTGTGGATGAGCTCTAGAGCGTCCTTAGCGTGATACTTGGCCGCCTTTGGGAATGGTAGCCTCCTCTGCTTCCTGGCCAGGCAGCTGTCACATAGCTTGCCTTCATGCTTGATGTGGGGTAGCCCTCGGACCATCTTCTCCAGCCAACCAAGCGCGTTGAAGCTGAGATGTCCGAACCGGGCATGCCACATCCACGGTTCCTCGGTGTGCCTTGCCACCAGGCATACCGGCTGCTCTACCTTCAAGTCAACTAGGTACAACCAGTTCAGGGACCTCTTCACCTTGGCGAGAAGTCACTGCTCCCGGTCCCTGATCCTAAGGACTCCATCCTTGATCAGTACCTCGTACCGCGCTCATCCAACTGACCAATGCTGATGATGCTGGAATGCAGCTGCGGGATGTAATATACATCCATTAGCGCGCGGTGCTCCCCGTTCTGGCACCTGAAGATGATGGTGCCACGCTCTTGGATTGCCACCCGTGAGTCGTCACCAAACTTCACCGTACCGGTAACATCGTCATCAAGCTCGAAGAAGGATGCCTTGGAGCCCATCATGTGGTTGCTGGCACCAGAGTCTAGATACCACCGTTGCTCCTAGTTGGCACCCACACATCCGAGGTGGACTTGGGCGCGTGGTTCGTTGAGGTTGACAGTCTTTAGGGCCTTCCCAGGTCCTTCCACCGTCGTCGCCTCTTCCTTCTCCTTAGCCTTGATGTCATGCAGTGCATAGAACGTTGCCATTAGGATAGTGGCCTCATCATTATCATGAGCTTGCGCCAGATGAGCCTCAGCCTTCTTCTCCTGCTTGCGATTTGGGCACTCCCGTGCCCAATGGCCCAACTTCCCACAGTGTCGACAAGCGTTGGGGTTGACCTGCTTCTTCTTCAACGAAGAAGCCTTGCCGCGTCTCTTGCCATCGCCACCGCGGCTGGAGGAGGCTGCCTTCCTAGAGTTCCTCTAAGCAGCCCACTCCATCTCTATCAGCAGCAGTTTGCTGCTGTCCTTCGTTGCTGTCGCCTGCTCTAGGCTCTCATCCACCGCCCGTAGATGACTTGTTACATCCTCAATGGTGAGGGTGGACAAGTCCAGCATCTTCTCTATGGAGAGAGCGATCTGGATGTACTTTGTCGGCATGGAGTGGAGGTACTTGGAGACCGCCTTCTCTTCGTCGATGGTGACGCCATGGCTCTTCAGCTTGCTGATAAGCATCTGTAGGTGGAGGGAGAAGTCCTCCACCATTTCACCATCCTTAAACTTGAGGTTGGCATACTCCTGCTTCAGAAGCTGGGCCGTCGCCTTCTTTGCGCGGTCAGAACCGACGCGCATCACCGCAATAGCCTCCCACGCCTCCTTAGCCGAGCTCTTTGCCCCCAATGGCTCCCTGTACTCTGTTGGTACAGCAGCGAGGATAGCCTCCAACACTAACATGTCATCTTCCTCATTGTCGGTGCCCTTGTCAATAGCATTCTAGAGCCGTCGGGCTCTCAGCTTGACCTTCATGGTCACTGACCACTCTCCATAGTTGGTGCGAGTCAGCGTCGGCCAACTGGTGACGCTGACCTCCCGCACAGTGCGAACAACGACCTCCAATCGTGGCTGGGCAGCCACATTAGTGCTACTGCTGTCGCCCATCTCTGAACCGCCCATCATCGCCAATGGTTAGTCTGGCGATGGCGCTTCTATGGCTCTGATACCACTTGTTAGCCCACAGGATCACCAGCTCAGGTGAGTTGACCACTCTCCAGTCTTGCCGAGCACCCGCTAGTGTTGCCGAGCACCCACTAGCTAAGCCGACCACAAACAAGCGTTGTCCGTCCCCATACACTATGGCTAGAGGTTGAAGAAGAGGGAGAACAGAGCATACACACACAGTACAAGACATCAGCGTTGGCTGAAGCGCTGTATGGGAGATGGTAAATCTGAACTCTCTTTACTGAGTTGTCATGGTAGTATATTTATACAACTCTATCCATCTAGTCCTAGTACAACGTACATGCTACAACAGTAACTAGATAACACAACAAGACTGACTTCTGTGCCTATCCCTGCTTGTGGCTACAGTGCAGCAGGTGAGCGATTCGGCGCCTACCTCTAACAGCGGCTACAGTACCATAGCAGGGAGCCTTTTCAGCGCCGCCTTCCCTTACTGTGTGTTCACACAAGGAAGCAGTAGATTATTCTAACACAAACCCCCCCTGATCCCCGCTGCTCCCCGCTGAGAGCACGCACAGACGCACGCGCTGGCAGCCGTGTTGTGGCGCAGGAGCGCAACAGGCACCATAGTACAAAGGCATCTTGTCCGTTGATCTGGTGACGACAGATGTTGTTAGGTCGGCCTCCACCATGGACCCAACCCTCCCCCCGGCATGCTTCTTAGGCTTGTTTTGTAATATACTGATTCGTCAAGGTATGGAATAGCCTGTCTAAATCCTTGGATTTGAACACTGCTTTCATGCGAACTAGCTAAGGTCTATTTTATTGTGCTTGTGAACAATTAGTGAACATTGCATCCCGGTTACAGCCGCCGTCTCAGGGGATTAATAAAGATGCTGAAGACTGGTCTTTCACAACCTAGGAGTGGGCACTCAAAGTTATAAAAACAATGACAATGTCTAAAATTTCACTATATATGCACGACATGTGGCACATGTCTATACACCCATGAGGCACTTAATTCCTTCAATTTGTTCTAGCTTCACCACTACACCACATGGATATAGGTTGAGAATTACTCCAAACTTCTAGCTATTGTCTTTCATCCTCTAAAACATTGGTTAGGGAGTTTATTTAGTTTCCTAGTGCTTAAACAGTTGCTCTTATCCTTTTTCTTTGGTCTTTGAGTGCTAGTATCTAATAGTGGAGGGCGTAGTTTAATTTCGTCGAGCCGAGCACACAAAACCGGTGATGTAACCTTGTTTCCCTAGTAAATGCCTATAAAACTGATGTTTTCAAGAGAAGTGTTGGCCCGATTGGATCTCATATTCAGATCTGGAACTACTAGAGGGCAGCTTGGCCCTTAGCCGCTTGGATTGAATGGAAAATGCAATGGCCTACTTATACAATGACACTCCCTTGCCCTTTATAGGCAAAGGGGACTCCCACTTGCTATAGCATATTCCAACCACTAAAGTGGATGCTGAGCATATTCCTAACACTAGGCTTGAAAGCCAAGGAAAGTAAAAAGTGCAAGAAAAGTAAGATACAAGTGCTTTAACACTAGGCTTATCTATCAATCTCCCCCTAAGCCTTGTGTCGAGCACTGGAGGTGATCTGCTGTAGCCCAATCCTCTCCCTCATCTCCTAGAACTTGGACTTCCCCTACAACTTGGTGAGAATGTCAGCCAGCTGAGCAGTAGTGGCAATATGGCTAGCCTTGATGCTTCCGTCCTCCAAGCAATCTCTGACGAAGTGGTACTTGATGCGGATGTGCTTGCTTCTTTCACGGAAGATAGGGTTCTTGGCCAAAGCTAGAGCAGACTTGTTGTCCACCTTTAGCTCAACCACATCCACCTTCCTACCAAGGAGCTCTGCTAGTATCCTTGATAGCCACAGCGCCTGTGTTGCGGCAGTGGTGATGGTGATGTACTCTGCTTCACAGCTTGAGAGGGCACCACCTTCTGTTTGAGGGACTGCCAGCTGACCAAGCAATCACCAAGGAAGAACATCGTCTCGGTTGTGCTCTTGCTGGTATCCACATCGCCAGCGAGGTCACTGTCGTAATAGCCGATGAACCACACCATGTCGGGGGCCCTTCCGTAGTGAAGACCGTAGTCGAGGGTGCCCACCATGTAGCGTAGGATTCGCTTGATGGCCTGCAGATGCTCCATCGTCGGTCGCTCCATGAACCGGCTCATGTACCTAACGGCGAATGCGATGTCCAGCTAGGTATGGACCAGGTAGTGCAAGCTCCCGATCAGCCACCGGTGTCCATCGGGGTGTGGGCTGGATTGTAGCCTATCATGCCACCAAGCTCGAGGATGCGCTTGGCGTAGTGGGTTTAGCGGAGGGCAATCACGGTGGCATCCTGGCGTACTTCGACGTCGAGGTAGAAGCAGAGGAGGCCGAGGTCGCTCATGTCGAACGCCTTCTTCATCTACGCCTTGAACACCTCCACCTTTCACTCTTCAGTGCCGGTGTTGATGAGGTCATCGATGTAGACACCGACTAGTAGAACATTGCGTCTGCTGCACTACTGGTACACCACCACCTCATGCGCGCTCTGCTTGAAGCCCATCTTCTTGAGTGCGGTGTCGAGCTTTGCGTTCTAGGCACGCAGTGCCTGACGCAGGCCATAGAGTGCCTTGCGTAGGCGGTACACCTTCCTCTCTTCTTCGGCGATGGCGTAGCTAGGTGGCTAGCGCACGTGCACGTAGACCTCTTCCTTGAGATTGCCATTGACGAAGATGGACTTCACGTCCATGTGGTGGACTTGCCACCCCTCTTGAGCCACCAGCATGAGGAGGACACGGACTGACTCCATGTGTGCCATGGGGGTGAAGGCGTCATCGTAGTCGATCCCCCTCCTACTGAACGAAGCCACTAGCCACCAGGCGTGCCTTGTGCTTAATCATCATGCCTAGCTCGTCCTTCTTGAGCTTGAACACCCACTTTAGGGTGATAGGGTGGTGGCCGTCAGGCAGTGGCACCAGCTCCCAGGCACGGTTCTTCTCAATAGACTTGAGCTCCTGCTCCATTGCTGCCCACCATGCTGGATCACCCTATGCCTCAGCGTAAGTGGTCGACTCATCGACGTGTGTCAGATAAAGCTAGGCAAAGAGCCTCTTGGGCTGGTCCAGTAAAGACTGGTCGCTAAGGATGCTTGCCATGGTGCGGTATCGCAGAGGCCCATTATCGTAGTAGGTGTCCAGACGATCTTCATCGTCTTCCGGCAGTGTGACATACTCGACCTCCGGCTGCCTTGCGTGCGCTGGTGTCATAGCGGGCGAGGTAGAAGATGCTGAGGAGGCCAACTAGTATGCTGGAGAGATTGGCTATGATATTGTAGAGGTCAGAGAGGTCAGCTGCGGTGCTAGAGAGGTCGAAGCTGCTACCGATGGATAGCCGACCACCGCCGATGGGCTGCTAAGCTTCGATAGATTTGGTGATGGCAAACGAGGCGGAGATGGTGAAGAGGTCGGCGCTGGTGATGAAAACCCATATGTCGATGAAGATGCACCTTGTGCTTCCTCAGCACCTCCAGTCCACGCATACTCGATGGTGAAGTCACGAAGCATGGTCGCTGACCCATCATGCACCGCCTTGTCCCATGCCCAGCCGTGTCCTTCATCGAACACGACATCGCGCGCCACGCGCATGCGCCGTGTCGCCGAGTCGAGCATGTGGTAGGCCTTAGCCCCCTCTACGTAGCCGATAAAGACCCCCGGCGAGCTATGATCATGGAGCTTGCTGACATGGTTCAGCTCCTTGATGAAGGTGAGGTAGCCGAAGATGTGCAGATAGCTGACCGCCGGCTTGCGCCCGTGCTAGGCCTCATACGATATCTTGCCATCGAGTGCACTGGTCGGAGAGCGGTTGAGCAGGTGTACGACAGTCATCATAGCCTCTCTCTAGTAGACCATCGTCATGCCACGCTATTTGAGGAGCACGCGCGCCGTTGCCACCATCGTCTGATTGCGACGCTCGACCACGCCGTTCTACTGCAGTGAGTAGGGTCTGGAGTAGTGGCGCTGAATCCCCTCATCGGTGCAGTATGCCCCAAACTCAGCTGCCGTGAATTCACCGCCGTTATTCATGTGGAGCACCCAGAGCTTGCGGCCACACTCCTTCTCCATGGCTGCCTGGTGGCGCTTGATGGCGTTTGCAGCAGCTGCCTTGGAATCGAGCAGCATGGCCCACATATAGCGGGTGGCATCATCAATGAGCAGTAGGAAGTAGCGGCAATCTCCAGGAGTGGCCGGTGACACTGGACCACAGAGGTCACCGTGCACCAGCTCGAGCTGCTCGGTGGCGCGGTAGGAGGCTTGATGTGGGAAGGGCCGGCACTTCAGCTTGATCACCACACAGGTGTCGCAGAGCTCCTCGATGTGGTTGATACAGGGCATGCCATGGACCATCTCCTTCTTGCCAAGCTACTTCAGGGCTTCAAAGTGAAGGTGCCCTAAGCGCTCATGCCAGTGCCATGGATCATCATCCCGATGCGTGGCAAGGCAGAGGGGGTGCGCCACCTATACATGGAGCACATAAAGGTGTTTGCTTCCCTGATTCACCTTGGAGAGAAGACGACGGCCTCTAGCCTAGATGCGCAGCACGCCATCCTCAATCTCCACCCATGAGCCATTCTCGTCTAGCTGCCCGACGCTGATGATGGAATTCTTCAAGGCAAGGATGTAGTACACCCCGATGAGAATACGGTGCTCCCCCATCTTGGCCTTGAAGATGACCAAGCCGACGCCCTTGATCTAAATGGTGGAGGCATCACTGAACTTGATGGAGCCCTTCATGTCAGAGTCTAGGTCGGAGAAGAACTCGCGTCGACCAGTCATGCGGTGCGTCGCACCGGTGTCAAGGTACCAGCCACCGATCTTGTCATCGGTGGCACCTTTGCCGAGGAAGGCGTGGGCACATGGTTCATCGAAGGTGGAGCTCGATGGATCCAGCTGACCCGGAAAGGGGAAAGCTTAGACCTTTTGAAAGTTCCAGTTTGGTTTTGGTGAATTGATGAAACCCTAAGTGCTAACCTAGTTCATGAAGTGAGCATAAGATAGGTAGCACATTCCAAGTGGTGAAGCAAATGAAGATCATGACATGACGATGGTGTCACCATGGTGATGATACAGTGCTTGGACTTGGAAAAGAAGAAAGAAAAACAAAAGGCTCAAGGCAAAGGTAAAAGTGTGAGGAGCCATTTTGTTTCAGTGATCAAGACACTTAGTGAGTGTGATCACATTTAGGTTCGATAGTCGTACTATTAAGAGGGATGAAACTCGTATCGAAATACGGTTATCAAAGTGCCACTAGATGCTCTAACTCATTGCATATGCATTTATGGTCTAGTGGAGTGCTAACACCCTTGAAAATGTTTGTGAAAATATGCTAACACATGTGCACAAGGTGATAAACTTGGTGGTTGGCACATTTGAGCAAGGGTAAGAGACTTCACCGGTGGAGTGTCCACCCGTAGAGTGCCGACAGTCCAACGGTGCCATCGGCGCCCTGTACAGAAAAGATAGGATTTCACATAGTGCACTGTATGCTGGCCTCATCTGGACCAGAGCGTCCGGTCAATGGAAGCTGTGATGACGTTGGCATTGGTCTTCGACCGAATGCTGGGTCACTTGGTGACCGGATGCGAGTGGGTGCGTCCGGTCCTGCTGATGTGGCAGCGTACAAAGGAGACGTTGAGTGACCGGATGTTGGGTGAGTCCCGTCGGGCATGACCGGACACGTTCGGTCATGAATTTTCGTGAATGCCACCACCTAGATAGCTTGGAGCAGCGAGGATCGTTGAGCGAAGGTTGTTGATTGTCTCTAGCTCTGATTGTGGTGATTGTGAGGGGTTCTTGACCTTTCCCCGGCGGAGAGCCAAAAGGTACTCTAGTGGATTGCTCGTGGCTTGTGTGATCCTCATCTTGTGTTGGTTGTGTGGCACCCTTTTGAGGGTTTGGCTTGTGATGTTAATTAGCATGTGAACCTCCAAGTGAGTGAATCGCCACAACGAGGACTAGCTTGCCGGCAAGCAAGTGAACCTCGGTAAAAAATCATTATGTCATCATTTGATTCTAAGGTGATTGGTCTTCATTGGTATCCATTCTTATGATTGATTGTTTCACTCCTCGACACAGCGATATAAACAACTTGCTCACTCTCTCTACATTACCGCAAACTAGTTATCAAGCTCTTTAGTGTAGCTAGTTGTGAGAGCTTGTTAGTTTGGTTAGTGTGGCTCTTTAGTTAGTCTTTGAGAGCACACTAACTTAGTGTAGTGACATAGCTATTGTGTGGATAGAAACTATATAAACTAGAAGTGTGGTAGGTGGCTCGCAATTTTAGTAGGCTAGCGCAACACTTGATTAGCCTCATAATTGTCTAACCGGTTTGTTAAGTGTTGTTATAGAAATTTTTATTAGGCTATTCACTCCCCTCTAGCCATTAGGACCTTTCAAGTGGTATCGGAGCCGAGGTCACCGTGATTTGAGGCTTAACAACCTTCGATGTAAAAATGGCTCAAATCACCAATACCAAGAAGCCACCCCAATTTGATGGCTCCAACTATCCCTATTGCAAGGCTAAGATGACAACTTATATCAAGTCAATCAATAGGAAGGATTAAAAGGTGGTTGAGACCAAGATTGAGATTGATGATGAAGAGGCTCCCACCGCCGCCGAAGAAATGCTACTCCAAAATAATGACATTGCTCTTAGTGCCATCCATGATGCTTTGGATGAGAGAACATTTGAGCAAATCAAGAACATTGAGAGGGCTCATGAGGCATGGAAGAAATTGGAGGAATCATTTGAGGGCACTCAAGCCGTGAAGGGTGTAAAGGCATATATTCTCAAAGAGAAGTTTGCAAGCTTCAAGATGAAGGAGGATGAGAGTGTGCCGAAGATGTTTCATAGGCTTCAAGTGCTTGTTAATGATCTCAAAGCACTTGGAGAAGAGGTGGAGGACAAGGACTTCTCCCACAAGTTCTTGAGATGCTTGCCTTCAAGATTTGGCACATTGGTCACTATTCTAGTGAGGAGCGGTTTGGACACCATGACACCAAACCAAGTATTGGGAGATATAATGACCAATGATACATATAGAGATGATGATGTGAAGGAAGAAAAGAAGGAGAAAAAAGATGAGAAGAAGGTTGAGAAGAAGAAGAGCGTGGCATTCAAGGCCACATCATCCAAGGGCAAGGCAAAGCAAGATACATCAAATGGAGATGATGACTCATGGGATGATGATGATGATGATGATGATGATGATGATGAGAAGATGGCTCTCTTTGTCAAGAGATTTGGCAAGTTCATGATGAAGAAAGGCTACTGAGCTAGAAGGAAGAAATCTTCATCCAAGAACAAAGAAGAGTCAAGAAGATGCTTTAATTGTGGAAGCAAAGATCATCTTGTTGCTTAATGTCCATACAATAGTGACAAAGATGATGACAAGAAGAACAAGAAGAAGGACAAGAAGGAAAAGAAAGAGAAGAAGGATAAGATGACCTTCAAGAAGAAGAAGGGTGGTTCATATGTGGTCACTTGGGATAGTGATGCTTCCTCAAGTGATGATGATGATATTGATGATTACAAGACCACCAAGAAGAAGGCACTTGCAAGCACTGCTATCAATGAGAAGCCTTCTCTCTTCGACACTCCATCATGCTTCATGGCTAAGGCCACTAAGGTATAAATTTGTGATGATGGAAGTGATGAGGAACATGATAATGAAAATGAAAATGAAAGTGATAGTGATGATGATGAACCTACTAAAGATGAACTATTTGACATGCTAGAAGATGCTAAAGAACACTTTGGCATTAAGAGAAGGGAATGCAAAAGCTTGCGTAAGGAACTAAAAGCCCTTAAGCAAGCCTTTGATGAACTCAATGCATCTCATGAGAGGCTAGAGGAAGCCCATGAGAAGCTTGGCAAGGCTCACAAAAAGCTTGAAAAGGCTCATTCCTCTTTGCTTGATGAGCAAAATAAAAAGAAGCATGTATAGACTTGCAATGTAGGCTTAACTTGTGATATAATTGATGAATCATTATCTATGCCTACCATTGTTGCTCCCGCTAACCCTTCTTGTAGTACTTCTACATCCACCTCATCTAGTAGTGATGGTTTCACTTGTGATGCCTCACTAATGGTTGAGAATGAGAACCTCAAGAAGGAGGTCAATAAGCTCACTCACACCTTGGCTAATGCCTATGGTGGTGAGGACCGCTTGCTTATATGCTTGGGTAGCCAAAGAGTTTCTCTCTACAAAGAGGGATTGTGCTATACCCCCAAGAAAGGCAAGGCGGCCTTTGCTCCTCACAAGACTAGTTTTGTAAAGAACAATAGTCAATTTTGCACTAGTTGCAAGCAAGTTGGTCATAAAGAGCACGAGTGCAAGAATAAGAGCAAAAATGCTAATGTATCCTCTATTAAGCTTGATTATTTCTATATGCTTACCAAGGGTGCAAATGGTATAAAGGCTAAGTTCATTGGTAAACCATAGATGGGCTCAAACAAGAAAGCCATTTGGGTGCCAAAGAGCTTGGTCACTAACCTTCAAGGACCCAAGCAAGTTTGGGTACCTAAAAAGAATTAATATTCTTTTGTAGGTCAATTACAAAGCTGGAGGAAGGCATTGGGTTCTTGATAGTTTGTGCACTCAACACATGACCGGTGATGCAAGAATGTTCAACTCAATCAACACCAATGGCAATGATGGTTATGATAGTATCACATTTGGTGATATTGGCAACGGCAAGGTCAAGGGGCTTGGTAAGATTGCAATATCCAATGAATGAGCATTTCCAATGTGTTGCTAGTAGAGAGCTTGAACTTCAACTTGCTATCCGTGGCTCAATTGTGTGATCTTGGATTCAAATGCATTTTTGGGGTAGATGATGTAGAGATCATAAGTGTAGATGGCTCTAACTTGATCTTCAAAGGCTTTAGATATGAGAATCTATACTTAGTTGATTTCAATGCTAGTGAAGCTAAATTATCTACATGTTTATTCACTAAGTCTAGCATGGGTTGGTTATGGCATAGAAGGCTTGGTTACGTTGGAATGAAACAATTGAATAGATTGGTTAAGCATGACTTGTTTAGAGGCTTAAAAGATGTTGTGTTTGAGAAGGATAAACTTTGTAGCTCTTGTCAAGCCGGCAAACAAGTTGGAAACACCCATCCTAAGAAAAGCATGATGAGCACTAGTAAAGCATTTGAGTTATTGCACATGGATTTGTTTGGGCCAAATCAATTGCCATTACCATGACCTAACTTAATTGCCACTGCAAAACACACGTTAGTCATAGTAATCACGTGTTGTTATTAATCACTAAAATCCAACTAGGGGCCTAGATGCTTTCACTAAGGATGGTATATTAGTGCACTCTGATTGGTATCACGCTTCAAAGGTCTATCTTTTATACCTTAGCATCATTTGGTAGACATTATCTCCTATATTTCCTATCTAAGCATATGTGCAAGCTACAATATTCTTTTACACATGGTAAATATGCTTGGGCAAGCAACATGGATTCAATTAAATTTCAATTCATATCTTTGTGTAAGGGTTGTCATCAATTTCCAAAAAGGGGGAGATTGAAAGCTCCAGTTTGGTTTTCGTCGCTGGTAAATATGTAAGGGTTGTCATCAATTTCCCATCAATTACCGACGCTGATGATGGAATTCTTCAAGGCCAGGATGTAGTACACCCCGGTGAGAATACGGTGCTCCCCCATCTTGGCCTTGAAGATGACCAAGCCGACGCCCTTGATCTCAATGGTGGAGGCGTCACTGAACTTGATGGAGCCCTTCATGAAAGAGTCCAGGTCGGAGAAGAACTCGTGTCGACCAGTCATGCGGTGCGTCGCACCGGTGTCGAGGTACCAGCCGTCGATCTTGTCATCGGTGGCACCTTTGTTGAGGAAGGTGTGGGCACACGGTTCATCGAAGGTGGAGCTCCATGGAGCCAGCCGACCCAGAAAGGGGAAAGCTTAGACCTTTTGAAAGTTTCAGTTTGGTTTTGGTGAATTGATGAAACCCTAAGTGCTAACCTAGTTCATGAAGTGAGCATGAGATAGGTAGCACATTCCAAGTGGTGAAGCAAATGAAGATCATGACATGACGATGGTGTCACCATGGTGATGATACAGTGCTTGGACTTGGAAAAGAAGAAAGAAAAACAAAAGGCTCAAGGCAAAGGTAAAAGTGTGAGGAGCCATTTTGTTTCAGTGATCAAGACACTTAGTGAGTGTGATCACATTTAGGTTCGATAGTCGTACTATTAAGAGGGATGAAACTCGTATCGAAATACGGTTATCAAAGTGCCACTAGATGCTCTAACTCATTGCATATGCATTTATGGTCTAGTGGAGTGCTAACACCCTTGAAAATGTTTGTGAAAATATGCTAACACATGTGCACAAGGTGATAAACTTGGTGGTTGGCACATTTGAGCAAGGGTAAGAGACTTCACCGGTGGAGTGTCCACCCGTAGAGTGCCGACAGTCCAACGGTGCCATCGGCGCCCTGTACAGAAAAGATAGGATTTCACATAGTGCACTGTATGCTGGCCTCATCTGGACCAGAGCGTCCGGTCAATGGAAGCTGTGATGACGTTGGCATTGGTCTTCGACCGAATGCTGGGTCACTTGGTGACCGGATGCTGAGTGGGTGCGTCCGGTCCTGCTGATGTGGCAGCGTACAAAGGAGACGTTGAGTGACCGGATGTTGGGTGAGTCCCGTCGGGCATGACCGGACACGTTCGGTCATGAATTTTCGTGAATGCCACCACCTAGATAGCTTGGAGCAGCGAGGATCGTTGAGCGAAGGTTGTTGATTGTCTCTAGCTCTGATTGTGGTGATTGTGAGGGGTTCTTGACCTTTCCCCGGCGGAGAGCCAAAAGGTACTCTAGTGGATTGCTCGTGGCTTGTGTGATCCTCATCTTGTGTTGGTTGTGTGGCACCCTTTTGAGGGTTTGGCTTGTGATGTTAATTAGCATGTGAACCTCCAAGTGAGTGAATCGCCACAACGAGGACTAGCTTGCCGGCAAGCAAGTGAACCTCGGTAAAAAATCATTATGTCATCATTTGATTCTAAGGTGATTGGTCTTCATTGGTATCCATTCTTATGATTGATTGTTTCACTCCTCGACACAGCGATATAAACAACTTGCTCACTCTCTCTACATTACCGCAAACTAGTTATCAAGCTCTTTAGTGTAGCTAGTTATGAGAGCTTGTTAGTTTGGTTAGTGTGGCTCTTTAGTTAGTCTTTGAGAGCACACTAACTTAGTGTAGTGACATAGCTATTGTGTGGATAGAAACTATATAAACTAGAAGTGTGGTAGGTGGCTCGCAATTTTAGTAGGCTAGCGCAACACTTGATTAGCCTCATAATTGTCTAACCGGTTTGTTAAGTGTTGTTATAGAAATTTTTATTAGGCTATTCACTCCCCTCTAGCCATTAGGACCTTTCAAGTGGTATCGGAGCCGAGGTCACCGTGATTTGAGGCTTAACAACCTTCGATGTAAAAATGGCTCAAATCACCAATACCAAGAAGCCACCCCAATTTGATGGCTCCAACTATCCCTATTGCAAGGCTAAGATGACAACTTATATCAAGTCAATCAATAGGAAGGATTAAAAGGTGGTTGAGACCAAGATTGAGATTGATGATGAAGAGGCTCCCACCGCCGCCGAAGAAATGCTACTCCAAAATAATGACATTGCTCTTAGTGCCATCCATGATGCTTTGGATGAGAGAACATTTGAGCAAATCAAGAACATTGAGAGGGCTCATGAGGCATGGAAGAAATTGGAGGAATCATTTGAGGGCACTCAAGCCGTGAAGGGTGTAAAGGCATATATTCTCAAAGAGAAGTTTGCAAGCTTCAAGATGAAGGAGGATGAGAGTGTGCCGAAGATGTTTCATAGGCTTCAAGTGCTTGTTAATGATCTCAAAGCACTTGGAGAAGAGGTGGAGGACAAGGACTTCTCCCACAAGTTCTTGAGATGCTTGCCTTCAAGATTTGGCACATTGGTCACTATTCTAGTGAGGAGCGGTTTGGACACCATGACACCAAACCAAGTATTGGGAGATATAATGACCAATGATACATATAGAGATGATGATGTGAAGGAAGAAAAGAAGGAGAAAAAAGATGAGAAGAAGGTTGAGAAGAAGAAGAGCGTGGCATTCAAGGCCACATCATCCAAGGGCAAGGCAAAGCAAGATACATCAAATGGAGATGATGACTCATGGGATGATGATGATGATGATGATGATGATGATGATGAGAAGATGGCTCTCTTTGTCAAGAGATTTGGCAAGTTCATGATGAAGAAAGGCTACTGAGCTAGAAGGAAGAAATCTTCATCCAAGAACAAAGAAGAGTCAAGAAGATGCTTTAATTGTGGAAGCAAAGATCATCTTGTTGCTTAATGTCCATACAATAGTGACAAAGATGATGACAAGAAGAACAAGAAGAAGGACAAGAAGGAAAAGAAAGAGAAGAAGGATAAGATGACCTTCAAGAAGAAGAAGGGTGGTTCATATGTGGTCACTTGGGATAGTGATGCTTCCTCAAGTGATGATGATGATATTGATGATTACAAGACCACCAAGAAGAAGGCACTTGCAAGCACTGCTATCAATGAGAAGCCTTCTCTCTTCGACACTCCATCATGCTTCATGGCTAAGGCCACTAAGGTATAAATTTGTGATGATGGAAGTGATGAGGAACATGATAATGAAAATGAAAATGAAAGTGATAGTGATGATGATGAACCTACTAAAGATGAACTATTTGACATGCTAGAAGATGCTAAAGAACACTTTGGCATTAAGAGAAGGGAATGCAAAAGCTTGCGTAAGGAACTAAAAAGCCCTTAAGCAAGCCTTTGATGAACTCAATGCATCTCATGAGAGGCTAGAGGAAGCCCATGAGAAGCTTGGCAAGGCTCACAAAAAGCTTGAAAAGGCTCATTCCTCTTTGCTTGATGAGCAAAATAAAAAGAAGCATGTATAGACTTGCAATGTAGGCTTAACTTGTGATATAATTGATGAATCATTATCTATGCCTACCATTGTTGCTCCCGCTAACCCTTCTTGTAGTACTTCTACATCCACCTCATCTAGTAGTGATGGTTTCACTTGTGATGCCTCACTAATGGTTGAGAATGAGAACCTCAAGAAGGAGGTCAATAAGCTCACTCACACCTTGGCTAATGCCTATGGTGGTGAGGACCGCTTGCTTATATGCTTGGGTAGCCAAAGAGTTTCTCTCTACAAAGAGGGATTGTGCTATACCCCCAAGAAAGGCAAGGCGGCCTTTGCTCCTCACAAGACTAGTTTTGTAAAGAACAATAGTCAATTTTGCACTAGTTGCAAGCAAGTTGGTCATAAAGAGCACGAGTGCAAGAATAAGAGCAAAAATGCTAATGTATCCTCTATTAAGCTTGATTATTTCTATATGCTTACCAAGGGTGCAAATGGTATAAAGGCTAAGTTCATTGGTAAACCATAGATGGGCTCAAACAAGAAAGCCATTTGGGTGCCAAAGAGCTTGGTCACTAACCTTCAAGGACCCAAGCAAGTTTGGGTACCTAAAAAGAATTAATATTCTTTTGTAGGTCAATTACAAAGCTGGAGGAAGGCATTGGGTTCTTGATAGTTTGTGCACTCAACACATGACCGGTGATGCAAGAATGTTCAACTCAATCAACACCAATGGCAATGATGGTTATGATAGTATCACATTTGGTGATATTGGCAACGGCAAGGTCAAGGGGCTTGGTAAGATTGCAATATCCAATGAATGAGCATTTCCAATGTGTTGCTAGTAGAGAGCTTGAACTTCAACTTGCTATCCGTGGCTCAATTGTGTGATCTTGGATTCAAATGCATTTTTGGGGTAGATGATGTAGAGATCATAAGTGTAGATGGCTCTAACTTGATCTTCAAAGGCTTTAGATATGAGAATCTATACTTAGTTGATTTCAATGCTAGTGAAGCTAAATTATCTACATGTTTATTCACTAAGTCTAGCATGGGTTGGTTATGGCATAGAAGGCTTGGTTATGTTGGAATGAAACAATTGAATAGATTGGTTAAGCATGACTTGTTTAGAGGCTTAAAAGATGTTGTGTTTGAGAAGGATAAACTTTGTAGCTCTTGTCAAGCCGACAAACAAGTTGGAAACACCCATCCTAAGAAAAGCATGATGAGCACTAGTAAAGCATTTGAGTTATTGCACATGGATTTGTTTGGGCCAAATCAATTGCCATTACCATGACCTAACTTAATTGCCACTGCAAAACACACGTTAGTCATAGTAATCACGTGTTGTTATTAATCACTAAAATCCAACTAGGGGCCTAGATGCTTTCACTAAGGATGGTATATTAGTGCACTCTGATTGGTATCACGCTTCAAAGGTCTATCTTTTATACCTTAGCATCATTTGGTAGACATTGTCTCCTATATTTCCTATCTAAGCATATGTGCAAGCTACAATATTCTTTTACACATGGTAAATATGCTTGGGCAAGCAACATGGATTCAATTAAATTTCAATTCATATCTTTGTGTAAGGGTTGTCATCAATTTCCAAAAAGGGGGAGATTGAAAGCTCCAGTTTGGTTTTCGTCGCTGGTAAATATGTAAGGGTTGTCATCAATTTCCCATCAATTACCGACGCTGATGATGGAATTCTTCAAGGCCAGGATGTAGTACACCCCGGTGAGAATACGGTGCTCCCCCATCTTGGCCTTGAAGATGACCAAGCCGACGCCCTTGATCTCAATGGTGGAGGCGTCACTGAACTTGATGGAGCCCTTCATGAAAGAGTCCAGGTCGGAGAAGAACTCGTGTCGACCAGTCATGCGGTGCGTCGCACCGGTGTCGAGGTACCAGCCGTCGATCTTGTCATCGGTGGCACCTTTGCTGAGGAAGGTGTGGGCACACGGTTCATCGAAGGTGGAGCTCCATGGAGCCAGCCGACCCAGAAAGGGGAAAGCTTAGACCTTTTGAAAGTTTCAGTTTGGTTTTGGTGAATTGATGAAACCCTAAGTGCTAACCTAGTTCATGAAGTGAGCATGAGATAGGTAGCACATTCCAAGTGGTGAAGCAAATGAAGATCATGACATGACGATGGTGTCACCATGGTGATGATCAAGTGCTTGGACTTGTAAAAGAAGAAAGAAAAACAAAAGGCTCAAGGCAATGGTAAAAGTGTTAGGAGCCATTTTGTTTTGGTGATCAAGACACTTAGTGAGTGTGATAACATTTAGGTTCGATAGTCGTACTATTAAGAGGGGTGAAACTCGTATCGAAATACGGTTATCAAAGTGCCACTAGATGCTCTAACTCATTGCATATGCATTTAGGGTCTAGTGGAGTGCTAACACGCTTGAAAATGTTTGTGAAAATATGCTAACACATGAGCATAAGGTGATACACTTGGTGGTTGGCACATTTGAGCAAGGGTAAGAGACTTCACCGGCAGAGTGTTCACCCATAGAGTGCGGACAGTCTGACAATGCCATCGGCGCCCTGTACAGAAAAGATAGGATTTCACAGAGTGCACCGCACGCTAGCCTCATCTGGACCAAAGCGTCTGGTCAATGGAAGTTGTGAAGACGCTGGCGTCGGTCTTCGACCGAACGCTGGGTCACTTGATGACCAGATGCTGAGTGGGTGCGTCCGGTCCCGCTGACGTGGCAGCGCACAAAGGAGACGTTGAGTGATCGGACGCTGGGTGAGTCCGATCGGGTATGACCGAACGCTGGGGTCCTACTTCCGGTCACTTTGAGTAGCGTGTCCGGTCACTACTTAAATGTACTGATGACTGTTGAGATCAGGCGATCAACGTTTGAAGCTGATGACACATGGCAAGCATCGGGCGACCGAACGTTGGGGTCCTGCATCCGGTCGATATGACCGGAGCGTCCGGTCACCCCGAGTTGTGCCCAATGAAGGGGTACAACGGCTCTATTTTGTGGGGGGCTTCTATTTAAGCCCCATGACTGGCTCAAGCTCACCCTCTTGGCCATTTGCATTGACATAGCAACCTTGTGAGCTTAGCCAAAGCCCTCCCACTCATCTCCACCATTGATTCATCATCTTTGTGAGATTGGGAGAGAATCCAAGTGCATTGCTTGAGTGTTTGCATCTAGAGGCACTTGGTGTTCGTGTTTCGCTGTGGGATTCGCTTGTTACTCTTAGTGGTTGCCACCACCTAGATGACTTGGAGCAACAAGGATCATCGAGCGGAGGTTGGTGATTGTCTCTGGCTCCGATCGTGGTGATTGTGAGGGGTTCTTGACCTTTCCCCGACGGAGAGCCAAAAGGTACTCTAGTGGATTGCTCGTGGCTTGTGTGATCCTCATCTTGTGTTGGTTGTGCGGCACCCTATTGAGGGTTTGGCGTGTGATGCCAATTAGCGCGTGAACCTCCAAGTGAGTGAATCGCCACAACGAGGACTAGCTTACCGGCAAGCAAGTGAACCTCGGTAAAAAATCATTGTGTCATCATTTGATTCTGAGGTGATTGGTCTTTATTGGTATCCATTCTTGTGATTGATTGTTTCACTCCTCAACACAGCGGTATAAACAACTTGCTCACTCTCTCTACATTACCGCAAACTAGTTGTCAAGCTCTTTAGTGTAGCTAGTTGTGAGAGCTTGTTAGTTTGGTTAGTGTGGCTCTTTAGTTAGTCTTTGAGAGCACACTAACTTAGTGTAGTGACATATCTATTGTGTGGATAGAAACTATATAAACTAGAAGTGTGGTAGGTGGCTCATAATTTTAGTAGGCTAGCGCAACACTTGCTTCGTCTCATAATTGTCTAACCGGTTTGTTAAGTGTTGTTGTAGAAATTTTTAATAGGCTATTCAACCCCCCTCTAGCCATTAGGACCTTTCACCCCCTCCCCTATGTCTTGCTATAGCTCGATGCACCCATGCGCTAGGAACAGGGTGGCATCCTGATCTTCTGCTTGCGCGACGTGAGCTTGCCCACCGTGGCATGGAGGAAGGTGGCAGTCCTTGGCCCAGTGGCCAGTCTTGCCACCACAGTTGTTGCAAATGTCATCCCGGGTCGCCTTACGCTCGCCGGTGGCACT
Organism: Miscanthus lutarioriparius; assembly: GCA_904845875.1. NCBI lineage: Eukaryota > Viridiplantae > Streptophyta > Magnoliopsida > Poales > Poaceae > Miscanthus > Miscanthus lutarioriparius. The sequence continues at coordinate 13,155,047 of CAJGYO010000019.1, forward strand.
GCCATCAGCGCTAATCTGCCCCTGGGTCCCTTCTCCTCCTTCTTGCCGTCGTGTGGACACCGACAATGCTCCTTGGAGCTAGACAAACCGGATCCTTCCTCCTTCTTCTTCTTGTTGAAGGCGTGCCACTGCTCCATCGTGTACAACAGCTTGCCTCCGGCGGTGCTCGGCTAGGTGTTAAGCCCCTCCTCGCGGTCCTGCACCGCCTTGAGCCTCTCGAACACATCCTCGACAGTGAGCTGCTCAAAGTCGAGGAGCGTCTCAATCGACATGACGATCTGCGCGTACTACCTCGGCATGCAGTGGAGGAATATCTCCACCGCACGCTCCTCCGTGAGGTCGGTGTTACCGTTGCGCGTCATCTGCTCCATCAGATTGGTAAGACGAAGGGCAAAGTCCTCGACTTGCTCACCAGGCTGAAAGGCGAGGCCTTCCCACTCCCCTCGGAGGTGCTGTAACGTCGCCTAGCGCACACGATCTCCACCGATGCGTGCCGCGGCGATTGATTCCCACGCCAACTTTATCGTAGCCTTGTTGGTGAGGGAGGCGTCGAGCTCGGCGGGGATGGCGGCGCACAACGCCTCTAGCGCCCGGCGATCATCGTCGTAGTCGACGCCACCGACGTGAACTGCCTCCCACAGCCGCCAAGACTATAGCTTGACCTTCATCAGCAGGCTCCACTCGTGGTAGTTCAACTTGGTGAGCATCGGCCAGGGCGTTCCCGCTCCGGAGTCATGGTAGACCATCTACAGCACCGGGGAGCAGCCGCGCCGACCACGACGCTGCTCTGGTGACGGTGACTGGCGGAGGCGCTCGACCGGGCTACGTGATCCTCTAGTTGGCTCCGGCTCCCGCTCCATCTCGGCGCGTAGTAATGCGGCCGCGTCTACCGCGACCTGGGCCGCAACCGTCGCCTGCCTGGCCGTCTGGGCCGCCGTTGTAGCCGCTGCCTCTGCAGCAGCAAGGCGCGTCGCGCAATCGTCAGCTCTGGCACCTATGGCGGCGCGCGCTCTCACGACCTGGTTGGCGGTGGACATGACGCTCACTCACTCAGGAACCCTCTCAGCTCCGATACCAGATTGTTAGCCCGATTGGATCTTAGATTTAGATTTGGAACTACCAGATGACAGTTTGGCCCTTAGCCACTTGGATTGAATGAAAAATGTAATGACATATTTTTACAATGACACTCCCTTGCCCTTTATAGGCAAAGGGGACTCCCACTTGATACAGCATATTCCAAATACTAAAGTGGATGCTAAGCATATTCCTAACACTAGGTTTGGAAGCCAAGAAAAGTAAAAAGTGCAGAAAAAGTAAGATACAAGTGCTTTAGTACTAGGCTTATCTATCAAGAAGCAGAGCCATAGTGTCTATGATCTACAGTAAAAAAACAAGGCTGAATAATAGTTTCTTATCGCCATTTTCTGATGAAGAATTCAATGTACAGCAAAACTGATGTGAAACTGTTTGTAACCACACAACTTATAAGAAAAAATTGCAACCTATATCTGAACTTGTGTAGTAATGCTATGGAATTACAGGCCAAGTAACATATAATTTGAAATCTTTATGAAACCTATGACTTAAAAAAAATATGAAAAAAGTATCATGTTTCTTGTAGTGCCCTAGCAAATTCAACTTCATAAGAATGATGATTTTCTTTTATACGTACGATATTGGTATAAGATAGAACTTACATAATTTGCAAGCGTTGATTCATCAATTGATGATGCGATGATTCTTATTGAATCAGCTACGGTGAATGAAGAGCTTCTGTTCAGGGATGATGGATCTCTCATACTTGGATGAACATGATCGATTGATATTGTAGTTTTGAGGTTCGCAAGAACTATAAATATCAATAGCGCAAGGCACATATCTTGTGCCATTTTATATGATGGTTATGTTTCGCTCAAGTTCAAGCCAAATTGAACACCGTACCTTACAAAGGAGAAATCAAATATATATAGAACAGTTTTTGTGCCTAGCTTCAATAATAACAGCTGCAAAAGATATGCTAGCTAGCTGGGAGCCTGGGACAATTTATTGTATGGATACACATGAAGAGATCATATATGGCAGCTAAAATAATAATTGTGAGAGATATGTGGTTAGTTGGGACATGGGAATATTAAACTAGGCCAGCTATAATAATAATCATACACGCGCCAGCTAAAATAATAGTCATATGCCAGCTAAAATATTAATATACATAATCACATGGGATTTTTTTTCTACTCCCATGTGTACTGCTTCCAACTAATTAGGTGAGTGGGTGCATGGAACTAACAAGAATAAATTTTTAAATAATGAGGTAGCGTGTCCATGCGTTGCTACGAGATAACTAACAATTTATACTAAAAATACACGGATCGCACGATAAGATAACAATACTGTAAAAATTAAATACCAATGTTAAAGTGACATTTAATCCAAAAGGCAAAGTTTATGAATTTAACACAGTCACGGAGCGCGCGGCGTCACAGGCTCACAAACTCTACTTTATAGACTTTTCTGTGATGCGGCTAAGATAATATTTTATATTGGTAGAAAGAAATCTCCGATATCCATTTCTTTCATTGTAATCCATTTATCTGGACAATGTTTGAGGTGAGGGCACGGTTACAGTTTTTAGTAGCTTTGCGATATTGTCCTAAGCTATGAGATGATTGATGTCTTGCAATGATTCTTTCATTAATTTAGTTTTCTATCTATATTTAATTATTTATTCAGTCTATTTTATAGGCACGCCGATAGATAATGGATGACAAAATTCAAGCATCCACAATTTCTCTCTTTGACTTTGAGCATGAGTTTTGTTTTTATTTTTTAATTGATGTATTGTTCTTTTGTTTTTACCATAGCGTTAGCACGGGCATGCATGAAAAACGAAGATGTCTTTACACTGTAGAAATCTTTCAAAAAGATCATGCATAGATTATTCTTGTATTGAATATTATATATATACAATCACCTAAATATTCTAATTAAACTACAAAATTTTGAATTAGGATACGAGGTAAGACATGCAAACAGATATTTCAAAACTACCTGTAGAGTCCAAAGAACTTAATAAATAAATCTTTCTAGAGGCAATGCAAATTCTCTCTAATATTTTATTTGGTGTAGTTAGTGTTATCATAGTACCCACATGTATTCATGGGAAATAAATCATGGACAAAACGTTGACACTTTTTGATGCGACATTCCAACATGGGTCCATCATCCTGCCAATATCCTTGAGGCAGATCACATAAATGATGAGAGTCCCTCTATAAGATTGCTCACAAGAGACTCAAACTTATATCTGATCATGGTAATGTTGAATTGCTTTGCATCAAAAGCATTGGCAATGATAAACGGGGACATAGGTTTTAGTATGCATAGTGGAGGAAAACTCAACATTGACCTTCTCAACAGCTTTTCTGAGCCTTGGCAGTGCTAACTTGTCCTTACTCAGATAGTCAAGATGTACACCATTAAATTATGCACCACTAAAAAAAGTGTCACCATTGGTTGTTTTGACCTGAAAAATGTGTCGAAACTAAGAATTACAACATCTAATTCAACGTCTTGGAACAGACACTTAAGTGGATACCTTATTCTACAATATATGTATGTGTAGAATAGTCCTAAAGCCACACATATTTATACGGTAAGTATAACATACTTTGTTTTAAAATTTTATGAGATATTTTTTAAGACACAGTATTATCTATGTGACAGGCACTAATATTTACATATATACTCGAACCTGTGTGTACAGGATTATATGGAGGTGCAACAGAACTTATTCATGGATCTATTGGCGCATGAAAGAAATGGATATCGGAGAATTCTTTCTGCCGATATAAAATATTATCTTAGATATATCACGAAAAAGTCTATACAGTAGAGTTTGTAAGGCTACGACGCCGCGCTCTCCGTGACTGTGTTAATTTCATGAACTTTACTTTTTGAATTAAATATCACTTTAACGTCGGTATTTAATTTAACACTATTGTTATCTTATCGTGCGATCCGTGTGTTTTTAGTACAAAAGATTTAGTTGCCCCGTAGCCACACACGAACATGCTACCTAGTTGAATATAAAAGGAGAGAACTGGCTGCATTCGTACATATAATGTATGTCAGTTAAGGTTTTGTTTGAATTAACTCAGTTCGCGAACTAATAGTAATAACTAAATGTAGCATATATCGAATTCTTTTAGCCACTGCTTGTGTGCAGAAGCGAAAAACATCCCAACCGCACTTGCCCTAATATGAGTATTTGAAGTAATAAACCTTTGAAGAACATCAACGTACCTCTCTTTCAGAGATGGGGTTGAATCCAACCTAGAGCCTCGGAACCCTGCATCTTTTTCTGGACGGACTTCACTTCGGATGCGCCGGTAGCAATATCAATGATCTCCAATCGATGGACCAAGTCGTATGGATACCCATACAATGGCTCAGACATGTAGATTTTGTTCTTCTTGTACTTGAATACACTTGTTCCACTGAAGCTTTCATTGAAAAGTTTAGACACGAACAGTGTCTGATCACCGATGTCTCTCACCCTGGACTAATCTGGCGTACGGTCGTGGAGGTTGCACTTGTAGATCGCGCTGCTATAGGTGAAGCTCTGTGTCTCGTGGAACGTGCTCACCATGGCACCCACAATGTGCAGCTCACCGTTTGATTCCAGGTAGCTACGGTGGCAGAGCCTCGTAGGTGGCGACAGCGATGGCAGCAGCGTCACGGTTGGAGTAGCGCCGACGGCATTGCTGCTACAGATAGAGATTTCTCCAGTGCAGTCGATCACCAAGAACTTGTCTTGGCAGTAGACGATGGACCCCACTGAGAACTCCAGTTTAGTGTCGAGCAGCTTCCATGCGTTGTCGACTCTAACCCGGCAGAACGCGACCTCTGTGGAGCACCCAAGCATGGCCATTGTAACAACCCAAAAATCCATACACCAAAAATACCAACTACAAAATTTTTTTCCTCAAGAATCCCATGTGATGATGTGTGTCATGTATAGAAACCCAACCTAAAAGATGCATTAAGTCTAACCCAACCCCAGTCAACATATAAGCATGGCATGTCATTAGATAACTGTGTTTATTAATTTCTAACAAATATAATGTTGCATACCTTGTTAATTCAAAATGTGATTTGGATTTCCATTTGAGTTATGATTTGCTAAACAACTCCAATAAAATAATAAACCATAAAGATATTATTAAACAAAATTCTCTAAACTCCAATGAATAAGTTACCTCAGTTTTGAATTCAAATTCTAAACCAAATTTGAATCCAAACAATGGAAAAGAAATGAAAAACAGAAAAAGGGAAAAGAAGAAGTGGGCCTCGCAGCCAGCCGCTTGGCCAAAGCTAGCCAGCCCAGCTCGCGGCCCAGCGCGTTGCTCACCCGCGCGCCCTTCTTCTTCGCCCACAGCCGCTGCCCACTGGACCCCGCATGTTAGCCACACACCCGTCTACAGTATCGTCTTCCTCACCCACGCCTCAACCGCCTACGCGACCGGCGCCCGATAGTGGTGGCAGGGCGGGCCAGGGGTCACGCCTAGGGCATGGCCTTGTCTCCCTGGCGCCGCACCCACGCAACCCTTGCGCCGCACCTACGCCACCGCACGCGAGCCATTAGATGCCACTGATCACGCCTCCACCGCTCGATCGCCGTCTGCCATTGGAGCTCGGAGCTCGGCTATAAAGCCACGGCCCTCGATTGCCCTAGCGCTCTCCTGTGCCCCGCCGCCACCTTGTGACCGTCCACAGCACACCCTAGCCAAGAGAGAAGAGGGAGGAGAGGAAGAAGGGGGGGAAAAGGAAATACCGGAGCCGCTGCCGGGAGGAAGATCGAGAGATCACCGGAGCCAGAGCGGACGACACTGCACGACACGGCTTTCAGAGCTACATGGCCTCGACTCATCACTGCACCGCTATCCTCTCGCCCTCAACACCTACGGTGAGCCTTCCGGCCTCTCCCTGCTCACCGCCGGACCTTACCGTGTTGGCCAAGGCACTCCACATCGTGAGCGCGTAGGCCAAGGCCATCTCCGACCACCGGGTACACACGCATGGCACACTCACGCGCCCTTGGACGTTGTAGACCCCTCCAAGCCCCATGGACGCCAAGGAAGAGCACTCGCTCATCGCGCTCGCAACGCCGCCGTCATGGCGTGGCCACCACCGGCCGGAGCACCAGACCACTGGCCAGAGCACCAGACCACCGGCCGGAGCACCAGACCACCGTGCCCAGGTCCGCTGGGAGCGCCTGGCGTCTCCTCGTCTCGCCCATCCTGTTCGCTGGAGTCACGGATAACTCACGCGCACGCCGTGACCACCCCGCTGGAGCCCCGTAGTGCACCCGTGCGCCTCGCCGTCGTCACCATGTCGCCGTGGCCGCCGAGGAGCCCCTACTGGCCACCTGGAAACCCGAAACCCCGCCTTGAGCCCTGGACGTCCTCGCCGCGTCCCCACAGATCCATAGGAGCCTATGCACCCCACCGAGACGCTTCACCGTGGCCGTAGCCCCCACACCGACGCCGCCGTCGTGCTCGGAAGGCCACCGCCGTGGCCAAGGCCACCGGAGGCCCTAGAGGGCCCCTCGACCTGCCCAACATGCCCGCTGGAGCACTATGACGCTCACGCGCACCATAGACCCGGCCTATGTCGCTGCACCCGAGCCACCCTCGCACGCCGGTTGTGCTCGAGCCGCCGTTCGCCGTGGCCAGTGACCTAGGGAGTCCTAGCCGTCACCCTGACACCACCATCGTAGTCGCCAAAGCCTGACGGTGCTTCTTCCCCATGCCAATTAGGCGCTAGCACCGCTGCGGAAGCTCGTCGGTGAGTACGTCGCCGGCGGGAGCGAGCCGTGGAAGAAATAAAGGAGGAGGGGTGAGTTGAGCAGCGCAGCCTTGCATCCGGTACACAAGAGCTGAGCCGAGGGAAATAACGGTGGACTTGGTCCACCAGGGACCCTGCCTTAGGTCCATGGACCAGCGCCTCTTGGTCCACCATGAGCCACGCCCACAGCCGACGACCACAGCCCAATGGAGGCCCAAGGCCGTGATGTGGCAGCGCCACAGCACGCCACGTGTCTGGGTCAGCCCGGCCCAGACCGGCCCAAATCCAGCCCTGTCTAGGCCAGTTTGAGACCCAGCCCGTATTGAACGATGACTGTTGACCTGGTCCCACATGTCAGTGGCACAGACACACTGGACCCACACGTCAGATGCTGACGTCATACTGACGTCGTGCTGACGTCACGCGGAACCCACTTGTCAGTAGCAGCTCGGCCAAGGTGACGAGCCACGTGGACCAACCCCAGCATGACACGTGTCAGCACAGGATTAATTCAGCCTTTTTCATTTTTAGAAATGGATTAAATCTTCGGAAATTCATAACTAATTCATATGACCTCAAAAAAATACGAAACCAGGACCAAAATTCATCTAAAATCGAGCTCTACGCAATGGACCCATGATTGAGTGCATTTGGTCCTTTTGAATTTTCATTGCTTCTTTGTGCTATTCTATAGACGTCGCTAACGCGACTATAATGCGATCGTTTGCAGACTCGGAGGAGAACCGGACGGACGAGGATCGTGAGTACCGTGAGGAGTACGGAGACGACTACACTGAAAGTGCCACATCCCACCCAATCTTGTAGCACCTATTACGCATGGCTAATATAGAAATGCTAGTGCTTACTTTATTGTCATGATCACATTATGGTAGGACTTGCATGGTAGTATGTCTTCTTGATGGCCTTTACCTTGACGCAACCTTACCCCTACTCACCCTGCTGATAGGCTAGACACACGCTTGTTATTACATTTCATCGCTTATTACTTCTACTACGCTTGCACTACATTGATGCGTGGTGGAAACTGGTGTTATCTGGACCATGGGGAGAGTGCTGCGTGTGTGACTTGGGTGCGTGAAGGGTGAGGGTTGTGTCGACCAAGTTGGAGTATACGACGAGCCTGGGGAAAGTCTTGCCGTGGGGTGCTACCTGGGCACCCCTGGAATGGATACCTGTGGTGGGTAAATGGAATATGAGGTGGCCTTGGGTGTGATCCTGTGATGGGAGGAGCCCAGGGTGGAGGTGTTGTGGTGGCACGGTAAATGGAAACCCGAATGAAGACATTCTGGCTTGGTCACCCCTAAGGACTTACTAGTACTCAGATTCACCGGGAAGCCTTACGTACCACTCGCCCTATATGGTGCGGGACAGCCAGACTACTTGGTAGGATATTGCCACTACTGCTAGGTTGATAGCGGACAGTGTGAGGAAGGTACGAGGTACGGAGGATTTCCCCCACACCCTTCCGAGACTTCATCGAGACCTTGTGGACCCGGCTCATGACTCACAGTTTCAGCCACCCCAGACCGGACTTGGGGTGTACCAGGGCTGAATGGTAGAGTGGCATTATCCTAGGCTAGCAAGCGGCCGGAATCAGCCCAGTTGACGATGGTCAGCGAGGAAGGCAGATCTTGTGGTTATGTAAAACCTCTGCATAGTGTATGGTTGATCGATCGATACATATGCCGACTCGTCGGCAATGGACCTTTCCTGGGTTTCGCTTAAACTAGATAGTGAGATGAGTCCTTCTTTTCTCCCCTGGGAGTGAATGTTCGGACGTAGCCAGGGGCTACGGGCCTTGAGATAGTGCCGAGAGGGAGTTGGCATGTCGATTGAGCGATGGTATGACTGTGGTAGGATGATGGTGTGGAGATGGTGGTTTATCGATCCTAGGATCGAAACCTGGCTCTAGAATGGGAATGGGGTGGAATGGGTGTGTGAATGGAGTTAAAACTTGACCAACTATTATTATATACTTGATTTACTAATGCATAGGAAACCCCAGCCTTATAGGTTCCTCTTGATTACATCCAAATTGCATCCAATTTCCACAAAACAATGCTCATAGGGTTGGGAGTGGCCAGTACAAATCGTACTGATAAATTTTGGCACACAGGTTCTGCTGAGTAGTATAGCTCCGAGGAGTTTGACGGTTGAGGGGTTCGTTCCTACGCTCGAGTTTGGCGATCCTATCTTCAAGCTGTTCTGAATGCTACTTTTGATTCCGCCAATGCGGCGATGTAATAATTTATGTATTCCGCACTATTTGTACTCTGATATTATCGTTGTATGGATGTGATATTCGACTGGAATTTGGGTAATATGATCCACAACGGTCTTATTACACTTCGACTCTATGGATTTCCCTTCACGGAAATCAGGGTTGTTTCAGCCATGGCCACGCACTCGCGGCCGACAGCGTCAGGCGGCGTCGAGAGCACGATCTCACGGAAGAACACGCCCCTCATGTCTTCTAGCTTGATGGCTCTGCCTGCGGCATCCGCGTCCCCATAGTCGTTGGTGGGATGGAGGACCCACCGGTTCCGATGAGGACGCCGCCGCGACGTGTTTACCTGCTGGCGGGAGCTCAACGCGGGGGGCATGGGCACCGGCGAATAGATTCAGCAGCGTCACGGACACCGCCTCGTCCATGAGCGTCAGCCACCCACACGAGGAGCCGCACGCCACCTTGCACGTCGGGCAGCGTCTTGGACAAGACCTTCTTCTCCGGGACGCAGTAGAAGCCGACGCGGTCCGAGTCGAGGTCGAACGGGAGCAGCAGGAGCGGCCCGAAGGTCACGAACAGGATGGCGGCGTGCCATGGGGAGCAAGCAGATCGGAAGGACGCCGTGTCGTGGCCTGACGTGAGACGCTGCCCGATGGACTCGAGGAGAGGTAGGGACCTTCTCTTGGGATTGGGAGGCTGAGCCATGGAAGACAGATGACATCAACTATAGTTCACGCAAGAAATGGTGTCTGGTGTCTACTGTCGTGATGGACCATGGATTGGGGAATGGGGATATGGAGAAAGGATTCAAAATGAACAGACCCAAGGGCAATTTCAGCAAGAAACAGCAAGCGAGGGCGATGGAACACGTGAGCGTGAAACCAAATGAAAGGAGAAAAAAGCTGTCCCTTTTGCAAATGCAAAGAGGGGAAGTAATTAAATATAGACAGATTTGGCAAGGTTCTCAGAAATGCAAAGAGGTTCCTTTTGTCTTAATTCTCTTTCCTTCTGCCTTTTGCTCGTTGCCATGTATGCTGGTGCAAACATGCAATGTGTATATGGATAGCACAATAATTTTCTACTTCCTATTTTGTCGTGATTCCTCTATCACATAACAGGCAATATTCAATCAAGGAGAATCGCATCAAAAGACGCAGCATGCGGGAGATGTCGTGGGATCGCAAGCGTGGGCAGACGGTCGAACCAAAACCAATGTCGCACCAAAAAAATGTCCACACTTTTTTTTTTAGTTGTAGGAGAGGAGATAGAGAAAATGGTGACAGATCACTTTGGTAGCGCACAAAGCTCATTACCTTCCATGTGCTACATGTTTGTTACCAAATTTGTTGCAATAGCTGCTGTATAACGTGTAAGCATATATGTAAACGATCAATGAGATATTCGTTTCCTTGGGTTTCTTTTTTTTCAGTTATTTAATTACTTCATAATTTCAAAAAATCAACGGCTATGATTGATTCTAGCTATTACTTCCTATGAGGTAATGGGGTACCATAGCAAGGCCCGCCCAATACACAAATGCTCTCAAACATAATTCCATTGCATAGTGCTCATTTTTATGAAAATTTTGGTTCAAGAATTATATTTTCAAAGTTTGCATGAAATTAGTTATGAATTTAAAAGATTAAACAGTATTTTCCTATTTAAAAAAACATTTAAAGGCTGGATATTAACCAGGTGACGCCGCATGACAGTATCAAAGCGTGTAACGTGCCCTCTAGTTGACAGGTAGGGTCGCGAGAGGAGGCAGAGCAATTCGTTGCAGAGATTATTGAGACCCCCGCCAGTTTGCAGCTAGCACTAATAAAAGACAATATATAGCTGTCCTCTACCATTCACACTGAAATATACAGCTGCTAGCACTGATAACATAAGTATATGCTCCTTTTCTAATAGTCTACGATTAGAAATAGAACATTTCAGACGATGACAGGTGAGGAATACAGGTATACAGCGCCTTCTCCCTGGACAAAGAAAAAAAGCTGCAGAAATTCCTCACCCACCGTCGTCTGAAGCCCCGGTTCCTAACCGAATGGACCCGAAAATGTTATAAAAAATCTAAAAAGGAAAAAAGAAAAGAAGAGACTAGAACGACGGAGTGGCTAATAAGGGCAGGACACGAAAATCAGAGCGACCTATCTAGCAAGACTACTGCCACGCACGCCATATACAGTCTAGTACTGATGGCCTGATCACACAGTCTGCTGCTCTGCATGCATGAGTCCGTATAACTGTACACAAGCGTACGTACGTAAGTGTACCTACGCCGGTCACGCACAGCGCCACTGCCAGCTGGCCGGCGGCGTCGTCAGGCCAGCCAAGACGACGAGATGGTAAGGTCCAGGTTCAGAGCCGCCGGCTTGCTCTCCTCCTCCTTCACGGCAGCGACGCAGCGAGCGCCTGCTGCTGGAGCAGGCAGCAGCTCCTCGCTGATGGAGCTCGAGCCGTCTGCGTCGTCGCTGCTCGCGTCCTCCCACAGGCCGATCGACAGCGTGAGGTCGCATCCCGTGTGCTGCTTCTCGGGCTTCTTAGTGTGACTTGGCCTAATCGCCTGTGGAATAATACAAGCAGAGATGAGCTAGGTGTTACTACAACTTACAATTAAGTATCAAGGCATCAACGTTAACACGCTAATACTATACTATCACGACTTTGGAAGCATGCATTTGATTCAGAGACATTTTTATTTAGCTCATGGGTGATGGGTCTGGACCATGCATGCATGTAGTAGTAGGGCAAAAACAACAGTCAATACACGGCAGTATGGGAGTTTGGCAGCCTGCCACCTAATGATGCATACGACCAAAATGAAGCTTCTAGGGAATGGTACATGCAGGAGTATGCATCCATGCATGCATTATTGTTTGAGTAAATTTTGTCAGCAAATCATATATGGGAAAAGCCGTATTATTACCTTATCTGTTGTTAGCACGTTGGAGTTCCAAGGAACACGCCCTCTTCTTTGTTCCCAGCAGGTTCTGAACACTTCCTCTAGCGACGGCGGTCTGCAAGTAAAAATAGTCGAAATTAATTTCAAATCTGAAATTCAGGTAAATTCCTGTTCGATCATTAATTTGAAGATTGCGAGGAAGCGTGATTTTGGTTTGTGCTAATTAACGCGCTTACATTTGGTATGGTGATGAGTGGCTGCAACCACGGAGCATGGTGGTATAAATGTTCTTGTCTGATGAAGCTGGAGTGTTGCCATCCTGTGACGCATAATAAGCGCAGTGATCTTCACGGCTCAAGAACACGCGCTTGCTGTTGCTCGCCGCGGTTGATGTCAACTTCTGGAGGCTAGACTGATGATGGGTACTGCTGCTACTTGAGCTGGAGCTTCTGTACATCTGGTCATTTTATTGGAAGAAATTAAACAAGGTTGTGTTATCGTTCAAATAGCTAGAATTAAACAAGGTTATTAGCATATATATCTCATATATGAAGCTGAAAATGCACTTAATTAATGTGTACGCTAGCAATAATATACAAGCAAAATTATATGTGATAAATTAAAGTACCTGAAGATGGCTCTTGATATGAGATATGCTAACTCCCTTCACGCCCATCAACTGAAGAATTCGCTTCGGAGTTGCTTCTGCATGACAAAAGAAAACGAAAGGTTAACACACACAATAATACAACTGATTCTGAAGCATGATCTTTCGAATTAAATTCTGACAAGATGTGGGGTGGGTGTCAATTAGTTCAGAGAATGTGCCCATATATGCTGTTATCCAATAAACCATATGATCATTGTCTTCTATATGAAAAATAACTGCTGTAGTTGATTTTGTGGGTGTATTGCATGAATATCGTTGTCAATCTCTATTTGGATGGTTATACAGCTACCTAGAGTTATCAACATGTCCACAGATTGATATCCGCATTTAAGTATTTATTGATGCAACTATATATATGTGCATTTTTCTTATACACATGTTTGCTAGGAAATATAATGAACTCAATACATGACTAGTAACTACAAATATCTACACATATAGGAAGTGTGTCTGTTAACCAAGCCATATGCAAACTCAGAACACATACAATCAATATAATCAGCATGAAATAAAAATATTTATTCGAGAGAAAATTTGAAAGAATGGTAAATTTGAGAACAAAATAAAGAGAACTACGATTAAACAAACTTGTAACTTATGAAATTCTTTGTCATATAGATAGCTTACTAAATTGGGTATGCAATTCATATGTTTTGCAATAATTCTAAAGATTAGTAACGTACTGGCTGTAGAAACGTTTCAAGCTTCCATGAACAATATTTATCTCTATTATCAGAAAAAAGCTATAATCCCCATACATGATAAATGAAAGGAGAAAAGGAGAATAATCTCATAGATGCTCATCATTCAATCTTGCAAATCACGTGTTTTCCTTTTTATTTGCCCCCGGTGGACTCCACCACCAACAAACTGCTGCCTAACAACCTAAACACTAAGGGGAATGGTTTCCTAAAAAAAACACTAAGGGGAATGATATAATCAAAACCCTCAAAACTACAAAGTGAATTGAATTAATAAGAAAAACTAGCTATGCATTCGGTCACCACCCAAAAAAGATCGTAAAAGAAAGTAAGAAACTATGGATCCAAATCAATCAAAGCATCATGCTAGCTAGCTCGGGGATGTCTCAAGTCTCATGCATGCAGTTGGAGAAGGAAGGTATTGGAAGACGACTCACCGTCCTGGCCACCGAGGCACTCGACGGCCTCCACGAACTGCTGGTGCAGCTCCTCCGTCCACCGCATCCGCGGCACCTCTGACCGGTTGTACTGCCGGACCCCTTTTCTCTCAAACCCTCTCATTCTCCCTGCTTCCTCTCCGGTTTGCAGCCTTCACCTCGCTCAATCCCTAGCTAGCTGCTCAATTCTTTCAGGCTCTAGCTATCTAGCTTCTCATATATATATATATGGTAGTAGCAGAGTTATATATCTAGTTAGATATATATAAGTATGTTGTTGAGAGTTTGGCTGAACGATGACGAACACCTTGCAGCATATATTTAAGTACTTGCTTGCTGCCTACCGTGCACAAGGATGACAGGATATTGTACTTATAAGGCTGATGGAATGTGAAGAAGAAGCAGAGAAGAAGAGGGAGCAGAACACTCGAGGGAAGAGAAATTAAGAGAAGGCTGAGTTTTCTGACCTAGTCCAGTCAAACATGCTCACTCAGCTCTCTAAAAGGGCAGCAGCAGCACTGCGAAGAAAGTATAGGTACGGTAGCCACAGTTTCTGAAAAGCTGGGCTGTCCATGTTCACGAGACAACGAACGCAAGTATAATTCAACTAGTGCTTGCATTTTCATATATATGGCCGGATCTATAGCTCTATTCATTATATTGTCCAGGTCGTCTACCTCAAATGGCGCTGATGGTGAAGTGGTGAACAGTTCTCCTGTTTGACAAAAAGGAGCTGCTGCGCTGATATTTCCGGTGGTTAATTCAGTTGTTTCAACGCGTGTGTTAAATAACAGTCCCTATCTATGTGGCTAGCAGGTTTGACAAAAGAATTCGAGAAAATTAGCAGTGTGCGTGGAGCGAGTGCTGTCTACGTACGTTTAATTTGATACGTACGTGTACTGGATTATATAGGATTTTAATTAATTCAGAAGTAGACATCAGGCATAATAAAGATTTAGAGGTCAATTCAACTCTGGGCCCATGGATTTCCCCAAGAGATGGGAAACGAATGTGATATCTAGGCGTAGCTAACACTCTTCCACACTTGCATGTCGATCCAGCAAGTGGCTCTGACACCGTACGCTGCAATTGTCAAAAGCATGTATGAAAGCATGCAGAAATGGCATATCCGATCCCTTGGGGGGAAAATCACTTCTTGTTAGTGATAAGTTCAAATGGCTAACATATGGAAAAGTGCAGTGTGTGGGGAAGGTGATAAATAGGCAGCGAATTTCCATAGAGAACATATATAGGCCACAAGATAGCTAACAGATTTGTTCGTACCTATATCTATAGCTAGCTATGTTGATTTGTATGCGGGAAATTAACGCGCATATATATGACTTGGCAAATCTTGTTGCGTCATTTGAATGATTCAGAAGATCAGATGCCCAAAATCATCTCATAAAGATCATGTCTTCCAATATAATTATTCTTCACGGCACGTTCGCGAAATTTTTTTTTGATAATGCCCGTTTGGTCGATCCGGGCATTAAACCGGCGAGGAATTCTGTGGTTGGTATTGGAACCTTGCAGGATAGAATGCTTATGAAGTCAAGGTAGCAGTTTGCAATTACCTATCAGCATTACACACCAGTGGCGACATCGTCACGAGAAAACGATGGGACAGGAAGGACCAAAGCATTCTCTACGTACGGGCAATGAATTGTGGACTTTGGACCACATTCTTGTCCTAGGCAAAAAAGAGAGAGGAGGCGACGAAAAGTTGCAAGTATCATGGATGCATCCTCGGTTCACTTCAGCTCGTTGATATGCATGATAGGGACCAGGACACGGTCTTTTGAAATTCTTTCCCCCGCTGGCCGCTGAGACATTTCCTAGCTAGTAGCCGGAGCATTTTTACATAAAAAGGAATCGTTTCAGCTGTGTGGGTGTAAATAAATATATATGTGTGGGTGCTCTCGAAAAAGTTCGATAAAAATGCCTTGAAGATTTCACAAGTCAGATCTTGAAAAAGCTTGTGAGCGAAAAGTTTTCTACGTGTGTGGAAAAACAGACAACATTCTAAGCATATTTCTTTTTGAGTTACCTTATTCTAACCCTGTTTAAATGTGAACTTGTTGAACTCTGTGAGGGACTTTTCTAGAATTAGTAAAACCACAATTACCAATTGTAGAAAATGAGAGAGAGAGATTATTCTACAACATAACCATTGATATATTCACTAGTCCTTTTAACCTCCTAGCTACCGAATTCATTTTGTTAGTTTCAAGATGGACCGAGTTTGCTTTGAGAAAATTCAGAGCTCTAGGAAAAAAAATCGTGAACTTTACACAGCTCACGCGAAGAAAGTGGATATATCTGATGTGTTTGCAAACAAATTTTATTTTGTTTCAATAATTTGTTACTTACAGCTCACGTCAAGATCCTCCTTTTGATGGCTAGAAAGGTATGGTCCATATTGAAGACTTCATGCATGGCTATGTATATATAGCTACTAGCTGCCTAGAGATGTGCAGGCTTTTACATTCACACAAGATGCGGACGGCAGGTACCTTGTCGTAAGCCTAACGAAAGAATATAATATAGAATACCGCACCAAAAAAGTATTGCTTTTCAACTCATAATTTTTATGAGTAATAATTATTTTCTTTTTCTCTCTTCCAACTCTATCTTCTTCCTCCAATGGGAGTGCGACACGAGCTCCCTAAAAACTTGTGGTTTCTCTCCAATAACGATTTCATGGTTTTTTGGTGCATTGGGTCAAGAGTAGACTTGATTTCTTCATGAGGAAACCATTTCTATAATTTTTGCTCTCTTTCTTCATTAATTACGTTGTCATGTCAACATTTTACCTACGTAGCAAGCCATTTAATGAGAATAGAAACCATCATCAATACACCATTGGGACTGTCCTAAGGAGCTTTGCCCCGAATTGTTGCCGAAATGGTCGACATGCGCGTACACTTGTCGCCTCAGCAATGACAGTTTGAATGATATCCGTGTGCATGGTATAGCCACATGCATGTACGTGGTACAGTATGTACGTACTAACGTGGATACTCAGGACACGGAACTACTACTCCAGGCCATGTATCTTGTTCCAAGAACGCACGGGCCAAGCTCAGCCTTTCAAAACGTGAGGACGACGTTGTGACACAGGCCAGATATGCACCGTACATATGTACTACTCTCGACCTCTTGCATGTTCGCGGGGCACTACTACAGGAATCAATTTGCGCAGCGTGGCTAAAATGGGCTCCGTGGCGGACACCTCTTTAGCCCGCCACGGTTAACCGGTGGCCGCCACCGAGGCGTCCAAGCGCTGGCGCCTGCGCGTGGAAGGGTTTACATTTTGGCCACCTTACTTACTTGCCCGCCGCAGAAATCATTATTTACACAAGGGCGGTATGAATCGCCCGCCGTGGATTTATCGATTTACCGTGGCGGGCTCTTTAAACCGCCTCGCCATGTAAAGAGTTGATTTACCGAGGTGGGCGCTTTATCTTGCCCGCCACGGTAAAGCTCAGATAAATACACAAAGACCACCCCTTCATCTTCTCCACGGGTCTTCCTCTCTCAAACTCATGGGGGGAGGCTTTGCCCTAAAATTTGAGGAAACTTTTGATTTGAGTTGAAGGGCTTGGATTTGCGGGAGGAGGACATCATAAGAGGTTCATAAAGGCTCTCCCTCTCTCCTTCCATCCTCTCTCTCTATTTCCATCACCTAGAGTTCTCTCTAGATCTAGATTAATTTTAATGGAAAAAATGATGTCATGTATTTCTTTAACTTTAGATTCATCATAGATGCATGCTTCATCTTTCACATCGTTATTTTCTCTCTTTTTCATGATTTTGGACGTAAAAATCATCAATTTCTCCTAATTCTTCTTTATTTAATGTTGATTGTGACGGATAATGTTCGCAGGTATGATGGATAGGTCGGAATGGATGTACCGGATCGATAGAGTGAATGATCCACAGTACCTCTTTGAATTAAGGAAGTTTATTGCTACTGGTAAAGCTCACCGTGAGAGACTGAAGCGGATGACAACCATATGTCCATGTTCTTGTTGCAAGAACCTGAAAGCCCGCCGAGACAGCGAGGTGCAAACTCATTTGATCATGTATGGTTTCGTCGAGGGCTACACAGTCTGGACATTTCACGGCGAAAGAGTTGGTGCGAGTGGTGGTGCATCTGGAGTGAGCTCTTCGACGCCGACAATGACAGCACCACCGGTGAATAAAGATCCTTTAGGAGCACCCGGCTCCTCATCATCTTCGCAGCAGCTGCGCCAGCCGACAGTGACAACAGTTGTCGTGATTACATCACGGTGGATGATCTAATGCAAGACATGGCCGACGAAGCCGGCGACGGTGGGGATGGTCAGGATACTGTGAGCCAACCCGAGGATGTGCAGCTTGTTGAAGATCTAGTCAAACACTTCGATGAAGACGGCGTTGTGTTGGGTTGCCCAAAGTGGTTGGAGAATTTCAAAGAGTTGAAGCAGGCGACAGTTGATCCTCTCTATAAGGACGGCGGTGATTGTCCGAAGGAGTGCACGGCGCTCCGTTTTAACCTCCATATGTTGATGTTGAAGGCTTGTCATGGTTGGTCTGACACTAGCTTCAATGAGTTGTTAAGCTACCTTGCCACCACGTACCCAACGGCTAACAAGGTGCCCGCCAATACTTATCGGGCCAAGAAGTTGATCCGGCCAGTGGCGTTGAAGCTTAGAAAGTTTGATGCATGCCCTAAACACTGCATCCTATATCGGGGCAATGAGTATGAGAATTTGACGAGTTGTCCGCACTGCGGCTTTAGTCGGTACAAGAAAAATGCTGGTTGTCGCGTGGATGCAGAAGACGAGGGAGGCTTGCGGGGTGGTCGGAAGAAGAACAAGAAGGGGCAAAAGAAGAGCGGTCTTGACCAAACAAATCTCGGCTCGAGGGATGATGAAGAAGAGGGTTACACGCGAGAAAAGTCCAAGATTTGCGGTGTGGTACCGCCCGTGACCGATCGCTGCGTGCAATATTCGGGAACCCGACGATGCCAAGCTCATGTCCTAGGATGCATCAACTAACCGCCTGAAAGACGATGGCAAGCTACGGCACCCATCCGATGGCAAGCGGTGGAAGGATTTCGACGAGGCCTACCGAAGTTTGGCAAGGAGCCTAGGCATGTTAGGTTCATGGCTGAAAATACCGACGGGATGAACCTGTTCGGTGAGCTTAGCAGCTCGCCTGACAAAGACTTGGCCCGTCGTGCTCACCATGTACAACCTACCTCCCCATCTATGTCGAAGCGTAGGCACCTTATCGTGACCATGCTTATCTCCGGACCGAAGCAGCCCGAAGAACGATATAGATGTGTTCCTGGAGCCGTTCATGGAGGAAATGAAGATACTATTTGATGTTGGGGTCCAGATGGTGGATGCATCCCACAAGGAGAAGTTCACACTAAAAGCAATCATCTTTGTCACCATCACCGATTACCCCGGTCTCTTCTCACTGTCGGGGCAGATCAAAGGGAAGATCGACTGCGTAATTTGCATCGACGGGACCTGCTACACTTACCTTAAGGGATCCAATAAGATGGTAAATCGGTTAACCACGGCGGGCAAAGCCGCCCACCGCAGTTAAGCCATGATTTACCGTGGCCTCTAGGCCGCGGCGGACGACTTTGCCCGCCGCGGAAACCTAAAACGCCCGCCTCCAGTAAAGTTTGTGTAGTAGTGGGGCCGAGGTGGGGCATCCTTTGAATAAACCCTTTTGGACTTGTTTGGCTACACTATAATACATTCTAACTCATAGAGAATTAGACAGATTGAGGTGAAAATTTTCCACCTTAATCCCCCAATCTCAACCATATGGATTGAAGTGGATTAAACGTAGCCAAACAAACCCATCATGTGTTCTTGGAAAAAAAATGCAGTGATCGATCAAAGTGATTAATAGGGTTTCGAAATAGCACCCATAAGGCTAATCTCAATGAGCCATTGTATTATACTCACTAATTATGTGACACAACGGTATATTTTTTTCTGATGTGATAATGTATTTAATAGGAGAGATGGTTTATATATTTCTTGTGCTCTAGACGTCTTAGGTCTAAAGATACACTACCAATGTCCTATTTGGATCTCTTAAGAAAAATGAGAATGGGACCCACACTGGTGCAGCAAGGCTTTTTGCTCCCGGTTGGGAAACCCCTTTAGTTCCGGTTTCCCAACCGGGAGCACCAATCCGGGACTAAAGGTACCCTCCTTTAGTCCCGGCTTGAAGCCCGGGACTAAAGGGGGACCTTTAGTCCCGGTTGGAAACACCAACCGGGAGTAAAGGGGGCCTCCAGGCCTAGCCATGGACCGCCACGGGGCAGGACATTGAGTCCCGGTTGGTGTTACCAACAGGGACTAAATGTCCCTCTTTTTTTTCCTTTTTCTGGTTTCTATTTTTGGTTTCTTTTTTCATTTAATGATTAGTTTTGATATTAAAATACATTTTTGAATACGCTGCTAATAGTAATATATATGTGTACTTCGCACGCGTAAGTTTTTGTTCGAACACAATAGTAATATATATGTATACAACGACTAAGCAGTTTCTGACAAGCATAACTAGAACACACCAACCAAACACAGCTATTGTACTATCAAGTCTCACCGTTGAGAGTTCGGATAAGATTTAGGGAACATTGTGCCAATCTAGACAGTGAATATAGAAACCTATTTCCCAGCGAGTCCATCCACGGGGCACCACCGCTGCAGTCGCTCGCCGCCGGGTCCGGTGTCCCCGCCACTAGATCAGGCCTTACGACCACCGGATCCGGCCTCCCCGCCACCGAATTTGGCCTCACGGCCACCGGATCCGGCATCCCCGCAGCTCGCAGGTCCGTAGCTCCTACGCCGATGGCTCCGTCCTCCACTGGATCTCGCCCTCCTAGGTGGAGCCGCGCGCTGTTGAGCAGCCGTGGGAGAGAGGGACGCCGTGAGGTAGCCTAGATCCGGTGGAGAGGGAGGAAGGGGCCGGGGTTTGCCCCGCGCCCGGCGTGCCTCCGCCGCCGCATCGGTAGAAAGGGAGGAGGGGCCTGGGGCCGCCGGGCGCCAGATCCGCCTGGAGAGGAGGAGGGGGGGGGGGGGTCGCCCACACTGCATGCCACCACCGCCCAGCCAGGAGGAGAGGGAGGAGGGGGCCGCTACTCGCTCTGGAGGGAGAGGAGTGAGGGAGGGAGGGAGAGACGGAGGAAGAGGAGGGATGCGCTGCACGATTGAGGGAGAGGAGATGGGGAGATGGGGGGGATTGAGGGATGCGCTGCGCTGTTTTTGTCAGGCCGAGATGGATGTGAGTGGCCCGTCCACTATTTAACCGAGTTGAGGGACCTTTAGTCCCGGTAGGAGACAGAAACCGGGACTAAAGGTCTCTTTTTAGTCCCGGACAGAGCCTCCAGTCGGGAGTAGACTTTTACTCCCGATCAAAGGGACCAACCGGGAGTAAAAGTTAACCTTTAGTCCCGGTTGGTAGTTTCAACCGGGACTAAAGGTCCCCTGCAGCAAAAGCCTGCCGCAGTAGCTGTTGGGCAGGGACCTTTAGTCTCGATTGGAGCAACAAACCGGGACTAAAGGTCTCTCTAGTCCCGGGAGCGAAAAATACTAGGACTAAAGCCAAATTTCAAGGCGGGATCAAAGGTCGTTTCTCTACTAATGCCAAACACACTTGGATTTTAGAATGAGATTCTAGAATCCAACTATCTACCCCAAACATGCTCTTTTGATATTTCTACTATGCAAAGGTAATAATCACTATAAGAATGAGATCCAAACAATCATCTTTTTTATCCAGAATCTAGATTCTACATTTGCTATCTGGAATCCAGATTCTCGCTATGAGAATGAGATACAAACAGGCCCCAAAACTTAGATAGTTAGCATCATCCAAAGCAAAAGATCGAGACATGGAATACACAGTATATATTCCTATCATTGTGAGCATAGAAGCGTGCATCCAGAGCACCTACTGAGTCCCTCACAGCAGCCTCAACCACTCTCGATGTGCCACATGGCAATCCCCACTAGATCTACCAACAATCATAGAAACACGTGGTCGTGGTCATAAATCACTACTACATAAACCATCTTTGCCAGCGCTATTTTCACTGCTAGCAACCATAGAAAATATATTCAAAATGGATCTCAATTTATGCACAAAAATTTCAGCAATCTAATGGTGAAAACCATTTTTTAATTGGTTGCTTCTTTTGATGAATTGTTGCAAAAAAATAAAAAGAACTAAGGTAGGTCTACATGCATGCTTGTAAAAGTCAGGTGGCTGGTTGTGTTAGGTTGGGAGTAGCTTTTGGTCAAGAGGTTTCTATGACTCGCAGTGAAGGTGTTTATGGATGCAAACACAGGTTTCTAAACTTGTGCAAAAGCTCCTGGTGCCACCCAACCAAATGACATACCATCGTTGGGGCTAATCCTCACGTTGCACGTTGAATTCTATTCCATGCACCAGTGGCCTGAGCTTTTCCCACCATTTTTTTTTTAATTCCGATAAGGCATGCAAGAGTACATTTATTCTAGAAGCACACACCACAACTGTAAAATATATGATTTTTATCCAGTTGTGTCCCTGCAGTAGTAATCTTAACTATTGCCACCCTAAATGATCTAAATTATTGTCAGGGAAGGGAGGCATTGTCGTTGATCGTAGGAAGGTAGCGTTGCGGCCGGTCGAGGGTTGGGGTGGGAGGGGGAGCCAACGCCGATGGGAGAGGAGGTTGTCGATGCTTGGGTTGATGCCACCACAGGGTATGAAGCCGCCACCTATAGGAAGGTGTTGGGATTTGGATGCTAGGAGAAAAAAAGAAGAGGGGATGAGGGGAGAGATAGAGTTCGTAGAGGAGGGGGCTATTTATACTCTATAAATTTCTGAGACCCTGAATTTTACTCCTGTGATACCATCTAACACTAATACCACATATGTTTGCATGTAGGGGGAGTAAATTTTGGTACTATTGTGGGGTTTCTTTTTTCTTAACCGAAGAGCGTGGCGCTCCAATAACACATTGAATGTTATTTGACTATGCAGGGCATGGAATAGTGTGCAGAGAGGAGCAGGGTTTTTAATTTTGGTATTAAAAAAAATAGGCCACCCCCGAAATTACTGAAATTCACGAAATTGGGCCAAAAAATTTTAGAAACTTGCACATGAAGTATGATTTTTCTAAAAAATGGATGTAAACAAATATTAGCATGATTTATGGCTACACATCTATTAAGTAGAAGAATATACAACATAGACGATACTAAATATAAATCTAGAGTTATATAGCACATATATTAGTGTATTACAAAATTTTAGTTTTTCTTTCGACCACCACCGAAATTCACAAAAATTTGGTGAAATTTTGCTGAATTTTTTAACCCTGGTAGAGAGAGGGCCAGAGCCATTAAGAAAATAAGGAACAGTAGTCTCCATTTACTTAACTATTCCCTGGCTATATCATGGATCTGTACTTTAATTTGGGCTTAATCCTGAGCTCTCCAGTTAATAAGCGTTGCTAGTCAAGTGGGAGTAATTCAAAGGTCGAGTAGCACAAAGAAACGGAAGAAGGATCATTTAGTCAAGGTTTGAGATTTGAAGCAAGCTGCCTAGCTATAGTACTGTAGTCATCGTCATGTCATTTAAAGATGGTGTCGAGCCCTTTAATTCCCATAGATTTAGGCATTCCTTTGTCTCTTCTGCCGTGTTCCGTACTAAAGAACATAGTTAATTGAACAAGAAACAGTTTAACTATGTTCAATATACTTTTGGAATGAATATTGATAAATTTTTTACATTATCCCTTCATTTTATTTCAATAATAAGGCATTTTTCAACTAATAAGCTGTAGTAAAGTTTGTTGTGCAAAAGTGATATAATTGGATCGATCTTCTTATATATGGTTTATGGTTGTGATTTGTTGCTAGAAATATTGCAATATATAAGAGAAATTATAGGTAAAAGATATAATTTTAGAGATTTTGTGCCGAGTCAATACCTTATATTTGAAATGGAGTGACTAGTATATATATATGATAATCCTAGCTTATTGTTTTATACATTACTAGTTTTTTTATGATAGATAACCTATTATGATCGAATAATACTTCCCAGCAGCCAAATGGGAAAAAAAAAGAAAATGTGAAGCATAGGAAGTGCACAAATTCGAGCTGCAACACGCAACAACTTTTGTAGCGGATAGATCACCTCATGATCAGACCACACACATAGAACAAATTAAATAAACAACTTGTGTTTAATTATTAATAATCTGTTGGTTCAATTTGTAGTTCCATATGGAGATTCCTTAGAAAATTGTAGTTTCCTGGATGTTTCATCAAGAAAACACTTTATTGACCCAAACTTGTTTGGTGAAGTGTCATTGTAACTCAAGTTGAAAGAAATTAGTCAATCAATCATGAAGTAATCATATACTTTCAACTTTCTTGTATAGTAAATAAACGTGCTTTTATTGTTTTTTTAGAGTTTGTAAAATCCAACCCCATTTTAGCATCAACTATTAACAAAAATATTTCTCAAAATAATAAAAAAATATCAAAACGCAATATTTTAAAAATAGTCATATATCGATATTGGAGCTCAAAGACTTCAGGCCCCATTTGGAACATGGGAATTTTTTCCATTCCTACGTCATTCATGTAAAAAATGAACTAATTCCTATAAAATTCCTATATAATTCTTGTAAAATTCCGGTGTTCCAAAGAGCCCTCAATATTGTCTGTGCAGTGGACAACTATGATGAATGGATCGATTATCAATAACAGTACATATACGTACGCATATGAACAGAAGTAGTAGTCATAGTTTTCATATCACATATATATACACGCATGTCAAATGAGATGCATGCATTACGCAAGTGGATGAATTTGGGGGGAATGAGATAAGATAATTTTATCCGGCGAAAACGACAGTACTGCTGTACTGGGAAGAGAATTAAAGCTATAAATAAAATAAATAATAAAGTACATATGAAGCCCCTATCCTCAGCTATAGCTGGGCACTCCGTGCTAAAGTTTTCCACATGGGCCGGGCACGGGCACGATGGGCCAGCACAGACACGGCCCGAGAAAGCACGGCCCAAGAGCATGGCTCGCCCCCATGCCCGTGCCTGGGCTGCCAATTCGGCCCATGGGCCAGCACGGGCACGGCACGGTAAAGTGGCCTGGCCCGCTAACGGCCCGCTATCCAGGGAACTCAGCCGTCCGATCCCCCCTGATGGATTATGGTCGTTGGATCCAGGGCAACGACGCCGCCGTGTATATAAGCCGGCCGGCCTCCCCCGCTCCCCACCCACATAAACCCTAAATCATTTCATCCTCTCGGCTCTTGCAGTCTCGTTGGCCAACGCTCTCCCTCCTCTCCTCTCTGGCTCTCGCCCTCTCCGACGATGGTGGCGAAGGGCAACGGCCCCTCCCAAGGGCGACGGCGACTCGCCGTCGTCCCCGCGGACCCCGCCTCCTCTTCTCGTCCTCCGGCAGCCGCAGCTCTAGAGCTCCGACGATGCAGGTAACATCCCCTTCTGCTCTTCTTCTTCTTTCTCTCACTGTCACTGACTCACTCCCTCTTCTGCAGATCCGCGGATCCGCTGCTGCTAGGAGCTCCGGCTCTGCCGTCTTCGTCGTCGGCGACGTCTAGGTAAGACACCCTAACCCTAGCTCCGAAGCCTAACCCTAACCCTAGCTCCGATCTGCTCCGTTCTTGATTTCTTTTCTTGAATCTTGAGTTCTTGACTGATGTTCATGTTCTTCCTTTCTTCTTCTTTTGGCAGACGTTTGAGGCCAGGGCAAGTGAGGATGCCGTCCCGGCCTCCCTCTGTCTCTGAGGACACGGTGGAGGCTAGTGCCACTACCATGGCTGATGAGATGGAGAGGGTCCGCGACCTCCCTGGTGATGACGACGACGACGACATGGGCGACAAAGAGGTAGAAGAGCTCTTCGGCCATGGAGCTGTACCTGGTGGAGCTGGCGTAGAGGACCCCATTGACCTTGATGGTGACGAAGGTGGTGGTGGAGAAGAAGATGGTGAGAACGCCGACGACGACCAGGACCAGGTATCACGCCCCTCTACCTCTGATGTGTGGCAAGATTTCCAGAAGCTCTTCAAAATGGGTCCCAAAGGTAAGAAGATCAGGTATGGCGCTGTCTGCATCCATTGCAAAAAACAGTACTCTGGTAGATCTGCAGGTGGCACTGGCCACCTCCGTCGTCACAGGGATAAATGTGCTAAGAGGCGAGAGAAAACTAGGGGGTTTAGTCAGTCTCAGATTTCTTTTAATCCTGATGGTTTTATGCGTAATTGGGATTACTGTCCTATGCGTGCTCGTACTGAACTGTGTAGATTGCTTGCTAGGGTAGATGTTCCTATCAGCTTTGGTGAATCTGCTGCATTTGAGGAATACATTAATAATGCTCATAATCCTAAGTTTCAGGCTGTCTCTACACAAACCACAACTAGAGACTTAGCCAAAATGTTTTCTGATAGAAAGAGTAAGCTTGTTGAGGTACTTGCTTCTGATTCTGTTAATTGTGTGTGCCTTACCTCTGATATTTGGTCTGGCAAAGCCAAAGAGGATTATCTTAGTGTTGTTGCTCATTACATAAACCCTGATTGGCAACTAGAGAAGAGGGTTCTTGGTCTTGTGCTTATTGATTGTTCCCATAATGGACATAACATTGCTGATAGAGTTGCATCTGTTCTTGGTGAATATGGTGTGCTTGAAAAAGTGTTTGCTGTTACTTTGGACAATGCTTCATCTAATGTTTCTGCCATGTGTATGCTAAGACCTATTTTATCTAAATATCTTGATCTTGAGGTTCCTATAGAGGATCCAAGACATCCTGAAA
This sequence comes from Miscanthus lutarioriparius, assembly GCA_904845875.1. NCBI lineage: Eukaryota > Viridiplantae > Streptophyta > Magnoliopsida > Poales > Poaceae > Miscanthus > Miscanthus lutarioriparius. The sequence continues at coordinate 13,181,733 of CAJGYO010000019.1, forward strand.
CTGTTGTTACTACTATGTTCTTGCATCAGCGTTGTGCATGCCATATAATCAACCTAATTGTTAAGGAGGCACTTGATTATCTTAAACCTTTTATTAAAGTTTTTAGAACTGCAATATCATTTTTAAACTCATCTAGCTAGAGAATTGCAGCATACAAAAACTATTGCATTGCTTCTAGTTATAGGCCTAGAAAGTTTCAGTTGGACATGGATGTAAGGTGGAACTCTACATATCTCATGCTTAAGACTTTGTTTCCTCACAAAGATCCTTTCACCACTTTCATACATGCTAACTATCCTAGAGGTGAGGGAGGTGAGTTGCTTCTAACTGAAAAACATTGGGCTATTGCTGAAAAAGTCTTTAAGTTTCTTGAATTGTTCTATGATGCTACTGCTGCCTTGTCTGGTGTTTACTATCCTACATCCCCACTTATGCTTCATTATCTGGTTAAGATTGCTATACACCTGAACAAGTATGTTAATGACATTCACCTAAGGAATGTGGTTCAACCTATGGTAGACAAATATAATAAGTATTGGAGGGACATACCTTTGCTCTATTCTTTTGCATTCATCTTGAACCCTAGAGCTAAAATGAAGGGTTTTTCAAAAGTGCTAAGGAAGTTGATGAACCTTACCAGTACAGACTACATTGCTTACCAGGTTGGCACTAGAGCTAGGCTTACTGATGTTTACAATAAGTATGAGGAGAAATATGGAGCTGTTAGGTTGAGGAGGACTGTCCCTCAAAACCTAACTGGTAAGAAAAGGTCTGCTTGGGATGAAATATATGATGATGATTCTAGTTCTTCTGGTGGGGGTACTTCACTGCTGCATTCTACTCTTAATCTGTCTAGAGATACATCTGCTACTGCTTTGCTGCATGCTGCTACTTTTACAGCTTCTAATGCTTCTGAACTTGTCTCATACTTAGACTGTGATACTGTTAGCCAGGTGGATGATTCATTTGACATCTTGAGATGGTGGCATGAGCATAAACTGACATATCCAGTGCTGTCCATCATGGCAAATGATGTTTTAACTGTTTCTGTCTCTATCATATCTTCAGAATCTACCTTTAGTATGACTGGCAGGATCATCGAGGAGCGGCGGAGGAGGCTGAAGCCGGAGACGGTGGAGTGGCTCACCTGCATCAAGGACTAGGAGTTGGCGGAGGCAAGGCTGCAGCACAATGTGGAGGACAAGGAGCTTGAAGAAACATTTGAAGACCTCTATCTTGATTAGTGCTCCTGCCGCCAAGGTAAATCATACCCCTAAGTCCCTAACTTTCTCTTCTTCTTTTGCTAACTGATTAGTTATACTAATGCTAACTCTGTTCTTCTTTTCCAGCTGGCGAGCTTGAAGCTTGAAGCTTTGAAGCATTAGTCTTCATCTTTATTACTTTAGTCTTTACATTTAGATGGAACTTGGGTCTGTAATATGAGAACTTGGACAATGATGTAAGAACATTGAACATTTGAACTTTGGAGCTAGGCTGTACTCTTTTTCTGACTAGGGTTTTTCACAAGGGTGAGTTTTACTTAGCAGGTTTTTAGTGAGGCAGCCACTGCACATGCTCACATATTCCTATTTTCTTAACTCTTGTGTGTTTGCTCTGTTTTTGTTTCTCCAGTTCTTTTTCTGGTAATTTTGATTCCAAATTATGCTTGTTACTTTAATCTTGAACTGATGAAGTGCTTTGGTTAAAATGTGTTTAGTGCCAGGGTCGGCATGGGCACTGGCGTGCCACCGTGCCTGCTGGCACGGCACGGCACGGTTTACACTTGATAGTGTCGTGCCTGGGCTGCCACTTCGACACGGTGGCACTATCAGGCACGGCACGGCGAGCTGCCGTGCCGTACATAGTGCCGTGCCGGGCGCCCGTTTGGAAAACTATACTCCGTGCACACACCTCGCATCAAACTCTGCCTGTATTGTGACAGCGCCACTTGTACATGCTTTACGGCCGTCACGCGCCTTTTTCGCAAAGTCCGTTAACGTGTAACGCATGCAATGCAATCTTCTTATCGACGATTCGACGATGATCGATTAGACGACGCACACAGCTATACATATCTTGTTAGAAATTTATACACGTAAAGCATCATCGTGCGTGTCCTTTGCGATTGTCCCATGCATTTTCCTTATAAGAAAGTTATAGAAGCTTGCTGTACATGGAAATCTGAAACGCGTGTGCTGCTGACTCCTGAGCCAGTAGCTGATCTCTCGATGGCTCTTGCACACACGTAACTTGATCGAGTTTGGTCGAAACTTTTAGTTTCCTTTTCAAAAGAATTACCAAAAGCATATATAGTGTATATATTTTTTACTAGGTGCACGTGCACAGTTTGGTTGTGTGTTGAATTCTCTCCATCTCACCTAGCCGTGACTTTATCCTGCCGAATCGAATGAAAAAGGTTGTCCATCCATGGCCCAAAAGCCAAAAAAGGTATATATATTTTTTTAAATGCGTGTAACATTTGTATCTACAAATAAATTTATTATGAAAACAGATTTAACTATCTACCTAATGATATTAATTGATGTACCATAAATATTAATATTTTTTATATAAAATTAGTTAAAGCAATTTCTTAGAAGCAAGAACGACAATTATTTTGGTAGGGAGTCCAGTGCAGTGCAGTGTCGTGCCCATGTTTGTGCAGTACATGCATACCGGCCGGCATCGTGCGACTCCGAAAAAGCTTTGTTCGGCGCCGCATGTGTGTAACAAAATACAGCACGCAGTGACCCTGCATTGCATATATATATATATATTTGCATCGCGTGATTCCCATGGTTACGTGCATTATCTGTGTGCCCAAAAAAGGAGCTTTAAACTTGCTACAGTGCTTGTGCATGAGCTTTTTAAAAAGAGAAGCACTACGTTTGTGCATAGCGAGCTGGACAATACTACTATCTTCAAAGTTTTGTGCACAATAATAATTGTCTCGCGCGTCTTTCTAGTAGAAACACGGTGGAGTACAGTAAAAAAAACAGGTACAATGTGTTGTCCTTCCATCTTGAGTCTTTTACCTATGTGCCAATAAAAGATGGTCACGGCCTACGTGCCACTAAAAAGTTCGAACGCCTCTACGTGTCATGACACTTTTTTTTTTCTCCCAAGCTATTCCATCCACTTTTCCATCTAACGGTGTCAATTTGCGTTAGAAAAAGTCCCAAATGCGCTCACGTTGCTTCTTCACCGTGCCCTTCTTCGCTTCCTTCGCCTGTCGTCTTCGTCCCGTCCTCCACCGTGCGCCGGGGCCAGGGAGCCCCGCGTGCGCCAGGGTGGGGGGCGGAGCTAGCTGCGCGGGCGCCGAAGCCGGAGGCGGAGCCGGCCGCGCGGACGTCAGGGTCGAGCGGAGCCTAGCCGTTCGCTGCTTCGAGCCTCCATCGCCGGCGCGCCCACCGACGGCACCCAGCGATTCCACCGCCCCGGCCACCATGACCGACGCGCACGATAGTCGCACGACCGTGTGCGCCCCTGCGCGGGCCGCGTCGCCGCACCGCCAGCCGCGAGCTCCCTGCCCACCTGAACTCGCCGCAACGTAGGCCGCCTCAAGCCGAGGACGCGCCGCCCCAACCCTGCGCGCCTCCCGGGGCACGGACAGCCCGAAGACGAAGACGACGGCGCCGGGGGAGGCCAGCAGCGCGGCGGCGCGGTCGGAACCCGCGCGGCGCGCCAGGCGCAGCATGAGCAGGCGAAGATGGCGAGGGCGAGGAACACGCAGAGCGGGAGGAAGGCCGCCCGGGCGCGGCAAGGAGGAGGAGCTGGAAAGGCACGGGCGCGACGTGGTCACCGGCGAGCGCGCCAGTGGACGCTCGGTGGGCGGCGCGCGACCTGGTTGCTTGGGGGGAGCTCGGCCCCTGGTCGCCGGAGGCGCACTGCGCGAGCTGCGACATGTGAGCGAGGCCTCGACCGCGCGTCGTCTTCTCAGGGCTCGGTGGCGCATCGGGGCCGCGGCCGACGCATTGCGGATTTGAGAGGGAGAGGGGAGCCGGGCTCGCCGGACTCGAGAGGGGCTTGCCGGAGTTGGGAGGGCGCTCGCTGGAGTCGGGATGGGGGTCGCCGGAGTCGGGAGGCCGGCGCATCACGGAGATGGCCACGCAGTCGGAAGAAGATACCGATGGGGAAAAATATAGAGAGCAGTTTACGCCTTGACAGAAGGGCATTTTGGACGTTTTCATTGATTGGGCCCACGTGTCAGGGCTGGCAAACGGCAAAAATCAAACAGAAGTTGTTGGGAGGCAAAAAAAAAAGTAAAGTGTCGTGGCATATAAGTGTATTCGAATTTTTTAGTGGCACGTAGGCCGCAACTATCTTTTATAATGACACACAGTTAAAAGGCTCATCAATCTTGACATCAACTGCGTTTACGATTTACCATCTGTTAACGTGTGCTTATACGAATAAAACCCGTGTAGTAGTAGTAATACAGAATAGACATATACGTGAGCGTACGTTAATTGCCAGGATATATTTTTCTAGAAATGCTGTAGGTACTCAAAACAAAACCCAGAAAAAGTGTCCCATCTACCATGTCCTTGTATCCTCCTGACATCAACCGCGCGTTTATAGTTTACCATTTCTTACCGTACGAACAGTGAATACTGTGACTCTAATCCTCTGGGTTTTGGAGTTCCAAATTATAGTTCATTTTTTACTTCGGCGGAAATCACAAACTTCTCTGCCTTGACTTTTTAGAAAATCATATTAATGGAATAAGTACTTTGTTAAAACATAACTACCAAACTGACGATTTTAGACATGGTTAAAATTAAATTTGAGGAGCGGTTTTCGATACTGCTACTACACCACACAGGCTGTAGAAACAAGGTATTTTTTGGGGTGATTCCACAGCTATTCCTAAAAATCGATTTTTAAAGATGCTTTTATTGAGTCAACCGCCCTTATAATTTTTTGACTTTATTGACTCTGATATCTTAAAAATCATAAAAAATATAACTCTCAAAAAAATAGAAAAAAACATTTTCGCTCGCATGAGGAGCTATCACATGGTCAAGTCAAAGCCACAAGCACGAATCGAACATTTTTTCGCACAAGAGCCCACAACCATCAATCTAACATTTTTTGGCACAAGTCCACCCATGGGATTCAAACCTATAACCTCTTGTTTCTACAATCTCCTCCCACCACCACGTCACATTACACAGTCACTTGTGATCAAGTATATAAGATGCCACATCCTTTTGTATTAATTCTTATGAATCTTGCAGTGGTATTTTAGGGATAAGATGATCTCAAATAAAAAAAGTTAACTATAAAATTTTATCTCGTTTGAAAAATTTGAAGGTTTGAATTTTTTTTAAAAAAAATAGAACTAATAATGTAAATATGAGCCTATAAACGATCTCAATATAAAATAAAATCATCCACTACAAAGTTTGAAATCTCATTGAGATCTATAATTTTGATATAAAGTTTGCCTTCACTTGATTTTATTTAAAAAATATATAAATTTATTTGGTCAACAGCTATTTTCAAAGGTGATTCCTAGAAATGTGGTTTTTAGGGCGGTTGTTTTATTTCACCCACCTATAAAATGGTAGATTTATATGGCCGCTTTTATTAGGCCAACCACCCCTACAAAATAATTTATAGGGTTAGTTCATAAGCTACAGCCTATAGTGCAATACAACATTTATAAAGATGGTTGACTAAGTCAACCACTCCAAAAATAATGGGATGCGATTGTAAAAAAAAATATGTGTAGTATTGCATATTTCATGAAAATTTTATTGAAACTTATTTAATGTTGTATATGGTGATGTATTTCCCTATAAATTTAGTTAAAATTAAAGAAGTTATGGTTTAGAACAAGCTATCAAATAAAAATGCCAATTAAAAAGTTTTAGATCTCTTGCCGAGCTCAATCATTTTGATATGAAGTTTGTCTTTATTCTATTCTATTTGAAAAAACTATGAATTTGTAAAAATCATCGATGCAGTAGTGTACTACATTTCATGGAGAATTTGTTGAATCTAAATTGATATTGTATATGACGATATGTTTGTCTATAAACTTGATCAAAAAATTTTAAAAAACGATTTAAAATAAAGCTAGAATAAAATATAATTGGAACGGAGAGAGACTGAGAGGGGTAGCGATGACTCAAAGCTTTCTTCTTCCCAGAAATGAATGCTGGATGATCTCGCGGCAGTTTACCAGAATTTGTCAAAGCGTCGACTCATCCTGTGGCTCCAACCGCTCCAGTCGACACCAAAACTTCAACCCCCAATCTGAACATTCCATGCATCGTCAGAGAAGTATGCGAAGTCAACCAGACGTACGGCCAAAGTTACTGTACGTTGGATCCTTCTTCGTTCCCACCCCTCTCTCTCCTTGGACGTTCACCATTTCTCCATATATACGTCGTCATCTCTCCCCATCTTCCAACTGACCATCTCGATCGGTATTCATGGCAAGTTTTTTCCTCGTGGACGGCCAATACAACACACTACTCCATCGACTTCGATTCGATCCCGCGGACACGCAACGCGTGTGGAAAAACAAACGGAAATCCGTGTCCGCAAGAGCTCTGAATCACATAACATAGCAATTTCTCACACATCACAGATTCACAGGTACGTACTATACGTGCAAAGTGACCCGTGAGAGAACGATCCACCCCGGTGGCCAGGTCAGGCATTCAGACGGATAGGAGCCGGATCGGATCGGAGGTCAGCCAGCAATTAATACACGGACGACAAGTTCGGAAGTCTCCTGTTCATGGGAGACGACGATGGCCAGGCCACACAACGGGGTTGTTGTTGTTGTTACTCCATAGCAGATGATCGATTCAGTGTTTCGTTCGCCATAGCAGGATTGACGCGGAGAAGAAGCTAGCCGATCGGCGCGAGCGCGATGGAGCAGCGTGATCCACACGCGCGTGCGCCACAGGATAGCTGTGACCTGTGAGACGAGCTGACACGGCGGCGGTGGAGCAGAGTGATCATCCACATGCGCGTGCGCCACAGGATAGCTGGCGGCTGCATGCTCTCATGGTTTTCCTCCTCCCGGCTCCGCTTGTCAAAGTGGCGGTGCTTTCTGTCAGACAGAACACAGATTTTCCGTGGCCGCTCCGGCGAATTCGTCGAAGCGCAGCGATGGACCGTTTTTGCGGTCGGGGTCACGGTGGCCACGACGACTCCGATAGCGATCCGCCTGCCACTGCCAGGGATCCAATCTGCTCCCATTTTTTATGTAACTTTGATTGATCTGATTTATTTTTTTGAGTGGAACTTTGATTGATCTTTTTTTTTAGGAGAAGCAAAAAGCTTTATTGACCTTCATAAGAAGTACAGACGCCATTCGGCGAGGATACAAACCAAACATGTCTACCAAGTTCATCATAGGCACTACTTCTAGCTAAGACGTGGGCATCAAAATTTGATTGCCTTCCTTCATGAACAAAATCAACGAAATTGAAATCGCGTGATCTAGCTCTAGTTTCCTGAACAATATCCATAAGAGCCCATGGTCCCTTCCCGGATGCTCCTGATAACTTCTGCATTGTCACACGACAATCTACAATCTCGGAGGACCAGATCACTTGCAAGCGCTAGGCCCTCCTTGCATGCAATTGCTTCCACTATGTTAGGTTCCAAAAGGCCCTCCATCACCACGACCGAGGCACTTAGGAACTTTCCCACGATGTCTCTTGCGACTGCTGCTGCAGTGACGACTCTCGAATTTTTAGCCAACGCAGCGTCAACATTGATCTTCATCAAGCCGATCGGTGGTGGGATCCACCGAACCGGGCTTCCATGTGCTTCAGGTCGCGCCCTCCCTTGAGGCTGCATGAGCTCAAGGTTCGCCACAAAATTAGAAACAAATTGGTGCGTCGGGCTTTGATAGATATTTTGTGAACATAGATATTTAGTCGATTAATTAACTAGACCTAGCAATTTTTGGCCCAAATAAATTAATAGGCCCATTCTATTCATAAGCCTAGCCCATCAAAAGACCAGGAGGAGAACGAGACTACCAAAAACTCAGCCCACAAACAAACAAACACGCCGGAGCAAACGAAGCCCAGCCCATGTCCATCAACGACGACACGACACAATTCCCGTGCCGCTCACCCTCCTCCCTCCTCCTCTGCTCCCATTTCAAACGCGCATCCCCTCACCTCGCCTACGACTCTCCCCACCGCGATCCCCGCAGCCGGCGCTGCAGCTTAAACCCTAAGCCACGGCCACCCCCTACGTCGGGGGCGCTCCGCGATGCGCCGGTGCGCGGAGGCGATCGCGAGGACCGTGCTGGCCTTCCTCGACGCCGTCATCCTGGGCTGCCTCCGCTCATGCTTCGGCGCACGCCCCCGCCGGGGCTCTGGCCGCCGTGTAAGACAAACCCCTGGCCCTCCTCCCTCGACGTTCCTAAGTGATGATCTGGTGGTTGTCTCGTGGTCATCATTGTTTTCGTGCTCTCGCCTCTCGTACAGGATGCGCTCGTGCACGGGGATCAGGCCGCGGCGGCGGAGGTCATCTGGGATGACGAGGAAGGTATTGCGTTTATTTTGGTTATCATTTCCTCGGGTTTGGATGTGCCTTAGGATTTGGTTATCAGGGTGTTTTATGTGTTTGTTTGTCGTTGCTGCATTGGGAAAGGTTTGGTAAGGGATGGACGAGTTCATGAGGATTTTGCTGACGGGGGTGGAATTGATGAGGAGCTTAGACACGAGGTACGCGTGCCAGATTAACTGCTGCTTAATTTCTTATAAGACCTTGTGAAACAAATTAAACTGCCAATTTTTACTCCAAGGATTGTAATGGTTTTAACTCCTGGATGCTAAACTTTTATGGTCATTCTGATAATGCAATGACCGGGGCTTTTGCCCTGAAACTCTAAAAAAATTATTCCAAGGACTAAGATATTTAGCCTCTTCTAAGTTGATTTTCGTGGCACTCTTGACTCTAACCAGGCAAGTTACCTTAAGCTATGCGGCACTATTTCTGAAACCCCAGCTGAACTTTGCAGTGAGGAGTCATATGAAAACAATTTGGAAAATACTAATGAGGTGGGATTACCCTTCTCAAAACCTGCTCCATTACTAGCTCGATTGTCTGATGCCCTTCATTTCTGGACTTGCAGTGTGACAACAAGCCCACTTCTGGACCACCAGCGAACAGTAAGTTGCTGTTTGAAGCTAATTCATCAGAAGGGTAAGAACCACTGTCATTTTCACAAGTTTCTGAGATTATTTGTATTATCATGAGATTACAAAAATCAATGCCTCCTACGCCATGCAATCTTAGATGTGAGGACTGTCACTCGCTCAGGTATGAACTGAACACTGAAGATGCTGGCCATCATCATGGAGTTGAATTTGTTCCTCATTCAGCTTCCTCGGAAAAGAGATTGTTTCAAAACATCCAGCACAAGCCTCTTGATTCTAGTGGTTCACCGTTCCCAACTCCTCTAGTTCTCAGGGATGATATGCAGACCCCTGGAACAGCCTATGCTTCACATAGAGGGACTTCTGTATCTGGAAAGCGTGTGCGAACACGGAAACAATTCATATACCCTGTCCTCAGATCCATCGAGAACAGACTTAAGCAAACAGAACTGACAGAAGATTCTTCACCATTAGCATCGTTCAATCCTCTAAAAGGGAGAAACTTGGAATCAGATCCTATCAAGGATCCAACCCAAAGATCTTCAACTTCAGTGGTTATATCAGGATTGTCTGAAACTCCATCATATTCTGCACCTGATCCTAATGCTTCATACGAAGTAAAAGAAGCACTGTCTCCCGATGAGTTACTCGATGGCAAAGGACTACCAAAATCCAACTCAGATGAAAAGAATGTTGCATTGAGCCTGTCCCGCTGGCTGAAATCCTCCTCCGCAGATGCTGAGAATCAAGGTGATGTTAAGTGTCCAGCAGGGGATCAATCGTTTGATGACTGCAGCTTTCTAACTGAGAAGCCTGTCCTCGCGGCATCTGATCTGAACTTGGATACCGATAACCCCACTCCTAGGTTACCCAAGGCATGGGATGGCAACGGTATTCCCAACACAACCACCAGATACAAAGAGGTACTCATTTGTCACTATCTAATGCTTCCTTTTTTTTAACATGTGGTTATATGCACTTTTGATCTAAATGTAACTTTGTTAGGATCAAAGGGTCAATTGGCACACCACGCCATTTGAACAAAGACTGCTGAAGGTGTTATCTGATGAGGACCGTTGCCCTCCAAGGTCTTTTGCTTTTGCTTTTTACGTACATTATTCATCAAAACCCTCCTTGCGTATCGACATGCACTTAGGCTAAAACTAACTTGTTTGTCCCACCTTTTGTTCGTACACCATGGCACCATGCTACTTATTCTCATGGTAAAATCGTGATTGAATGCAGGAAAGTCGTCCGGGGGAAGTTGTTCCATCTCGAGGAGAAAGCTGAGTAGCGGGCAGAGTGATCATATGTAGCCCAACTGTGATGAGTCTGTCAGCGACCTAATATGAAACCAATCTCTAAAGCTCCACCGTCAGACATGTCGCTGAACTAACGTTTATTGTCTGTTTTCTGTGAGGGTGATGCTGTGTACAAATGACATAGTTTCTGTTGGGGTGTGAGGCTGTGTACAAATGGCATAGTTTCTGCTGGGTGTGATGCTATGTATAAATGGTGGATAAAGTCTGTCTTCTATGAACATCAGCTGCTGAATGATATCAAAATATGAGTTATTGTCCCTGGCTGCCCTTTCTTGAACTCTTGGTAATGCAGCATTGTTGACACACTGCTCACAAGCACACCGATTTGTAGCTCACTCTATGGTCGACACCAGCACTGACACGAGTGAAACGCCATCAGTTAAGTACTGCTGAGCAAGCTTAGATGCTTGGACATGTCCTTTCTTGCTCTTCCTAGTTGCTATAAGCTCAATTCTCGAACTATTATGTGTTCATTTCTTTCTGAAGTCAGTAGAGCAAAACGTGCGATAGTTGGTACACTGTTCAAACTAGGCACATATTATATTACCGAGGAACTGCTAAATCTGAACCATTTCGAGCTTTACATATTTTTTCCTTCCCTGTATGCTGTATATTTGTTTTCTGTATATTTGAAAAATCTATATTTTCACGTGTTAGAAGGGCGGGCCTGGTGCAAGCGGTAGAGTCTTACCGCCTATGACCGGAAGGTCCCGGGTTCGAGTCGCAGTCTCCTGGCATTGCACGGGCGAGGGTAATGCTTGCCATTGACACCCTTCCCCAGACCCCACACAAAGCGGGAGCTCTCTGAACTGGGTACGCCCTTTTTTATATTTTCACGTATTGTAACAACAGTCACCCATCAGCCTCTTATATGCAGGTGAAAACTTCTGGGTACGCATGTACAGAAGTCATTATGTAGAAGGATACACCTCTTGCCCCACTTTGAGCCATCTCTCTACAATGGCATGATCTTCTCCCTCCATGCCGTCTTCATAGTTCAACAGGACGCCAAACAAAATCTTTCCCTGTCCACATGTGGAATTCCTTTAGTTATAAGATCAGAAAAGCAAAGATGAGCAAGACAGCGCACATGAACCCACCTGTTTTCGTCTATACGATGCTAAAGTTGTCAGCGGTTCCTTTGACTTGATCACCTGCCCTGAGCTCTGATATAGGTTGATCATCTGACAACGGTTGCATCCTCCCATGGACTGCACATGGACCATTCCGGAAAATAAGACAAGTATTCAGCAATCAGCAAATAAGCAAAATATGCCTGAAAGCTAGTTTAGGAGCCACTAACCAAGTAGCTAACTCCTTTAGGGTTTTATTATTGGCAAAATTAGCACTTGGGCATAATCATTTACCAAGACAGACAGCAAAATGTCTGAAAGGATATTTATTTTAATCTGTGAAGTGATACACTCCCTCTGATTCAAAATACTTGTTTTAGCATTCCCAATTTCTTTCCAAATACAAGCCATCCTAGAACTTCACTGCACCTTTTCGCTCTTTTCTTCCTTTCTTGCCCTTGCTAATAAATGCTATCACTCTCGCAAATAAATGAATAGATATTTCCAATTAAGCATAGTAAAGCTAGCTAGATCATTTGATCCATTTTCTTAAGGGGCTCTTGCGTTTGTACCCTTGTTTTGTATCAAAATTGTGATTTTGCTCCTATTTTTTTGACTTTGTGAATTTACCCCTACTGTGCCATTCACGAAGCACAAGTTTGCCCCTGCTCCGTCATCCACCCCTAACGGTGTTAAACTTTGTACAAAAGGACATAAATGCCCATGCGATTTTGCCCCTATTTGTTATGTCTAATTGTGATTTTACCCTGATTTGGAATTAGACTTTTTTACTGTATGCTGACAATTGATTAAATTTGGTCAAACATATTTGGCACAACTTGCAATTATTTGAACTCAGATTTAATATTGATAAATATTCAAAAATTTGGGATCAAAAGGTTCATAATGTTGGGATGGGAGATTACATAAGATGCTACAGAGATCGATTCATATGTAGACAGTGGACTGGACTCCGCCGTGTTTCCGTGTGTTCTGGTCTCAGATTAGTTCCTGTATAGCAAAAACCAGATGTAAATGATCACGCTGCACACATACGCCTCTCCATGTACAAGCTAAGGCTAGGATCATCAGCGACTCTAGCTTTCAGAGGCTTTGGTCTCTGCTCGATGCCGTCTCGTCCAGCGTCGGCATAGCCCTGGACGCTGCCGCCTTCTCCCGGTGAAACCTCCTGAAGTCAGCGCCGAGGCCGACGTCCACGTCCCGCTTCATCTTCTCCGCCAGCCTCGACAGAACCTGCATTGCATTACTTGGCTCCAGCTTTCAGGAATCAGAAGAGTACTGTTTTGGATGCCAGGCGAGGCAAGAGCTACTGAGCTAGGTACCGATTCGGCGACGCCGCGCAGGATGGTCTCTGGCACGAGGTGCAGGGGCGGCGGCAGGACGCAGGTGATGGCGATCTCCAGGTGGCCCCTCATCCGGCACCCGCAGTTCCGGCTCCGGTCGGCGTACAGCGACTCGCTCACGCCAAGGTCGAAGCTGGATGGGGCGTACCCCTCCCTCTCCCTCTCCAGCCCGGCGGCGCCTCACCACTCCCCTCCCAGCGGCGTTCCTCCCCCCGGCAGCGCGGTGGCTGGAGCTCGTAGTGGCGCGGCTTTGAGGTTGTGAAGGGATCCACCAGGATCCCATAAGGTCACTCGTTGATCCTTGATAATGTTAGTCCAGAGTACACCACTAAACTTCTGCTGCAACCGGACTAGAAATTTCAAAAAAGGAAGCACTTGTCTCTGACCTGAAATCAGAATTCCTTGTTTGGTGCCAAGTAAATGCTTGAATAGTGCACAGCTGCTTCGTTGTCCAAAGGAAGACTTTATCCAATCACAAGGCCTATTCACATTTACAGCATGGGCATCAATATGTCCTTGAAGTGATATCCATTGAGCAATCTCCCAAAGATCAGTGAATGATATGTTATCAAATGGCAATAGTTCTCCATCCGATGAAAGGGTCTCCAAAATCCACGACTCAAATGCCAAAGTAGAGATATACTGATTTGTCTTAGTGAAATGCCAAAGCTGATGCTGATTGGTTTCATTAGCAATCACTCTGTGACTCACATAATGTACCAACATAAATTGATATGAAGATGGTAGTAGAGACATCTCCAGAACCTTCGCTGCCATATTGCCTTGCATGGCTGTTTGTAACAGTTGAATCCTTGTATGCACAACAACACCGAAATGGAGTGATGAACTACGTTGCCCTCCACAGAAAGCTGGCAATAGTTCCACTGTACTTCCTCCAATAATTTGACTGAAGCAAACCAAGCCACTCACTATGACACCACCACACCAACCATGTCCTAAATCTTGCAGCTGTCTGTACATGTACTGAAATAGCAAGTGTTGATCCGATGCATGTTTTTCTCATCTCTAGCCATGCACCATTACCTTGGACCCTTTGTTGAGCTGCTGGCCGAACAGTTAGATAGATTGCAGACAAATACCATGGTGACAGCTCAAGCAGAAACCCACTGACCAATTGCATTTTCCCAGACCATGAACTAAACACTGCTGTGCATAGAGCTCCTAGTGGATGCCGCAACCAGAGCACAGTTGTGGATAGGCTTGGACTTCCTAAGTGCTGACTTCCAGAATTCATCGCGAGCATCAACGGCCAGTTTTACACTTGTTCGCAGTAAATCTTCTGCTTCAAGATACTGGATATGAACCTCCTTGACGAGGTGCGGCCTGGTGATGAGGCAAGCGGCGCTCTCGAGCGGGTCGTTGATGTCGGCGCCGAGCACCTCCAACTGCGTGGCAAAGCCGCCGTCGACGACCTTGGCGTCCGGGTCGCGACACGACATCGAACACCTGGCGTGCGTCTCCCAAAGGTGTTCTGTGGTCTCGATGGATATGGTGGGGGCGACCTCATGGGGCAGCATAGAGGTCGACGAGGTAGAGGCGGATGCCATTGCTGTGGTCGTTGTCGCTGGCTTGCCGAAGACGGAGCCGGTGATGTCGTGGTCAGTGGCCTGCGTGGTGATGCAGAATTGGGAAGCGAGGGAGATGTCCAGAGGTGGATCTGCCATCGTGGTTGCCACGGAAGGTGCAGTGGAGGGCGTCGCTGGCTTGCTGGTGACTTCGTGCTCACGGTCTGGGCGGCGCGGCGGTGGCGGGCCATGAGGCGCGCGACGACGCCCGGGGCGGCCCCATCGGTGGCCGGGTGCGGCGCCGTCAGCGGGGCAGCAGGAGGCGGGCACGGGAGCCTGCGTGGAGAGGAGGAGCGGAGGAAGGAGGGGAGGAGGCGGCGCGGAGACCCGCGGCCAGGCACCGGAGCCGCGTCGCAGCAGGCGCGAGCCGGGGGGAGGGGTCAGGGCGGAGCTCGCCGCAGGCCACGCGGCGCCACAGCCACTGCGGGCGCGAGCCTGGGGAGGAGCGGGGCGGAGTGAGGATGAGCTGCGCCGCCACCAGTAGTCGCGCCGCCGCCGGTACTCCCCAAACCCTAACACGCGAGCCGCGCCGCCGGAGTGTGGCGGAGGGAGGAGGAGACGCGCCGGGGGGAGCGGGAAGGAGGGAGGATAAGCCACCCGGGGGGAGCGGGAAGGAGGGAGGAGGAGCTGCGCCGCCGTCAGGCCGCGAAACCTTCTGTGAGCCGCGACTTCTCGTCGGAAACGGGTCGAGCGAACGGGTGAGAAAGGAGAAAGGGACAAGGGGTATCATTGTCTTTTCATGTAGGTATCTTTTCTTTTTCTTTTTTTTTACTATTTAATCTCAGCATTTTAGACGGTGTTACAAAGCAGGGGTAGACGGGAGCTTCGTTTGAAAAAAAGCGAGGGTAAAATTACAAAGTTAAAAAAAAGAGGGGCAAAATCATAGTTGGAATACTGGACAAGGGCAAGAACACCATTTTTCCTTTTCTTAAGCGCACAACTCTAAAACAGGTATTTTGAAGGAAGTAGCAAATCAGTATGTTACAGTGGTTCGAGAAAAAAGTATAAATTGTACAGAGTACAACGGGGGATCATCAGGTTTGTATTGTGTCTCTGCAAATGTGTCCAGCAGCTAATTTTGCTTTAATATTTGATGCACACCTTGGTATGACAATGCAATGGCGCTTAACTAAGCACACGATTGATCAAAGTTTCCTCTGACAATTGGATCCAAAGGGGAAAAGGCACTTACAGTGAAATAGGCATCCCCTATGTGAAGCCTTTTCCAGTTATCCTCATTGTATGGTGTGGACCCATAGACAACAATATTTGGACGAAATCTCATTGCATCAACCAACACCCCTTGCTTACCATTTCCATTACCTACCACGTGTGTAACTACAAAGTGAGTTATCATGACAAGGTTATCCAAAAAAATGATTTATCTACTGATAGTGTCAAGCAATCTGGATATATTAGATGGTTCTGTAAGTGACGGGTAATCACAGGTCTTTTGGTGCTTTTGCAGTAAAACAGAGAGCACAAAGGAGGAACCATTTTTCTTTTTGATGGAAAAAGGGGAACAAAAACTGCGTACTTGAACTTAACCGGCTGTTGAGATCAGATATACTATCTTCAGAAACAAGAAGCTGTCCTTCATTCACAAAACTAAGTTTGCTTCGAGTATCCCTACAGAGGCGATCTCTCCTGCCGTTAATTGTGCAGGAACGGTACTTGGAACTCGAGCATCTCACAAAGGTACAAGGACGTCCAATAGCTTCACTGAACCAGGAGTTTACCTTGTCACTATAACTTTGCACCTCATACCTGAAACAATTTGCCCAAACTTGTCATTATTATCACAATAAAGCTGAAGTTATCCATAAAATCAGACTAGGTAGAATATCACCAAACAAAATCAGCCTAAATAAACCAGATGCTAATTGGTGTAGGAACAAAGAACCCCGAAATCCACACCCACTACTTCTATTTATTGACTTCCTTTCTGTAGAAAGGATATAGGAAAACACCTAACCCCTAATGAGGGGGGTGACCTCTATTATATAGCCAATCAGGCTTGATATATATGGAATACAATCAGTGTACATGGAAGGAATGAACAAGCTTCCTAATACACATATATACTTCCTAATACCCGCCCGTAGTCGTAGCGGGAGGATCACGGACACAAAGACTGGACCGAAACTCAGTGAACAGTGGAGTTGGAAGGCCCTTCGTCATGATGTCCGCGAACTGGTGAGAGGACGGCACATGGAGGACCCGGACCTCACCTAAGGCCACCTTCTTACGGACGAAGTGGATGTCAATCTCGATGTGCTTCGTGCGCCGATGATGTACCAGATTGGCTGTCATGTAGACTGCACTCACATTATCACAGTAGACAACAGTGGCCGAAGCGAGCGGGACATGAAGCTCCTGGAGAAGTTGGCGCAGCCAGCAACATTCGGCCACAGCATGAGCTACAGCACGATACTCTGCCTCAGCACTGGATCGAGACACCGTGGTCTGGCGCTTGGAGGACCAAGACACTAGGTTGTCGCCGAGGTAGACGCAGAAGCCGGAGGTGGAGCGTCGAGAGTCCGGGCAGCCAGCCCAGTCGGCGTCAGAGTAGGCAATCAGAGACTGAACAGAGCCTATGCCGATGTGAAGTCCGGAGGAGAGTGTACCCTTCACATAGCGCAGGATGCGCTTGATTAGGGCCATATGGGGCTCTCGCGGATCATGCATGAAGAGGCACACCTGCTGAACCGCATATGCCAAATCTGGTCTAGTCAGGGTGAGGTACTGAAGGGCCCCAGCAAAGCTTCGGTACTCAGAGCCGTCCTGGAGCTTGGTGTCGTCCTATGCCGAGAGCTTGGCATGAGTGTCAACGGGAGTCGCTGTAGAGTGACACTCAGCCATGCCAGCACGCTGAAGAAGATCCAAGGCATATTGTCGCTGAGACAGGAACAGGCCCTGGGAAGAACGCGTCACTGAGATGCCGAGGAAGTGATGCAGGGCTCCAAGATCTGTCATGGCAAACTCGGAGTGCAGGTGGCCCATGATGTGCTGGAGAAGAGTCGTGGACGACGCGGTGAGGACGATGTCATCGACATATAGCAGCAGATAGGCGATGCTCGGCCCCTCTTTGTAGACAAAGAGGGACGTGTCGGAGACGGAGGCGACGAAGCCGAGCTGTCGAATGTAGGAGGCGAACCGCTGGTACCACGCCCTTGGTGCCTGCTTTAGTCCATACAAGGACTTCTGGAGGAGACAGACGTGATCTGGAGCGGCGGGGTCGATGAAGCCGGGAGGCTGCTGGCAGTAGACAGTCTCGGCGAGATGGCCGTGAAGAAATGCGTTCTTCACGTCCAACTAGTGGATCGGCCAGGCGTGAGAAGCGGCGATGCTGAGGACGGTCCGTATTGTCGCTGGTTTGACAACTGGACTGAAGGTTTCATCGTAGTCGATGTCGTGGAGCTGGGAGAAGCCTCGGACCACCCAGCGCGCCTTGTGACGGGCGAGTGACCCATCAACATGGTATTTATGCCGGAAGATCCACTTGCCCGACACGACATTGGCACCGGGCGGCCGTGGGACGAGGCGCCAAGTGTCGTTGTCCATCAGAGCCTGGAACTCGTCGACCATTGCAGCACGCCAGTTGGTGTCAGCCAGAGCACTACGATAGTTTGCCGGAAGCGGAGAGGGCGATGATGGCGAAGCCATCAAGCCCTGGTAGGACACCCGCGGAATGGCCCCAGCCACAGTCCGAGTGACAGGCCGTGTAGGAGCAGGAGGTGGCGACGACGCCAGGACTGCGGGCGCCTGAGGTGCCGCAGGCGCAAGTGACAACGGCAGAGGTGTGGGTACCGGGGCTGCTGGTGCCAAGACCATGGGCGGCGCTGCAGGAGGCGCCGAAGCAGATGCCGCAGCCGCCGGTGGCCACCTGGTGTAGTGATGAGGCAGGGCGGCACAAACAGTCTGGTAGGCGCCAGGCGGTGGTGGAACCCCCAACTGCAGGAGCAGGGACGACGTCCAAGCGGGCTGGTCCTGTAGGGGAGGAAGAGGGCGGCGTCCCACCCGCAGACGGAGCGTGGTACACTACTGGACCGCGTACCAGAATGGCGGGGTCGTCGTCGGGAAGTTCATGCAAAACAGCTGGTGATGGCCGCGGCTGCGCAACGTCCGAGGACGGAGCGACCGAGGCAAGAGTAGGAGCAGTAGAGAGGCTCGACAATAGGAAGTCAAGCTGTGACGGGTGAGTAGGGTGGGAGGAGAAAGGAAAAACAGACTCGTCAAAGACAACATGGCGAGAGATGATGACGCGACGGGTGGATAGGTCAAGGCAGCGGTACCCTTTGTGGGATGAAGGGTAACCGAGGAAGACACAGGCTGCAGATCGAGGAGCAAGCTTGTGGCGTGCCGTGGCAGAGAGATTAGGATAGCACAAACAACCGAATACACGCAAGTGAGAGTATTCGGGGGGCTAGGAATAGAGTAGTTGGTAGGGAATGTTATTCTGAACAGCAGAACAAGGGCGCCTGTTCAGAAGATAGGTGGCGGTGGCGAGTGCCTCGGCCCAGTATGGGGCGGCCATGGAGGTATGAATCAGCAGGGTGCGAGTGACATTATTAAGGGTGTGGAGGACACACTCAGCTTTCCCATTTTGAGGAGAGGTGTAGGGACAGGAGAGGCGCAGGTGGATGCCCCGAGAAGTCAAAAAAGATGTGAGAGTCTTATTGACAAACTCGGTTCCGTTGTCAGCTTGGATGCTGCGAACGGGAAGACTGAACTGTGTAGTGGCATATGCACAGAAGGTTGTGATGTGTTTGGTGACTTTAGATTTGTGAACAAGAGGAGTTGACCAACAGAAATGGGAGAAATCATCCAAAATGACAAGGTAGTAGCGGTAACCAGAAATACTAGTACTGGAGAAGTCAAGACATCACAATGGACTAACTCAAAAGGAGTGGAACTGCGAGAGCTGGAATTAGAGAAAGGTAACCGCACATGTTTCCCTAATTGACATGAATGACATAGAGTGTGACTGTCTTTATTACAAGAAATTGATGCTCGCTGTCTAAGTGTAGTGATGGCAGCAGGACCGGGATGACCGAGACGGAGATGCCACAAACTGGAGGAGATGGTGAGACCGGCGTGGGGTGCTGCAGAGCTGGCGGCTAGAGGAATGGTGTAAAGATTGCCGGTGCTATTGCAGCGAAGAATCTCGCGTCTGGTCGGAAAATCCTTGACAGAGAAACCAAAAGCGTCAAACTCTATGGTGCAGTTATTATCTTTAGTAAACTGACGAACGAAAATCAGATTACGAATTAATGAAGGGACAACAAGGATGTTGTTAAGCTGAAAACTGGAGGTGGGGGTGCTGAGGGTAGAGTTGCCACGGCACGTGGCTGGAAGGGTGTGTCCATTACCTATAGTAATGGAGGAGTGAGATGGAGGGAGGCGGGAAAGAAGAATACCATCCGTAGACGACATGTGACCGGAGGCTCCTGAGTCAACGACCCAGCCACCATTGTGCAGCGCCATCTGGTTCAAGGCAGCGACAAGTCCCGCTTGATCCCAAAAGGCGCTGGGCGCTGGCGACGGGCGTGGCGGCGTGGGCTGTGGGGTTGGCCCGAGAAGACTAGGGCGCCAGCCAGCGCTATTACCATTATCTGATTGCTTCTACTTTTGAAACACGGAGCGTTGTAGGAGTTGGCGCCAGGACTGAAACAGAACCACGGGCCGGTGGGGCAAGGAGTGCCGGATGGGGCCTGGAAGCCGCCGCCGCCGCCCTTCTTGTCTTGCCATCACCGCCAAGTGCCGCCATTATTATTCTTGCCGCCGCCGGGCAGAAACAGTCCAGCCAAGGGGCGACACCACTACCGACAACGGAAGAGGAGGACGAAGCATGGCCGGCAAGTAGGGCGGTGGAGTTGGAGACCTCCTCGTTAGCGAGGCGAAGTTCCTTCAGAGCCAGCATGTCCCGCGCCTGGTTGAAGGACGGGAAGCCGGTGGCGGAGTTGGCGATGTCGTCGGCCGTGGTGGTGAAGCGGGGGTTGAGGCTGCGGAGAAGGTTCAGGACAAGCTGCGAGTCCTGAACGGGATGACCGACGTCGCGGAGGTCGTCGGCGAGGGTCTTCATGCGGCCGCAATACTCGGCGATGGTGGAGTCGCCCTGCGTCATGGAGTGGAAATCATGGCTGAGGAAGATCGCCCGGGCCTGCCTGTTGGCGCGGAAGAGGCCCTCAATGGCGAGCCAGAGGTCCCGGGTGGTATGGTTGTCGTCGGTCATGGCGAGGTCGAGGATGGAGTCGTCGACGAAGCCAAAGAACCAGGAGCGGATGCAGCAGTCCGCCTGATCCTAGGCAGGATCCTGGGGGCGAGGTGGCATCGTGCCATTGATGTGCGACCGGAGGCCGAACTTGCCGCACAAAGACTTGAAGTAGGACACCCATCTGGAGTAGGCAGTGGACTTCATCGTCACCGTCACGGGAATATGGGACTTGACGTTGACAGTGGCATATGGTTGGACGGTAGGGGAGATGAAGCCATCGCTGCCGGGCGTGGCGCCGGCAGGAACACCAGAGAAACTACCGATGGCAGTGGGCGGCACAGAGGTGCCACCATTGGCAGCACGAGGCGGCACATGGCCAACAGCAGGGGCTGTGGGGGCGGTGGCCATGGCACAGCAGGCCAGAAGAGGAGGGGAAGGTGCAGGGAGGAAGGGGAAGAGGGCGCAGGGAGAAAGGAGAAGGTTCAGGATCTAATTAGCTGATACCATGTAGAAAGGATATGGGAAAACACCTAACCCCTAATGAGGGGGGGGTGACCTCTATTATATAGCCAATCAGGCTTGATATATATGGAATACAATCAGTGTACATGGAAGGAATAAACAAGCTTCCTAATAAACATATATACTTCCTAATACTTTCAGCAAAAATACAAATAGTACAACATGAGGAATAGGATAAAAAAAGAAGATGGCAAAACAGGTGAATCTGAAAACTGCTATTGGCATAGCACAGGTGAACATGTACACAATTATACAACCATACCTTTGACCATAAACATCTACTTCTACACTCAGATGAGTCAGATTCTCTAGAAGAGAGATTTGCAATTTATCCATGCATTTTGGCGACTCTAAGAAGACTTTCCCAAGCTCCAAGTCAATCAATGTGCAGATAGAGCTCAATTCGGGAACCTGAATATATGAAAATCGCCTAAGATTAGAAGCAAGCCCTCAATACATATTTGATAAGTAATTTTGTGCAACTCTATTTATGAATCATTAAGGAATAACTTTTTCCCTGTTCATGTAAAATATATTATAAAGATGGCAGTTAAAATATATTAGAAAAGTAAACTTCTTTCGCAAACAACACCCTAACGAACATTTTCCTACTTTCCAAAACCACTTCGCACAAAATAGTGGATGGTTGCAAATCATGCATTTTTTTCGCAATAGGGGAATATAGCCCGTTTTCATTAAGCAGAGAGAATTACACGACGCAGCTACGAGAGAACCCTCGTAGCACAGATTACAAACCACCAAGCTAGTGGTGAGTGAGCTGGAATAGAAACTAGGAACAAGAAAAATGATACAAAAGAGGGCGACTGCCCACGACACCTAAACCTACAAACTGAGCCTGTAAGAAAAAAGGATACAACATCGCAATGGTCGCCTACACAGAAGACTGTCCAGCAATTGTTTCCTACATCACAAAGAGAGAATAATATGAATCACCCCAGAATGGCAATCGCTATTCAGTTAGATAATAAGAGAATAGGTGTTACAGCTGAAGAAACACATTATGTCTATAAGTTCCTTACCTGAAATAGCTGTCAGCCTCCCATTCTGATAATTGTGCAAAAGCAAATCCTCACCTCTTCTTTGGTTTGAGTGTTTTGAAACCTTAAACAACCTATCACTCTCATGATTCTTTGATGGATCAACAACCTCTTCGACATCAACTGCTGATACAGTAGCTCCTTTGCTCAGCGCATATCTATAAATGCATTATTAAGGGGACACATAATCTACAGTGCCCTACACCAATGTGCATTATGGCACAGTGTCAACTTGAATTTCTCAGCTTTCGAAATAGACTGCTAATGAAAGAACCCATTTTGAAAAGAAAAAAAAATTCAAAATGAGAGCTTTATAGAACCTACTGTGAAGGGAATAGAAAGGAAAAAATAGCTGTTTTGCCATATATCTGAGGGCATCAGAGTATAAAGATACGTAGCTATGACGCATTGCACCATTGGAGCATGTACTTGCATAATGATATATACATTAACTAGTCAGTAAGTAGAGTAGTAATGGTAGGATACTCTCTTATCCCAAGCACACTATTATGATTTTCCATTGTGTACATATAGCAACTGTCTCTACTCCATGGAAAACATTCACCAACAAGTTTCAGAGCTGATGTCGCCCCTGATGTAAATATACATTTGTAGTCCCTTGGAGATGCATTGAAGTATTTTAGGACCTGTGAGAATAAAGTTTGTATCATAATCAAGAAAAAGCTGGTTTCAACTTCTCTCAAGTGCACACAATTGTGTAAGATGTTAGCACCAATTCGCAGTTTCTTTGATCAGAACGAACAAAACTATATCCATACTCCTTTTCAACTTCAATTACATGTAATTAAGTATTTCTACTTTAGAACATATGTTGAAATAGACATGTAAATAGTTGTTGTGACTTGTGAGCATAAAATCAATAATGGATGCCTATCACCAGCAATGGCTTTCATTCAAAGAAACTGCTGCAGCGCTAGCTGATTTAAAAAAAAAAAAGGGTTCCATCATTCAAAACATAAACATAAGAAACGGTAAGTCCAATTTTTTATAACATGCAGTACCTAATGCCGCACAGAAGTAACAATGTCGCTTGTAGCCATGCTTGAATCATTCTGACTATCTAAAAAGCATGTCAAAGAACACAGCTGCAGTAATTTGGGCCTGTCCGGCTGCTAGTTTTCACAGCAGCAGCGGCTGCCGCAGCTGGCTATGCATGCCACAAAACACTGTAGCAACAATGAAAAACTGCCTTGTACATAAAACTCTTCTTCCTCTTAATTGAGCGGCAGAGCTCCTGCTTTTACTTTAAAAAAAAACAACGAAAAAGTGCAGCTGTATGGCTGCCTGAACAAGCAGCGAGCAGCATGGTCCACAAAAGGATGCAATTCTCACTTTTCAAAGAGTCAAACGATTTGAAGTTTGACCAAAGTTATATCAAAAGTACTAACATTTATGATACAAGATAAGTAACATTTAATTAACTATGAATTATATTTTCGTAGTAAACCTAGTTGAGACAAAAATGGCTAATACTATTCACTAAAAATTTGGTCAAAGTTAAACCAGTTTGACTTACACAAATCTCATAGTTGCATCTTTTGTAGACGGAGGGAGTAAATAGCTATCAAGGGGGGAAAACTCTTGTGAATAGAAGTCCCAAATTTAAGGATACGAGGATTCCCGTAGACATTAGACATAAGATCTCTAGCAACATCCGCAATCTGTGCCTCTGAGTACAGTGTCACACCAGCATGGTCCAGGTAAACCATCCCTGCTCCTCAAAAAACAACACATCTTTAGAAGCTAGCATATATGTAAAACTTAACATTATCCTCTTTTAACGTTCTCAGTCACGTCCTCAAAATGCAAAGCTTAGATGCAAAATTGGCATCGCTCCTCTCTTAGCCACAACAACAAAGCTCAAAACTCCCAATAAAAGAGTGTATGAGAACGGCATAAACATTAAAAAGGTTTTATCTTTCATTCTTGCAAGAGTCAACAAATTCAGTTTGAAGTTTTCGCGTATGAATTGAGTAGGTCGCGAAATCACACCTTCCAGCCGCTGGAACTCGGTGGCCCGCAGCTCGTTGATGCCCCTGGGCGCGTCCGGGTAACCATAGTCTCCACCGAACTTCTCCAAGAACTCCGCCTTGCTCTGGCCCATCTCTTACCCTCTCTCTCCCCCAGCTCCTCAAATCGCAATCTCAAGTTCTCAACCCGACCCAAACCGATGAGGTTACGCTCCAACAGAACTTAGAGGATCAATTCTTGTTGCTGTCCGCCCTGGATTAAGTACTAGCGAAATTGGAGGTGACCACCAAATCGGGTTCTGAATTGGTCGGGATAGTGTTTCAGTTTCTCCGCTCATGCTGGACGATACGGCGTGGGGCAAGAAAGCCACAAGCGTCTCTTGATGGCTAGGGGCCAGCGAGCGAGAGGTGGTACTGTGGAAGCTCGAGGATGCGTAAGGGCTCACGCAAGATTTCACACCTCCACGGTCAATGGAGGCACGGCCATACGGAGCCTCCGCAAGCGTCAGCAATGGCGTGGGGAGGAGACGGACACACTGTTGACCACCGCTTCTCCCCTCTGCATGGGCCGGGCTGGGCCAAACTCGTGGCAAGTGGCCATGTAGGCCCGGGCCTAAGAACGACACGGCGATACGTTGTGCCATGGCCCATGGGCCATGGGGGTTTGATGTCAAGTAAACAGGGTCAAGTTATTGAAACTTTTTTTCCTAAAATTATACTGCAAAATCCGGCAGATCCCCTTGCCTGGAAAGGGCTACTCTACGAATTCAGAGTAAAATTATAGAGAATGGTATCCAAACGTCCACGTCAAAATGCCACTGGTAATATCTTTTACAACGTACATACATGCAAACACTATCAGAGCTAGTCAATCATTCCCCTGGAGAGATTCACCAAAATACTACATTGCAAAGGCAAAACTACACCGCCGTGCAAAAGGAACATGAGAGTCATGGATCTGAAAGTTGTGCAGTTCCAGCTGTTGTTCCTTGAGGAAATTTTACAAGATTTAGGTCGACTGTACATAAGAGCGTAAAGTAGGTCATGGACTCAACTTAGGATATGCTACAGTGTTGGCCAGCTAGTAAGTACTACGACAGGGGCTGCACTGGCTGGAAAGAGCAGGAGCTACAGAAAGAATTAAGGATGCTTCAGAACCCTCCTAGAACAGCCAGTGCTTCTTCTTCGCCTTGCGGGTCAGGAGATCTGCAATGTGCAGAAAATGAACTCAGTTAGAATCTAGTCAGAAAAGGGGAAGTACAGAAACATACAAGTACATTTCGTTAAAAATCAATGATGAAACCTTTTTAAGTAAATTTAATCATGAAAATTTGTAAATGCACATTGGCAGTTCACCAAGTCTGCAAAATACTTACCGTCGATTCCATACAAGGAATTGTAGTGTACTTCACACCAGAAGCTTAACCAAAGCTCTGCAAAAATGCATACCAGCACTGGGATTAGATGGTAATTTGGTAATGATTCCTGCAGAACCTAAATATACTGTTGTGGTTTGCATATTGCAATAGTTGAATGCAGCATTATCTCAAGAGCAGAATAAATGCTGCCATGCTGGTGCCAAAGAAGTTTGATATATGGAACAAAACATCTGATAACTGAGTAGCAGAGTATCCAAGCTCTTACCTTTTGTGGGAGTTAGATCCCTAGGGACTATCTCAATTAAGCAGGTGTCTTTAAATGATGTCAGCAAACAAATTTTGGCACCAAACTGTGAGAATTTGAGATACAAAAGGTGTTAGAAAATTTATAGTCTACAGACATTAGACGTACTGATGGTGCAATGATAATGGGGCTGTTCAGCTGATGGTTTCTACTTCTGATAAGTCGGCTGAAGCTGATTTGTTGTGAGACAAAAACACTGTTTCATGGCTGATAAGCCAAGCTGATAAGTTCAAGCGAATATTGATCAGAACAAGATATCTCTAGACTCCAGAGGGAACATAAAATACAAATGAAAACCTGACTAATCAACCAAGGGATCATGTTTGAAGTTAAACTTTATAATTCAACGAATGATAACAGACAGAAAAATTTCCAGACATCTTTGACAAGGATTCCCAAACAAATTCACAGCAGGCACTTAATATCCACCTTTTTTTAGTTTCATGACTTAAGAGTTGGATTCATAGGGACAAAGGATCCTCTCGGTTAAGGTATAATTAGAATTAGAAAAAGGAAAAGGAAATTTACGTAGAAAAAAATGCATTATCTACCACGATCTCAATTGGAAACGGGAACAAAGCCCGGTTTTGGCACCACGGCTGGCTCGAGGGCGAAGCACCCAGGTATCTAGCGCCTAATCTGTTCAGGCTGGTTCGCAGAAAAAATAGGACGGTCTGCCAGGAACTGCACAATGGGAACTGGATCAGATCACTACGGACGCGAATCACAACATCCATACAAATCCAAGAATTCATCGGCCTTTGGGTCAGACTACAAAACGTTCAGCTGCAGCCTGACATTGAAGACTCAATTACTTGGAAGTGGACGACTGATGGAAATTACTCCACTCGATCGGCATATAGGATTCAATTCCGGGGAACACATCGCAAATTTCAGTAGAACCTCATCTGGAAGGCACAAGCGGAGAATAAATGCAAAGTTCATGCATGGATCCTCATGCATGACAAAATTCTAACGGCGGATAATCTGCAGAAACAAGGGTGGCCGCATCAGGAGCACTGTATCCTGTGCAATGGACCTCTAGAAACTGGGTTACACCTCTCTTTACTGTGCCCCTTTGCAAGAGCCGTCTGGGATCAAGTTCTCTCATGGGAAAACTTCACTGTGCACCTCTCTCAACAAGACTCCACATGCATTGCCAAATGGTGGGAAGAGGCAGCAAGCAAGGTGCCTAAACAAGACCACAGGCGCTTCAATGGAGTTCTAATTTACATTGTATGGAACCTATGGAAGGAGAGGAATAGGAGGATTTTCGAAAACGGGTATAGAACGGTGCAGCAGGTAGCCTCCTTGATCAAAGAGGATATAGTACAAAGACGCCGGGCTGTGTCCTTTGTTGGGTAATCTACTGTGTGGTGATAGGTGACATTATCCTCCGGTCCTAAGACCAACGTGTTCGGCACTAGTGGTGCCTTTGTACATATAACTTCTTTTCTTACTTAATTGAGCGGCAGAGCTCCTGCCTTTTTTTTCAAAAAAAATGCATTTAAAAGGATTTACTCAAAGAAACCAATCAACCATCTTGAAACTGAAACTCTGAAAGTGCTATTTTACCCGATCTGCAGCCGCTTGTAAGGTCAGATGATCCCCCCATTCACCAGATCTGCAGAAAAATCCATATATGAGTATATGAATAACCGAGCATCACTCTCTATAGTGAAAATGATAAGAAACTCAGATCTGTTAGCAAACCTTTTCATTTTCTTCAAGTACACCTTATATTCCATTGGTACATAACTTTCATATTGTTTTCTGAATTCCTTCAGCTGATAAACAGGGAATTCCAGTACAACTATGTATTTAATGTATTGTATATTTATTTACCAAATAAAGGCAGTGGACAACCCAAAAAACTAACCTGTTTCATGACAGCTTTTCTCACATGCTTATGATAGTCAGGATTGCGAAATATCTGGTCAGCCAAAGCTCGGAACTGTAACAATATGTCATTTAGAAAATAAAAGAGTTAAGGGTTCAGAATAAAGAAACAAGTAATGAAGCCAAGTGTTGCTGAATGACTTAATAATTTTGAGCTTAGATAACACGGGCCAATTAACCCTGTTAGACGTATATGCATCGTACTTGTGTCTATCATACCGGATCTGGTCTAGCTGATATGCATTCCTGTAGGCCGATCAATGCTTAATTGTGCATTGTAAACCGTACATTGTAATCCCCTTTCAAACCCTTCAGTATGAGATAACAGTGGCACTCTATATGGAAACTACATGACAATTTTCAAGCAAGCTAGCAGAATCATGCTAATTGGAAACAGCCCTGATGATGTGGCGATAGCATTTTAAATAAATGGAATGTTAATTTACACTAAGTACTTGTCAACAAACCTGACAATTCCCATCCCCCTCTATCTGAAATTCAGCCAAACCATAAGTGCCCAACCTGTCAAAAGAAAGGTAACTGTAAGTGAAATTAACATAAAAGTTAAAACAATAAAATAAAGTGCAGTAATCCTCATACTCTTTTTTTGACCAAAATATGTAAATTTCCAATCTCCACAGGAGCATCTCCAACAGATTACTTACATCACATCTCCTAAAAGTCTATATAGGTGATCTACTATTAGTAGTGTGGCCTTTTCTTCTCCCAACAGATTACCAATACCTTTAAATTGGATAGGGAGAGTTGGTGGATCACCTACATTTGAGGGAGAGGGTGGATTTTAAGTAACTACTTAAAACTTTTAGGTGTTGGGGACAGGATAAGTACTCTGTTGGAGCAACCACAATCTCTTATATTGCATATTTTTGGTATTGGGGATGAGATAAGTAATCTATTGGAGGGAGATGCTCTACAATCTAGTTTTTTGTGTTGTATTTATGTGTGAGATTGAGAAATGCTTTGTGTACCTATCCAGCAATCGCTCGTGGTCCAGTGTTGCATTATCAAAATTGGGTATTTTTCCATTAACTCGGGGAGTATACTGCCAAAGAAGAGTGCATTAACTGATCATAAAACTTAGCAGAAAACTTTTTACTACAAAATAAACTAAACTATAGACTTACAGTATGATTGACTGTTTTAACAATGCATAATATATAGATCAATTACTTTGACTATCGAGATTGATTTAGCACACTTGCCAAAACTGATCACTATTGACTTCTTTCATGACGTATTTTTTTCTCGAATGCACAGGAGAGCTGCATGTCATTATATTATATCGAGAGAGAGAGAGGTGTATCTATTGCCAAACAATATATTATATTGCTTTTCTTATATATTGTCATTAACAGTAAAACACTTTCAAGCATAAAACTAACAGTACCACTTCTGTATCACATCAGTGGCCGAGCCAAGATTTTTATGGAGCCTGGGCGAGACGCAACATAATACTTACACATAATATAGATAATTGGACATAACATCGAACGTGCTTGAAAGATAGGATAGCAGAAAGTTTGTTCTGCAATTGTTGTGTGGCTCTACAGACTATACAGCTCCTCTGACCAATTAGCATTTTTTTTATATATACCTCTGACCAATTAGCAAAGCAACCTGCTTGATCTTGATGTGCTGGCCTAATGCGTGTTCAGCAGGTGAGCCCGGGCACCGGCCCAGGGTGGCCGGGCCTTGGCTCGCCACTGTATCACATAAAACTTTATGTCGTTTGACAATAGTTGGCTAAAATTTACTAGTTTGATCAGGGCACCTTAGCAAAAACAACAGAAAGGGTATTGAGTACTATGCTGACAAAAGTTATGTTCAGTTGGGAAACAATACAGATGCAGGTCCAAGACATCTATACATAAGTTCAAGAATGGAAATCAGAGGAAAACTGCATTAAGGATCAAACATCAAGTCGCTCTGGATTACCGGGATTGACCCCAAATGGGACAGGCGCTTCCCAAGACTATGTCCACTGCTGCTATTTGCTTGGGCAAGGAGGCTACCAATGGTGACGCTTCGGACAGGCGCTTCCTCCTCGCTCTCTTGAGTACTGCTGCTGATGCTTGAACTAGAGCTTTTACTAGTGCGGTCCTGCTGTCCCGACATGCTATCTCCAAATGAACATTGACAATATCTCAGACCAACAATAGGCTTGAGAGAAACCAAGTAGCAGCTTAGTTTAATAGTCAAGCAATATGCATTCACATGATGGCAGGAAGGAAAAAAAAGGCTCAAAGCAACTAGAAGCAACCAACAAGCTTCTTTCCCAGCATTACACTCCAAAACACAACACTGTTTCGCTGATTGGAACTAGGGAGTATAATGCCTGATTGGATTCTTACTTCTTATCGTATTACTTCAAGGGTTCCATGGAGAATGCTTGATGGGATTGTCTGGAGATTATATTCCAATTCCAACAAGAAGCGAACAATACAGCAGTACAGCAAAATGAGGGTCCCCTGACTCACTCATTAGCATGCATAATTCCTGTGTCCGATAGTTACACACATTTCCAGTTCCCGATGCCTCTAACACTTGGTTTTTACAGGATCGAAGGAACATTCCAGGGATGTTTATCACGGTAATCGAACTGACCGACCAACCAATAATAATAATAAACAAACAAGAAACGAAATGGATAGCTAGAAATAAGCTATGTTTCACTCGTGCTAGCAATCCAGTATCCAAGAGCCCAAGTATTAATTCACCCAACAACCTCACTCGTCTAAATAACTAGTATTGCCAGAATTTAATTAACCAGTCGACAATCGGATCTTGGATTAATCGATACAAAAAGGGGGGAAAGATGTTCTTCTTTCTAGATGTCAGTTAGAGCTAAGAACCAACTATCACTCTATCAGGCGATCTTAACTCTTCAGTAGAAATCCTTCAGAAGGAAGCTCAAGGAGGGAGCTATTAATCGCGAAGAAATCTACCATGAACAGTAATCAGGTGAAGAAATCACCC
Source organism: Miscanthus lutarioriparius (assembly GCA_904845875.1). Taxonomy (NCBI): domain Eukaryota; kingdom Viridiplantae; phylum Streptophyta; class Magnoliopsida; order Poales; family Poaceae; genus Miscanthus; species Miscanthus lutarioriparius. The sequence continues at coordinate 13,212,588 of CAJGYO010000019.1, forward strand.
AAGAAACAGTCAAGAAGCAGGACCTCACTAGCCGGAGACACGCTACTTATGGAGCCGAATCGCGATCGCCAGAGAACCCAGCTGCGAATCGGATGAACTGATCGAACTGAGGAGGGGAACTTACTAGCTTGCCGGATCGAGGCCGTGGTCCGCGCGGCAAGCGGCGCTCGAGTTGCGCAGGCAGCAGCTCACTCTCCCGGTGGGGGCGCCGGAACGAAGAAAGAGAAACGTCGCCTTTTTCTTTCTTTTTGCTGTCGGGCTCAATTCCTGCGAAAATGGCAGGCACCGCCCTTAAGTCAGCAACATTTTCGGAAACACCCATGAGAGTTTCGATATGCCGATCTAGTAGGTTTCAACTCCGAATTTTTTATTTTTAGCCTCTTATTTTAAAAAAATCACAAATATGCCCCTAAAAGAACGATTTCAAAATATGAACCCCGAGGTGGGCGTCATCGTTGCTAGCGCCGAGCTTATACGTGGGCTCGAAAGCGGATGTGGCGATGACTGGCGAAAGCTTCAATGCCAGAGATCTTGGCGCCGAACTTCGCGCCAATGCTTTCGACGCTTAGGGTGATCGCGCGAGCCCAGCTTTGTCTTACGATGAGCCCCAATCCTTTCTCTTCTTCTCTCCTCTCTCGCACCTCCTCGCTTCGAAAGCAATAAGACCATGCCGTCCTACGCCACCCCGCCCGCCAGCCCGCGCCATACCATAGGCCACCACCGAGGTCACGCCACGCTACCATTGCAGCGCCGATCGCCGCGCTTTTGGTTGCCGCCCCATCAAGCCCATGGCTCACCAAAACGTGTTGCGCGCAGCGCCATGTGCGCCGCGGTGGTCGCCGCCGCCGTGTGCCGTGACCGTGTGACCATGACCGTGTTGCCTCGAGCCCACCCACAGCACGTGCCGCCTTGCCCGTCGAAAGCCGAGCCTCGCCGCATGAACACCAGAACTTCCGCCGCCCGCCTTCCGCCCGCCCTCGCCCGCACCGCGCCCGACGCACTGCTGCGACCGACCATGCCACCGCACCCGCCTCGCTCGGCTCGTCTGCCCCCACGCGTGGTGTCCGTCCATGCGACCCCATCGACGTCCGCGACTCCGTCGTCGGACAGGTAAAAATTGTGACCTTATAATGTGCGTACTTACTTAGCTTTGATTGTAGTGTAGTAGTTATGGTATTTGTTATTTACTAGTTAATGTGATGACTCATATAGTTGATTTAGTTAGTGATCTAGTGAGATAGATATGTAGATAGATAGAAACATAGATACATAGGTATATAGATATAGTTAGATAGCTACTTAGATATGTAGTTATATATTTAGTTAACAAAATATGATCTAGTTATTTAGTGAGTACACTGTTTTTATGTATGTAGTTATTATTTTATTTACTTAGTTTGTAGTTAGAAAGTACTTGTTATGTACTATCTATCGTCTAATTTGGACTAAAGGACATGTGTTTCGTTATGTGTTTGAACTAGATGGACAACCTAGTGACCATATATCATGGATGCACCGTTGAATACGATCGCTATGGATATGTTGAGTTTGTTGACATGCAAAGCGTGCCTGTACTATTCAATGATAGGCCTTCATTTAATGAGATGGTTGCAAGGGCTCGGGAGGAGCTGCATTGCCTTGGAGATGATGGCATTGCAGTTGAGGGTGTACTGCACCTAGATTCTCCTCCCAACATCCTCAGGCGAATGATCACAATTAGATGTGCGGATCAGTGGGAGAACTATGTGAGATCGGCTATGAAGAGCCAGCTGCAATGTTTGGACGTGGTTGTGCGTCGGGTGTTAGTTGAAATTATGAATGATTCGGAGCCATATGAGATGGCAATGGCTCTTGATTCTGATGATGATCGTCCTGTTGGAGAGCTGATAGAGAGTGATGTTGAGGCATATCTTCAAATGCCTGCGAGTATGGGTAATTGCTATTACTATTTATTTCTTCAATATGTTTCTCTTCTATATAACTTACATGACATACTTATTGTAGTCTTCCTTTGCCGAAGAAAAATATGGGTTCACTAGGTGGGTCGATCATCGACCTATTTATCCACATGCAGAGTGCATCTACTACCTGCAGGGCCGTATCTTCGATCTAGAAAGAGAAGTTAGCAGCGGTTACAAGGATGATGGACAGGACGACAACAACAATGATACCGATTCACAGGAGACACTCTGCAATGATCCATATTACACTTGCCCTAACCACAAGAACAAGGGGCCTCCCCCGTCACCCTCGCCGCCACCACCGCCAACAATGAAAGGCTACTGTGGAGAAGGTGCAACACAATTTGCTACGTGGCCACACTATTAGGACGGCTTTATCTTATTTACATGCCACATCTATATGTTTGTTATTTGGTTTAATTACCTAAGGCATGTTAGGTTTAGTCGAAGGAACTCTGTATCTTAGTTCGGTACATGTTCTCACATGCTATTTTCATGTGTTTTGTGTGTTGAATTATATAATGCCCTACTTCGTTAGATTTTATTTACAGCACGTGATCATATTTCAATATGTCCGTAATATTAAGCTGAATATTACGACCATAAATAATGAAAACAACCACATAATGAAAAGTCCAGTACTATGCCACATTAAACAACATAATAATATTAGAAGTACGTGTCGACACTAGACATAGGGGGTAAATGCACTTTTAAATCCTCAGTCTGAAACATACTGAGTAAGCAACTCATCATCCGAGTATCAGTCCTCTACCACAACCATGTTGCTGTGGCTAGACTCACCTGCATTACTCTGACCTGCCTGTCGCCTGTAGTAAGCGGCCTCCGCTTCATTAGCGGCCTCAGCGGCCTGAGTAAAGAACACATCGTCATCCTCCTCCGTCTACAAGCCCGCCTCTGCTAGAGCGATGAGCTCGTTCAGTCTGCTAGTGTCGTCCTAAGCCTCATCCGTCTGCAAGCCCGTGTCTGCTAGAGCGATGAGCTCGCTCAGTCTGCTAGTGTCGTCCTCAGCCTCCTCCGCCTGTAAGCCCGCCTCTGCTAGAGCGATGAGCTCGCTCAGTCTGCTAGTGTCGTCCTCAGCCTCCTTTGCCTGTAAGCCCGCCTCTGCTATAGCGATGAGCTCCCTCAGTCTGCCAGTGTCGTCCTCATCCTCGTCCCCCTCATCAGACAACACAATCGATAATTGAACGGTGCGACCAGCTCGTGATCTATGCTCATCTAACTTCTTTTCCTCATACCTTGCACGAGCCACCTCTGCAGCATGTTCCTCATTGCATCCAATCCCTATATGTATAAAATGCAATCAGTTAGCAACGCGATTATATTACATTTAAAATCAGGTAACGAAAAAAATTGGCTTTCAAGCACTCATTGGCACATAATGCAACAACATGCTCGTTCAAGACCTGCATCTGTACTCTTGTCTCCTCCCTTGCCTCCTCCCTTGCTCTCTCCTCCTCTAACGTCATCCGTCTCTCCAATCCCCATTTATCAAGCCCAACATCGATCAGATTACAAATACCGTGCTGTCTAGCAAACTCACGCATCTTTTCTTTGTGATGTTTAACGAATAGGTTGACGTAGTCAGGTCCATATCCCCTCTTCCGTGTAATTACTTGCCTCCCGTTCAGTTCATCTAAGAACTTAGCTTATCATCATAACATTCCCACCTGCATTTCCTAGTGCTCTGTTCAAACGAAAAATTATATCATATATGCCTTGGCAGAACAAACAAAATACGATTTCATGTTTATCACAAAAAAAACGAACCTCATCATAGTCAACCATATGGCCGCAATAATGGCCTATTCCAAGCTCCGAAAGGGACTGGGCCATAGTTGGATTTAACACCATATTCGCACATAACAAGAGGTGCTTTATAAATTATCCTTTCTTTCTTTTTTTCCTTAACCTTTCGCGGTTCTTCCGGCCATTGGTTCTTAGGACCATACAACCACTCCTTAAAACGACACTTCACCATTGAAAATACCTAAATAAGGTGACATTAGTACACGCACACATAGAGCTAAATATTTAAACAGATACACTTTTCACTTACTTCGTGTTTGTTCGGACACACAAATTCCAAAGTATTCTCAGGGTTTATCACGGCTCGATCTCCGCATTCACACAGAGGAGGTTCATCGAGTTGTCTAACTGCGGCTAGGTGCTTCTCCTTAGCCATCATTAGCGGGGGATTAGGGGGGTGGAACCCACCGCTTAAAGTGCTCACGTGGATGTCTCCCTCTAAACCAATCGTCGAAAAGAAGGCATTTAGAGTCAAAATTGTCTGCACCGTCGATCCACTGAAAGAAAAAGCACCTCTCATGATCCTACACAACGAGATTCCAACAAAATATTAGTAGCATACTTACACAAATAAAGAAAAAAAAATATAGTGGAAACAATTTCTTACATTAAAACGACTGCATGTGTAGAAGCAACGCGCCGCTGTGTCCGAATGTTTTGATTGAAACACGTGGGTCGGGAAACCACAGTCACAGTTAGGGACAGGGAGGTCAGGAGGGACGGGGCCAACTTTGCTAGACGCATCGGAGTATAATTCTCAAGGACGACCCCATTTTCGCCAAAACTCTTCCCGATACATTTCTTACATCTAACAAAACGGATGTAATTTAACAAACAAAAATCAAAACATCACAAATTAATGCCAATGAGAATCATAACTACAATACAACCAACTTCGTTCTAAGAACCGAAAGCAATTAACATTAAACTCTAAACCTAGGGTTTCCAATGTTATGCACAACAATGAACCCATAAAATATAACAACATGCGCTGCGGTTACCTGGGTTTAATATAAATATTAAAAATTGCATGAAACCATAAGTAATAACGATTCTTAGGTTCAAAAATCCGACTAATATATATCGAATCGATGCGAAAAAAAACTAGGAGGGGAGCGATGATACCTTGCTCTCGAAGATCTACGGATCAAATCAAAATTTCCAAGGTTCAATATGCCAATTCGTGAGGTAGGACGAAGTGGGGAGAGAAAAAATCCGAGAGGGTGGAGAAAGAAGATGAAGAAGGCTCAGGCAGGAAGGTTGGGGCTGGGGTTAAAACACCAGCTCGGCGCCAAGATCTATGGCGCCGCGCTCGGTGTCAGGGTGACTGGCGCCAAGCTTCCTGCCATGTCACCGCCACGTCTGCTTCGAGCCTAAGAGCTCGGCGGCGCCAGCAACGATGACGCCGAGCTAAGGGTCCAAATTTTAAAATCTTTTTTCTAGGGGCATATTTATGATTTTTTTTTAAAAAAAAAGGGGTAAAAAATAAAAAATTCGGTTCCCAACTTCTCCATGATTTAAAAATAATATAGCAAGAGGGTGTTTGGTTGCACTAAACTTTAGTCCATCACCATGTTCGCTTGAACTACTTTTTAGCCAACGAACATTATTTTTTTCTCACAACAAATCAGTATAAGCATCAGTATAAGCCAAATTTCAGCATAAGCGAACAGGGTGCATGTTTTGACTGTCAAATATAAGATCTAAATATAAGCTAATTATGGCCTAACAAAAACTAATAGAGGCTAATTGATAAGAAGAACACATTAGAAAAAAATAATTAGTCCACATTTAAACTATTATCCAACTATGAACTAAACTTTAGTCCGATGATCCAAACAGGCCCGCAAAACATTAATACAATCACCTGCGGCAAGTTAAAAACTTAAACTCGAGTAGTAAAGTTTCCCTCGCTTAATGGTTGCTTAGCTTATGACCCGTTCAACTTTCGAGAGAAAGTTTTTTTTTAATTTCCTTTCAAGAGAAAGTTAGACAAACTTTGTCAACGTAGTAGAATTTGGCTTATCTTATCTTGTGTTATGCATCTCGGTTTAACCTACTCACCAGATATATCAATATATGTGCGTGTGTATAAGAGATTTGCGAAAAATAAAAGAGCCATCACAAAAACTATATGTACTAAGAAAGTTTACAAGAAAGAAACTTAGATGATAACACTAAACTTTGCACAACAATTACAACACACAGTAAGATAAGCAACAATTGAGGTCATGTTTAGTTCCAAGCTCACCTCGCCTCACTAACGCCAGCAACGAGGAGTTTGCTCGGCCGGGCGAGCCGATTTGGCTCGCTTGAGCAAGCAAGAGCATCAGCGTCAAAAAGCTCTCTGAGTCCCAAATAACTTGCTTATATCCAAATGCACAGTTCAATCACGATCCTGGCTACATAAGGTAGCACAATGCTAGGCATAGAACCAAGCATGCCCCAAAAACCTCATCATGGAAGTAAAGAGGGGATAACTGGCAACTGAATTTTCTGATGATATCGGATAGTTGCCATTATCCTTTGATCCATGATGTAGCACCCACTAAAAGGTTGAACTTCATTGAGTCACAAAGGCTCAAGGTCCACTAGGAATACTCTTCACTCCAGATTAACGGGTTTCAAACAAAAAAAAAAATGATATGGCCAAAGAAAAATGAAAACCCTAATGCTAAGTTTAAGTGCTTTAATACCAAGTTGCACTTAGACACTACTGTGTCCTTAACCTTCAAGAATATCCTTCCCATAAAAATTAAAGAATCCAATCATCTGGGTTAAGAAAACCAAGTGTCTTAATGTGACTAACCATTTGTTCTAATCATTGCAAAACAAATTTAGGCACATGTCCTTATGTTCATCAATTACCAATATATAGACTAGAAACCTGAATGCATTCATTTTTCTAGATAACAAAGCCTTATTCCTCTTTTCCTCTTCACCTATCAATATAAGTTTATTTCTCACGTCAGTTAATTTAATGAAAATAAGGTTTTTTTTCTCTTTGATGAAAAAGCAAAAGATGCATCTTAATTAGGAAAAATAGAATTAGTTCATGATCAAGATAATATACAAAAAAAATTTGTTGTTCTCAAAAAGAGCAAAACTAAAATAAGGCATGTTTCATCGTTGTATGGTAACATTACAACGAAAATTGGAGACATGAAATTGCTTGTTGTGATGTTATCTTTGTTGCTTGACCTCCTCGTACAGTCTTACACGACATTGATCCTTACATTCTTTTTTACTTTATTGCCTCACACTCCTATCTATAAATGTAAGTATATGTCTACGATCTCTGTAGAGCATATCTATATGGATATAGATATATGTACATAATTTGTGTTGTTTTAACAGTTAAGGACGTTCGATACCTGGTTTTCGTAGTTTAATGTTAAAGATCAATCTGACGTTCAACTTGAATGTTGAAACAGACATTACCAATACATATATTAGGTCCTATTTGGATCTTCTAGTTTCTGCTAGTTTTTATGCTAGTTTTTGCCAGGTTCTTAAAAACTAGAAAACTGTTGATAGCTAGCTCAGATTCTTAAAAACTGGAGGAACCAAACACTCTCACTAGCTTTTGCTCAAAATCTAGATTTTATAAACGAGAGGCAAAAACTAGTTTTTAAGAATCCGAAACTAATCGGGCCTTATTCTCTCATCGAATGTAGAAGAGAGGAACACGAGAACACGAGAGCAAGGGAAACTAAACAGAGAAATCAAACCCATCTTGCTTTGCTGGGTGAGGTGAGTCGAGGCTAGGTAGGCAAGGCAAGGCGAGCAAAGGTTCCAAGAAGCCCCTATGTTTTCTGCCTTCCAAGCGTGTCTCAAGTTAGCTCGACCGCACTCGCATGGAGCGCGTGGACCGATCTGCAACAACAAACATTCTCGGGGACTAGAGCACGAGTAGAGTGGGCAACAACCAAGAAGATCCTTTTGCGCGACCCAATCTGACCCGATTTCTGTTGGTCGACCACCACCAAAACCCCTCAAAAGCAGCAGCAATAAGAAATGGAGCACGACCGCGTGGTGTGGCTGCTTCTGTGAACCACCAGCTGCCCGAGCGAGCCGGCACCAGCATGCGGAACACTCGAAGCGTCTGAATGACTGCATTTTCTTTCTAACCCACCGTGCTTATCGGCCCAGATTTTTTCACAGCACGACCGACCACTTGTCCACATCCCCTGCCCGCCTGCTGTGTCAAGCATTTCCCACTGCTCACTGATCAGCGCCAGCGCCACCGTCCGTTCGTTCTTGTCCGGCACCAGCAAGCAGCGACGCCGACGCAGTCCTTCCTGCAATCCTGCTCGTCGGAAAGGAAGCAATGATAGCACAAAAGGCTTATGCGATTTTTGCAGTGCCTGTGAATTGTGATGGTAACAGGCAGGGGCCCCAAGTGGGCCGGCGGCGGCAGCGGCAAGCAAGCGGGCGGGGGTGGCAAGTGAGGAAGCCCTGCCTTCCCGGCGAAGTGGCACCATGTCCATGTCGCCGCCGAGTATACTTTACGGCCCGTTCGCGTGTCGTTGAACCCGGTTTGAACCGCTTCTTTTTACATGTGTCTTCCTCTCATAAATTTCTTTAGAACCATACCATCTGAACAGGGTCTATATAGCAAGTTGATAATGTGGAGTAGTTAGGCCGTCAGCATCGAGGAGAGGTTGAAATACGTCACGTTGCAAGTCCGATCCTCAAGCAAGTACTACCAAAGCTAAGCGAGTGCAGCAATGAACTTGTGGGGTGCGACCGACACGCACCGTATGCAAATACAAGGTATTCTCAGTGCACGGTAACATACGCCTCCTTCCGTCCCGTCCCGTCCGCCCCCCCCCCCCCCCCCCCAAAAAAAAAAAAGGCCAAAAACAATCTAGGTTTTAGATAAGTCAAACTGTTATAAATTTATTAATTGAGTTTATAGAAAAGATATCAATATTTATATCGCTAATTTAGTTTACTGAGAGAATATATTCTATAATTGATTAATGATACTTATTCGGTATTATAAATGTTAGTATTTTCTATATAAAGTTAATCAAACTTCATATTCTTTGACTCTTAGAGAGTAATAATTTTTTGGGGAGAAAGGAGTATATAATACTCACTTCGTTCCAAATTATAAGTTATTTTAATTTTTTTTTAGAATCAAAGTATCTCAAGTTTGATCAAAATTATAGTGACAGCTACAAACATTTTTTGGAATACTATAAAAATATAATTAATGAAGAATCTAATAATACTTATATGGTATCATAAACGTTACTATTTTATTATGTAAATTTGATCAAACTTGAGATGTCAAAAAAGAAAGTTGATTTATAATTTGGTACGAAGGGAGTACGCGTCATTGTTGACGAGATATGGAAATTTAAGAGGAGAGAACAAATATATACCATACAGAGCTATGTATTCAACATCTTAGAGTTTATTTGTATGTTATCATAATGAGGTTTATGATGAATTTGGACATAGCACCGATCTCCGTAATTGGCCCTCTAGCTCTTCCTCTTGCCCTCTTGTTTGAGCTCTACTCTCTCTATTGCCTCCGCCATCGACACACTCTTCTTGGTGCCCTCGCTAGAGCCCCATCCTCTCGTCACCTCCGCCACCGCCACACCCTTCCCATAAGCACGCCCTCCCCCGCACCCTCCCTCCGTGTGTCCTCTCGGTAGCCTTCCTCATGAGCGATAGAGCACGCCGATGAAAAATGTTTTATACGGTTGCATGAAATGTGTGGCTGTCTCCATGATCAGCAAGGTCTCGAAATCCCAATGATCTGTAAGGGCGTGTTTGGGAGAGCTCCTTTCCAAGGGCTTTTATGGAGACTTCTCCAGAATGGCTCCGACTCCTTTTTTTTAATGGAAAACGATCTCAAACAATTCTTCCGATTAAACCATTTAGAAAAACTCCTCTATAGGAGCTGGAGAGGAGTCAACCAAGACCTAAGTTGTACCCAAGTATTCCTAAACTTTGGGAAGATCCACCTGCAAATGCACGGAAAATCTGCAGTGTCGTACTCCCTCTGTCTCTGAAAGAATGAATTCCTAGCAATTTTAGGACAAATTAGCAACGAAGATAAAAGACCATACTGCCCCTCATTAAACTGCTGAACCTAATATAACTCTCTAGTTACCGAGAAACCTAATTAAGTAGTGTCCTTTGGAGTATCAATAACAGCGCAGGAGAGAGGTTATGTTGAATAAGAGCCAGACTACGAGAGAGATTAACGTGGATCCGTGGATCGTTCCTCTTCAGAAATTGATTCTTTTAGAAATAAATTTTTGTACTTAGACAACACGTTCGGCTGGTATAGTCCTAGCTTGTTTCAGCTTGTTTTAACTTATTCTCTCTCACAGAATACTATTTAATCATCCGTAATCATCCGAAACGATAAAAAACACGGTTCAAGCTACCATCCGAACGAGCTGAGAAATTCTTTCTTTCGAACACAGAGAAAGCAGTCAACCGGCACAAGCACAGCATCATCACCCAACGCGGCCGTCAGTGGTCCACGCCTCCACGGCAGCGGGCGTCGCTTCGGCGGAGACGTGCGGCCCGTGCCCCGCGTGCGCCGGGAGCGTCAGCCACTCAGCACTCCGTCATCATCAGAGTCTCGACGGGGCACTTGTGTCCACACGCGAGGTAGCGAGCGAAAACGAACCGCCCCGAAACATCCACCCACACATCACGCACGCAACGCAACCGCAGCGGCCCATTTCCAATTTCCCATCCCCGGCTCTCTTCAGCAGCTCAGCTCAGCCTCCAACCAACTCGAGCCCTCGACGATTCACTCGCCCGAGAGAAGCCAGAGAACACACAGGCAAAACCCTAGCCCACTCCGGCGCGCCACCGGCTGATGGTTTCGATGAGCACCACGCCGAAGCCGCTCGACTCCGCCGCCGTCACCGGCGGAGGCGGGGACGAGAGTGGTGGAGGAGGAGGAGGAGGCGGCGGCGGCGGCGGGAAGAAGCAGGTGCGCGGGGCGGCTGCGGCGGCGGTGATGGCGCCGCCGCCGATGGCGGTCCCCGTCCCGGTCCCGGTCCCGGTCCCGGCCGCGGCGCCCGCGGCGGGGGAGGAGGTCCGGAAGGTCAGGAAGCCGTACACCATCACCAAGTTGCGGGAGAGCTGGACGGAGCCGGAGCACGATAAGTTCCTCGAGGCCCTGCAGCTGTGAGTGCCCCCGATTCCCTCTGCGCTCCCCCTGTCGTCGATTGGGGAATAGGTGGTGGCGTGTCGATGAGAGTGGTAGCGGTCACTTGCTCCGTTGCGTAGTTGGATTTGTCGCCTGCCTCGGGCTCCTGCAAATGCTTAAATTCTGCTGCACGGCTCCTGCAAATGCTAAATTGGGCTAGTTTACGTGCTGCTTCTAAATGGAGGCGATCGGTTCTTTGTTAGTTTTGTCTGTTGGTTCTAATTTGATGGAGAATGTTTCTGTTAACCTGTTAGATATCAGTGGTCATTGTTGGGGGCACCTATGTTCATCTTCTGGTGACTCTTAGCTTTTGATGGGTTTGTCGTGGCATATGTTGGTGCACTTATTTCTTGTGAGTGGCAATGTTGTGTTTAGTTCAATGCACGGTGATTATTTTCTCCAATCTGGCAGAGAGGATGTCATTTTAGACTGCACTTAGATATTTAATGGGACATTTGGATGTTGCACGGTCCCATTTCATTGGAACCTTTTAAAGGGTGCCAGTGCACGTTTAAGGATCTCCTCCCCTTGCAAAGTTTTTCTTTGTCCTCTAGCCAGGCTGGGCAAGGTTAGATAAATGAACCAAACATATCAAATGTATTTTAGTATCTATAGCCTTTTCCTTTAATTGTTTATAGCTTGTAAATTGGAAGTGATGCTACTGTGAGAACTTGAATGATTTAATGACATTTCTCAGATTCATTTTTTTTGTTTCTTTGTTGTAGTTTTGATCGTGATTGGAAGAAAATCGAAGCATATGTTGGTTCGAAGACTGTTATACAGGTATCCATTGCCGCCCTAAGTCCTTAACGATAGCTCTCAAAGTGCCTGTGATCTTTAGCTACAGACATTCGGTAATATTACTTTGTAATAAATCTAAGCTTTATAATGGCCTCAATCTATAAAAAATGTTCCTTTGATAGATAAGGAGCCATGCACAGAAGTACTTCTTGAAGGTTCAGAAGAATGGTATAGGCGAGCATCTGCCCCCACCCAGGCCAAAATGAAAGGCAGCTCATCCATATCCACAGAAGGCATCTAAACATGGTTTGTATTATTCAAGGACCTATAGCTATTTGACATGATTTTTTTTCTAGTTAATGAGTGATGACTAGATTTATTTAGATCCTGCAGTTTCTCAAGCTATTTTATCACAACAACAACCTACCCAGAGGGAGCAAGGTTCTGTCATGCCTATGGATACTGCTACTGTGAGAAACACAAATGCAAATGTGGCAGTGTCTTCTTGGGACAATACTCTTGCTCAACCTTTTAGTGCTGGTCATGTTCAAGGTCTATGTAATCATTATGACCTACATACAGAAATAGATACTTGTGGAGACAATTATAACTTTTCACATATTGGTGGTGCAGGTGCTGTTGCAACAAATAACTGTTCAAGTAGCATACAGAGTCCATCTAGTACTTGGCCATCTTCTGAAGTAGTTGAGCAAGAAAATGTGGTTCCACCACTCCGTGGTGAGCACTTCCTTCTGCAGCATGCACTGTGCTACCTTGCAATTGTTCTGTGCATGGCCTAAGTGTTTGGTCTTGGAAAAATAGAAACATTTGTCAACTGCAGTTTCCATTCTCATGTCAGATTAAATTACATTATGTTGTACTTAGGTACCTAGGAGCTTAGAAGTACAAACATTTTGCCAACTGTGTTTTCCTTCATCGTGTCAGATTAAATTAGCTACTGTCCTAAAGAGTGAATAATACTCCTTGGTCAGTTGAAATTAAGTTCGTCAAATTATTAGGCTTTGATATCTTTGCATACAAACCATTTCTGTATTAAGGTCGTGCTATGCTACTAAATTTTGGTTTGTATTCTGACTCTTAGGCCATTATTATCGGATTTGGAGAAGAACCCATTTTTTTTGTGTGTAAGGAGTACCTGGGGGATCTGAGTTGCTATTTACCCGTTTGTATATATACTAAAGCTATTAAGAACATAGCCGTTTCAAGCATAATCATGTTCAATTGCATCATCTCAAATATATTGGAGGGACTCAAGAAACATTTACAATTTAATAATCTCAAGCCCCTTGAGGGCTGGAGGTGCTTGGGCTTGTCCTTTTAGCCATGCCAGCCAAACATAAAAAAAAAGTATTATTCTTACTCTCTGATATCTTCCACTGGGAACCTCTCCTTGATTCCAACATAAACCTATATGCTAGTTACACATCATCGGTTCATCATATCTGTAAAGTAGATCTCTTAGTGTGAATGCATTTTTTCCTTCACTGCAAATGCATCTTACTTTTGCTTCTTCATGGTCACACATGCAGCCATGCCAGATTTTGCCCGAGTATACAGCTTCCTAGGAAGCATATTTGATCCTGATACAAGTGGGCATTTGCAGAGGTTAAAAGCGATGGATCCAATTGATATCGAAACGGTACATCTTCTATATACATGCTCTACTTTTTAGTTCTTTTCATGCATTTCACAAGCATCTTGCCTTTCTTTATTTGTTATGTGTCCCATTTGAAAACTTTACAATTTCTGTGCATAACTATTGTTTCTATTTTCTAGCTTCTGCTGCTATCTTGGCTAGTCCTGGCTCTTATTAGATATAGCTGGGGCCTCATACACTCGGAACATTCTTGGGTTTTAAATATAGTTTCTAAATATTCTGAATCTATCAGTGTTCACTAAAAATCATTCACTCCATAAATAATGTCAGAAAGGTATTCATTAAGTTTCACCAAAATTCTGCTTTGGTCTAACTATCCTTGAAATTAGAACTGCCAGGTCCTTTTAGCTCCAAAGGTCAGAAAAATATAGTTCTCAATGTCTTCATCCCTGTTTGTTTTTATGCACAAGAACATTCAAGTATTTCTCCCCGTGGTAAAATACACTTGGCTTTTGGGTTTGGGCACAACATGGTCTCCAATATGTATGGATCATGGATGTACCTATGATCACGTTTTTATTACTAGAATAGCTTATAAAATCAAATAAAAACATGAGATTATGGAAGTGCTTTTCAGGCAAGATTATTTTTCATGTTTCCAACAAAATAAATTATTTGTAGCCAGTGCCAAAAAGTCTGACCACATTGTGACAAAAAAAAAATCAGTATTTGTGATCAAAGGAAGTATGTTATTTAACTCTGAATTCCTTGAAGTGCCATCTTCTGTTCTTTCCCATTCAAGATTGAGAATTTTTGGTGTCTTGATTGTCCTTAGGATTGTTAATATTTGGCTAATTTAATATGAGTTGTCATTTGGCATTGATCATTGGTCTGTTGATTGGCATACACAGGTACTACTACTTATGAGAAATCTTTCAACGAACCTTAGGAGTCCTGACTTTGAGCAACATGTAAGTTATTTGGTTTCTTCATTCCTCTGATCTGCTCTGATCTCTCTGGAAACTTTTGCAGCTTTTACTCATGTATAAGCATGCTATGAAATAACCTCAAAATGCATGATTATATTGATAATGGCTTTTTTATATTTTATACATGACACTTTGCAATAGTACTTGAATTGTTCTTCACTTTACTGTTCTTTTCCAAAATGCTGACTGATTTACTCTCTGATTGCAGCGGAGGTTGCTAGCATCATATAGCTATGGTGGTGGGGACCATGTTAAATCTGAAGGCATGGAAAATCATGGATCTCCTCAGAGTGGCCATCTTCCATTCCTGTAAACCTTCTGCCACTCCCCCTGTTACATGTGTGGTTATGACCTGATGCACTGCCATCTTGACTAGCCCAATTTGCAATTGCCAGGGTAACAAGTGAATGAGAGCACACCGCCAATCTGCGAAGCTTGGTTGGTTCCACTAGACATTCTTGTGTGCTCTCAGCAATGGAGTTGTGGACGGCTGGTCTGGCAGTTTATGAATGCCAGAGACGTATCGTGGCAGTGACATCTGTATAGCTTCCAGTAATGGTCTGACCCTAGGCTAGTTTTGCTTTTCACGTTCATGTAGATAGCCAGTTTTGTGTGCTCATGCAATTCTTTTCCTCGGTGGGGCCTAGATCGATATGTTTTTGTTAGTGTAAAATGCACCGGAGGTAATTAACTTGGGCCACGCAGAGCAGGCAAAGTTCATGTGGTTGATGCGCAGCTCACTCAGCCGTGGACCTGGCCGTGTCGGCGGTGCTGCAGGGCTCGGCGGTGCTGCAGGGCTCCGAGAGACTATTGGTGGGGAATCTGATGAGGGCTACCTCGAGCGCTGGGACGCGCCACTATGCGCAGCCTCCGTGACTGGTTCGGCAGGCAGCAATTCGAACTGCTTGTGATGGGCGAGCTCGTGGACCTCATCAAGAGCCCCATCGACCGGTACCGTGGTACGTCGGGGCGAGGGACGACTAGCGGCCAAATGCGTCGTGCACAGAGGGCTACAGTATGCATCATGCGCTGTGGTCGGCAACATCGGCATCTGACTTAACAATGCACCCGTGGGCGAGGGTAGGTACGCGCGTGGGTGGCACGTCGGTTGGCGTTCCGACAGGAACGTGCTGAGCCGAAGCACGGCGCACACCGGCTGCTGGTACTGCCGTGCGCCGGCGCCCAACTGCCCATCCTCACCTCCATATGTGCAACGCCACGCACGCTCACGGTGTGCAGCGCCGACGACACCGCCGACCCACATGGATGTGCATGCACGCAAATAAGATTAGATGCCTGACAAGCCACCCCCTATTGCCCTGGAAGCCCTCTGCTTCCCCTTCCTCACGGCGCCATCGATCACCCCTTTGTAGACGACGCCGAAGCCACCCTCGTCGACGATCTACCTCAGCTCGAGTCGAAGTCGCATGTGGCCTTTCTGAGCTCGTCGTACGTGAACAGCTTGAGGCGGCCGTACGCCAACATGGTCCAGAACTCCACTTGACCACGTCCTTGTGGCTTGGGCACGACCAGTATCCGTATGGGCTTGCCTGCTCTGCGTTGGCCTATGAGTCGTACGTGCAACGAGCCTGCGAGCACGCGCTTGCTCGCCGGCACTACGCGGATGCGCCCTGGCTGCGCTCGCCACCTCTAGCCCCTGGGCCTGCCGCGCTAGCTGGCCTCCCAGACCATCGTGCTCCTCTCTCCTAGTGATGACGGTATGGAAGACATAGAAACACGGGGTTGTTTTCGCAAATATAAACACAGTCAAAGCTGCTGACTGTACCTGCCATGTCATATCCAAAGACCAAATGAAGGGGTATGGGCCTCCGGTGAACTACTTAAAGAGTTTATGGACCAAAAAATACAGTTTCAAAGATGGACATAAGTGACACCCTCTCAAAAGTTAATGGACCTACGGTGCATTTTACTCTTTTTGGTATATACACACGTGCTCGCGTGTACGTAAATATGTGGAATCTTGTAATGCTTGAGGTACTTGGAGTCTTTGGTTAGGACAAAGCATATATATGCAATAATCAGGAGATCACCATCGTTGACTGAATAATGAAAAGTTCTTTAGTTGTGGACCTGTCTAAAACTGCTCTCTAGTAAAATTACATCATGGATATCCTTATGTTTGTTGATTAATGGTAGTATGCTACTAATTGATCAGTTCCGTACTTAGGTCCTATCATGGGTATACTTCGATTTTAAGTGAATAGTCACATGCTTTGTTGCTGGCATTCGGCTTGGTGGTTTGTACAGTTCGATGTGGATTGAGATTTTGTGCGCATTTAGCAGCGTTTCATATATGTTTTGGTTTGGCGCGCTGCACCCTGTTGGATTTGTTGCTGGCATTCGGTTTGCACAGAACTGAGCGGCCTTCGAAATTCTTGTGAAATATAAACGAGGAATTTAGAGTTCTGACGTCAATTAAGCTATCTGTTGAGGGAACATAATGGCGCACGACTCGAAGGTACTTTAATCTCTAACTAGGAATTTAGTTGTTTTTGTTGTGAAACGGTGTCTCTCAACAGACACCTGTTTATGAAGTAATCTCGTCCATCAATTACAAGATTAGTGGATAGGATTAGACAGTTAGTTTTACTCCAAAGGGCATGTCCTTTGGGAACAGTCGTGTCCCTTCGTGATACCCCTTCACTTGTATAAATATATTTCAGAGATCAATAAAAGAGATAGTTCTCCCAAATCTTGTCTCCTATTTATTTTGTATTAATTAATACAGCATCACCATAGCAATTTTAAATTTACCCTTAGCGTAAATTCAGAAAATCTATGGTTTAAACCTTGTTAGAATAATAGCCAGCAAAAAGTTTGATCTCTTACTCTTGATGGTCACCATTATCTAACATGGTCAATGGACGTAATGTTAAACTTGATGTTCTATGGATTCATGGCAATATTTGATGCTCCACATAAGAGAGCATCATCACTTATGATCAATTTAAATACGGAGTTTTATTTAAATAAAGCACCATATACATCAAGGTCACACGTATGTGTATCTCAATGGGTGCAAATCAAAGCACTATATGGCTAGCTTTCAATGAGTGATACGAACAACACAAGGCAGTCATTCTATCCAATGCCAATTATGATTGGCCACAACTTTATCTCTAGGATCTTAAGTCCACTTGAGAATATAATTATGTTGTTCCAAAATATCCTCCAACATTGTGTTTTCGTGAAAGCACACAACTTACCAAATGTATTCTAGATTAATTCCTACATTACTTCAGGTCTAAGTGTATGATAAGCTTTTATCGAGAAATCATCATTAGCATTATAGTGATGCTCTATCATCTGAAGTACATTGAATTTCCAGAATCATTACAAGTTCGATGCCATGTAATAATGTCATCTAAAGAACTTTAATGGTAAGATTTAACGCAAAAAGAAGTAGCAGCCCCGTGCATTCCTTAGGGTCAAGGTATTTCCCAAATATGACAGAACCATATTTTGTCCCAATTGTGTATGTTACAGCCACACAACTTGGAAATGTCATGCCTTGAAACATTTAATTGATCGGTATTACAAATCCATTAGACATAAATATCCGGCTCAATAATAAAGATATGAAGCACGCTTCTATCTTCAACCTGACACCACCAGGAAGGTCAGTTGTTCACAACAAGTTTCATGAAAAAATCAAGTAGCAACCAAACACTTAATTAATAAGTGGGTCTTATGAGCATGGAGAGCACGATCATCGAATTTACTTCGCTTGATCCATTTTGGGGACCAAAATTTGTCTCCCATTTACAAACATACCTAGTATCTACGTCCCATTTTGGTGTTGTAATATAAAATGTTGTCATCAATTTCAATTGAATATCACAATAATGTGCCATCACATTTGATATTCCATTAATTAACTTGTATGTAATCTATATATCTGCAAAGAATATCATTATATTCTTCATGCTATATATAGACTTATACGGGAGTCAATCCAAATGCAAAGAGGAATTTTGCCTAGTGGATAGTTGCACCACAAACTCTATATATAGGGAAGCAAAATATTCCTAAATTCTTGCATAGAGACAAGGAAATATTTTGTTAATCATTTGACGCGATGTCATGATAGTGGGCTTTGGTCGTGCTACTATCATACTCCCTATTGGTACTCAAATAATAATCATGAATCCATTCTTGTATTCTGATTCCATAATGTACCCAATTAAAATTATGGAGATATCCGTCAATGTGGTTTTCATATGGAAACCCCAAGATGACAACTAAGAGGAGTATTTTTCTCTTAACAACGGATATGGCAATACTTAAACAAAACATCCTCAGTTCGATTTGACTACACATACATAACCTGTATCCAATGTTGCGTACAAATAATTCTCTCTCTTGATGTCAACGAGACTTGGCATATTTGCCTTGGTTATTCAACTATAGAGATAACTTGAGAATTATTGTCAATTCTATTGGTCATAGCATCAATATGAGAAATCCATTTTATATGGAACTATTTGGTTTTTGGGTACTATATATCAAGTATCTTATGTCCATACCAATAATGGTTTTATTGAGTCTTTTATTGAGAATCAAATTGCATGACATATTAAAATAGAATTGTAATTTACCAGAACTAAGTTGTTTTCATGCGGCCTTACACACCGCATCGTTAATTCAAATTCATCAAGCTGCATTTATACAACTCCCTCCGTTGCAGTATGTACGTGAAACTTTGGCCGCAGCCAAACATTTCCCATCTGCGCATCGAGTATGTTTTCACATACCCATATCACCACCCCAACATATCAATGGGCATTAGGGATCCCAAGAGGTAACTCTGCAAGGGATTTATAAATTGCCCGTATGTTGATCACATTTGAGGATAATTCCAGACATTAGGAGGAGATTTATACCACATTAAGAATGCCAGGAATCAAAAGAGCAATCCTCATATCCATGTACCAAAAATTCTAAACCTAATTGTTTAGAATGTCTTATATTTGCATCATATTGCAAAGAATCTGCTAGAAACATTTACTGATAATAAGGGTGTCACAAAATTCTCTTATCCTACTTATAATGCGCCCGAAAGAATGGAGGTACAAATTAAAACCATTCAACTCCCACTTCCAAAGAAGAGGAGGGGAAGTACGGCCGCTCCTAAGGATAATGCTCCAAGTAAGCATCCGAGGATACCGAGGACAATATCCTCCAAATCAGTAAATCCAAGCCAACCTCAAGTTGGTAGACACCCAAAATGGATGAGCATCCAAAACCCGGATCAAAATCCACCCGGATCAACGGTGCACCCAAATTCTGATCCTAGGACATTGGAACACCCTGACTCCATATGGGAAATGACTCGGAGTCCAAAAGGGTTAACATTTTCACATGCTATATTGATTTCAAGAACTGAATCAATTATTTAAAGACTACAAATTGTCGCGGCATATACTCCTCAAAGATTGCCTTTTTACCTTACTGGATCCAGAACAAAAATCCTAGGCAGAGTGTCTTCACACTCAAATTTGGTCAAACTAAAAGGTGGCAATTAAGGAGATTGCTCTTGTTCAATGATGAGAAGTATTACCACAGTAATATCTTCCCTCAAAGAGTTTCTTTTCAGAAGCAAGGTGGTGAACAATGAGAGCTTGTAGCATATGGTTTCACGCAGAGACCCAGCATAGCATATCCCATGGTATGTGTGAAAATAAAGTTTTCCAAATTCAATAATTGGCGGATCAAATGAATTTGATAAATTCAGACGTATAAGTCCCAATGGACTTCATATTCTGAATCCAAATACAAATCGCAGCATACATTGTGTATAATTAAGCATGATTGCGCATATGGGTTATTTTGATATCATCATGATATAGAAATAATTATGCAATCATTTGAGATACAATTTTCATCATGTGGATTCGAGATGGAGGATTTGGGTAAGACCAAATGTTGCCTAGGCTTACAACTTGAGCACCGTCCTTTAGGGATTTTAGTGCATCAATCAGCCTATATCCAGAAAATATTGGAGAAATTCAATATAGACAAATCATATCATAACAAAACCCCGATGGTTGTTCGTTCTTTAGAAATAAAGAAAGATCCATTTAGACCACGGGATATTGGAGAAAAGATATTGGGACCAAGGTTCCATATCTTAGTGTCATTGGAGCACTTATGTATCTTGCAAATTGCACCAGACCTGATATTGCATTTGTAGTGAACATACTAGTTAAACATAATGCCAATCCAACTCACCGTCATTAGACGGGAGCGAAGCATATCCTCAGATATCTTAGTGGCACAAAGGATCTTGGTTTATTCTTTAAGAGTATCATGATCCCAATATGATTGGATACACGGATGCTGGTTACTTATTTGGTCCCCATCTCAAACTGGATTTGTATTCTTACATGGAGGTACAGCTATTTCATGAAGTCTTCTAAACAGACTCTGACGGCGACCTCTACTAATCATTTTGAAATTATTGCTCTATATGAGGCATCACATGAATGTGTATGACTTCACAGAATGATTAACCACATACAACAGGCATGTGGTATTGGTTCAATTGAATCACCTACAATTATCTATGAAGATAATTCCGCTTGTGTTACACAGATGCAAACATGTTACATAAAGAGCAATATCACTAATCATATTGTTCCTAAACTGTTTTATCTCTATGAATTACTAGAAAGTGGGGAAATAAACATCTTGCAAATCTAGTCATGTGATAATCTCACTGACCTATTTACTAAGTCCTTACCAACTTATGTGTTTCAAAAATTAGTACATGGAATTGGTATGCGGCGACTTCGAGATTTGCCAGAATCAGGGGGAGACATCTCCTAAATGTTGACCTGTACCAACATCATATTATACTCTTTTCTTTCACAAGTTTTACTTACAAGGTTTCTTGTTAAAGTTTTTAATGAGGTAATATTAACATAAGCATGTGTCATATTTCCTATTTTTCCCACCGGGGTTCTTGTGAGAAATATCAAAGACACATATTGCCCTCACAACTCATCCATGGTTTTTTTCTGAAAAGATTTTTCATGTGAGTTGTCCAAGAAGCAATACCAATAATATGTCGTCATATTTTTTCCTAATTTTCCCACTGGGTTTTAAAGGAGTTTTAGCGACATATCACTTTATATTGCTCCTCATATTTTTCCTGAAAAGGTTTTTGGGGAAGTTATCTTTATGTCGTATCTTCAATATTTTTCTCCATTGGTATTTTTAATGGGATACCAATGACATAGTGGTTTATTTAAATCACAAATAAATATGCTATTTTCTCCTTATTTTCCAATAAGGTTTAAAAGAGTTTTTATGGCATATCATATATTCCTTAGATTTTTCCCATCAGGTTTTTCGAGGAATTTCAGCTTACAACTGTATTGGTCTCAAGGAAGATTCGATCAAGGGGAAGTGTTGTGAAACGGTGTCTCTCAACAGACATCTGTTTACGAAGTGATCTCGTCCATCAATTACAAGATTAGTGGATAGGATTAGACAGTTAGTTTTACTCCAAAGGGCATGTCCTTTGAGAACAGTCGTGTCCCTTCGTGATACCTCTTCACTTGTATAAATATATTTCAGAGATCAATGAAAGAGATAGTTCTCCCAAATCTTGTTTATTTACATTCACGTTTTAACAGTTTTAATTTTTCTAAGCCAAGTTTCTCTTAATTTTGACACCTATAAACTAAATAAATGCACAACTAGATTGAACTTGTGGATTCATGAAAACTTTGAAGTTGTAGATCTATTTTTCTCGATTTTGTCGAAGTTAGAGAAGTGAAAATGAACTACTATTTGAAAAGAAGGGAGCGCCATATATTTATTTGTCGATATAGGACACACGTATATAATGGAATACGAGTTGAAGGTATTTTAATCTCGTGTTGATTATGGACAGGAGGAACCAAATCAGATTATCTAGGCAGAAGAAAGAAGAAACGACAATAGTCCATGTGCAGCAACCAACTCAACAATCCAAGCTTCCTGCGTCTTCTCAGAGCATCTCTTGCTTGCACTCCTTACTCCTGGCGGGCAGGAAGCCAGGAAAGTGCTCGAACAGTTTCGCTAGAAAAGGAGTTAAATCAGCATATGTAACAGTATGGGCTTCTAACAGTTAATGACACCTGAACTTGGTCACTTTCTTTAAAATGATAATCATGTTCGTTCTATTGTCTCAGTAATCACGTTCGTTCTATTGCCTCAGTTTTGTTGGCGGACCCGGTTGCTCGTAGGTGTGGTTTGTACCATGAGGAACACATCTCTTTGGCACAGATACTGGCTCTGTTCTGCTGGTGGTATTTCGGTTGATCTAATAGTATTTCTATAAGGGAGAATAAGCTAATAGTATTTTTGTAAGGGAGAATAAGCCGAAATAAGCACAAACTGGCTGAAAAGTAGCTCTATCTCTATCTCTATATTAGGCTATCTCCAACAGGGGACCCATTGTGGAACTCAAACCTAAAATGAGTCTCCAACACAATACATATAGCCTTCAACAGAGTACCTATATGGAAGACATATTTTGGGTGTCAGGAGAGACATAACCAAAATCTGAGTATCATCTCTCCTGAAGATCCATTTGCAGAAATAATTGTCTTTTATATCTTGTTGTTGGAGAATACAAAAATAGGTATGGAACCTTTTACATATAGCATTACCAAAGGATAAATGAGTCTTGTATTTTGGGTCACGGTCGTGGGAGACAGTCTTACGAAAGGAGGGCCAAGCTTGGCCACCTGATTGGGCCACGTAGCCCGTTTTCTCTCAGCCGTCAGGATTTTGATCGAGTCTACATAAACGGGCACAGAAGCTAGCGTCTCTAGATCCTTCGTCTCGAGCGATTCGCAAGCGATTCTTCGGCTCTTCGCTGCCATCACCGGCCGCCGCCTCCCTCTGTCCTTTGCTGCCTCTGCGAGACCACGACCTCTGCAAGTAGTCATCGAGGGCCGAGCGCTCCTCCGCCGGGGTTGCCGTGGGAGGGGGCCGCCGGGGCTGCCGTGGTCGAGCCCCCTGCCCGTGCCAGGGTGGCCGGGGCTGCCATGGCGTGCGTGCTCGCGGCCTATGCTCCCTTGCTATGCGCGGAATGGTGTGCTCCTGAGGAGCTGCGCCGCAACGATCGGAGCAGTGGCCTATGGGGCAGTGAACGGCGAGGCGCTCAGAGACGAGTCGACAAAGCAGTCAAGGTCGCCGCCGTATGCCCAAGTAGCAACTCAGACGCAGTTGTGCGCGTATGGAGCCTAGCGCATCATTTGCCCACCCACGGAGAGCATCTACCGTAATGGCGATGGCCCATGGCGTTGAATTTGCGGCGAGCTGCTACGCCACCGTGCCGTCTGCCACGGTCGCACAGCCAGGGACCACAGACCAGCGTTGGTACGGGACGAGACGGCTGGGGGCACAAGCAACGAGTGGAGCGTGGCCATGGCGGCATGGAGAGGGCACGCGCCCGTGCAGTGTCTTAAGCGCAGCACGCGTTGGCGCGTCCCTTGCCTTGGGCAACGACGAGGAGCCACCCCAGCCACTGCGATGAGCCCGCGGCAAGCTGCTATGCCGCCGCCACCGTGGGGATGCTCACCTGCTGCTACCGAGTACCGGCAATCAACCACAGTGATAGCAATTAACACGGATCCTAGTCGTTGCCTGCAACAACTTCGTTCTCCTCAAGGTTGTTCAAAACCAATGTTGACGATCCTTACTGGCTCCGTATTCTTTCACCTCTTTTCTAATTGCCACACTGCAGCCATGGTGTTTGATGAAATGTGCATGTCGGCAGCTTTGATGATTAGGAGGAGCACCATGATTAGATTTTTTTAATTTGCTATCACTGTGATGCAATGTTATTGTCGGGTTCATAAACCCGGGGTCCCTCATAGATCGGCTTCCCAGCAAAAACTCGGCCCAGCAGACGACATTGCGAACGACGCACAACTCCTGGGCCGGCCCAAATACCTAAACGACAGGTCAGAAGGGTGGTCCAATCTCCGACCAGAAGGCATCGCTAAGGAGGAACAACACTCGCTTCCGACTCCGGCCTGCCTCTCCGACCAAAAGGCCTGGCCAAGGAGGAACAGTGCTTCCTTCTAACTCCGGCCCGCCTCTCCAACCGAAAGACCTAGCCAAACACCGCTTCTGATTCCGACCCGTGTCTCCGACCAGGGATGCACTGAACCCCTGCTTACAACTCTTCTCTAACTAGCGCAGTCGGAGCCGACTGGGACCAACCGACCGGGGACGCCCGCTCGGTAAGGACCAGGAAACGGACGGAGCAAGTAAAACAGGACACTCAAGTCAACCGCAATACCAAGAACCGTACCTTGTACGCCTGCAGGATAGTACCAACATGACATCGGAAGAGTGCCCTACAACCTTCCAGGCATGTCAGAACCCAAGCAGTGTTGTGGGCGTCGACATTTGCCCTACAGTATTGTGGGCGCCCGTAAACTCCCATACCAGACGAACACGGTGAAACCCCTCACATGCCTCTAGGCATCAACAGTGTGGCAGGCACCGACATCTGCCATACCAAAAGAATACGACGCAACCTCCCACATGCATCTGACATTAACAGTGTTATGGGCGCCTGCAATCATCTTGTACCCAATGGCGTGGGCAACAGGACTGAGCATACGTACACACTCTCTCTCCCTCTCACTTGTAAGGCCATCCCCTTCATCTATAAAAAGGGACGCGCTCTCTCCCAAAGGGAGATCAGTCCACAATACCTCGAACAACACACACGATCCAAATGACCACGGATCCCTACGAATAACAGACGTTCGAACACTTAGCACATAGCGGAGCTCCCGTCACTCTCGGCCCTTCAGACCAGAGTCCGACCGGACCTCTTGTACCCCCCATCTTTCTCCCTTCCGTTTGTAATCCCACAGCAAACTTCGAGCACCTAGGCTCAGGAATAACGTCACCAACCGACTTAAATTGGACGTAGGGCACATTGCCTGAACCAGTATAAACCCTGTGTCATTGAGTGCTAGGCCACATCCGATCACAACGTATGGCAAAACTACAAGTATTTACGTGTTGGTCATTTTCTGCACCGATAGTTCTATTTAGTTCACTCATCACCAGAAATATGTGACAAGTAACTATGTAATGATGATTTACTTAAACCTCAGACAAACCAAGTAATTATGAAATTACCAATGGTGATTTACTTAATCTTAAAGACAAATCTCTGATGCAGAAGTAATATTCAGTGTTAGTGATCAATGTAGTATTTGCACTTGTCTAAAGTAGCTTATTGTACATGAACGATGGCTAAAGCAAATTCAGAACTTGGGCTACAAGCATTTAATTTTCTTTGATATAATCACATCCCCTAAAGTGCTACAAAGATAACCTAATGAAACTCAAGCAAAACTACAATAGCTCAGCTCAAAGATGGCGCGACAACGCCACACCCTAGCTTTCTAGTTAATCCACAAAAGCAGATCATGACGATAATGAACACATGCACGTCACCAGAACTGAGCAACCAAAGCAGGCTAAGTAAAAAGACAACATTGTTCGCTGACACCCAGTCGAACTATCGCTCACCCTCGAATCCTATTATCGCTCACTTTCGAACCCGATATCTGTTTTCTGAGACAGTGGTGTAATTTAGAGTTAAGTTTGCAAGAGAAGGTTCCCATCGACACAAGCATGGATCACACATTTGTCATCAAGGGATCAAGACCTTAGACATCACCATACGCCAAAACACATATATCTGGCCAAGACGGCCTCCAATAGTTTTGAGTGTCCAACAGATGCACACAGATAACACAAAGTGTTTGGTTTCCCTTGCTAAACTTTAGTAGCTAAACTTTAGTAGCTAAACCATGGACTAAACTTTAGTTATTGGGTGTTTGGTTTGGGTGACTAAAAGAGACCTTTTATTCCCTTTTAGTCAAGGTGTTTGGCTCTAAAGTGACTAAATGGGACTAAAAGGTAAGGTTTAGCCCCATTTAGTTCCATTTAGCTAATTGGCTAAAGCCTCTTTTAGTCCCATTTAGTTATAGTGTTTGGGTAAAAAGTGACCAAATGAGGCTAAATTTAGCCAACTAAACTTTAGCAAGGGCAACCAAACACCCCCTAAATTTCATAGCACGCAATCAGAGAAATAGCTAAGGCAAACCAAGTCAACTTGTTGTTTCACCTCAGCACAAGTTTGCAGGACTCAACATCACAAATAGGGGCTTTTTCACGTCAGCACAAGTTTGCAGGACTCGACATCACAATAGGAACACGCAACTTGGAAACACATCCCTGACATCTAAACAGAGCACACCACCCGGACAAACTTCACTGACCACCATGGAGGCGCAACACTAGGTGGAGCGTGGACTCCTCCTGGATATTGTAGTCTACAAGTGAGCGGCCATCCTCCAGCTGCTTACCAGCAAAGATGAGGCGCTGCTGGTTTGGTGGGATGCCCTCCTTGTCCTGGATCTTCGCCTTCACATTATCAATGGTGTCAGACAACTCAACCTCCAGCGTGATGGTCTTCCTAGTCAGGGTTTTCATGAAGATTTGCATACCACCACGGAGGCGGAGCACCAAGTGGAGGGTGCTCTCTTTCTGGATATTGTAGTCGGCGAGAGTGCGACCATCCTCAAGTTGCTTTCCAGCAAAGATGAGGCGCTACTGGAGACTCGACGTTCATGATCTAGGCTTCGAACTAAGACTAATTTGGACCCCCGCAACCGTTACACCACTGCTCCGTTGGTTATTAACCACGCGAACGCGATTGACCTCACCGAGAAGGCTTTCCTACAAGCGAATCGAGAACACAAGCAAGAACAGGATGAACGTAATATGAAATTGCAAATAAATATGAGGCTTATGATAACAAAAATGAGTTCAAGTCTTTATTCGAAAGGACTAATCGCCATAGGTGAACAAGATCAAGAACCGGGGCCCTAGTTCACAGCAAGCAGCCTTGGCGGCACAGTTGCAGCAAAACGACGTCTGTTTCACGAGGAAATTAAGAACTAAACAAAACCCAAACCCTAAGGAGAGCGACGGCTGCTAATTATAGTCTTGGGCATCACCCCCCTGGACACGCCCCCTAATGGGCCCAAACACGATACACGGTCCAACAGACCAAAAGACGATGTCGTAGCACCCTGGTAGATTCTGGACGCTAACTTGTTTCGACGATTCCCGTTGATTCTGAAGGTCTTTTGATGTCAGACCACTTGGATTGGCTTCCTTATCAAATTAACTTTCCAACCATATGTGGATCGTCGAAAACGGAGTCCGGATGCGCCTGTGTGATCAGTTTTATGATAGACTGGTCCTGGATCCTGAGATGGGCTCGAACTTGATTTGGGCCTCCACCTTGGTGACTCGAACTGGATGAGCTTCGAGCCTCCTTCTTGGTTAGGACACCCTCGCTGATCTCCTTGTCCTCTATCTCTAAGCATGGTCATATGCATGGAGCTCATGTCCTCATCATCCTCCCTTTCTTGATAAAAAGCCTCCTCGACGTCAATTTTGCTTGAAGTCGATCCTGCACAACATGAGGACAAACGATGTCTTCAAAATAATGGGAATGGACAATGTTGTGAGAAAGAATATAACCACATGTCCAGGTTTGTAGCATGTCTTATCCTACAGACATATAGTCTGCTCAATTGAAATACACACGATCTTTGCCAATACTATCCTACAAAAGATTAGTATTAACAAGAAACTTATGCTCTCTTTCTTTAGAATCCACTTGTGTTTGAAAAGTAAAACTAGAGGAATGTGGCATAACAACAGTGTTGATTTTAGTGTCCTCTAGTTGATCATTACTTTGCACAACAAAATGAGAATTCAAATTCGTACAAATGTAAACTCGTTGTATCAAATATTGTCCTTGGTTGTTATATTTGCCAAAAATATGATATGTATGTCTAGAGAACCATGGCAAATCAGCATACGCATAAAGTTTCTCCTCTAAAGAACTAAGATTACACAGAACATTAAATTCAATGTAACCCAAAGTATTTAAAGAAGACAATAATTTCACCTCATCAACTTCACTAGCATTATGAATAACAAGTCTATTTTCAGCACAAGTGTTCAATTTCAGCACACATATAGCATGATCATTCTTCAATGATTGCATGGGTATAACATAAATATCGTCATATAAGTCATCTTTGTCACAAGGAACATCAAACAAATCATCTTGTGACAAAGGTAAATCAAGCGAAGGCTCCACTAAAATTTGCTCTATCATAGCATGATTGGTGGAAAAATTCAGCAAATCAAGAGAACTCTCACCTTCTGTGAGTTTAGCATCATGGGCATTACCTTTGCTCTCATTTTCAGCAGGAGTAATAGTTGACGGTTCTAAATTTTCACATGAGGCTGTGAGCATCTCATTTTCTGTCACGTCATCCTTACTCTTTTGTACATTGTCCTGTAAAAGGTTAGGCATAGCATGAGGAATAACAAGAGAATGATCTAGTTGACGCACCTCATCCTTTGAATTAATTACAAGACATGGATTAACAAAATTTTCTCTCATAAGATCTTTCATATCATTCCATGTGTGAGGTTTATCTGAAAAACTTAAAGACTCCCACCAAGTTGATGCAGATTGTCTCAAAACACTAGTTGCATTTTTAATTTTCCTCCATTTGTACATATAACTTTATGCAAAAATATTATCTATTTTAGTTTCCCACTCAATATACTCATCAGCACCAATACCATCATAAGTAGGCGGGGAAGAAAGAATAGATTGACCCGCGGAGAAGGTTTTCCTGCAAGCGAATCGAGAACACAAGCAAGAACGGGATGAACGTAATCTGAAATTACAAATAAATATGAGGTTTATGATAACGAAAAGGAGTTCAAGTCTTTATTTGAAAGGACCAATCACCATAGGCGAACAAGATCAAGAATCGGGACCCTGGTTCACAGCAAGCAGCCTTGGCGGCACAGTTGTAGCAAAACGACGTCTGTTCCACGAGGAAATCAAGAACTAAACAAAACACAAACCCTAAGGAGAGCGACGTCTGCTAATTATAGAGTCTTGGGCGTCACCCCCCTGAACATGCCCCGTAATGGGCGCAAACACGATACACGGTCCAACGGACCAAAAGACGGTGTTGCAGCACCCTGACAAATTTTGGATGCTGACTTATTTCAACGATTCCCGTTGATTCTGAACATATTTTGATGTGAGACTACTTGGATTGGCTTCCTTATCAAATTAGCTTTCCAACCATATGTGGATCATTGAAACCAGATGCGCCTGTGTGATCAGTTTTATGACAGACTGGTCCTGGACCTCGAGATGGGCTCGAACTTGATTTGGGCCTCCACCTTGGTGACTCGAGCCGGATGAGCTTTGAGCCTCCTTCTCAGTTAGGACACCCTCGCTGATCTTCTTGTCCTCTATCTCTAAGCATGGTCGTATGCATGGAGCTCATGTCCTCATCAGCTGGTCTGGTGGGATGCCCTCCTTGTCTTGAATCTTTGCCTTCACATTATCGATCGTGTCAGAAGACTCGACTTCAAGCATGATGGTCTTGCCAGTCAAGTCTTGACAAAGATTTGCATGCCTCCCCTTAGCCTGAGCATGAGGTGAAGGGTGGACTATTTCTGAATGTTGTAGTTAGCCAAGGTGCGACCATCGTCAAGCTGCTTCCCCGCGAAGATGAGGCGCTGCTGGTCTGGTGGAATGTCCTCCTTGTCTTGAATCTTTGCCTTCACATTGTCGATCGTGTCCAGGGACTCGACCTCTAGCGTGATGGTCTTTCCATTCAAGGTCTTGACAAAGATCTGCATGCCTCCCCTGAGGTGAAGGACAAGGTGGAGGGTGGACTCCTTCTGAATATTGTAGTCAGCCAAGGTACGACCATCCTCAAGCTGCATGCCAGCGAAGATTAACCGCTGCTGGTCTAGAGGGATTCCTTCTTTGTCCTGAATCTTTGCCTTGACATTGTCGATTATATCAGAGGACTCAACCTCAAGAGTGATGGTCTTCTCGGTGAGAGTCTTGACAAAGATCTGCATGCCACCTCTAAGCCTGAGCACGAGGTAGAGGGTAGACTCCTTCTGGATGTGAAAGCTCTAGTTTGGTTTTGGTGAATTGATGAAACCCTAAGTGCTAATCTAGTTTATCAAGTGATCATGAGATAGGTAGCACACTCCAAGTGGTGAAGCAAATAAAGATCATAGCATGATAAAGATGATGGCGTGGTGATGATCAAGTGCTTCGACTTGGAAAAGAAGAAAGAGAAAAACAAAAAACTCAAGGCAAAGGTATAATTTGTAAGAGCTATTTTGTTTTGGTGATCAAGACACTTAGAGAGTGTGATCACATTTAGAATTGATAGCCGTACTATTAAGACGGGTAAAACTCATATCGGAATGCGGTTATCAAAGTGCCACTAGATGCTCTAACTCATTGCATATGCATTTAGGATCTAGTGGAGTGCTAACATCCTTGAAAATGTTTGTGAAAATATGCTAACACATGTGCACAAGGTGATACACTTGGTGGTTGGCACATTTGATCAAGGGTGGTGAAGTTTAGGAGCAAGGGTAAGAAACTCCACCGGCGGAGTATCCGCCCATAGAGTGCGGACAGTCCGACGGTGACACCGACGCCCTAGACAGAAAAGACGGAGGTCACTGTAAGTGACCGGACGCTGGGTCGCTCAGCGACCGGACGCTGGCAGGGTGCGTCCGGTCAGTGCTGACGTAGGGCGTACTGAGGAGACGTTGTGTGATCGGACGCTGGCTATGTTCGATCAAGCATGACCGAACGCGTCCGGTCGGGAAAAATCATGTTTGGAACCTTACTGGAAACGACCGAACGCTGAAGTCCAGCGTCCGGTCACTTACTAACTGACGTGTCCTGTCAGCAGACGACCGTTGAAATCTGACGAACAGTATTTGAAGCAGGGGACACATGGCGTGAATCACGTGACCGGACGCTGAGGGCTAGCGTCCGGTCGATCGGACCGGAGCGTCCGGTCACCCCATGTTGTGCCCAGTGAAGGGGTACAACGGCTCTATTTCGTGGGGGCTTCTAGTTAAGCCCCATGGCCAGCTCAAGCTCATGTTCTTGGCCATTTGCA
Organism: Miscanthus lutarioriparius; assembly: GCA_904845875.1. NCBI lineage: Eukaryota > Viridiplantae > Streptophyta > Magnoliopsida > Poales > Poaceae > Miscanthus > Miscanthus lutarioriparius. Next base: position 13,244,027 of record CAJGYO010000019.1, read on the forward strand.
TTGGCATAGTAACCTTGTGAGCTTAGACAAAGCCCTCTCACTCATCTCCATCATTGATTCATCATCATAGTGAGATTGGAAGTGATCCAAGTGCATTGCTTGAGTGTTTGCATCTAGAGGCACTTGGTGTTCGTGTTTCGCTGCGGGATTCGCTTGTTACTCTTGGTGGTTGCCGCCACCTAGACGTCTTGGAGCAGCGAGGATCGTCGAGCGGAGGGTGGTGATTGTCTCCGGCTCCGATCGTGGTGATTGTGAGGGGTTCTTGACCTTTCCCCGGTGGAGCGCCAAAAGGTACTCTAGTGGATTGCTCATGGCTTGTGTGATCCTCATCTTGTGTTGGTTGTGCGGCACTCTATTGAGGGTTTGGCGTGTGATGCCAATTAGCGCGTGAACCTCCAAGTGAGTGAATCGCCACAACGAGGAGTAGCTTGCCGGCAAGCAAGTGAACCTCGGTAAAAATCATTGTGTTCATCATTTGATTCTGAGGTGATTGGTTTTCATTGGTTTTCATACTTGTGATTGATTGGTTCATACATCTACACGGCGGTATAACCTTCTTGCCTACTCATTACATTATCGTAAACTAGTTGTTAAGCTCTTTAGTGTAACTAGTTGTGAGAGCTTGTTAGTTTGGTTAGTGTGGCTCTTTAGTTAGCTTTTGAGAGCACACTAACTTAGTGTAGTGATATAGCTATTGTGTGGATATACTTCATCTAAACTAGAATTGTGATAGGTGGCTTGCATTTTGGTAGGCTAGCGCAAAACTCGCTTCGCCTCATAATTGTCTAATCCTTTTGTTAAGTGTTGTTGTAGAAATTTTATTAGGCTATTCACCCCCCTCTAGCCATTAGGACCTTTCAAGTGGTATCAGAGCCGAGGTCACCGTGATTTGAGGTTTAACAACCTACGGTGTAAAAATGGCTCAAATCAACAACACCAAGAAGCCACCCCAATTTGATGGCACAAATTATCCTTATTAGAAGTCAAAAATGACTACACATATCAAGTCAATCAATAGAAAGGTGTGGAAGGTGGTAGAAACCAAAATTGAGATTGAGGATCCGGAGAATCCCACCGCGGCCGAAGAAGTGCTTCTCCAAAACAATGATATTGCTCTAAGTGTCATTCATGATGTAATTGATGAGAGAACATTTGAGCAAATCAAGAATATTGAGATGGCTCATGAGGCTTGTAAGAAGTTGGAAGAATCATTTGAGGGCACTCAAGCCGTGAAGGGTGCAAAGGCATACATTCTCAAAGAAAAGTTTGCAAGCTTCAAGATGAAGGGGGATGAGAGTGTGCCGGAGATGTTTCATAGGATTCAAGTGCTTGTCAATGATCTCAAAGCACTTGGAGAAGAGGTGAAGGACAAGGACTTCTCCCACAAGTTCTTGAGATGCTTACATTCAAGATTTGGCACATTGGTCACTATTCTAGTGAGAAGTGGTTTAGACACCATGACACCAAACCAAGTGTTGGGAGATATAATGACCGACGATACATATAGAGATGATGATGAGAAGGAAGAAAAGAAGGAGAAGAAAGATGAGAAGAAGGATGAGAAGAAGAAGAGCGTGGCATTCAAAGCCACATCATCCAAGGGCAAAGCCAAGCAAGAAACATCAAGTGAAGAGGATGATTCATGGGATGATGATGATGATGAGAAGATGGCTCTCTTTGTCAAGAGATTTGGTAAGTTCATGGTGAAGAAGGGCTATTGTGCTAGAAAAAACAAGTCTTCATCCAAGAACAAGAAAGAGTCAAGAAGATGCTTCAAGTATGGAAACAAAGATCATCTTGTTGCTCAATGTCCATACAATAGTGACAATGATGATGACAACAAGAAGAACAAGAAGAAGGACAAGAAGGAAAAGAAAGAGAAGAAGGATAAGATGGCCTTCAAGAAGAAGAAGGGTGGTTCATATGTGGTCACTTGGGATAGTGATGCTTCCTCAAGTGATGATGATGATGATGATAGTGATGATCACAAGACCACCAAGAAGAAGGTTCTAGCAAGCATTGCCATCAATGAAAAGCCTTCTTTCTTCGACTCTTCATCATGCTTCATGGCTAAGGCCACTAAGGTACAAACTTGTGATGATGAAAGTGATGAAGAACATGATGATGATAATGAAAATGAAAAAGAAAATGATAGTGATAGTGATGATGATGAACCTACTAAGGATGAATTAATTGACATACTAGAAGATGCTAGAGAACACTTTGACATCAAGAGAAGGGAATGCAAAAGCTTGCGTAAGGAACTAAAAGCCCTTAAGCAAGCCTTTGATGAGCTCAATGCATCTCATGAGAGGCTAGAGGAAGCCAATGAGAAGCTTGGCAAAGCTCACAAAAAGCTTGAAAAGGCTCATTCCTCTTTGCTTGATGAGCAAAATAAAAAGAAGCATGTTGATACTTGTGATGTAGGTTTAATTTGTGACATAATTGATGAATCACTATTTATACTTATCATTGTTGCTCCTACTAACCCTTCTTGTAGTACTTCCACTTTCACCTCATCTAGTGGTGATGGTCTCACTTGTGATGCCTCACTAATGGTTGAGAATGAGAATATCAAGAAGGAGGTTAATAAGCTCACTCACACTTTGGCTAAGGCCTATGGTGATGAGGACCGCTTGCTTATGTGCTTGGGTAGCCAAAGAGCTTCTCTCTACAAAGAGGGATTAGGCTATAACCCCAAAAAGGCAAGGCGGCCTTTGCTCCTCACAAGACTAGTTTTGTGAAGAACAATGGTCGGTTTTGCACTAGTTGCAAGCAAGTTGGTCATGTAGAGCATGAATGCACCAACAAGAGCAAAAATACTAATATATCCTCTTTTAAGCTTGATTCATGCTATATACTTACTAAGGGTACAAATGGTGTGAAGGCTAAGTTCATTGGTAAACCATGGATGGGCTCAAAGAAGAAAGTCATTTGGGTACCAAAGAGCCTAGTGACTAACCTTCAAGGACCCAATCAAGTTTGGGTACCTAAAAGGAATTGATCTTCTTTTGTAGGTCAATTATAAAGCCGGAGGAAGGCATTGGGTTCTTGATAGTGGGTGCACTCAACACATGACCTGTGATGCAAGAATGTTCAACTCAATCAACACCAATGACAATGATGGTTATGATAGTATCACATTTGGTGACAATGGCAAAGGCAAGGTCAAAGGACTTGGTAAGATTGCAATATCCAATGACATGAGTATTTCTAGTGTGTTGCTAGTAGAGAGCTTGAATTTCAATTTGCTATCCGTGGCTCAATTGTGTGATCTTGTATTCAAATGCATATTTGGAGTAGATGATGTAGAGATCATAAGTGTAGATGGCTCTAACTTGATCTTCAAAGGCTTTAGATATGAGAATCTATACTTGGTTGATTTCAATGCTAGTGAAGCTAAATTATCTACTTGCTTGTTCACTAAGTCAAGCATGGGTTGGTTATGGCATAAAAGGCTTGGTCATGTTGGAATGAAACAATTGAATAGATTGGTTAAGCATGACTTGGTTAGAGGCTTGAAAGATGTTGTGTTTAAAAAGGATAAGCTTTGTAGCTCTTGTCAAGTCGGAAAACAAGTTGGAAACACCCATCCTAAGAAAAGCATGATGAGCACTAGTAAAGCATTTGAGTTATTGCACATGGATTTGTTTGGGCCAACACAATACACTAGCATTGGTGGTAACAAATATGGCTTTGTGATAGTGGATGACTATACTAGATACACATGGGTATTCTTTCTAGTGGACAAAAGTGATGTGTTTGCAACATTCAAATCATTTGTCAAAAGCATTCACAATGAGTTTGAAACAACCATCAAGAGAGTTAGAAGTGACAATGGTAGTAAGTTAAAGAACACTAGAATTGATGAGTTATGTGATGAATATGGAATTAGACATCAATTCTCGGCCAAGTACACTCCACAATCAAATGGCCTTGTTGAGAGAAAGAATAGAACACTTATTGATATGGCAAGGTCTATGCTTAGTTAGTACAATGTGAGTCAATCCTTTTGGGCCAAAGCTATCAACACGGCTTGCTATTGTAGCAACCGCCTCTATTGTCACCGATTGAAAGAGAAGACACCATATGAGCTCTTGAATGGTAGGAAGCCTAACATTACATATTTTAGAGTCTTTGGGTGCAAATGCTATATTTTAAAAAAAGGCACTAGATTGGGCAAGTTTGACAAGAAATGTGATGAAGGATTCCTACTTGGTTATTCCACTACAAGCAAAGCATATAGAGTTTGGAATTTGGATAGTGGTACTCTTGAGGAAGTTCATGATGTTGAATTTGATGAAACCAAGGGTTCACAAGAAGAGAATGAGAACTTAGAAGATGTTAGAGGCATTCAACTTTCAAATGCCATGAAGAACATGGATGTTGGTGAATTGAGGCCTAGGCAAGTGAATGATGATGAAGATGATCAAGTGCAAGTGCTCTCTAACTCAAATGTGCAAGATGATACAAATTAAGCTAGTACAAGTGGATCTCATGACAATGGACAAGATAAAGTGGCTAGTACATCATCTCAACCAAATGATCAAGCAAGTGCAAGCAATCAAGTTCCAATGCTCTAACCAACCAATATTGCAAGGGATCATCCATTGGACACTATCATTGGTGATATTTCAAGAGGTGTGCAAACAAGATCAAGATTGGCATCATTTTGTGAACACTTCTCATTTGTGTCATCCATTGAACCAAAGAAGATAGATGAAGCATTAAAGGATGTTGATTGGGTAAATGCTATGCATGAAGAGTTGAATAACTTCACAAGAAATTAAGTATGAGAATTAGTAGAAAGACCAAAGGGACATAATGTGATTGGAACCAAATGAGTCTTTAGAAACAAGCAAGATCAAGATGGGATAGTAGTAAGGAACAAAGCAAGATTGGTAGTACAAGGCTATACACAAGTTGAAGGTCTTGACTTTAGAGAAACATATGCCTCGGTTGCTAGATTGGAAGCAATTAGAATCTTGCTAGCCTATGCTTGTGCCCACAACATCAAGCTCTATCAAATGGATGTTAAGAGTGCATTTCTCAATGGCTACATCAATGAAGAAGTATATGTTGAGCAACCTCCCGGTTTTGAAAATGACAAGAAGCCCAATCATGTGTACAAGTTGAAGAAAGCATTGTATGGCTTGAAGCAAGCACCTAGAGCATGGTATGAGAGATTGAGGGACTTCCTACTCTCTAAAGGGTTCATGATGGGCAAGGTTAACACCACTCTTTTCATCAAGAAGATTGGAAAAGATCTATTTGTGTTGCAAATCTATGTTGATGATATCATTTTTGGATCAACCAATCAAGATTTTTGTGATGAGTTTGGAAAAATGATGGCTAATTAGTTTGAGATGTCCATGATTGGAGAGTTAAGTTACTTCCTTGGTCTTCAAATCAAGCAATTGGAGAATGGTATATTTGTGAGTCAAGGCAAGTATATTAAGGACATGATCAAGAAGTTTGGCATGAGTGATAGCAAAGTCATTAGCACACCAATGGGAACCAATGGCAACTTTGATAGTGATGCAAATGGAAATATGGTGGATCAAAAGTTGTATCGGTCTATGATTGGAAGTCTACTCTATGTGGCCACATCAAGGCCGGATGTCATGTTTAGTTTATCCATGTGTGCAAGATTTCAAGCCTCACCAAAAGAAAGTCATTTGAAGGCTACAAAGAGAATATTGAGGTACTTGAAGCATACACCAAATGTTGGCTTGTGGTATCCCAAAGGTGCAAAGTTTGAGCTAGCTGCTTACTCCGACTCGGATTATGCGGGATGCAAGGTTGAAAGGAAGAGCACCTCAGGCACATGTCAATTATTGGGAAGATCACTTGTTTCATGGTCATCAAAGAAGCAAAATAGTATTGCATTATCAACCACCAAAGCCGAATACATATCCGTCGGTAGTTGTTGTGCACAAATACTTTGGATGAAGGCCACTTTGAGTGACTTTGGAATCAAGTTCAAGAAAGTGCCATTGCTATGTGACAATGAGAGTGCAATCAAGTTAACCAACAATCTGGTTCATCATGCAAGAACAAAACACATTGATGTCCGCCACCATTTCATTAGAGATCACCAATAAAAAGGGGACATTTGCATTGAGAGTGTAGGCACTGAAGATCAACTTGCTAATATATTCACCAAGCCATTGGATGAGAAAAGGTTTTGCAAGCTAAGGAATGAGTTGAACATATTGGATTTCTCAAATATGTGTTGATGCACTCCCCACTTATATGACATGCCTCTCCTCCGAGCAATCCAAGGTAAAAGTTGATTGGCATGGCATACATCCTTACTAAGGACATGTTTAGTGCATCTAGTCATCTCTCCATTTTATTAGGCTCATTCATGAAAATCAAATGAATTTGACGTTTATATGGTATCACTATTGCTTCTATGCTTGACTTGATCTAGTGATAGCATATGACATGTTTGTGGGCTTGTAAACCTAGTGTTTAATCTAGAAAATGAGCTCTAAGTGTTTAACTCAACATGGTACAAGATAACACTTATTAGGAGGTGTGAAGAAGCTTGTCCTTGGATCAAACCGAGTTAAATATCTTTGGCAAATATTCTAGTTTGAACCAAATTTAGGAATATAATCCTCACCTCATTGATTGACATTGATAATCTCAGCCTATCCACCTTTTAAACCTTTATGGTCATTGATGACAAAGGGGAGAGAAACAAAGATATAAGTGATAGGGGGAGAAATAACAAAGAAATTAGTACATGAGAGAGAAACAAAAGACATTAGTGATATTAGTGTACTAACTTGGTGAAAAGACAACAAAGGGGGAGAACTTGTCATAGGAGGAGAGATATGACAAAGGAAATGAATCAATTAAAATTTTGAGCACACAAGTAGGGGGAGCAAGCTCATGAACTTGTATGGTGCATTTGAATGTGCATTTCATATGTTTGCTTGCATGGCACAAGTTTTAAATTTCAATATCCATGCTTGTGTGGTGTATGTTAGTTGTAGGTTTGAATGATGAAATGAAAAATTAGCATGAATAGATCATCTAATGATTTCATTCTCCTAGTATTATCAAGTGGTATCTAATGATTTCATTTCCAAGTGTTGTCTCCAATTGGTATCAAGCTAATCATGATGCTAAGGATGGTATATTGGTGCACTCCGATTGGTATCACGCTTTAAAGGTCCATCTTTTATACTTTAGCATCACTTGGTAGACATTGTCTCCTATATTTTCTATCTAAGCATATGTGCAAGCTTCAATCCAAACACTTAGAACATATGTAGGGGGTGCAATTGCTACCATATAGAGTTTATGAAACTTGTCCATATCCTTTTACACATGGTAAATATGCTTGGACAAGCAACATGGATTCAATTGAACTTTAATTCATATCTTTTTATATGGGTTGTCATCAATTACCAAAAAGGAGGAGATTCAAAGCTCTAGTTTGGTTTTGGTGAATTGATGAAACCCTAAGTGTTAACCTAGTTTATCAAGTGATCATGAGATAGGTAGCATACTCCAAGTGGTGAAGCAAATGAAGATCATAGCATGATAAAGATGATGGCATGGTGATGATCAAGTGCTTTGACTTGGAAAAGAAGAAAGAGAAAAACAAAAAACTCAAGGCAAAGGTATAATTTGTAAGAGCTATTTTGTTTTGGTGATCAAGACACTTAGAGAGTGTGATCACATTTAGAATTGATAGCCGTACTATTAAGAGGGGTAAAACTCATATCGGAATGCGGTTATCAAAGTGCCACTAGATGCTCTAACTCATTGCATATGCATTTAGGATCTAGTGGAGTGCTAACATCCTTGAAAATGTTTGTGAAAATATGCTAACACATGTGCACAAGGTGATACACTTGGTGGTTGGCACATTTGATCAAGGGTGGTGAAGTTTAGGAGCAAGGGTAAGAAACTCTACCGGCGGAGTATCCGCCCGTAGAGTGCAGACAGTCCGACGGTGCCACCGGCGCCCTAGACAGAAAAGACGGAGGTCACTGTAAGTGACCGGACGCTGGGTCGCTCAGCGACCGAACGCTGGCGGGGTGCGTCCGGTCAGTGCTGACGTAGGGCGTACTGAGGAGACGTTGTGTGATCGAACGCTGGCTGTGTCCGATCAAGCATGACCGGACGCTTTCGGTCAGGAAAAATCATGTTTGGAACCTTACTGGAAACGACCGGACGCTGAAGTCCAGCGTCCGGTCACTTACTAACTGACGCGTCCGGTCAGCAGACGACCATTGAAATCTGACGAATAGTATTTGAAGCAGGGGACACGTGGCGTGAATCACGTGACCTTACGCTGAGGGCTAGCGTCCGGTCGATCGGACCGGAGCGTCCGGTCACCCCGTGTTGTGCCTAGTGAAGGGGTACAATGGCTCTATTTCGTGGGGGCTTCTAGTTAAGCCCCATGGCCAGCTCAAGCTCATGTTCTTGGCCATTTGCATTGGCATAGTAACCTTGTGAGCTTAGACAAAGCCCTCTCACTCATCTCCATCATTGATTCATCATCATAGTGAGATTGGAAGTGATCCAAGTGCATTGCTTGAGTGTTTGCATCTAGAGGCACTTGGTGTTCGTGTTTCGCTGCGGGATTCACTTGTTACTCTTGGTGATTGCTGCCACCTAGATGTCTTGGAGCAGCAAGGATCGTCGAGCGGAGGGTGGTGATTGTCTCCGGCTCCGATCATGGTGATTGTGAGGGGTTCTTGACCTTTCCCCGGTGGAGCGCCAAAAGGTACTCTAGTGGATTGCTCGTGGCTTGTGTGATCCTCATCTTGTGTTGGTTGTGCGGCACTCTATTGAGGGTTTGGCGTGTGATGCCAATTAGCGCGTGAACCACCAAGTGAGTGAATCGCCACAACGAGGAGTAGCTTGCCGGCAAGCAAGTGAACCTCAGTAAAAATCATTGTGTTCATCATTTGATTGGTCTTCATTGGTTTTCATACTTGTGATTGATTGGTTCATAAATCTACACGGGGGTATAACCTTCTTGCCTACTCATTACATTACCGTAAACTAGTTGTCAAGCTCTTTAGTGTAACTAGTTGTGAGAGCTTGTTAGTTTGGTTAGTGTGGCTCTTTAGTTAGCTTTTGAGAGCACACTAACTTAGTGTAGTGATATAGCTATTGTGTGGATATACTTCATCTAAACTAGAATTGTGGTAGGTGGCTTGCATTTTGGTAGGCTAGCGCAAAACTCGTTTCGCCTCATAATTGTCTAATCCTTTTGTTAAGTGTTGTTGTAGAAATTAGGCTATTCACCCCCCTCTAACCATTAGGATCTTTCAGGATGTTATAATTAGCGAGCGTCCGCCCATCCTCAAGCTGCTTGCCAGCAAAGATCAGACACTGCTGATCCGGCGGGATTCCCTCCTTATCTTGGATCTTTACCTTGACATTGTCAATTATATCTGAGGACTCCACCTCAAGTGTGATGGTCTTACTAGTAAGGGTCTTCACAAAGATCTGCATCTGCAAAGACAAAAAGTCACATGGTAAAACACCATAAACCACAGCCACGGGAAAGCTTATATATGAGAAAAGAAGGATCCAAAGCTCAAGAACTATGAACTACAGGTAAAAATCATACATCTAAAGCAGGTGAACCATGAATTCAAACTAACATAACCACATCCATCCTGATTAGGTAGATGCATACCAATTGCCAACATGCTAATTCCATTGCTAATTTAGCAAGACAATTGAACATACAAAAGCGACAAACATAAACAATATTCAATAGTACAATCTGAAAGGGGTCAACATATCAACAAGAAATAAGTTAACGATACTTCCAAGTTCCAACACAAAGGTGATGAGAAACGGATCAATCTAAGGTAACATAGGCAGGGAAGATGCCAGGTAACATTTAACCATCTTAATCCTAAGGATACCCTAATCAACCAATTGAATTGAAACCAAACTATTGTGTCTGAGGTGACATGAATACATGATTTACCCTTCTTTGATAGAACAAATTAGTCTATTGAATAGAAACCTATACGTGATTCTATGAATTTATGATTTAACCTTGTTAATTTAGATGATATAGATCAGATGCATGGAAGGTTGCTTTTGATTCTGGTGGCATTTTCGTAACTCAAACTGAGACTTTCTATAATTTCGTTGCTTTGGTAATGAAATTCGGGTTTACCGTTGTGGAAAAAATTTAGATGATACACAAATCAATCTATAGAATTGAAACATAATTCTATAATATCTTTGGATTACGTTCGAGACAACATGATGGGAATGATTTAACCCTCTCAAATTTGGTAATTCAATAATCAACCTTTTGAATTGAACCCTAACTCTATAAAATCTACAAGATTTTGTTTCAGAATAGAAAATAGCGCGGGCCTTTATGTGAAACAACCCCGATTTCCACGAAGGGAAATCCACAGAGTCAAAGTGTAATAAGACCATTGTAGATCATATTACCCAAATTCCAGTCGAATATCACATCCATACAACGATAATATCAGAGTACAATAGTGCGGAATTACATAATTTATTACATCGCCACATTGGCGGAATCAAAAGTAGCATTCATTCAGAACCGCTTGAAGATAAGATCGCCAAACTCGAGCGTAGGAACGAACCCCTCAACCGTCAAACTCCTCGGAGCTATACTCCTCAGCAGAACCTGTGTGCCAAAATTTATCAGTACGATTTGTACTGGCCACTCCCAACCCTATGAGCATTGCTTTGTGGAAATTGGATGCAAGTTGGATATAATCAAAAGGAACCTATAAAGCTGGGGTTTCCTATGTATTAGCATATCAAGTTCATAATAATGGTTGGTCAAGTTTTAACACCATTCTCACCCATTCCACCCCATTCCCATTCCAGAGCTAGGTTTCGATCCTGGGATCGATATACCACCATATCCACACCATCACCATACCACACCCGTACCATCGCTCAGTCGATAGGCCAACTCCCTCTTGGCACTGTCTCAAGGCCCGTAGCCCCTGGCTACGTCCGAACACTCATCCCAGGGGAGAATAGAAAGACTCATCTCACTATCTAGTTTAAGCGAAACCCAGGAAAGGTCCATAGCCGACAAGTCGGCATATGTATCGATTGATCAACCATACACTCTGCAGAGGTTTTACATAACCACAAGATCCGCCTTCCTCGCTGACCGTCGTCAACTGGGCTGATTCCGGCCGCTTGCTAGCCTAGGATAATGCCACTCTACCATTCAGCCCTGGTACACCCCAAGTCCGGTCTGGGGTGGCTGAAACTGTGAGTCATGAGCCAGGTCCACAAGGTCTCCATGAAGTCTCGGAAGGGTGTGGGGAAATCCTCCGCATCCCGTACCTCCTTACACTGTCCGCTAACAATCTAGCAGTAGTGGCAATATCCTACCAAGTAGTCCGGCCGTCCCGCACCATATAGGGCGAGTGGTACGTAAGGCTTCCCGGTGAATCTGAGTACTAGTAAGTCCTTAGGGATGACCAAGCTAGAATGTCTTCATCAGGGTTTCCATTTACCGTGCCACCACAACACCTCCACCCTGGGCTCCTCCCATCACAGGATCACACCCAAGGCCACCTCATATACCATTTACCCACCACAGGTATCCATTCCAGGGGTGCCCAGGTAGCACCCCACGACAAGACTTGCCCCAGGCTCGTCGTATACTCCAACTTGGTCGACACAACCCTCACCCTCCACGCACCCAAGTCACACACGCAGCAATCTCCCCATAGTCCAGTTAACACAAGTTTCCACCACGCATCAATATTGCGCAAGCGTAGTAGAAGTAACAAGCAATGAAATATACTAGCAAGCGTGTGACTAGCCTAATAGCAGGGTGAGCAGGGGTAAAGTTGCGTCAAGGTAAAGGCCATCAAGAAAGCATACTACCATGCAAGTCCTACCATAGTGTGATATGACAATAAAGTAAGCACTAGCATTTCTACTTTAGCCATGCATAATAGGTGCTACGAGATTGGGTGGGATGTGGCACCTTCAGTGTAGTCGTCTCCGTACTCCGAACGGTACTCACGATCCTCGTCCATCCAGTTTTCCTCCGAGTCTACAAACGACCGCATTATAGTCGTGTTAGCGACGTCTATAGAATAGCACAAAGAAGTAATGAAAATTCAAAAGAGCCAGATGCACTCAAACATGGGTCCATTGCGTAGAGCTCGATTTTAGATGAATTTTGGTTCTGGTTTTGTATTTTTCCGAGGTCGTATGAATTAGTTATGAATTTCCGAAGATTAATTCCATTTCTGAAAATGAAAAAGGCTGAATTAATCCTGGGCTGACACGTGTCACACTGTGGATGGTCCACGTGGCTTGCTGACGTCAGCATGACGTCAGCATCACGGTTCCGAGCTGACAGGTGGGGTCTAGCTGTCGTCAGCATGACGTCATCAACGTCATGCTCACCGACAGGTGGGGCCAAAGGTTATTGGGTCACTGACAGGTGGGTCCGGTCAAGTCAACGTCGGTCAACGTTAGTCAACGGTCAACGGTCAATGGTCAGGGTCACTGACATGTGGGGCCTGGGCTGCTGACATCAGCAGCTGATGTCGGCGTGACGTCAGCATGACGTCACCCCGGCTGCGCTGGCTTCCGACGTGTGGGTCCCGCGTGACGTCAAGGGCGGACAGGGATCAAGGGCGATCGCGGCGCTTGCTTGCATCCTACGGTCACGAGGGGTTGCGTGGGCGCGGTGCCAAGGGGGAGACAGGACCATGCCCCAGGCATGACCCCTGGCCTACCCTGCCATTGCTGTCGGGGCTCTGTCACGCGGTGGTTTGAGCGTGGCGTGGGGAAGAAGCACAGTAGCGCTGACATGCGGGGTCCAGCAGGCAGCGGCGGCAAGCGGAGATGGGGAGGCGCGTGGGCATGGGCAACGTGCGGCTGACACGTGGGGCCAAGGTGGCAGCGACCGCAAGCGAGGCTAACGAGCGCGCGGGCGACGCTGGGCCGCAAGCTGGGCCGCGCGAGCCGAGCGGCTGGCTGGCCGGCGCGGGCCGAGCAGGTCGAGCCCGCGAGGCCTTCTTCTTCCTTTTTCTGTTTTACATTTCTTTTCCATTGTTTGAATTTCAAATTTGGTTTAGAATTTGAATTCAAAACTGAGGTAAATTATTCATTGGAGTTTAGAGAATTTTGCTTAATAATAACTTTATGATTTATTATTTTAATGGAATTGTTAGGCATAACATAAAGCAAATGGAAATCCAATTCACAACTTGAATTAACAATGTATGCAACATGTTATTTGTTGGAAATTTACTAATCATAATCAACAAATGATATGCCATGCTTATGTGTTGACTTAGGTTGGGTTACTTCTAATGCAACTCTTAGGGTTGGCTCCTACAATGTCACTCATCATCACATGGGAGTTTTAAGAAAAATTTTGTAGTTGTGATTTTTGGTGTGTGGATTTCTAGGTTGTTACAGTCCTACCCCCTTAACAGAATCTCGTCCTCGAGATTAAAGCATAACGTACTCTTCAAAGAGGTAAGGATATCGTAGCCAGAGGTCAGACTCTTTCTCCCATGTTGCTTCTCTTTCAATATGATTACTCTATTGGATCTTGCACATAGGAATAGTCTTGCTTCGGGTTTCTTTGGTATCTCTGTCCAGAATTCTGATAGGATGTTCTCTATACTCAAGTGTATCTTGAATGTCAAGTGTATCAGTCGGGATCACTTCATCGGGCACTCTCAAACATTTGCGTAGCTGTGAGACATGGAATACGGGATGTACACCCGCCAATTCCTCAGGTAGCTCAAGTTTGTAGGTGAGCTTTCTAATCCTTTTGCAAATCTTGTACGGGCCAACAAATCTAGGGGCAAGCTTTCCTTTCACATGGAATCTGACAGTCCCACGTAGCGGGGATACCTTGAGATAAATGAAGTCTCCCACATTAAACTCAAGTTCTCTTCTTCTTTTGTCAGCATAGCTCTTGTATCGACTTTGAGCAATTCTCAAATTCTCTCTTACTTGAGCAACTCCTTCTTCGGCATCTTGAATCTTAGCAGAATCAAAGAATGATCTTTCACCCGGTTGAGACCACATCAAAGGTGTCTTACAAGGTTTTCCATACAGGGCTTCAAACGGTGACATCTTGATACTGGCTTGGTAGCTGTTGTTGTAAGAGAACTCTGCATAGGGTAAGCATTTCTCCCAATCAGAGCCATAATTCAGCACACTAGCGCGAAGCATGTCTTCTAAGATCTGATTTACTCGTTCTGTCTGTCCATCTGTCTACGGGTGGTAAGCGGTATTGAAATCAAGTTTAGTTCCAATAGACTTGTGCAGAGCTTCCCAGAATCGGGACACAAACTGAGGACCACGATCAGATACAATACTAGAGGGTGCTCCATGCAGTCTGAGAATATGCTCAATATATAGATTCGCTAATTTTTCTGCATTGGTCTTGGTCTTTACTGGTACGAAGTGAGCAATCTTGGTCAAACGATCAACAATCACCCAGATAGAATCATTGCCTTTCTGTGAACGGGGCAATCCAATTATGAAATCCATGGATATACTCTCCCATTTCCACTCGGGAACGTCAAGAGACTTTAGCAATCCTGCAGGCCTTTGATGTCCAGCCTTGACTCTATTACAGGTGTCACACCGTGCCACATGTCCTGCAATGTCTGTCTTCATGCCTTTCCACCAAAAGTGTTTCTTCAAGTCTTGATACATCTTTGAATTTCTAGGGTGAATACAGTACTTAGAGTCATGGGCTTCTGACAGAATTTCCTCTCGTAGAGCTGGTTCAGAAGGTACACATATTCTGTCCTTGAACCAAATGGTTCCTTGTTCATCTTCATGGTGGTTGGTCTTATAGCCTAGTTTCATCAGACCACGGAGATATTCAATCTCCTCACAATTTTTCTAAGCTTGACAGATGCGATCTGTGAGATCATACTGTATGTGGAGCTCATTCAACAAGCCATGCGGTAGTATCTCAAGTTGGAAATCATCGATCTCTTCCTTGAGCTCAGGTGGTATAGATTTAGTGATCAAGGTGTGACAGTAACTCTTGCGACTGAGAGCATCTGCGACTACATTAGCTTTTCCCGGATGATAGTGAATTTCTAGGTCGTAGTCCTTGATCAACTCTAGCCATCGCCGTTGCCTCATATTCAAATCCTCTTGAGTGAAGAAGTACTTCAAGCTCTTGTGATCTATGTAGATATCACACTTATTGCCTATCAAGTAGTGCCTCCAGATCTTCAAGGCATGCACAACTGCTGCTAACTCAAGATCATGAGTAGGGTAACGGTTCTCATGTTCTTTGAACTGTCGGGAAGCATAAGCTATCACCCTTCCATCTTGCATCAATACACAACCAAGTCCTTGACGGGATGCATCACAATAGACCACGAAATCTTTGCTGATATCTGGCAATGCCAACACAGGAGTGGTGGTAAGCTTCCGTTTCAATTCCTGGAAGCTTTGTTCGCACTCGGGCGTCCATTCAAACTCCTTGGTCTTCTTCAAAAGGTTGGTCATCGGGCGGGCTAACTTGGAAAAGTTCTCGATGAATCGGTGATAATATCCAGCCAATCCCAAGAAACTTCTAACTTCTGTCACATTACGGGGTTGTTTCCATTCTTTCACAGCTTCAATCTTAGCTGGGTCAACTGCTACACCTTCAGCTGATAGTACATGGCCTAGGAAGGCAACTTCCTGTAGCCAAAACTCACATTTGCTGAACTTTGCGTAGAGCTGATGTTGGGCTAGTTTCTCAAGTACAGTTCTCAGATGATGTTCGTGTTCTTCAGCGGTAGATGAATAGACAAGGATGTCATCAATGAATACCACCACAAACTTATCCAGTTCATCCATGAAAACCTTATTCATCATGTTCATGAAGTATGCGGGAGCATTCGTGAGTCCAAAGGATACCACAGTGAACTCGAACTGTCCGTACCTAGTCACGAAAGTTGTCTTGGGGATGTCACTCTCTCGAATCTTCATCTGATGATAGCCAGATCTGAGATCAATCTTGGAGAAGTACTTGGCACCTCTGAGCTGATCAAGCAAATCATCAATCCTTGGCAGGGGGTACTTATTCTTGATGGTGACTGCGTTCAAGTTCTGGTAATCTATGCACATTCTCATTGAGCCATCCCTCTTCTTAACAAACAGAACAGGGGATCCCCAGGGTGAAGCACTGGGTCTGATATATCCCTTTGAGATAAGCTCATCAAGCTATTTCTTGAGCTCGGCTAGTTCATCAACTGACATGCGATAGGGTCTCTTGGCAATAGGTCCTATTCCCGGCAAAAGATCAATGATGAACTCCACATCACGGTCTGGTGGCATACCCGGTAATTCTTCAGGGAAAACATCGGGGTAGTCTCTGACCACAGGCACATCATGAACTGTCTTCTCCTCCTTCTCTGAGCTTGCTTTAAGGGCACATAGGATAGAGGTGGATTTTCCAGACTGGGGGTCACATCTAATAACTTGTCCTGATGGATGGGTCACTTGGACGTATCTAGGTGAACATGATATGATGCCTCGGTGAATGGTTAACCAATCCATGCCTAAGATGACATCTAGGTTAGTGGAAGGTAACAGGGTTAGGTCGGCTTTAAAGGTAAGACCCTCAATGGTAAGACTCACTCTCTTACAGATGTGGGTGCATTTTAGGTCTCCTAAAGGTGAGCTGGTGATGATAGGCTTTTCATGTGGGGTTACAGGTAGATCATGTTCTCGTGCAAACTTGGATAATATGTATGAACAAGTTGCTCCAGAATCAAATAGAACTGATGCAGTATTGCCATTAACTAAAAACATACCGTACACAACGTCAAGGGCAGTCTGTGCTTCCTCAGCGTCCAGATGGTTGAGACGTCCACGGGTAGCAGATCCCTTGAACTGAGATTTCTGAGCAGCTGAGTTCTGAGGGCATTCTGTGGCTTTGTGACCTGGTTGGCCACAAGCGAAGCAGGTGAAAGGCGCACCGCCTGTAGGGGTTGGCGCGGGTGCCTTCCAGTTTCTAGTACCTGGTGCGGAGCGGTTCTGTGCTGGGAGTTCATTCACAGTACGGGGACGGTTGAAACGATCCTGAGTGTTGCAGTCCTGAGCATAACGGTCCCTGGTGTAACGATCCTGAGCAGGGCGGGAGTATTTGGCGGTGTAGCCTCCACTTCCCTTACTCGATCTAGGGTTGTCATCCCTGTTGTGGCATGAGTATTCCCTAGATGGTGCATCTCTGCGGAACCTCTTGCGATCACGGCCACGGAAGGACTCCTCAGGCTTACGCTTTTTGTCCCTGTACTCTTCTCTAGCTTCAGCTCGGTCTTTCTCAATCTGGATGCAGCGATCCACCAGAGCACGCAGTGTGTTACTCTCAATACCGCCAAACTTCAGCTTGATGTGCGGGTTAAGTCCCTTGCGGTAATAGTACAGCTTTTCCTTCTCAGAGTTCACAACATAGGAAGGTGCATAGCGCAGAAGGTTGGTGAAACGAGTAGTGTACTCAGTCACCTTATCCTTTCCCATCTTGATGTTGCGGAACTCCTCGGCTTTGGCCTCCATGATACCCTTGGGAATGTGATACTCAGTAAATGCTTCGGCGAACTCATCCCATGAGATATTGGCAGGGTCCTCGTGGGAATCACTGAAACTGTCCCACCAGGCGCGTGCTGCACCTATGAGCTGGTGTGTGGCAGCTCCAACACACTGATCGTCGGTGAAAGTAGTGAGGTCAAGCTTCTTCTCCATCTCCTTGAGCCAGTCATCGGCTACAAGCGGGTCAGGATCGGTGCCATCATAGGTAGGTGGCCTTAGCTTCAGGAATCCTTCTAGCTTCCTTTGGAAGTCATTCTACTGACCTCCCTGGCGACTGTTTGCTCCTTCAACAAGAGCTGCAAGAAGCTGGGTCTGCTGTGCCATCACTTCTGCCAGGTTCGGTGGTGGTGGTGGTGGAATGTTCTCAACAGGTGGCCGGGTATTCTCCAGGTTGAAGGGTATCCCTCTGCGTCCACGGCCACGGCCATGGCCACAGTTGTTGCCACCACGGCCCCTGTTGGGTTCGGCTGGTTCGGGGGATGGGCGCACGTCCACGGTTCATTAGGCGAGCAGATCGATGGTTCGGCATCTGCAACACGGACCATAAGAATTTTAGTGCATGTGCCATAAGTGCTTATAGTTCAATATAATTACATGATTTCGACGATTTAAGAAAAATCATTATACTATCCAACACTCATTACAAAGAAGCAATAAGATCCATAAGACGCAATAAGATCCAAATCATTCATTACATGGGTTTTATTACATAACATCATCTCCAGTAGCTACACTTGAAGACGTGCGAGAATCGTACTACGCATAGTGTCTCATAATACATCTCATAAGGGGTACATCATGGGGTACAACTCATGGAAGCTACTGACATATCTCATGACCACGTAGGGTCATCTACTCTAACTCGTACACCGCAGCTAGGATATGACTGTTCTCAATCTTGATCTCCTCGTCAGACTTGTGAAGTCGGGACACGTACTTCAAGGCCTCGGTGAGCTCCTCAGTAGGCTTGGCTCCAGGTAGAGTAGGGCAGGCGTCTAGGTTGAGGCGAGTTGGGGCTAACTCAAACTCCTCCATCCTAGGCCTCGTCTTGCTACGAATCTCCTTGGGTAGCTGATCCCACATACCCTTCATCTCCCTGAGGCGCTTCTTGTCAGACTTCTGCCAAGCCTGCCATGTCCTCTCACACTTGTCCTGTAGGTACTCGGTCTGCCTGGGTGCCTCGATCAGGTGACCCTGGTTGTGAACGGCCTTCTTCCTGAACTCCTCCAGCTCCTGGGTCAGGGTCTTGTTCCGAGATTGGATTTTCAGCATATCAATCCCCTTGGACCTCTCTCTATCTCCTCTGCGGTTGAACTCGGCCTTCTTGTCGTCCAACTCCCTCTGCAACTCCAAGACCTTGCTATCGAGATAGCAGTTCCTGTTGCTTAGGTCGGCTGCTTTGTCCTGTAAGTCAGTGACCTCGGCTCTGTGGACTTCCTCACGATGGTTGAGCTCATCCTATAGCTTGGAAACTGCCTCGAGCAGACTAGCTCGCTCCAGTGCTCCCTGCGAGTCTCGCTCCTGGCACACCCACAGAAGAGCCCGGTCCTGACGTCTCTTCTGCTCAAGCTGGGTCATGTACCTGTCCTGCTCTAGTAGGTGAATAGCTGAGACACGAAGGCATCTGTCCTCCTCTGCAAGGATAACTCTGCCGACTGCGAAACTCTGCTCACTAGGGGTAAGGCTGAGGTCGAGGGCCTGGGGAAGTAGACGAAACTCTGTCGTCTTCATGTGCTCGTAGTGATCCCTCATCACTCTGCGAAGTGCCTTGTGTGAGACAGCTCACAGTCCCTCCTCAACTGTGTCCTCTATGGTCAACTCGGTGGAAGCTGGGACAGTCGGTAAGGTGGTGCTAGCTGGGAACTCGACTAAGGTGACAATTGGTACTTCGATTCCTCCTCCCTGAGTTGACTTCCCGGTGCAGGTGACCTTGACAAGCTCGTCGGGAACTCCTAGCGTGATGAGAACTCGGCAGAGGGTCTGTGCAAAACCCCTGAGCTCACGTAGGTCAAAGGTAAGCTTGGCGTGGTCAAGAGGTAGCGGTCCTAGAGGCGGCCATTCGACGTTCGTTGCCATCTGCATGTTTTAAGGAACAGGTGTTAGCAGGTCATTAATTAGATAAGTCTTGCATAAAAGTAAATGCAGGGTCGGTATATCACCGAAAGAAGGGCTATCCACGTCCTATTCTATCATCCATTTCTAAGGGTTTCGCCCTATGGTCAAGTATGGCTCTGATACCAACTGAAACAACCCCGATCTCCACGAAGGAAAATCCACAGAGTCAAAGTGTAATAAGACCGTTGTAGATCATATTACCCAAATTCCAGTCGAATATCACATCCATACAACGATAATATCAGAGTACAATAGTGCGGAATTACATAATTTATTACATCGCCGCATTAGCGGAATCAAAAGTAGCATTCACTCAGAACAGCTTGAAGATAAGATTGCCAAACTCGAGCGTAGGAACGAACCCCTCAACCGTCAAACTCCTCGGAGCTATACTCCTCAGCAGAACCTGTGTGCCAAAATTTATCAGTACGATTTGTACTGGCCACTCCCAACCCTATGAGCATTGCTTTGTGGAAATTGGATGCAAGTTGGATATAATCAAAAGGGACCTATAAAGCTGGGGTTTCCTATGTATTAGCATATCAAGTTCATAATAATGGTTGGTCAAGTTTTAACACCATTCTCACCCATTCCACCCCATTCCCATTCCAGAGCCAGGTTTCGATCCTGGGATCGATATACCACCATATCCACACCATCACCATACCACACCCGTACCATCGCTCAGTCGACAGGCCAACTCCCTCTCGGCACTATCTCAAGGCCCGTAGCCCCTGGCTACGTCCGAACACTCATCCCAGGGGAGAATAGAAAGACTCATCTCACTATCTAGTTTAAGCGAAACCCAGGAAAGGTCCATAGCCGATAAGTCGACATATGTATCGATCGATCAACCATACACTCTGCAGAGGTTTTACATAACCACAAGATCCACCTTCCTCGCTGACCATCATCAACTGGGCTGATTCTGGCCGCTTGCTAGCCTAGGATAATGCCACTCTACCATTCAGCCCTGGTACACCAAAAGTCCGGTCTGGGGTGGCTGAAACTATGAGTCATGAGCCGGGTCCACAAGGTCTCCATGAAGTCTTGGAAGGGTGTGGGGAAAATCCTCCGCACCTCGTACCTCCTTACACTGTCCGCTAACAACCTAGCAGTAGTGGCAATATCCTACCAAGTAGTCCGGCCGTCCCGCACCATATAGGGCGAGTGGTACGTAAGGCTTCCCGGTGAATCTGAGTACTAGTAAGTCCTTAGGGATGACTAAGCCAGAATGTCTTCATTAGGGTTTCCATTTACCGTGCCACCACAACACCTCCACCCTAGGCTCCTCCCATCATTGGATCACACCCAAGGCCACCTCATATACCATTTACCCACCACAGGTATCCATTCCAGGGGTGCCCAGGTAGCACCCCACGGCAAGACTTGCCCCAGGCTCGTCGTATACTCCAACTTGGTCGACACAACCCTCACCCTCCACGCACCCAAGTCACACACGCAGCAACCTCCCCATAGTCCAGTTAACACAAGTTTCCACCACGCATCAATATTGCGCAAGCGTAGTAGAAGTAACAAGCAATGAAATATACTAGCAAGCGTGTGACTAGCCTAATAGCAGGGTGAGCAGGGGTAAAGTTGCGTCAAGGTAAAGGCCATCAAGAAAGCATACTACCATGCAAGTCCTACCATAGTGTGATATGACAATAAAGTAAGCACTAGCATTTCTACTTTAGCCATGCATAATAGGTGCTACGAGATTGGGTGGGATGTGGCACCTTCAGTGTAGTCGTCTCCGTACTCCGACAGGTGGGGCCAAAGGCTATTGGGTCACTGACAGGTGGGTCCGGTCAAGTCAACGTCGGTCAATGTTAGTCAACGGTCAACAGTCAGGGTCACTGACATGTGGGGCCTGGGCTGCTGACGTCAGTAGCTGATGTCGGCGTGACGTCAGCATGACGTCACCCCGGCTGCGCTGGCTTCCGACGTGTGGGTCCCACGTGACGTCAGCATGACGTCACCATCTGACGTGTGGGCCCAGAGTGTTTGTGCCACTGACATGTGGGGCAGGTCAACGGTCAACGTTGACCAGTCAACGGTCAATACGGGCTGGGTCCGAACTGGGCTCTGGTGGGCTCGGGTTGGGCCGGTCTGGGCCGGGCCGACCCGGACACGTGGCATGCTGTGGCTCTGCCACATCGTAGTCGTGGGCTCTTACTGGGCTGTGGTCCACAGGCGTGGTCCACGGTGGACGCAAGTTCACGGTCCATGGACCTAAGGCAGGGTCCATGGTGGACCAAGTCCATCCCTCTCCTCTCTCTCTATGGTCCACGTGCACCGGGTGCACGGGCATGTGGCCGGCGAGGGGAGGTGTTCCCCTGTTTCTTACCGCGGCGGTGCTCCTACCGGCAGTGAGCCCACGGTGAGCCCCCGCGGTGGCGCTGGTGTCCGATTGGGGAGGGGAAAAGCTTCCTTAGGCCACGCGACTGTGTCAGTGGGGTCAAAGTGGTGGCCAGAGCTTCCCCAAGGTGCTAGCCACGGCGAGCGGCGGCTCGAGCTTCACCAGCGTGCGGGAATGGCGTGGGGCTGCGGCATAGGCCGGTTCTGTGGTGCGCGTGGGCGACACAACGCCCCAACGGGCATGTTAGGCAGGTCGAGGGGTCCTCTAGGGCCTCCGGTGGCTTTGGCCACGGCGGCGCCCTTTCGAGCTCGACGGCGGTATCGATGAGGTGTCTACGGTCATGGTAAAACATCTCGGTGGGGCGTGCACACTTCTACGGATTCGTGGGAACGCGGCGAGGTCATCCAGACTCAAGGCGAGGCTCGATTCTCCTATGGCCGGTGGGGACATCCCGGCGGCCACGGCGACGGTGAAGACGACGGCGAGGCACGCGGGTGAACCACAGGACTCCAGCGGGGTGGTCACGGCGTGCACGTGAGTTACCCGCGGCTTCAGCGAATGGAATGGGCGAGTCAAGGAGACGCCAGGCGCTCCCAACAGTACTGGCCACGGTGGTCGGTGCTCTGACCGGTGGTCGGGTGCTCGAACCGGTGGTCTGGTGCTCGGCACGGTGGTCTGGTGCTCGGCACGGTGGTCTGGTGCTCGGACCGGTGGTCTGGTGCTCGGCATGGTGGTCTAATGCTCGAAGGTGGTCTGGTGCGCCATGGCGGCGGCGTCGATGGCGATGCGCACGCTGGTGCGCTATGGGCTTCGGTGGGGTGTCACGGTGATCTCGGTGTGTGCGTGGGTGCATGTGTTCCAAGTGGCTGAGGCAAGGCACTGGCCTACGCGCTCCCAGGTGTGGAGCGCCATGGCCAACGGTGAGGTTCGACGGCAGAGAGGGATCGGAAGGCTCACCGTAGGTGTTGTGGGAGATAGGATGGCGGTGCAGTGTCAATTCGAGGCCGTGTAGCTCCGGAAGCCATGCGATCCGTGCCGACCAGCGTCGGTGATGTAGCCGACGCGGCGCCGCTCCCGGCTTGGCGATCTCCTCCCCTACGGCGGTTTCGGCGTTCTTCCCCCCTTCTTCCTCTTCTCCTCTTCTCTCTAGGTTTGGGTGCGTGGTGGATGGCCACCGAGGTGGCGGCGGCAAACGGGATGGCGCTTAGGCTCCGAGGACCGTGGCCTTTATAGCCGAGCTCGGCCATGGAGCTCGGTGATCGGCGGACAGGGATCAAGGGCGATCGCGGCGCTTGCTTGCATCCTACGGTCACGAGGGGTTGCGTGGGCGCGGTGCCAAGGGGGAGACAGGACCATGCCCCAGGCATGACCCCTGGCCCACCCTGCCATTGCTGTCGGGGCTCTATCACGCGGTGGTTTGAGCGTGGCGTGGGGAAGAAGCACGATGCGCGCCGGCGTCAAGGGGTCCAAGACGTGGCGGCAAGCGAGAGACGGGAGACGCAGCGTGGGCATGGCAGCAGCGGTGACACGCTGGGCCAAGGTGGCGGCGACCAAGCATAGCGAGGCTAACGGCTGTAGGCGACGCAGGTCATAAGTCATTGGCAGCACCATGTGAGCAGTGGTGGGTTTGCCGTGGGCCAAAGCGGTGTCGAGCCATGAGGCCTTCTTCTTCCTTTTTCTTTTTCTATTTTACATTTCTTTTCCATTGTTTGAATTTCAAATTTGGTTTAGAATTTGAATTCAAAACTGAGGTAAATTATTCATTGGAGTTTAGAGAATTTTGCTTAATAATAACTTTATGATTTATTATTTTAATGGAATTGTTAGGCATAACATAAAGCAAATGGAAATCCAATTCACAACTTGAATTAACAATGTATGCAACATGTTATTTGTTGGAAATTTACTAATCATAATCAACAAATGATATGCCATGCTTATGTGTTGACTTAGGTTGGGTTACTTCTAATGCAACTCTTAGGGTTGGCTCCTACAATGTCACTCATCATCACATGGGAGTTTTAAGAAAAATTTTGTAGTTGTGATTTTTGGTGTGTTGATTTCTTTGTTGTTACATTATGGACGGCAACAACTGAACTCAGCAAGAAACAATTCGTAGTAACCACTCGGTGAACCCTAGATACTTAGGTATACTGAAATAAAAACAGAGCTGATCGGATGAGGGGATATAACTGGGTCAAATCGATCCGATCAACCTAGAACCTCAAGGGAACATAGAACATATGAACAATCTACATGAATTTTCGTAAGGCAAAATCGAGAATCGACCATCATATAATCGGGAATCGACCATACACGCATACAGACAAATCGAGAAAGGAGGGGGACGAATCGAGGGAACGTGTACCTTGACGATCCGATCGGGAGAGCCTTGCTTGTTCGTCTGCGTGCCGATGGTGCAAAAATCTCGCGATTGTGATCGGGGGGAGGAGACTGATGGGTAGGGGAAGTTGGGGGCCAGGGGTGGAGCTTTTATCGTGGGCAACGGAGGGTTGCGTCACGGCTTACGGGCCATGGCAACGCGCTGCGCACGAGAGGCCGTGGCGGCGGGTCTGGCGGAGTTTCGCGTTCAGCCCCACCAGCAGCCTCTGGAACCATCTGGACGCGCTCTCCCACGACTCCAATGCCAATAGCAGGCCAGTTCCGTGATGGGCTTTTTGAGCCCAGTTGTCTAAAGAAGCTCAAGCAACCCAACTTAGAAAAAAGGAAGTTCTTATTAACTCTCTTAATTTTTGCGAAAGCCTGTTTTTTCTCCTTGAACTTTAAAACTAGGCAAAACCCCTCCCTCAACTTTTAAAACCGTTCATCTTACCCCTGGCTCGGTTATAAGCAATTTTGAAGGTGGTTTTGTCTTTTTCTTTTTTATTTATTTTGTCTAAATCTTTGAAAAATCATAGTAAATCACAGAAAAATCATAAAATAGAAAATTTAATTTTGTTGGACTCTACATGAGTAGATCTACACAGTGAATATATAATATGGTATGATTTAGTACAAAATTTTTGCTGTAACTTTAGATCTATGCTTTTCTGTAATTAAATAGAATAATTCATAACTGCAGTTTTATGGTCCAATTGTGGTGAATTTTTTTATGGTGGGCTAATTATTGTATGCTTAAACTGTAGTAAAAATTTCATACTCATTGGATCATTTATAACTTAGTTATAGATTTTATTTAGGTTTATACTTGTTAAATATAAATAAATCTACAACTAAGCCATACATGATCCAATGAGTATGAAATTTTTAGTATAATTCAATCATATAATAATTAGCTCACCACAAAAATTTCATCACAATTGGACCATAGAACTGCAGCTATGAATTATTCCAATTAATTAAAAAAAATATAGATCTAAAGCCACAGCAAAAACTTTGTACTAATGCATACCATATTATATGTTCACTGTGTAGATCTACTCATGTGGAGTCCAACAAAATTGGATTTTCCATTTTATGTTGTTTTTGATTTACTATGATTTTTCAAAGATTCAGCCAAAATAAATAAATAAAGACAAAACCGTCTTCAAAACTGCTTATAACAGGGCCGGGAGGTAAGATGAACGGCTTTAAAAGTTGTGGGAGGTATTTTGTCTGATTTTAGAGTTTAGAGAGGAAAAATGGACTTTCGCGGAAACCGAGGGAGGTAATGTTGACTTTTTTCTTAGAAAAACGACGTGTTGGACTTCCCCATCCTCGTTCCTTCACCGAATGACACAATACAAGTCCAAACTTAAACCCAGCAGCAGAAGGCCCAGATTAGTACTACGGACACTGTATGGGCCCAAGACGAGCGGATTCGAGGCGGATGCGGTTCGCCGGCGAGTTCCGAGTTCCGGGCCTTGCGCGCTGCTCGCGGAGAAACGACCGAAAATAGCGGCCGCGGGCAAAAGCCGCGAAAGCCGAAGTGGCGCAACGCCCGAGTGGAAAATTATTATATTTTTATATTTTTAGTGGGGACCCTCGTTCCCTCTCCATCTCCAGGCGAAACCGCGAAACTCCCTCCATTCTTTGTGGGCCCCGCACTCTTTTCTGTTCCACTTCCACTCCACACCTCTCCGCCACCGCCGCCGCATCAAGTAGACGTGAAGAGGGACGCCGGAGGTCGGTGTGGCGACCACGAGATGCAGGAAAGGGAGTAGCTCGGGCCTCGGAGTCGCGGCATGTGAGTGCACAGCAGAAGACTGGAGGCCGACGAGCTCGACCTCATGTCCGGCGGTGGCGGCGCAGGTCTCGTTCCCTAACCCTATCCCACTCCATTGTCTTCCGCTTTTGTCCCCTACCGCTCCGCCCGTAGAATTTGTCTTCCCGTGTGGTCGCTCGAGCGCGCAAGTCAAGCTCCCGTACAGCCTTCCCCTCGGGCAAATAGAGCTCCCGCGCAGCCCCCGCGGCCCTGCCGCTGCCGCCGAGTGGCTGTCTCGCGGCAAGTCGCTCGCTTCTGCGGCGCTTTTCTCGCCTCCGCTCCTGAAACGGTCGCGCCGCTTTGGGAGCGCTTATGTGCCACGCGTGGCCCGTCCGCGTAGCGACTGAGCGTGCTGAAGCGTGCGCTTTTGGGACTGCCCTGCTCCGTTTTTTTGGAGTTCTGCCCCACCAACTCCACCATGGAATTGCAGCTCTACACTGGAGCAGATGCGCCTATTTGGCACATAGCCCGACTTCAGCTCTAGGAATGGGAGGTTTAGCTGGGAAAGGTCTAATACGCCCCTGAACGATGTTTGGTATATATTTTGATGTTTGTACATGCAAGTGTCCATTTTCTTTACTAATTGAAATATGATATGAAATATTGTAATTGCAACTAATTTAGTTAAAAAACGAGGGTAAAAAACAATTAATACATTTTATTAACATCAATTACACAAACAAGCAACTCGTTGTTCATAGTACCATATATCATAATAATATTTTTTTTAAAAGAGGCGTGCCAGAGAGAGCTCCCGCTCTATGCGGTGTCTGCTGGGGAGGTGTCGATTAAGCAAGCCTACATTCTATACAGAGAAGAAAATGACACAGATGTTGTATTCAATGATTCTATATGATACAATTTTTCTGACCAAAATAAAATACAAATGATATCAAAATAGTGAACTTTCTTGTGATGAGATCTTGTACTTCATCCTTTGACCATATGAAAATCTAGAGTCCTGTTAAAAAAGAATTTCAAAGGCTTGCAATAGAATTAGAAATATTCATAATGCAGCACATATCTCAGTTATTTGAGCACTAAAATACAGAACTGATTGATATCAAAATGAAAGTTATGAAATTGGTCAGCATTAGATAAAAAAACATAGGAGGATAAGTGACTAATTAAACCCTCAGCCTATCACATCAGCTTCTGACACACTGCAGACATTCAGCATGCGTATAGTCCTGATTTGCAACAAACGAGATTAATTGTTCGATCCTTTGGCATACAAGGAATTACAATATCAACCAATACCGATACATACTCAATTTGAGACCATATAGTGCCCTGTTAGTGTTTGCCAAAATTTTATTTCAGTCTGTTCTATCAATGCCATCAGTGGTGCATAAACAACACAAATGTGCTAGATAAGAAAATCGCTTAGCGTAACTAGATATGCAATGCCACATGAGCCTGTAAAGGAGAACTCTATTGAATCCACTCTTGCCTGCAGTAATCATTGCCGCACACCTGACATTGAACTAACCTTGCACGGTGGCGGCTGGTCAGCGCCAACCCCTGGCCGGCCTTGGCAAGTGGCCTGACTGCCTATGGCCATGCCCTGGGAGACCGTGGCTGGCTGGGGCCTCGCCAGGCCAAGCAGCAGGGTGCTGCGGCAGGCCGGAGGATGGGCCACCAGCAGCTGGCGGCGCTTGCTGAATGGCCAGGGGAGGGCGGCCCTCGACCCCAGCGGAGGGCCCCATTGATGACCAATTGCAGCAGCGAAGGCGAGCTGAGGTTTGTAGATAGATGCGGCAGAGGGGAGGATTTGTGAGGAAAAAGGAGTTCATCTGGCTGAGCATCACCAGATCCATCTATCCTGGTCATCAACTCGCATGTGGAGAGCCCGTGATCGCCAGATTTCGAGCGGCACCAGTAGGGTTGGAGGAGGTGGTGCAGAGGGCAAAGATTCAGGGGGGGCGTTGGTGAGAAAGAAAGTGAAGGGGTATGTTGTGTAATTAGTGTCAGCGGTGGGGAATTTTACCCCAACTCCACGAGAAAGTTCATAAGTAGAGTTTGTAGAGTACTCCTTGAGGAGGTCCGCAAAAAACGTGGAGTTAGCCCTCAACTCCACTTTTTTTCCTGGAGTGGAGTTTGCGGAGCTGACCTGTGTGGCTAGCGAAGTTGGGAGCAGAGCTGCAAAAGTTGGAGCAGAGCAGTCTCAAACATGCCCTTAATAACTCCTTTTGGAATCCTGCATGGGTAGGGAAGGAAGTTAGAAAAAAAAACTCATCAAGTCTGTTTATATGATGTAATTGCAATGTGTAAAATTCCTACTCCATTCCAAATTGTAAGTGGTTCTGACTTTTCTAGATACATTGTTTTTAATACGTGCGTAGCAAAAGCAATGGACCTAGCTAGAACGACTTAGGGAGTACTATTTTATCCTGATTTCTGATTGTCTTGTCTCTCAGGCTGCTTCATCTGGAGAATCGCTGCACGTGCATGGTCTGCATTAGCCACCTACACAGTGATCTCTGCTTCTGACCTAACCATTAACCATGCCATAGGCTCTATCTGCATTGGAGAGAAGTAAACCTATTCAAGGTGTTCATATACTTTTTGGATGGTTTAAGAAAGAGCCTGGAAGCCTTGTGTGGGTAATATTTTGTGTGACAGCGATTGATGTTGGATTGTTGGGAACCAATTCCGTAATCAGTACAATGGAGTGCAGCAGAGAAGAGGCCTTGAAGGCCATGGAAATTGCTGCTAAGAAGTTGGAAAACAGAGACTTTGCTGGTGCTAAAAGGATTGCCCTTAAAGCACAGAGGGTTTTTCTAGAGGTCGAGAACATACCCCAGCTGTTAACTGTCTGTGAAGTACACTGTGCAGCAGAAGCAAAGGTAAATGGGATATTGGACTTTTATGGAATTCTCCAAGTAGAAGGAACAGCGGATGAGATGACCATAAGGAAGCAGTTTTGTAAGCTTGTTCTCTTACTTGACCCTGATAAAAACAGTTATGCTGGTGCAGATTCTGCTTTGAAGTTTGTTGCAGAAGCATACTCAACATTGGCTGATCAAACAAAACGACATGTATATGATGTCAAATGGAGGGTTGCTTTCAAAATTGCACCAAAGCAGGCTACACAACCAACACAGGCTGCAGAACCAACTCGGGTTACACAACCAAATCAGGCTACACAACCGAAACAGGCTGCAAAACCAAAGCAGGCTACACAACCTAATCTGGCTGAGGAATCAGAACGGCCTGCACAGCCAAAGCAGGCTACACAACCAATGAAGACTACAGAGCCGATTAACAGAACCGATGCAAATAGAAGTAACACAGCAAGATACGGACCATCAGATTCATCACCAACTGATGGGTGTGCATTTTGGACCATATGCATCCACTGTAAAAGAAAATATAAGTACCATGGCAACATACTTAATCTTCAGATCCGTTGTCGGAACTGCAGGCAAAAATTCTTTGCATACCAGATAAGTACAGAGGATGTGACTTCTGTATTCTCATCAAAAACAGCAAATAGTGATGGGCAACAGGGCTGTCTTCCTACTCAACAAGGCTGTTCTACAAATCTCTCTTCTAGAGAGAACAAAGAGACAAGTCCTGTGATGAATGCAGCACAATGTGATGAACAAATGAAGAGGAGTTCAAAACCAGGTGGTGAAGGTATGGTTGATCATACAGAGACAAGTCGGAAAGGAGTTGAATTTTCTGCAACAAATCCTTCTAAAGCATCTGCACCAAATGGAAATGATAGGGCAGATGGAAGGATGCAAACTGACACCACTGTACCATATTTTGGTGATGGGAAAAACCTAAGTAGTGGGGTGGATACATCAGCAGTGCCAGGTGCTGCAGGAATCCCTACTCCATGAGAGATGTTTTAGGAGAAAGGCATATGTTGATGCCAACAACACTCTTAACTCTCCAAAGAAAAAGAGTCGGACGCTGAAAGATTGGTCCTCAAATGCTGCCTGCGGTTCTAATGAAGTGTTTGCTGATAATGTTGCCCATGCTGATGGACAAATTAGTGAATGTCATGTCTACAGCAAAACAGATAATCAAGATAAAAGTTGTACTGTCAATGAAGGCAATAAAAGAAACAATAAAAGAACTTGTGATACACCTGCTGGGAAGCCTTGCAATGCTGGGAGCTTCACATACCCTGACTCGGAATTTTTTGACTTCGGAAAGTGTAGGGATGTCAAACTGTTTGCAGTTAATCAGATATGGGCACTTTATGATGACTTTGATGCCATGCCAAGATATTATGCTAGAATTAGACATCTTGATACTACCAACTTCAGAGTTCGGTTCACTTGGCTGGAACACTATGCAGTGAATGATGATGAGGACAATTGGACTTATAATGAACTTCCTGTGGCTTGTGGGAACTTTAAGTTAGGAGGAAACACACAAGAGTCACAACATCCCCTCATGTTTTCTCACATTGTTTCATGGGCTAAAGGCAGAACAAGGGGTTCTTATGTAATACATCCAAGTAAGGGTGAGGTATGGGCTCTTTATAAGGGCTGGAGTATGCAGTGGATCTCAGATGCAGACAATCATAGATCCTATGAGTATGAAGTGGTGGAGGTCCTTTCAAACTTTACAATGGAAGCTGGTGTCACTGTTATCCCCTTGGTCAGGGTTGAAAGTTTTGTGAGTCTGTTTGCACAAGCAAAGGATAAATCATCATTTGTTATACCATCGAGTGATCTACTTCGGTTTTCCCACAGTATCCCATTTTTCAGAACAGGAAATGAGAAGGTTGGCGTCCCTAGTGGGTTTCTTAAACTAGATACCGTATCGCTTCCTAGTAACTTGGACGTAGCATTTCCAACAGTTACTCTTGATTCTTGTGTGCCTGATTCTTCTGCTCTGCAAGGCTGCTGATCCCCCATTATTTTGATGTATCCAAAAACAGTATTCTACAACTTTGAAGAAGGCCGGTCGAATACTAAGTTTGCACGAGGCCAGATATGGGCTCTTTACAGTGATTTTGATAAACTTCCAAAATACTATGGCTGGGTTTCACAAGTTGATCTACATCCGTTTGGAGTGCATCTGACTTGGCTGGAAGCATGCCCTCGATCAGAACAGGAAAATATGTGGTTAGAGCATGACGTACCTGTGAGCTGTGGGACATTTAAAATCCGTTACTGGAGTATCAAGTATGACACAAATGGTGCATTCTCTCATGTAGTAGAAACACGTTCAACGCGGCACTTTGAAATTCACCCACAAGTAGGGGAGATTTGGGCGATCTACTGCAATTGGTCACCTGGCTGGGTTCCTTCCAGTAAGGATGCCTGTGAATATGCCATTGGCGCGATAACTGCGCGCACTGAAGCTAGCACGAAAGTCTTGTTTCTGACTCAGGTTGATGGCTACAGAACTGTATTCAGGCCAGACAATGAGAGGGGTATCCTGGAGGTGCCAACAAAAGATGACTTGCGGTTTTCTCACCGGATACCCTCTTTCCAACTGACAAAAGAAAAGGGTGGCACGCTCTGTGGCTTCTATGAGTTGGATCCTGCTGCTATTCCTGATCCATTCCTCGCTGGGGGTAGTACCCACTGACTCGCAGCGGCTGAATTTGGCCGTTCTGATGAAGAAACTAGGACTAAATTACTAATCGTCATTGAATGGTGATCAGTTGTATTGTATGCTCTTTTGCATGTTAGTGTGCCGGTCAACTGTGGTTTAGGCTAAGCCTTGCTATATATTCCACTTCGTAGGCCCTCGGCATCTTTTTGTCTTGTATGTATGTACGGAGCATACAACTCTTTGTATCTAATGCTGATGCCTGTGAAACTATACTCTGGTAGTGTTCTCTGCTGCCGAGAGCAGATGATGGCCTCTATTATGAGCTGCAAAACAGCTCGAAATTTTGTTACGTGTTCCAGGA
Source organism: Miscanthus lutarioriparius (assembly GCA_904845875.1). Lineage (NCBI taxonomy): Eukaryota > Viridiplantae > Streptophyta > Magnoliopsida > Poales > Poaceae > Miscanthus > Miscanthus lutarioriparius. Next base: position 13,276,181 of record CAJGYO010000019.1, read on the forward strand.
AAAAAAAGGACCCCATCCACGTCAGAATTGTGTCTACGTAGCACTCTTAATGTATAATTTTCCTACGTGCTTTGTTTACTGTTTAGGACTGAAAATGAAAAAAAAAAGTTTTCCCCAAAAAACAGACTACGGGCTTGCTTGGTTGGTTTTCTTGCACAATCAAAATCATGATAAGCCAGAACTTTTAGTCAACAATTAGTTCATTGCCAAGGAATTAGCATATCAATGTTTATGATCAAAGTTTTAGCAAGTCTCTAAAAACTTCTTATAAACTGAATATAAGAAAGAAAAGTGCTTTCTAGTATTTTTAATGCACATCTATGTTTTTTGCTCTTACTTTAGCAAACCTTAATTTTAACAAACCTAAATTTTGGCTTGCCATAATTTTTAATTAGATATAAGAAAAGTCAACCAAACAGACCCTACACAGGTACACTCCTTTGTTAATAAAATAAAATAAAATAAAAACCAACAACAACAGCAGCAGACCCTACACTCCTCCAACCTCAAACGTACAAAGCCCTTCACGTAACACCTCCACGCCTTCGTCCCCTGCAGTGAAGCCATCCGAGGAGCCGAGACAGAGAGGACAGTGAAGGGAACCCGCGCGGTGTCCCGGCGTGCATCGGAAATGGTGGTGGTGGACGCGTCGGAGTTCGGGGCGGAGGGCTTCGACCCGAAGCGGTGGATCAACGCGGCGCTGGACGCGCGGCACCCGTCGGCGCCTCTCGATCGCTTCCTCGCCGACGCCGAGGAGCGCCTGCGTTCCGCGGCCGACGACGCCGCGGCCGCGCTCGAGAGGGACAGCGGCGACGCCCTCCGCCGCGTCCCGCTGGCATGCCGCGATGCGCTACGCCTCCGCGACGACGCCGTCGCCCTGCGCTCCCACCTCGCCTCCGTCCTCCAGTCCCTCTCCCTGGTACGCGCCTCCGTCCCTGTGGCTTGCTCCTTATTGGATCTGGATCTCACTCGCACTCCCGTTCGTTTATTACGCGAAATCGAGACGGATTGATTGGAGCTCTGGAATAGCTTACCGCGCGTAGTTTCTTCGCACGTATAGTTCAGATGGATCTGGATCTCGCATTCCGTGTCTAGTCAAGTCGTTTTTTTATCTGTGTGGGCTTTCGCCTTGGATACAACATGAGTACAATTGTAGCTTACAAGTAGTACGAAATTCACGACTGAGTCATTTAGTTTGATCAGTTTATGTTCAGGTTTCATTGCCCCATTTTGCTACTAGTTAAAAGTTGATCTCAAAATGTTCCGGGCCTCCGGGGTTTGTGAAACTAAGCTACACTCTGACATAGTTGCATTAGTTGCATGTGGACTAATTTAGGATATTGTCATTTTAATTACTTACAAACTTGAGCGTAATGTAAGAATTAAAATTAAGAGCAATTCAGACATTCAGATTCAGAGGTGATCTGCATAAAACTCTATTTTGCTTGCCAAAAAAAGTGAAGAGCCATGGAGTTGTAGTAATGTTTACATACTTCAGATGATAAAATTCCAGTACAACAAGATGCAAGGAAAATAAAATCTTGCCCTCCAGTGGTGTGACCATGAGAGAACCTTTCTTGTACACTATACTAATCTCTCAGGGGTCGCAGCCTATCCCGCTGCCCAAGCTCACTCCATCTTGTTATTATACTGTATTCTGTTCCAGCTACATTTTGCCAAGGCGGCAACTAACAAACTATTCATGGTTATATTTCCAACCAGGCTGAGGGATCATCTGCAGAATCGATAGCTGCACTAGCACGAATTGATACTGTGAAACAGCGCATGGAAGCTGCATACACAACATTGCAGGTAAGGTCTATCTAAAGTTGTAGACCATGACACACCACTGGAGTATTGTTTTACTAATGTGGTAAATTCTTGTTTATTATTTTTAAGAGTTTGTTTGATGGAATGGCAGGATGCTGCTGGGTTAGCACAGTTGAGCCAGAGTGTTGAGGATGTGTTTTCTAGTGGCAATCTTCCAAAAGCTGCAGAAACCCTGGCAACTATGAGACATTGCTTGTCAGCAGTTGGAGAGGTGTCATACTCCCTGCAAAAAACTATGAGCTGCATACACAGCCTGTTCGTTTTGCTTATAAGACGGTTTCTTTCAGGTTGCCGAGTTTGCAAATGTTAGAAAACAACTTGAAGTATTGGAAGAGCGGCTAGATGAAATGGTGCAGCCTCGTTTAGTAGATGCGCTTTCTAATCGCAAGGTATATCCCCCCACAAAACAGTAGTTTGTATTTGTTACATGAAGCATATCTATTTTACTCAGAACCTGTTTCTTTCTTGGAAGGTTGATGCTGTGCAAGACCTTCGTGGTATACTGATACGTATCAATAGGTTCAAGTCGCTGGAGGCGCAATACACTAAGATCCATGTTAAGCCTCTAAAGAAACTCTGGGAAGATTTTGATCTAAAGCAAAGATCCAGCAGGCTAGACATGGAGAAGCTCGGTGGCGAAAGCATTTGTGGCCTCTCATTCTCTAGCTGGCTGCCTAATTTCTATGATGAGACACTGCTTTACCTTGAACAAGAGTGGAAGTGGTATGTTCATGGTGATCTCCTCCTTCGCTCTTAGTTAAAATATACCTAGTACTAGTTGTAAAGTGGTTAATCAGAAGTTAGTTTTTAGAATCAGCCCCTAAGTAATATCTGGCATAATGAAGAAAATACATTGTTTAGACAAAAAAAGAGAACTCTTCTTTTGCTCCATCAGAACTGCAATTTAGCCCGTGGATGCTCTAAAATGGAAATGGTGATGCTCACAGGTGCTTGACTGCTTTTCCTGAAGAATACAAATCACTAGTACCAAAAGTACTTACTGAGACCATGAGTGAGTTGAATTCAGGCTTTGTCTCTCGTGTAAATATAGCAACTGGCGATGTTGTTCCTGAAACCAGATCTGTTGCCAAAGGTAATGCATAAACTGTTCATTAATTTCATATTGACCTACATCTATCCCATGGTTTTATCACATATATTTTTCTGCTTTAACAAGCTATTAGCTTTGTTGCTTAATCTTACTTGTTTTTCCTAACAGTGAATTGTATTTTTCTTCTCTGTACCCAGGTATATTGGATGTTCTATCAGGTGACTTACCAAAAAGCACTAAGTTGCAGAATAAGCATCTTCAAGCGCTAATTGAACTGCACAATATGACTGGCACTTTTGCTAGGAACATTCAGCACTTATTTTCAGAATCAGATCTTGCAGTTGTGCTGAATACTTTGAAAGCTATTTATTCCCCATATGAAACCTTTAAAGCAAGGTAAAAGCTTAAATCAGTTGGTCAATGCAGATTGCAAACACAACCACCAAAGAAAAACATTGTTTTGCATCTCGTTACCAGCTGCATTTATGAGATTTCTTTGATGCAACTGATGGATGGTAGTAATCGTTTGGTGCTGCATGTCTTTTTATTGGGCGTCATGTAGGTATGGGCAGATGGAGCGTGCTATACTCTCTGCTGAGATGGCAGGTATAGACATCCGTGGGGCTGTCCCTCGTGGTGTTGGTGCACAGGGTATAGAGCTGAGCGAAACTGTCCGCAGAATGGAGGAATCCATTCCACAAATGATAGTACTTCTTGAGGCAGCTGTGGAGAGATGCATTATTCTGACTGGCGGTTCAGAGGCAGATGAACTGGTACTGGCTCTTGATGACGTCATGCTGCAGTACATATCTAATCTCCAAGAAACATTGAAGTCCCTGAGGATAGTCTGTGGACTGGATAGTGATGCCTTGAAGAAAGATGTAGGTTTAGAGAAAAAGGAAGTACAACGATTGGTGGATGTTTCTGAAGAGGAAGAATGGTCTATTGTCCAAGGTGCTTTGCAGATTCTTACAGTTGCTGATTGCCTAACTAGCAGAACCTCAGTCTTTGAAGCTTCTTTAAGAGCTACACTTGCCAGGATTGGAACAAACTTTTCTGTTTCTGGCTTTGGCTCAAGCCTGGATAAATCACCTGCAGCAGCTGCTGATGAGAATGCAGACTTGCCTCTTGCTGGGAGGGCTGCACTAGATATTGCAGCTATTCGCCTAAGTGATCTGCCAGACAAGTCTAAGAAGCTCTTAACTATACTAGAACAGGTAGGTTTTGTTGTTTTAAATTTTTGAATTTACTGTTACAACGTACAAATAGCCTACCCCAACTTGCTTGGGACTGAAAGGCTATGTTGTTGTTGTTGTACTGTTACAACGTACAACACAGGAGTCATTACTTGTGTCTCTGGGTTGTGACTGTATATCTGAATATCGCTTGGAACTTGCATAGTGATGCATGATCTGCAGTCAATCATCACCTAATAGAACTTGATAAATGAATCTTTCTCATTTTTCCATAGAACCAAGTCCTGAGCTACCTGATCTTTGATCCACAGTCCAGATCGCATCATTTCTAGTGGGGCTGAGTCACCATGTGTCTGTATTTTTGCAAAACACATATTAGTTGTGTTGGATGAAAATTATGCAGTGTAGACAAATGACAAATCTGGTTCCTTTTCTATATTCCCTTGTTTGAGTAGTCAATGTAGAAACATAAGGAGTACATTTTGCAATACATCTTGAAAATCTAGTTTCACAGGAAACTGAGATCTATTAACTTGCCTCTTCTGCTCCACATCACGAGTTAATCAGATCTGTTCATATAACCTACTCATAACCTGCAAATTTCCCACCCAACTAAATTTAGTTGCCCTCATGTTACTAACATTATTTATTTAATTTTTACAGTCAAAAGATCCAAGGTTCCATGCTCTTCCTCTCACATCACAGAGAGTTGCAACCTTCTCAGACACAGTAAATGAACTCGTCTATGATGTGCTCATATCTAAGGTTCGGCAGCGTCTCAGTGAGGTTGCGCGCCTTCCAATCTGGTCATCCGTGGAGGAACAGGGTGGTCTTCCTCTTCCAAGCTTCAGTGCCTACCCACAAGCATATGTGACCAGTGTTGGGGAGTATCTCCTCACTTTACCACAGCAGCTGGAGCCACTCGCAGAAGGTATCTCAGGCAATGAGGCTGGCAACGACGAGGCCCAGTTCTTTGCCACTGAGTGGATTTTTAAGGTAATAAACGTGAAATATTTGTACTTATGTACCTGTGAAGTGCAAAAGGTCACCATTCTTCCGTTCTTATATTTGCACATTATGTGGGAAGAGACAATTGAATAGAAGGCTATTTCGAATCTCCCCGTCTTTTAATCATAATTCATAGCACCATTTCTGTTGATGTTGGAACATTCAGTCTTAGATTATCATCTCTGCTTCCATGTACCAGGTCGCCGAGGGTGCCACTGCTTTGTTCATGGAGCAGCTCCGAGGAATCCACTACATCACTGACCGAGGTTCACAGCAGCTCGCTGCCGACATTGAGTACCTAAACAATGTCCTGTCTGCGCTGTCGATGCCAATCCCTCCGTTCCTGTCTACCTTCCGCGCCTGTGTCTCCACCCCGAGGGACCAGGTCTGTGATCTGATCAAATCAGATGGTGGAAGCCAGCTCGACCTTCCTACTGCCCATCTGGTCTGCAAGATCCGGCGGATCACATTAGATTAGTGAAATCGTCCTAACCTCTCTCCCTTTCCGTAAGGTTTACCTCTGCAAAAGCATGCATTCCAGCGTCCTTGCTTCTGTGACCCTATGTTTGACATGCGGGCTTGTAAGTTGCTTCACTCTTTTTTCTTTTTATTTTCATTGACAGTAAGTTTTGCCATATAAGTTGTAAACGTACTGCTGGCAAATAGTGAGGATAGTCATATATAGAATAATTCATTACTTAGGGGGCTGTTTGGATGCAACCCTGGACTAAAATTGCCTGGATTCTTGCTCGCCTGGAACTTGCTTGCATGCTGTTTGGTTGACATCCTGGGAATCTTCCTGGTCCAGAGTCCAGACAAAGTTATATTATTGATTCTACTGAGAATTTGAAATGTTTCTCATTGCGAAACGCACCTAGTATCAGAATCTTATCGGATTTTGCCAAATATTTTATTATCAGATTCTACTGTTTATTTTTATTTAATATTTTGATATGCTGTAAAACATTGAAGCCTATATTATTGGTTTTGATTAATTTAATTGGCCTTTTTAAATATAAATTTAAGGGTTTCTTGACATCACTAACGACTTCATCCTAATGACTTGTAGTATTTACATTAATTACAATATTTTCGGTGCTCTACCTTAAAATAAGATATATACACAAAATTAGGAAAAGTGTCTACATTCAAGGGGAAAATGTGATAGTTTAAAAACAAAATGTTCTAACTTAAGAAAAAAAATATTCTTGATTAAAAATAAAACAATGTTCTAATTCCTGAAGGAACACATATTCTAGCATCACTAAGAAAATGTACAACTTGAGACCAAAATATCCGTGTTTAAAAGAAATTTATTACAACATTATGAGAAAACTTGTTCCAACGTAACGAGAAAAAACATTCTAACATCAAAAGAAAAATGTTACATATTTCAGAGAAATTTCTCGTGACATATTTATGTGAAATAAAAAGATTATAAAGTTAATTAGAACACAACATTAAAAGATCGACAACAAAAATTTACCCCTAGGCCAATGACAAAAAGAGGAAAAAGAAAGCCTTCACTAGTGGATAAAATAGAAATGATTATTAATGAGGCAAGAATTATAATAACAAAATTAGTTATATAAACAAAATAGAAAAGGGAAAAAAGAAACCAAGTGTCATGATGAAAGAAAGAAAAAGAAAAAGAAAGCCGAGAAAGATTGAACGGCCGCTCTCCGTACCAAACCAGAGTGGTCGCGTGCAGAAAAAGAAAAAAAAAACGAAGGAGAAATCGGCCCAATACCCCTCGCATCCTGTTTCCGGTTTTCTTCTCCCGTTCAGCTCGCCTGGCCCGAGACCGAGAGCCAGGGGATCTCGAGAGCTAGGTGGTTTCGAGTTTCGACTACCGTATGTCTGCAGCAACGGGGCCAGGCCTAGCGTCAGCGCGACCGAACACGCCGGCGACCGCCGCCGCTCTTCTCCCAGCTGTCCAGGTCTTCGTCGAGCCCTTTGCCCGCGACGAGCGCCTACCACACCAGGTGTGCCCGCCCCTTCTCTTCCCTTCCTTCTGTGCAAAACTGAGCACCCGAACCCTAAGCTATTTGGCTATCTGTATCCGGATCGGATCTGGTCTGATCTAACCACAAGTGTATGCATGTATTATGCCTACTAACTCGTTTCTTTGGCACAAATTATCGGGTGTACATGTGTTATATTGGCTCTGCCCCTGGCCCCATGTTGTTACATCAACTTCATGATGCCAAAACCATGCATATAATGGGCTTAAATATGATATCGGATGCCTAGATTTATACTAGCAAAGAAGCAAATGCTTCAATCATGCCCGGTTATAGTAGCAGTGTGTTAATTGTACTCGTACTATAATTTCCTTGTCAAAACTATATTTTTTTTATCAATATATAAATGATATACTTATCTGACAGGAATCCCATTAAGTTTACTGCTGCTACCAATTTAAGGGCAGAACTACCGGTCTTCAAGCTCTTGGTTACTACTGATCTTCTGTGGCACAATTGTCCTCTGGCAAAATGCCATCGGTTTATCTTTACATCCCTAACATTATTGGTACGCCTCTGGACGGTTATCTGTTGATGACATGCTACTTTGCTGTTCCAAAACTTATCTTATAATATATTTATACGTTTTCTGTGACTTACATATCTCAAAGTCTGGATAATTGCACTAATGAGTAATGACTTGTGCAACTGGAAACATTGCCTATTTTCTGTCATTGATTTCTAGTTCTGTTGCCACTTTACTATGTAGAAGCACCATCTACATAGCTGCATTTTAGTTTTGTTGCCACTTTGCTGCCCAAGAATAGCTACATAAAAGAAACCATAAATTTAGTAGAGGATATATAGTTTAACCAACAAGGCAATATGTTCATTTACAGCTGCTTTTAGCATGGATGAAAAGCAGAAGCCTATGTGACTAAACTTCCAGGAATTGTCATCACACAGGGTATTTTAGGATCATCATAAATTTCATTGCATTTGCGGTTTGCTATTCCAACAAGGCTCTCTTTGCTGTCCTGTACTTCTTCAGGTGAGTGCCTTATATCTGCGAACTACTTGTGTTTGCCAAGGATTTATGTATGTTATTCTAACATCTCTGCAAACATGCTAGCTTTGTCCTTGATGGTGTGGATGGTTGGTTTGCACGTAAGTTTAATCAAGGTAATACTTCACATTCTCCCTGTGTTCTAGTCATGTAGCCTGTCCTTATGTAAAGAAGGTTAATACCCATCTTTGCTATAATTAAATTTCGTTGCATTGTGTGCTGGAGACCAACTTTCAAATGGTTATGTGGAAAAGACTGATCTCAGCTAAATCTCTTATTCCTTTTCTTTTCCCCACAGTATATAGCTATCTGTTAAGTTATGAAACTATCTGATTAGTTTATCTCATTGTATGAATCAGCATCAACATTTGGAGCTGTGTTGGACATGGTTACAGATAGGTACTCCTTGAATAAATCTTTAAACTCTGGATATGCAGGGTGAATACATTCTACAGACTGAAATAATTTCACAGCTCACATTGCTCTTCTTCAGGGTTAGCACTGCTTGTTTGTTGGCCCTTCTCTCCCAGTTTTACAGGTATCGAAAGCAGAAGAGGTTGTATTGATTTGTCTTGAATCTCAATGTCTAGTACAAATCCTAATTGCAAACATTGTTACAGACCTGGTTTAGTCTTCTTGATATTGCTTGGGTTGGATATTACGAGCCACTGGTTTCAAATGTACAGGTCAGTTTCCTCTACCATTTTGTTCAGTTCTTGCAAGTTCCAAGTTTGTTTTCTAGTCAGCACTTAATCCTGTTCTTAAGGTAGTTGAGGCAACAGAATAAATCTGATAGCAATTACATTTTTAATAATTGTCTGATGGATTCATGATGCATGTGTTCTATTCAAGAATTTCTCATGTTCAAATCATTTTTTACTTCTTTATTACTCCCTCCATTCCAAATTGTAAGTCGTTCTGGCTTTTCTAGGTACATAGCTTTTACTATGTATCTAGACATAATAAAAGCTATGTACCTAGAAAAGCCAGAACGACTTACAATTTGGAATGGAGGGAGTACTTGCTAACTATGTAATGACATATTTTCTATACTAGTTCTTTCTTGTCAGGTAAGACTAGCCACAAGGATGTAAAACACACAGGCAATTGGCTTCTGAAATTATATTATGGGTACAGGCCATTCATGGCCTTCTGCTGTGTTTCTTGCGAGGTATGTCATCGCTCATACCTTGTGCTATCCTCAAGAATTGTGATCCTGCTGTGCAGTTTGAATTTATCCACAACAACAACAACAACAACAAAGCCTTTAACTCCCAAACAAGTTGGGTTAGGCTAGAGTTGAAACCCAGCAGAAGCAATCAAGGTTCAGGCACGTGAATAGCTGTTTTCCAAGCACTTCTATCTAAGGCTAAGTCTTTGGGTATATTCCATCCTTTCAAATCTTTTTTTATTGCCTCTACCCAAGTCAACGTCGGTCTTCCTCTGCTTCTCTTTACGTTACTATCCTGGCTTAGGATTCCACTATGCACCGGTGCCTCTGGAGGTCTCCGTTGGACATGTCCAAACCATCTCAACCGGTGTTGGACAAGCTTTTCTTCAATTGGTGCTACCCCTAATCTATCACATATATCATTGTTCCGAACTCGATCCCTTCTTGTATGACCGCAAATCCAACACAACATACGCATTTCCGCGACACTTATCTGTTGAACATGTCGTCTTTTCGTAGGCCAACATTCTGCACTATACAACATAGCGGGTCTAATCGTCGTCCTATAAAACTTGCCTTTTAGCTTATGTGGTGCCCTTTTGTCACATAGGACACCAGATGCTTGGCGCCACTTCATCCACCCTGCTTTGATTCTATGGCTAACATCTTCATCAATATCCTCGTCTCTCTGATCCTAAATATCGAAAGGTATCCTTCCTAGGCACTACTTGACCTTCCAAACTAATATCTTCTTCCTCCCGAGTAGTAGTGCCGAAGTCACATCTCATATACTCAGTTTTAGTTCTACTGAGTCTAAAACCTTTGGACTCTAAAGTCTTCCGCCATAACTCTAGTTTCTGATTCACTCCTGTCCGACTTTCATCAACTAGCACTACATCGTCTGCGAAAAGCATACACCAAGGGACGTCCCCTTGTATGTCCCTTGTGACCTCATCCATCACTAAGGCAAACAGATAAGGGCTCAAAGTTGACCCTTGATGTAGTCATATCCTAATCGGGAAGTCATCCGTGTCTCCATCACTTGTTTGAACACTAGTCACAACATTGTTGACATGTCCTTAATGAGCCCGACGTACTTCGTTGGGACTTTATGTTTGTCCAAAGCCCACCATATAACATTCATTGGTATTTTATCATAAGCCTTCTACAAGTCAATAAAAACCATGTGTAGGTCCTTCTTCTTCTCCCTATACCGCTCCATAACTTGTCTTATTAAGAAAATAGCTTCCATGGTTGACCTTCCGGGCATAAAACCAAATTGGTTCATAGAAACCCGCGTTATTGCTTTCAAGCGATGCTCGATAATTCTCTCCCATAACTTCATAGTATGGCTCATCAACTTAATTCCCCGGTAATTAGTACAACTTTGAATATCCCCTTTATTCTTGTAGATCAGTACCAATATAGTTCTTCTCCACTCGTCAGGCATCTTGTTCGATCGAAAAATATGGTTAAACAGTTTGGTTAGCCGTACTATAGCTATGTCCCTAAGGCATCTCCACACCTCGATTGGGATACCATCCGGTCCCATCGTCTTACCTCCTTTCATCCTTTTTAACGCCTCTCTGACCTCAGATTCTTGGATTCTCTGTACAAAGCGCCTATTGATGTCATCAAAAGAATCATCTAACTGAAAGGTTGTGTCCGTATTCTCACCATTAAACAATTTGTCAAAATACTCTTGCCATCGATGTCGGATCTACTCCTTCACCAAGAGATGCTCCCTTTCATCCTTAATGCACTTAACTTGATTGAAGTCTCTTATCTTTCTCTCACGAACCCTAGCCATCCTATATATGTTCTTCTCTCCTTCCTTCATACTCAAATGTTGGTAAAGATCCTCATACGCTCTACTCTTTGCCACACTTACAGCTCGCTTTGCAGTCTTCTTTGCCACCTTGTACTTCTCTATGTTGTCCACACTCCCGTCATGGTACAAGCGTCTATAGCATTCTTTCTTCTCCTTAATAGCCCTTTGGACTTTCTCGTTCCACCACCAAGTATCTTTAGCCTCGCCTCCACTTTTTTTGGTTACTCCACACACCTCTGAGGCCACCTTTCGAATGTTGGTTGCCATCTTCTCCTACATGTTGTTTATGTCATCTTCTTCCTTCCAAGAGTCCTCTTTGATAACCATTTCCCTGAATACCTCCAACGTCTCCCCTTTTAGTTTCTACCACTTTGTTCTTTCAATCTTAGCTTGTTTATCCCTACAGGCACGCACCTGAAAACGAAAGTCTGCCACCAAAAGCTTATGTTGAGAAACAACACACTCCCCTGGTATCACCTTGCAACCCAAGCATGCTTGTTTGTCCTTTCTTCTTGCGATGACAAAGTTAATCTGTCTAGAGTGTTGTCCGCTACTGGAGGTCACTAGATGAGATTCTCTCTTTCTAAAGAAAGTGTTGGCTATCATCAAGGTCAAAAGCTACCGCGAAGTCCAGAACTTCCTCCCCCTCCTGATTCCTACTACCATACCTAAAACCTCCATGAACTGCCGCGAAACCTACGCTTGTAGTACCTACATGTCCATTAAAATCTCCTCCTATAAAAAGCTTCTCACTACTAGGTACAACTCTAATCAGGCCATCTATGTCTTCCCAGAACTTTCTCTTAGCACTCTCGTCGAGGCCTACTTGGGGGGTATACGCACTAATTACGTTCAAGACCATATCACCAATGACAAGCTTGACTAAGATAATCCTATCTCCTTGCCTTCTCACTCCCACCACACTACTCTTGAGGCTCTTATCAATCAAAACTCCTCCATTTCTATTCATAGCAACTGTCCCTGTGTACCAAAACTTGAAACCCGTATTGTCCACCTCCTTCGCCTTGACCTTTCCATTTAGTCTCTTGAACACATAATATATTTACACGCCTCCTAGTCGCGGTATCAACTAATTCTCTTAACTTACCTAGCGACCCTACATTCCAACTATCTAAATGGATCCTAGTTGGTTCGACTAGCTTCCTTACCCTTCGCACCCCGTCGACTCAGATGTGAAGACTCTTGCTCATTTTTCACTACACCCGGACGCCTTGATGTAGCGCGCCACTAAGAATCGACGACCCGATCCTTGCTCACTTGACACCGTGCCCAGATCACGACACGGCGCGTCATGGTGATGATGACCCGGCCCTTGCTCATTTAACACCATACCCGGGTTCCGATATGGCGCGTCGCTAAGAGGGTTACGCCTCAACGGTTTTCTTTCGAGTTTCATCTCCATTAGAATGGCTAGATTTAACGTTGGCTCGCCACGCCTATCACAACCCTCCTCCTTTACCAGGGCTTGGGACCTGCTACCCTCCTCCTTTACCAGGCGCAGTTTGAATTTATCCAAATGTAGAAAATTAACAGTTGAACGTTGTATTGTGGACTGAATAATGTCTCAGCAGTCAGCACATCCAGCAATTTTTAACTCAGCTAACAAAATATGCCTTTATATTTCACCCTCTAATCTATTTCTTTTGACTAAACTTACAGGTTTTATATATTATCCTCTTTCTCTTTGCTGATGAGAAGTCAACAAGCTTGCTTAGTGTAAGATTGCATCATTTCTATATATTGCCATTTCGAGTTGGCATGTGAGTTATTTAGCATCTGATATTTCTGTACTAATAACATTTTAATAGGTATGCAAAGGTGTCCTGAACCAAAATCCCGTCGTTGTCTTGGTGTTTATTTCCACTCTAGTTGGCTGGGCAGTGAAACAAGTCACCAACGTCATCCAGGTATTCTTGCTTGAAGTTTCCTGCAGCTTATTGCAATTCACACATTTGCATGCATTTTGCCCCGAATCATGTCATTACAAGAGTACATCTAAATAGCTGGTTTTAGAACTGTTGCTGTGTTGCATATTCTACATGATTCTCATAATGCAATTTGATAGTGGATTCAATAAGAAGCTCAAAATTTTGACATCCATGTATTTTCCTGGGTACAGATGAAAACTGCTGCGGATGCATGTGTTGTGTATGATCTGAAGCGCAGCAAATGAAGCTTCAAGCATGAAGACCCGCCTTGACGTTTTAATTCAGTTTTGTATCGACATACCCAAGGGAAAACTCTCGAGGCTTGTACACCAGGGGCTACCTCTTACGTGCCATGACATCTTTCTGATGATGCTATATTTGGGACCTGAGGATGACATGCCGTGGGAAGAACATATCATAAAGAAAACCAAAGCAGACAGTTGTTTTTGTGAAAGCAGCGGCAGTTAAGTTGTTGTCGGTGTGTATTAATCTGTCATACAGTGATGATGCGATCGTGATCTTTAGTAGCCCTTTGTGTTAACCTGAACGACCTTTACAAGCCACATGTTCCAAACTCCAGGAATACATGAAGGTTTTGAATTGCAAACATATTCCCTCCTGAAGGCCAGTTCCAGTTGCAAATGCCCCTCGAGAGAGCTACATAGTTACTTTTGCCCGCCGAAATAGGCACTAGCTACTACACGCATGATTTCCCTTTTGCTCCTTAAATATCCTTTGGTTCAGTTTTATCGATAATTTTTCTTTTTTATTTACGTGATCTCCCTCTTAGTTCAAAGAATAAACACATGTTTTTAGGTGATAAACACATGTTTAGCTACATTGTCAATACAAGTTACTAGGTGGTAACATTAGTTAGAAGCGAGAACGCTTTCCTGCTGTGCAGACGAGAAGGCCGGTGGCCGGTGGCAATACTGCGTTGTTCATGTAGCAAGTAGCATTCGCTTTCGCGCCCTTCCTTTTTTTTTATCGGGTTTCGCTCCCTTCCTCGCTATGAGACCAACATGAGTTATGAGGACATATAAAACCGTCCTCTCTCGCATCGCACCTGGAGAAATGTACACTGGTGTCGTGGGCGGTTACCTGATATCCGGTCCTCAGACCCTGCACGTGTGCAAAGACATGGAAGTGGCTTAATGCCTCCCAAACACAGAAGTTGCAATGTGAAATCACGAATTCTCCTGGAAGGCTGGAAGCCATACATAAGAAACGGGCGGCTGGGTTACAAACAGCTAATGCTGCTACCAGCCACTGGCCCTTGCCGTGGTTCTCCTCCCAATCCTACGTGAGTTCGGCAGCCCGCGACACAGGAAAAAACCCAAACTCCAATCCCTTTGGACTTTGGCCACAAAATCCACACCCCAAAACCCCGAGATTTTGCACTTGGGCCAGGAGGAATTCCGGATATTTCACCCGCCTCAACACCTGGGCTAGTCGTCTACTACAACTCCCGTCTATGCAGAATGTGATGTGGGCTCATCTCTTCCTTAACGACGCTGTGGCCGCCGAGCCGCCCACGTCGCCCCATCCCCGCCGCACCCCCTTCCCTCCCTTCCTCCCCGAGACAATCCCCACGCAACCGCGCACCGGAGCGGGGGAGTCTGACGAGTCCAGACAAGCGGTGAGGGGGAGAAAAATCTGCGCCCGTTCGCCTCGCCCGCCAGTGTGCTCGCCTACTTAGCTCCTCAGCTTCGCTCGGTCCCTCCCGCCTATAGTTCCTCAGCTTCGCTCCCTTCCCCTCCTCCTCCCCCCTCCTGGCTCCGGTTCACACACAGGTGCTTGCTTGTCTTCGATTTGTGCTTTTTGGTAACTGATTCTGCTACCGGTTGCTTGAATCCAGTCTAGTGTTGTCGGATTTGGGGCTGCCAAGTTTTTTTATTTTTTTTATCTTGCTTGCTTGTGAGTTGTGATGGGAGCGTGCTCTGGAGCGTGTGTGGTTAGACTTCGTTTACACTCCTTTAGCTTGAAGATAGGGGGTGAAGTAGGAGTGTCGGTGCGTGGAGCTAATCTAGGATTTGCCAGTAGGATAGCGGAATCTTTTATAAGCTTCTTCTGTTGAATTAGTTTGTCGATTTCCACGGACGAGGTATGACGGGCTACTGTATACTAAGGATCATACTTTAGCAGGCTGGAGTAAGGAATATAATGGTTTGGGCGCTTGTAGCCTGTGGAAGTACCTGCAGTTCTTCAATAGAAACTCTCTTGTGAATCATATATTTTTTTTGTTTACTTACTCCAAAGCACTTTACATCCTGTTGTTCTCTGAGGAGATTTTCCATATACTCTTTAGTAAAGACTTGAACCGCGCCCGTGCTTGTTTAATTGAATTGAATTGATGGTCTAGAACGATAGACTAAGCTCCTAGATGAACTCCTTTTTTTTTTTGCAACAATTGTTCTTTTCTCTCATTGATGAGATCTCTCTCGACTTTTCAGTGAGCAAAGATGGCGCCGCCATCCATGAGTCTTGCGGCAAAGGGGGTGCTTCCCTTCTCAGCACTTACTTCGAGTGGTGTTACACAAAGGCCGGTGTCAGTGATCGCTTCCTTGGAGCACAAAACCAGCGATGCCAGAAGGAAGTTCCTAAAACTTGCGCTTGGGAACCTCGGAGTTGGACTGCCCACCTTGTTGGGCGCTAAGAAAGCTCTCGCTGATGAGCAAGGCATCTCGTCCTCGAGGATGTCTTATTCGAGGTTCCTTGAGTATCTTGACAAGGATAGAGTGAAGAAGGTTGATTTGTTTGAGAATGGGACAATTGCTATTGTGGAGGCCATTTCTCCTGAGCTTGGCAACCGCGTGCAGAGAGTCCGTGTGCAGCTTCCTGGTCTAAGCCAGGAGCTTCTTCAGAAGTTGAGGGAGAAGAACATTGATTTTGCTGCTCATAGCAATCAGGAGGACTCTGGTTCTCTTCTGTTCAACCTTATTGGAAATTTGGCATTCCCACTTATCCTTATTGGTGGCCTGTTTTTACTGTCAAGAAGGGCACAAGGTGGCCTTGGTGGACCCAATGGTCCTGGCTTTCCCCTTGGTTTTGGTCAATCTAGGGCCAAGTTTCAGATGGAACCCAACACTGGTGTTACATTTGATGATGTTGCTGGTGTCGATGAAGCGAAGCAAGACTTCATGGAAGTGGTTGAGTTCTTGAAGAAACCTGAAAGGTTCACTGCTGTTGGCGCTCGCATTCCTAAAGGTGTTCTCCTTGTCGGTCCTCCTGGGACTGGTAAAACTTTGCTTGCAAAGGCAATTGCAGGAGAGGCTGGCGTGCCATTTTTCTCAATTTCAGGTTCTGAGTTTGTGGAGATGTTTGTTGGTGTTGGTGCTTCCAGAGTTCGCGACCTTTTCAAGAAGGCCAAGGAGAATGCTCCTTGCATAGTGTTTGTTGATGAAATTGACGCTGTTGGAAGGCAAAGAGGTACAGGTATTGGTGGTGGGAATGATGAAAGGGAGCAGACTCTCAATCAGCTACTAACTGAGATGGATGGTTTTGAGGGCAACACTGGAGTTATTGTTATTGCTGCCACTAACAGAGCTGACATCTTGGATTCCGCTTTACTTAGACCTGGGCGCTTTGACAGACAGGTTGGTTTTTTTTGTTGGATTCTATCTGTCAATGCATTTATATTTGTTTGTTCTGTCTTAGTAAAGTTCTCTAATGTCTATTGCTTGCGTGCAAAAAATAAATCTAATCATTTTGTAGCCAAAGGTTCAATATCCATTTTGTTTCCCTTGTAGATTACTCGGCTGATCCATTTAGTTCAGCTTGGTTCATCTCTCATTCAGTACCTGAATGCTATTTAGATCTTAACCAGAAATATTTGGGGTTCTTAACATTTTGGGTATGCCTTGTAATTCTTACACAGGTGTCTGTCGATGTTCCTGATGTACGTGGGAGGACAGAGATTCTAAAAGTGCATGGTAGCAACAAGAAGTTTGATTCTGATGTTTCTCTTGATGTCATAGCAATGAGAACACCTGGGTTCAGTGGAGCAGACTTGGCAAACCTTCTGAATGAAGCAGCCATTCTGGCTGGACGACGGGGGAGGACAGCAATTTCTTCAAAAGAGATTGATGATTCTATTGACAGAATTGTGGCTGGTATGGAAGGGACTGTGATGACGGACGGGAAGAGCAAAAGTCTTGTTGCTTACCATGAAGTTGGGCATGCCATTTGCGGGTAAGAGATGAATCTTCCTCTTTGCAGATCTTTTTCTCCTTTGCCTTAAACATTGGAACGTGACTGGGTTACTTTAGGTTTTGATTGTTTTCTCCGATATCCTGATGTGATTCTAAGTATTTCTAAGATATTTCAATTAATTTAGGTGCGTACATGTGCTAATATGGTTTCTAAAGCTGGCTAGCTAAATTTCTATCTAAAATGGTCTGGTAATTGGATGACAGGGAAATTATTTGATGTTGAAATAGAGTACGACTTTGTCTTAATATTTAATGCTTAGCCCATTGCTGTGATGTACTAAGTGGCTCCTTTCCTGTTTCTATGTTCCCCTCTGAAAGCATATTGTATCTTTGTGGCTTCACTTTTGAGTTATTGGAGTGCCTTTTGTATGTCATTTCCTTTGTAACCATTCCATGCCAAATTTGTACGCAATCTCATTCGTTTGTGGAAATCTCTTTGCAGAACTTTGACACCTGGCCATGATCCGGTCCAAAAGGTTACCTTAGTTCCAAGGGGTCAAGCTCGTGGTCTTACGTGGTTTATCCCGATGGATGACCCAACACTCATCTCCAGACAGCAACTTTTTGCCAGAATTGTTGGCGGCCTTGGTGGTAGAGCTGCTGAGGAGGTCATATTTGGAGAGCCTGAGGTGACCACTGGAGCTGCTGGTGACTTGCAGCAAATTACTGGCTTAGCCAAGCAGGTATACTACCTTTTGTATTGAAATTTTATCGACGTAAATGTTAACGTTTGCAAAGAATTTTGCAAGTCCTCATGAACCATTTTGTGGTTTATGACTGATGATTACTCTATGAATGCTAAGAACCAAACTGTGCTGCAAAATCACATGGTAGAGTCTGCTAGAATTGACAGCAATCTGTAGATATCTTGTCTCAATGCTTTACTACTACTACTGATCTTTGTTGTCAATTGTACTGAGAATCACAATGGTTCTGCAGATGGTCGTAACATTTGGTATGTCTCAAATTGGTCCATGGTCCCTGATGGAGGGTGGAGCACAGAGTGGGGACATCATCATGAGAATGATGGCAAGGAACTCCATGTCAGAGAAGCTTGCGGAGGACATTGATTCGGCTGTGAAGCAGTTGTCAGATGAGGCCTACGAGATCGCCTTGAGGCACATTAGAAACAACAGGGAGGCCATTGACCAAATCGTTGAGGTGCTCATTGAGAAGGAGACACTGACTGGAGACGAGTTCCGGGCGATTCTTTCTGAGTTTGTGGAGATCCCTGTTGAGAACCGGGTTCCCCCAGCCACATCGGCGGCCGCCCTCCCTGCCTAAACTCCCTGCCTAAACTCTAGTCTTGTAGGGGTGAAATTTGTTGTTGTAAGATGTTCATATCTTGGATTCTTGGTGTACACTAACTCTACTTCAGCCGCTGGATTTTTGGTACACGACATGTAACATACTCATGGTGAATTATAGTAAAATGTAATTAGCTTGAAAGGCCTGGCGCAACATTTTCAGTTTCTAGCTTCTGGTCGAGTGAAGTCTCTTGCTCGATGAACGAGAAAATTCCACGGTTCCTACTTCATGAAACTATGTTCTAATTAATATGTAAGAACTTGTCATTTTCTTCTCGGAACTGATGAGATGATCAGCAAATTGCCACATTTTCAACTACAAGTCTAACTAGCAAACTTGCTTGTCAATTGGTTTTGATCATCCTGTACGTCTCACCGTCTCAGCCAAAAGAGAGGCTGCTTTCTCCACAAATTGTTATGGAAGTTAAGCTTCTTTCCAAGAATATGCTTAGGTTATGCTACTATGAATGTAACCGACCTCATTTCTAGAGCAACAAGCCAATAAAAAGGAATAAAGCGTAAACCAACAGATTACAAAGAATGACAACCCAGCCACACCTGTCAGTGTCGTCACTAATATGGCAAAAACATACGTGTCTTCATGTGAAAAAACTGAGAAATGTACGTACTCCGACGCAAAAGTCTCTCCGCTGCTCCGCAAACCAAGCCAAGACC